>CM076583.1:1001919935-1002621257 GCA_034641835.2 Pinus albicaulis | reverse complement strand
TAAATCTCTGAGTATACGTACATGTTCTACATATCTATGTTGCACGGGTTCCCGCACTCGGGGGTGGGGTTCTCGAACCCGCACCGGGTTCCCACACCCAAGTACCCGATTCAGGTACGGGTTCTTCTCAGAAGAACCCAAACGAACTAGGTTCTTCTATGAAGAACCGGGTTCTTCAAAAATAAAAATCGGGTTCTTCGGGTTCTTTTGGTTCGGAGAACCCATCGTTTGGGTACTTAGAACCCGATTTTCGGGTTCTCAGGTTCTTCATAAATAATTTTCTCAAATATATATTTTTTTAAATGATTAAAATTTAAATTAAATTTTAATAAATATTAAAATTAAATTAAAAATCTTAACTATTTTTTAAAAACATAATACAATTAAATTTTTATGATGGAACATAATATTTAAACATGCACATATTTTTACTAATGGATGCAACCCTTTGGACCAGTTGCACATTGTTTTGTTCAATAAGTTTTGCTGAGTTTATGTTTTCTGATTTTTTAGAGCATATTCCCTGATTATTTAATAAGCTGGTGATTTATTGCCGAGTTTTCCATAAAGAGTTGTCCAACAAAAATGTGCATGCCATATAGATACAGTTTTGATCAATAAGTTTTGGAAAGTTTATGTTTTCTGATTTTTTTGGTTGTATGTTCCTTGATTTTAATAAGCCTAGTAATGGCTGATTAAGAAGTAGACTTTTCCTTTTCCACCTTACATTTTCCAAGTCATTGCTGTGTTCAAGTTGTGTGACTTTTACGTGCCACTACCCTCCCAAAAAATGGAATTGAGGACCATGAAGGGGGCAAACTACATCGATAAGCACAAGCAGGCAAACTAGTAAACGGGTCTGAAAACCACATAAAGTTCATTATAGCATAACAACGCCTAAGACATTTTAAATTTAAATAACAGGGGTCATACATGTTACCAAGAATGAAACAAACATATCTAGATTCTAAACAACTACTAGCTATAAAAGGGTAGAAGTAGGCTTGAAATTTGGTAGATAACTTGCTTCTAATTGGTTTTCTATATGTTACAGCTAAAAAATGTTAACCAACCTTATCGATGTTCAAAAACATGAAATCCTGAAAATCCTTAAGGTGCTACGCACACATATGTATGTGTGATCTCTTATATGGGTGTTTATTCATCCTTGTGCTGGCCGTCATAATATGGGTTGCATCCATTAGTAAAAATATGTGCATGTTTAAATATTATGTTTAAAGTTATCTATGTATGTGTGATCTCTTATATGGGTGTTTATTCATCCTTGTGCGACTGGTCCAAAGGGTTGTATGATGTGCATGTTTAAATATTTAAAGTTTAAAGTTTATAAATTATTAGTAATTATAATTTATATATGATATATAAATTATAAATTTATAATATATATTATATATTAATATAAAAATATAGAGGCGAACCAGTCTGTTTCAAAAAATTGTGAATTTTCATCTAGTCCACCGTCCACGATCGTCCACATCCCACTTTACGTTTCTACGTAACATAGCTACATATGCTATTGTATGCTTGCACTACTGTTATTTCTCTCTTGAGCATTCCAGATAGTATACCACTTGGTGTGTTTTCCCATACTCTTAGACAGAGTCTGGAAAGGGTCAGGTAGCCTCTAGATCTCACCCTCTTTTCAGAGGTGACACATCTAGTAAATGCCCTCCCAGTCCATCTCTGGTTGGAGTTTGCTTGTGTTTGAGAGATATCCCTGAGGATATTACAATCCAAGCTAGTGCAGGTTTCAATCACGAAGAAGGAATCCTCAGAGGACAAGGTAACTCTCTAAACACAAGGGTTTCAAAGTACATTGAAAATTGACTAATTAATCTAATTATCATGCATGGAAGATGTCCTTGGATTTGGCATTAGAAGATCAAGATGTCATGGACTATGTGCAGGGGAAGATTCATGAGCCTCCATCAAATGCACCTACTGCCACAAAGACGAAGTATAGAAAAGGGGAAATCAAAGCAAAGATGATTATCCGAGATTCTATTCATAAGCACTTGGTTGCTTACATTTATGAGCTGAGCACATCTAAAGAGATGTATGATAAGCTGGTTAGCATGTTCAGGGCTAGCAATGCTAATCAAGTTCTTTTCTTCAAGAATCAATTGAAGAATATCAAGAAGGGCAAGGATGAATCCATTCAATCCTATTTTATGAGGCTCACTGAAATCAGGAACAATCTTCTAGCTATTGGAGAAGAAATAGTTGATCAAGAGATGGTTCTCATTGCGCTTGGAGGTCTCCCCCGTGATTGGTATGTATTCAATACCACTATTCTTAATAATAATGTGATTCCTGATTTTGATGAAATATTGACGAGATGCACTCAAGAGGAGACAAGAATGATGGAGAGAGATCATCCCTCTAATGGAAATGGAGGTGACCCTACTGCCTTCATCGCTCATGCAAATAATAGGAACAATGGAGGTCCGAGAAACCAAAACCATGGAAGAGCGGCGCCCAAAGGAAGGAAGGGAAGATGTTACACTTGTAACAAGTTTGGTCACTATACAAGAAAGTGCCCTAATAGAAGGGACTCTCCCAGGGATAATGACAACAAAAAATCTTGGAAGAATGGAAATCGAAGGAAAAATAGGTTCAAAGGAAAAAGGAAGGCTCCCTTTGATCGTAGTGGAAATGGGCAACCTTTAAAGAGGTCAAGAAATTCCAGGTACGATGAGTCTAATGTTGTTGATAATAAGAGAAATGAATTTACTCTTGTATCTTCCCTCTCTGCTACATCTCCTCTTGACACCCTCGATGTCTGGTTGATTGATAGTGGCGCTTCAAGGCACCTCATTGGTTATAAAGAAGCCCTATTTTATTTGATTGAGAAGGATACTAATCTAGAAATTATCCTTGGAGATAATGCCACCTATCCCGTCAAAGGGACAGGGATTGTGACCCTTCATTTATCTCTAGGTCAAGTCCTCTGTTTACAGGATACGTTGTACGTACCTGATTTGAAGTAGAACCTTGTGTCTATTTCGGCAATGGAATACAAAGGGTTCAAGGTGGCATTCATTGATGAGTATAGCGAAGAGCTTCAAGGAAGCTATCTCAATTGGTTTTAGGGTTGGTACACTCTGTCAGGTTGGAGGGAGTCCGTTGGGAGCTATGACTTGTGATACTATCCGACAAACCGAACTATGGCACCGAAGATTTGGACACCTTCATTACAAAGCCCTTCCAGAAGCAAGGAAGGTGGTGAGGATGCTCAAAGATTTAAAGATGATCGATATATGTCAGGGTTGAGGAAGGATCTCAGGGATGTTCTCAGAAGTGTCTAAAGGGCACTCTTAAGCTTGCTATCTTGCGGTTGATACTGACCTCTTATTTCTTTGTTATTCTTCCGTGACATGTGGGAGGATGTTCCTATTACATGACTTTTACAAATGACTTCTCCCTCAAGACTTAGATATATTTCTTGAAGAAGAAGGACAAAGCATTCAAATGGTTTCGTACCTCCAAGGGCTTGGTGGAAAATCAAACCGAGAAGAAAATCAAAGTTTTGAGAATCAACAATGAGACCGAGTACACTGAGAGTATGGTCAAATGAAATCAATGACAAAGTAGAGAAGGCGGCATTAAGAGGAGACCACAACTACACTTATACACTCACAGGCAAAATGATGTTGTGAAGAAAAACGAGGACCATTGTGGACATATATAGATGCCATGCTATGTGACCAAGGTCTTCGAAGTTTCCTATAGGAGAAGTTACAATTCTTGCGACATAGTTCAAAATGAGCCCTTACATTTCACTCACCGGACTCCAAAACTCTAGAAGAAGACTTCTCTATTAAGAAACAGTGTTTCATTTTGGGATTTTTGGTTGTCTGTTTACTCATGTGCCAAAGAAAAGAGAAGCCAAGTTGGATGCTGGAAAGGGAATGTTTGTGGGCTATAGTGAAACTTCGAAGGCATATAGAATCTATGTGCTTGGTCAAAGAGAAGTGGAGATATGCCACGATGTCACCTTTGATGAAGATGTTGCCCTCAGGAAAGTGAGAAATCTTCCTAGCTCCAAGGAATTCAAAGAAGATGAAAAAGCAGGGAAGCAGGAAGAGTCGAAGGATGAACCAATGCTCGGTGTTGAAGGACCTATGGATCCTATTGATCCACCTCCTTCAAATAAGAGAATACCCTCATGGCTCAGGGATACTCTCGAAGATGCCGAGAGACATATTGCCCCAAGGGGGACATTCCATGAAAGCAAGAAGCCGAATAGATACCAAGGGTATCTAGCAGCCATGAGTACAATAGTACAATCTGAGGTTGGATCATTCGAAGAAGCCGTAAAGCATCAAGTTTGGAAGGATGCTATACACGAAGAATATGAGTCCATTATGAAAAATGATGTCTGGGAAGTGGTCCCAAGACCAGAGGACAAATGTGTTGTCAACTCGAAATGGCTCTATAAGATCAATCATGGATCTGATGGAAGTGCTGAAAAGTACAAGGCAAGATTTGTTGCCCGAGGCTTCTCTCAAAAAGAAGGCATAGATTATGATGATATATTTGCACTTGTGGCCCGCTATACCACCATCCGATCTATCATTGCCCTTGCTATAATGCAAGGATGGAGTCTCCATCAGATGGATGTGAAGACCGCTTTTCTGCATGGTTCTATAAAGGAAGATGTGTATGTGGAGCAACCTCTGGGGTTCGAAGTCCGAGATAGAGACACCTATGTATGTAGGTTGAAGAAGGCCCTGTATGGGTTGAAGCAAGCCCCCAAGGCTTGGTATGAGAAGATAGATAGCTACTTGATGAAGTTGGGCTTCACTCGAAGTAATGTTGATCCAAATCTTTATTTTAAGGTTGATAGAGAAAAGCCTCTCATTCTAGTTCTATATGTGGACGATCTCTTGCGCTTGGTGTCAAACTCTCTGTTCATCAATGTAGAGGAGCTAGTGTTAAACACACACATGGTAAACAAGAAAGTAAACACACAAGGAAAGATAGGCGTGAGTTGTTTTAATATTAACCATAGATGTGCTTTTATAGTACATTAGGTGACCCTTGGATTCATCTTCCAAGTGGTCTCTTGGACTCCTTTTGTCCATTCGCCTTCCACACCTACCCATTGAGGATTAGGTGTCCAACATTCCCCCCCTTAATCTGAAGGGGTATGTGTGAGTCTAAGAAGAGAGTTGTAATACAAAACTGCAAAGTATGCATGGCAGAACTTAGGTTGAATCAAATCTCTGAAATGTTGGCATAAAGAGGTGGTTTAAGGATGACCACCAACACTGGAACACTTAGTGCAGTTCTCAGAACTCTTCCAAATCTGGCAAGAAGCTGAGGGCTTCTGCTAGAGGAAGTGTCCCTCATATTTGAAGAGGGGGACCTTCAACCTAGAAGAAGGGAAGTCTACAACCTACAATGGTTTAGGGATGACCACCAACACTGGAATGCTTAATGAATTTCCCAGAACCCTACCAAAGCTGGCAAGAAGCTGAAGTCTTCTGTTAGAGGAAGTGCTCTGAATTCTTTGAAGAGGAAGAATATTAACCTCACATAGATGGTTTAAGGTTGTCCACCAACCAAAGGCATGCTCATGGGCATCCGTGTCTCTGGCTACAACTCTGAATCTGGAATGACAAGTTGTGGCTCAGGCTCACTTGAACTGCTGTGTCTCTGGCTACAAATTTGAATCTACAATGAGAGATTGTGGCTTAGGCTCACTTGATGTGGCTTCGAAGCTTGTAGATAACCACCATTTCCCCCCCTGTCAGGTTCAAGGTGAGATGATGGTGAAAACTCAACTACAAGATTGTTCAATATTCTAGAACAAGTTCTGACATGCGACTTAAACATCTTCTTGGTTGTTGATGCCCATTGCCAAGAAGCGATCCATCCAAGATGAATCTTTGTTCTTGCAGGAGGCTTGTTTCTGAAGCATCTGTGTGAAGAATGGGTGTGCCAACCACAGTGCTTGCATGGGTGAAGATCGAAACAGTGATCTTTCATATGGCCAACTCGTAAACTCTGTTGTTGTTGTTGTGGAAGAGGAGCAGGATCTGGAACAACTGAAGGTGAACTGTCATAAAGAAATCCGGCACTCTGAAATTTTATAGGCTTGTAGTCCGGAATATGAAAGGACAACTCCTTGTCATACCCAAGACCTGTTCGATGCTTGTTATGGACAAGCTTTTCTCAAGGTCTGACGATGGGCTTGGGAGGTGCATGCTGCATTTCTGCATCTTTCTGCACATCTGCTCCTGAAATGGGTACTGAATGTGGACCAACCTCAACTTTATATTCTTGTCGCTGATGGGAGTCCCTCTCAATTTTCTGAACAGAAACAGGTTCAGAATGATTACTCCGCTTCTGTAATTCCTCTTGCTGTAGCTGAGATTCGAGCTGCAGAAACTCTATATTTTCATGTGCATCTTGTAAACAACTATGGATATCAGTGAGAAAATCCTTGTTTATTCTGACTGTATTATCCATAGTAGATAGTATCACATTGTTTAGTAGCTCTAATAATCCACAAATAGGAACCATTTTCCAATAATTTAAAATGTTGAATGTACTCCCAAAATTAAATAAACTGGTGCTCTACCCAACTGGACTTCAATGCAAAAACTTCAATGCATTAACCAACAAACCAAATTCATGCACCAATGATATTTGGTGATTACTTCACCACATTTACGACTTCATAGAATACACATAAATAAGGACCAGCATAAAGGTCGTACCATCAACACTCATATAATTGGCTTAATGCATATCACAACCATTTGCAAACAATATGGCATTTATCGCAGTCCAACAAAAGATAAATAAGCACCAACATACACAGTCTTTTTCTCGACTTGAAATATGAACATATGGTGAGCTGATAAGAGAGATTGAACAACCACCCAAATGAAAGCGTCCCACTCTGAAGCTCGTGTCTTTGCTATAGGAGACACCCACGCAATTGATGAGGAGGAAGAAAACTCTATCTTGCACAAACAATGGTTCAGTCTCTCGTCAAAATAAATCCAGCAAACATAAATAAGGCCAGTGGCCCCAACCAGCGAGGGATTGCTGCCCCACAGCGCCAATATCGATTCCCAGCAGTGATATTTGCACAACTCACCAAACAAACAGGGATTCCTTTGTGAAATATGTTGGCCACCAAAAATTTCGATCTCAGAAATTTTGGCTAATACCATGAGCCACGGAGCGATTCTTTATGAGCAGTGGGAGTGATAGTGGCAATGAGCATTGCGTAATAAGCCACGGGAGGTAGCACTACGTAATGAGAGAGGTGGTACAGGACGGAGCACCAAGGCTGGGAAAGGGCCGTGCCACGTGAGGGTCGAGGGCCGAGCACGAAGAGTGTGGGCCAAGGGTTGTAATGGAGAGGGCGGAGTGGTGCGTATGGAGAGCGAAGAGTGGACACAGGTGGAAAGTAAGGTCGAGCAGTGTGAGAGGGTCAAGTAAGGCCAGCCATGGGAGTCGACGCAAGTGTAATGAGATTGTGTAATAACGCCAAGGTTGGGGGCCAAACAGGTGACACTGAATGCGTGGAGACTAACGTTATGGAGACTATAGCATTATGACATGGCTTGGTTCCATTGCGCAGAGACTGTGAGGACAAAGTGGAGGGCCGAACAGGTAACACCCAATTTTAAATCCTCCATGGCACAAGAGTGTTAACGCATATACATGCAGTACATCGCACAAATCAGAGGGACTAACCCAAGCAGAGAATCGCACAGGCTCCAAGCTATAATGCTATAACGTTGTATTTATATAACCTACATTCAAGAAATATCAAAAGCGACAGAAGGAAAGTAGGCAGGTCTGCAACCTGGTTAGGGAATCCACAGTGAAGGAATTACGAGGGCAAATTTGACAGTTTGGAATATATAGAGCACCCAGGTCTAGCCTTGAGCAAAGTTTCAAATTGTCAGAGAAGCAGGTTTGACTTCTACGTAGTGAGGGTGCTTAGGCTAGGGAGGTGTGACAACAGAGTATATATAGAGGCCACAAAAACAAGAAGCTCATTCATATGAGTAGGGAGTAGATCTTCAGCTTCAATACCATGTTAAACACACGCATGGTGGATGAGAAAGTAAACACACACATAGGAAAGATAGGCGTGAGTTATATTATTATTAACCATAGATGTGCTTTTATAGTACATTAGGTGACCCTTGGATTCATCTTCCAAGTGGTCTCTTGGACTCCTTTTGTCCATTCGCCTTCCACACCTACCCATTGAGGATTAGGTGTCCAACAGCTAGCTTCCGAGTTTGAGATGAAAGACCTAGGACTGATGCATTACTTCCTAGGCTTGGAGGTCTCGCAGAGGCCAGGCAAGATTTTCTTTTCTGAAGGAAAATATGTCGTGAAGTTGCTGGAGAGACTTGGTATGGTGGACTGTAAGTCTATGTCGACACCAATAGAACTCAACTTTAAGAAGTTGTGTGGAACGTTGTTGGGCCCGTGCTGGCAAATCCTACCGAGTATCGACAACTCATGGGGGCCCTGATGTTCCTAGTGAACTCCCGTCCGGACGTATGTTTTTCCGTGAACACTTTGAGTCAACATATGGTTGATCCTCATCACATTCACTAGATTGGTGCCAAGAATATATTGAGATATCTTCGGGGCAGAATCAACCATGGGCTGAGATACACTGTCGGGAGTTTGAGACTCCATGGATATTCTGATGCCGATTGGGTTGGCAGTGTGGTGGATCGCAAAAGCACATCTGGTTGTTGCTTCACCTTGGGTTCTGCTTCGATATCTTGGATGAGCAGGAAGTAGAAGTCGGTGGCTTTGAGCACCGTTAAGGCCGAATACATTGCAGCGAGTATGGCCTATTGTGAAGCTGTTTGGTTGCGAAAGCTCTTCAATGAGTTGTTTCGGCATGTGCTAGATACCACCGTTATCCTTTGTGATAACCAGAGTGGGATTCATCTTTCTGAGAATCCCGTGTTCCACGATCGATCCAAGCATATTGATATCAGGTACCACTTTATCCGGGATATGGTACATCGAGGCATTGTAAGGCTCAATCATATAGGAACTGATGAGCAGGTCGCGGATATTCTCACAAAGCCCCTGGGGAAGGTCAAGTTCCTAACCTTCCGTGAGAAGCTTGGAATCGTGGAAAGACCCTATTCTGAGGGTCCTGCTTGAGTTGGACTATGAGCTCTGGGAGCTCCAAGGGGCTTGGGGATAGCTTCTTGGAGCTATAAGCACACACGGGGCTAGGCTTGCCGAACCTTGATGTGCTTCTACCCCACCGTTATGATATTGAGTTGGTTCACCTCTCTTTGATCTATGCCCCGTACGCATCCTACCCATGGAGTTTCGGACTCATGGGAAGTACCTTTCATTTGGCCAATGAGCTGGGAAATGTGGATAGAGACCAATAGCAAGACCGATGGACGCATCGGATATTGTCGTACTCTCTATGTCTAGGATGGCACGTGTCCAACACCTTGATCTAGGATCAAGTATGATGAGATTCTTACCTCTAAACTGACTTTGGGTCAGTAAACTAATTTCGGGTTAGTATAAGACTCTTTTTGAGTCCAAAAGAGGTTTTAACCTCTAAGCTGATTTCGAGTCAGCTGAGCGTGATGTCTTTGTGACCCACTGTTCTATTTGCGAAGAAGAGCCAGCAAAGGAAATTACGGCAAGATGACGCACGATGCTAGATGATAGTACGCGATGGTACTGATGGATGGCACAGGTGAACAGATGGAGTTCTCCCTAGTTGAGAGGGAGTGTTAATTTTGGGTAACTAAGTCCAAACTCCATGTTGCACTGCTCGTATGATGAATGTCATATTTTTGTTGTATTCCTCTTTCGGAGAGGTGCAAGATTGATCTAAAGATCATCTTGTTTGGATGAGTAGAATATATATTTTGAATTTATTTTCCACACATGTGCAAGGTCGGCCAAATTTGTAATGTAGGCTCACAAGCCTAATAGATGTGTCACACACCCTCACTGATGGATATAAATTGGAGAGACTTGGAGGTCATTTGACCATCAACTCATCACACATTCTCTCATTGTGATCTGATTGGTTCAATAGCCTTTGGAGGCCTCTTTCCTTCACACATGCGGAGCTGAAGCTGGGGAAAATTTGCGGATCTTTTTAGGGCTGTTTTGTTGTGCGTTTACTGTGGTCAACCCTTGACCGTTTGACCTCCAAACTTTCCTGGAAATCCGATTTCTGTAGGCCGTACAGTTGGGCACAAAAATCGAGGAAAAAGGAGCAGTTTGACGGAAGCCCTAAATCTGCAGCATTGACTTTTTGTTGATTGTCTTGCGTTGACTTTTGGTTGACCAACATTGACTTTTGATGAGCTGTCTTTGAGGGCTGTGTGTGTGACACTTGGAGGGTTGGCTGATCTAAGA
Organism: Pinus albicaulis; assembly: GCA_034641835.2. Taxonomy (NCBI): domain Eukaryota; kingdom Viridiplantae; phylum Streptophyta; class Pinopsida; order Pinales; family Pinaceae; genus Pinus; species Pinus albicaulis. The sequence goes on along the minus strand of CM076583.1, from coordinate 1,002,610,835 downwards.
AAGACTTTGCTGGCTAAAGCATCATGTTGACTGTCGTAACGCACACTATCCTATATCTTTGCTGGACAAGAAGAATTGTAAAATATGATCTATATTATTGGCTTGTCTTCTGTTGATCTATTATTGTGTTCTATCAGCATTTTACTCTCATGTTTATGTGATTGCTAAATTGAATCGGGCCTAAAAAAGATTGAAGTAAATTTTCATTAAGCATAGAACACACCATGGTTATCTAAATTTAACAATGTTGATGTTCAATAAACTTGATCACTTGAGATCAAGTCTGATTTTAGTTCTTCGTGTGGTTATGTGGACTAACTTTTGTCAGTGGAGTGTGGTAAGGTCTTGTGACTCACTCTCAATTGATTCTCCTTCATTATCTCTATTAGTGTTCAGGAAAGTTGAGTCGAGATACAGAGATGGTTCATGGCAACAAAATGGCATAATGATCGGTGACAATGGCTAATGGATTGACAGGTGGAATTCTCCCTAGTTCAGAGGGAGTGTTAAAATTGGTAACTAGGGCCAAATTTCACTTTGGACAACTCCTTTGGGGAAGATAATTGTGGCATTGAATTCCTCTTATCAAGAGGACCAAAATCTACCTAAAGATCATCAAATTTGGATAAGGAGAAATGGATTTTTGAATTTATGTTCTCTCACATATAAATTACCAAGGTCGACCTCACCTATATGTCGGCTCATCAAGCCCAATAGTAACGTCCCTTCAACCCCAATGACTAGTATATATAGAGGTGCCTTCAACCTCTTTTGACACGCCTTGATCATATATCTTTCTCTCTGAAATGGCCGCAGAAGGAAGTGTGGCACCAGCGAAGGAGGAAGGGCTTGCTTGTCACTGTTGCAGGGCTATTAGAGAGGCTGAGATCTTAAGGCAGAAGGCCAAGACTTTCAGGCACCTGTTTGGGGTAGTTTAAACACCATTCAAGTTGCATCTTTCTTCTTTTGCAGGCCGAGACCATGCAAAAAAGCAACCGCGGGCTTGAGAGCTATTTGGAGGAAGATCATGGATTGTTTTGTGGAGGGTGTCTCTTGTGAAAATGGGTCGCAGCTCTGAGAGATTGTCTCAAGCAAGCCGCAGACCTAAATCAGCTTGGACCAAGGTTAAAAGGGCAACAGTCTACCCCTGAAGGACGCAGTCTTTGTGTGAGGGTTTTGTGGCATGTTCAAGGGCTGAAATAAGCCCACGTCAGCCTCTGTCTATGGACAAAATGTAGCCACTGGTCTGGAAATAAGGAGAGCAATGCAGCTGTCAGTCAATAAACCCTCACCCGGATTCTATCTGCTGTTGAAGAAGTCCGAGCTCATCAGAGACTACTTTGCCTTTGCCATCGTTGTCCATTGAACAGGGCACACTTTTGTTTGCTATTGACAGAATGCCATAATTGCATTATTGTTTGAGCCATCTACTTATCTAAGGGCAGTAATATTGTACTCTCTCTCTCTCTAAATATGTGATAATGATAATAAGAAGAATTGATCAAGGGTTTTCCCCATCTTGGGGTTTTTCCCTGGCTTGTGCCAATTTTGTGTTCTCTTGCCTCGGCTTATGGTTTTTGTTCTTTCGTCAGTTATTGTCAATATAATGAAAATGAAAATTCGGCTAATATGGATCATTGAAGTAATTCAGTTAAGAAAAGAGCATGTTAACCTAAATTTAACAAGCTTTCTCCAACCATAGTAAGCGTAATATTCTCCTTTCATGCAGGTTTTAAAGCCCACCCGTAATTGAACCAACCAATAGCATCCCCCTATATAATAATTGTAAAGTATGCAATTTTGAACCCAGAGTGTTGCTACAAATTGATCCAATAATATCCGTATAGATGCCTAGAAATATGCCTTAAATCCTGACCATGTTGCCAAAAAATGATCAAGCAAAGAACACTCTTACCCATGTAAGAACTACACAAAGAAAACAAATATATGAAAGAAATTTTCCAAAAAAAATTTAGGTTAGCTTTCCCCTCAATACATCATTGTAAATGTTGAAGTTTTACATGTCCAAACAATGTCCATTGACTGATAAAAAAAGTACCTTCCATTGTTTGCACTTCTATATAATGAACCTAAATACAGGAAAAATGGTCCAAAAATCAACATGGCTGATTTTTCACCCTGCATACAGCCAAGATGCTTTGTCAAGGATGCAGAGATTTTCTACAAATACAAATACCGATTCTCTTTTCTAATCAGAAGAGCTACATCAATCATTGCATATATTGCTCTTTCATTGTTTGTGCTCGTTGCAGCTTTCATCAGTGACAAAATTCTTTGCAAGAATAAAAGCAAAAACAAATAAAAACATATGCCAAAGCATCTTCAAGACCTGGCAACACATTAGGAAGGAAATATGTGAAAAGTATTTATGCCTGCCTTTGTAATGACTGTAGGACCTTCAGACCATTTTCCTCATTATCAGCCATTACACCAGCCCCCATATACCCGCAGTTCTTTGGCCTTCTTTGTTTTAATCTCACCTTGATATCTACACCGTGGTCAATGATTGACTGGAGGACTACCATAAGTTTCCCTTCGAGCTTGTCTCCTTTCCTTGGTGTATACACAGCTGTATATATATCATCTGCAAGTGCACGTTGAGCAAGGATGCCACCCACTGCTGCACATGCAGTTAAATCCTTTTTAGATAGCAGATTACTTTTCATGTCCTTAGAAATTGACTGCGCCACTGCTACAACATTACAGGTAACTCTGTGAACAATGCAGGCACAGACAGAACTTTTTGAAACGAAAATGTCTAGGCAAAAAGGATGCATGTATGCATCTGTCATTTCTTTGAAGGACATCAATTTCTTCTTTCTTTCTAGGGCCTCCTCCTCACGCAACAAGAAGTCAGCTGGAACAGACTTGGATTTCTTGTCCACATTGTCATAATTCTCATTGCCTAGTTCCTGATTGCATGCCATATGTTTGTTTTTATTCTTTCTCAAGTTAACATTTAATTTTGAAAACTTCTCATTATCTTGGACAGATTTGGTTTTCATTTGGTGCCTGGTGCCTTGACCTTTTGGTTTCCTTCTGTGAGAGTTGAAATTGTATTCCTCAGACTCACTGGAGTCAATATCCAACTTGTACAACAAGTCTCCACGAAAACGCATATCCTGGGGAGATTTAAATAAAGAATCAGGTCCTATTTGAAAGGAACATTTGATGAAGAGGAGGTCTTTGACAAATAAGTATGGCAAGTTAATTCCGAATAATAGTATAATTGACCTCCTATATCGGTGTGAAGTTCCCACCTGAATTCTGCAGTTGAATAGATAGCCAGCTCTGAAGGATGTTGTTCAAACATTGTGTGTATGTACATTCAGATGCCTGAACATATTTGGCTGGTTCATTTAAGAGTAAATTGGTACAATAATTATGAGGCTATGCATGACAACAGAACCTTGAATCTATTAAGGCCACAAAAGGCTTTTTTTGTACAGAACTTCTAGGCCTGACTGGTCAATATTTCTCCTACACTACAGGGCTCGCTTTTTACTATGGATAATTATATGAGATATAAATATATAAAGCATTTTAACACACAATAAACATAAGGTAGTTTAAAGACAAACAAGAACAGAGTTTGGAGAAATAGTAATCGAATATAAGAATCAGATCTTACATAAAGAGTACCAAAAGTTGATGAGGAAGCAACAACAATGGAAACAATTACATAGTTGGTATTTTATCAAGATTAACTGGAAGGAATCATCAGCAAAAATAGCCCTCTCAAGTATTCATTGCAGTTCCTTTGACAGACTACCAACAGTATAGCAATTACAGATTTAAAATAGCATAAAACATAAAGCATATAATTTGGTGACAATTGTAATTGTTAATGGACAAAATTTGTAGCGGTTAGTTCAAATTGATTTAAACTCTGAACTTCAGCTTTCAGGACAGAATTATCCAATTGGCTTCATAATATTCACATCATTTTTGCTGCAAGCAACTGATCCTAGCTGATATTCTCATGGGGAAGAAATTTGGAAGGGAAAATAAAAAACATGTTGGAAAATTCTTACCTTTCAAGAAGCTTATAACAATTAGAAAATATAAATAAAAATCAATACAGACGCTTGCAGGATCGTGAATGATGCTGAATAAAAATCAATACAGACGCTTGCAGGATCGTGAATGATGCTGAATAAAAATCAATACAGACGCTTGCAGGATCGTGAATGATGCTGAATAATGTATGAATATTCTTGTACATTAACAGTGATGCAATATATATAATTGACAGAAAAATGCTTATACAACAACAAGTAGATCATGCAACGTGCTATTTAGTGCTAATATCATTTATTGCTCTCAAAATATTTAATACTAAGTTGCAGGAAATGCCTATCTTGGTCATGTCCCAGTACCCAAAACACTGGAAACGCTGAAATGGATACAAAACACCTTGGAAATGCTGCCAACCATACCATATGATGTTTCCAACTCTGGAAACACCACTTGATCTAAGTGTCCCTTCAATGGTTTGTTGCTTCCCCTCCTTGACCTCTCTAAGGGCTTTATTCTAAGCTAAGTAAATTTGTGATTACCTGCCCCTTCCCAGATGGGAACCTTCCTTGCCCACATCCTTATCTATCCCCCCTTCACCCATTTTTTCCATAAGCTTTGAACCCTTCCTAGATTGAAAATGGTACCTACAAGGTTCAGAACAGTGCTACTCTCACCAGCTTACATGGTAGCAGAATATCCCAACACAACTTTAGACTCTTAGACCCTCACCAAAGCTTAGGGTCTGGGCTTTTGTCAAGAATAAGGTCTATACCTAACCACCCTAAAACAGATATAGAATAACCTTCCCCCACCTTGTTGAACATGCTATTCCTAATAGGGCATTCCTTACGCAAACCAAGCCCTCGCCCAAGGTTACTTAGGAGCGGGAGCAACATTTTCAGAAGCTCCCGGTTCGGGAGCGAATCAGGGAGCGACTTTTTATGTAATATATATATTTTTATATTTTGATGCATATATATCAACAAAAGCATGTAGAATGATGAATTAGATATAAAAAAGCATAAAAACATAGATTAAAGTTTAAACCATATAAATTATAACATATCAATCATCTAGAAGTTATAATTTTCATCAACCACGTCCACAAGTTAGTAACATACAACATATTGAGTCTCATGATTCATCAATCTTAAAGTTTCAATTTGGGAGCGGGAGCGGGGGCGGGAGCGACATTTTCAGAAGCTCCCGGTTTGGGAGCGAATCGGGGAGCGACTTTTTATGTAATATATATATATATATATATATATATATATATATATATATATATATATATATATATATATATTGATGCATATATGTCAACAAAAGCATGTAGAATGATGAATTAGATATAAAAAAGCATAAAAACGCGGGAGCGACATTTTCAGAAGCTCCCGGTTTGGGAGCGAATCGGGGAGCGACTTTTTATGTAATATATATATATATATATATATATTGATGCATATATGTCAACAAAAGCATGTAGAATGATGAATTAGATATAAAAAAGCATAAAAACATAGATTAAACCATATAAATTATAACATATCAATCATCTAGAAGTTATAATTTTCATCAACCACGTCCACAAGTTAGTAACATACAACATATCGAGTCTCATGATTCATCAATCTTAAAGTTTCAAGCTTTCAAAATTCAATAAATAAAATTTATCATCATTGATCACCAAAGTTGTACTTGTAAGCTAAGCGTAACCATTACAACAAAGAATATCTAACATGAAATGAAATGTTATAAAATGATGTTAAATGAAACAACTTTCAACTTTCACGAAGCATTGTATTCATAATTCATTAACAATAAGTTATAATTGCCGACTTCAAACTTCAAACTTAAATTGTCATATATTGTTTACAAAAAATATCATAATAAATATGAAAGACTCAACAATTATAAAAACTACTAGAAACTAGAAAAGACAAGTAAATCGATTATCTATAGCTAATGTGTTAATTTTGGGCAACTAGGTCCAAACTCCATGTTGCATTGCTCATATACTGATGGTCATATTTTTGTTGGATTCCTCTTTTGGAGAGGTGCAAGATTGATCTAAATATCATCTTGATCGGATGAGCAAAACATTTATTTTGAATTTATTTTCCACATGTGCAAGGTCGGCCAAATTTGTAATGTAGACTCACATGCCTAATAGATGTGTCACACACCCTCATTGATGGATATAAATTGGAGAGACTTGGAGGTCATTTTCTCATCAACTCATCACACATTCTCTCATTGTTATCTGATTGGTTCGATAACGTTTGGAGGCCTTTTTCCCTCACACATGTGGAGCAAAGCTGTTGTTTTCTATGGATCTGTCTAGGGCTTTTTGCTGCAACATTGACCAGCGTTGACAGTTGTCAACCCTTGGTCGTTTGACCTCCAACTTCTGCCAAAAATCCGATTTTAGGACATTGTACTGCTAGGCACTAAAATCGAGGAATTCTGTGTTGTTTGACCGAAGCCCTAATTTGCTGCGTTGACTTTTCTGCTGCTGCCTGCGTTGTCTTTGGGTTGACTAGTGTTGACTTGTGATGAGCTGTCTTTGAGGGCTGTGGGTGTGACACATGAAGGAATGGCTAACCGAGAAAGACTTTGTTGGTTGAAGCATCCTGCTGACTGCTGTAACGCAACAATATCTCATATCTTTGTTGGACAAAAGGAATTGTAAATCTGATCTATATTTGGCTTGTCTTCTATTGATCTATTATTGTGTTCTATCAGCATTTTACTTTCATGTTTATGTGACTGGTATTTTGTATCGGGCCTAAGAAAGATTGAAGTAAAGTGCATCAAGCATAGAATACCATGGTTATCTAAATTTAACATGGTATTAGAGCTGAAGTGAAGACAAAGTCCAAGAGTCCAAGCTGGTGTTAGAAGCAATATCTGAAGGAAGAAATCCTATCAAGGACAAATGGCCTCCTCAAACTACAAGGGTTTCAAGGCTGATGATAGTTTTACTGATAAGTCTGATTATCATGCACGGAAGATGTGCTTGGATTTGGTGCTAGAAGATCAAGGTGTCATGGACTATGTGCAGGGGAAGATTCAAGAACCTCCATCAAATGCAGCTTCTGCCACGAAGACAAAGTATAGAAAAGGGGAAATCAAAGCAAAGATGATTATATGAGATTCTATTCATAAGCACTTGGTTGCTTACATTTCTGAGCTGAAGACATCTAAGGAAATGTATGATAAGCTGGTGAGCATGTTCAGGGCTAGCAATGCTAATCAAATCCTCTTCTTCAAGAATCAATTGAAGAATATCAAGAAGGGTAAGGATGAATCTATTCAATCCTATTTTATGAGACTTACTGAAATCAGGAATAACCTCCTAGCTATTGGAGAAGCAATATCTGATCGAGATATGGTTCTTATTGCACTTGGAGGTCTACCCCGTGATTGGCATGTATTCAATACCACTATTCTTAATAATAATGTGATTCCTGATTTTGATGAAATATTGACGAGATGCACTCAAGGGGAAACAAGAATGATAGAGTATGCCTCTAATGGTAATGTAAGTGACCCTACTGCATTCGCCGCTCATGCAAAGAAGAAGAAACATGGTGGCCCGAGAAATCAAAACCATGGTAGAGCGGGGCCCAAAGGAAGGAAGGGAAAATGTTACACTTGTAACAAGTCTAGTCACTATGCAAGAGAGTGCCCTAATAGAAGGGACTCTCCCAGGGATGATGACAACAACAACTCGAGAAGGAATGGCAAGAACAATAGGTTCCAAGGAAAAAGGAAGGCTCCCTCTGATCGTAGTGGAAATGGGCAACCTTTCAAGAGGTCAAGAAATTCCAGGTGCGATGAGTCTAATGTTGTTGATAATAAGAGAAATGAATTTATTCTTGTATCTGCCCTCTCTGTTGCATCTCCACCCGACACCCTGGATGTCTAGTTGATTGATAGTGGTGCTTCAAGGCACCTCACTAGTTATAGAGAAGCCCTTTCTGATTTGGTTGAGAAGAATACTAATCTGGAAATTATCCTTGGAGATAATGCCACCTATCCCGTGAAAGGGACAGGGACTGTGACCCTCCATCTATCTCAAGGTCAAGTCCTCCAATTACAAGATTTGTTGTATGTACCTGATTTAAAGAAGAACCTTGTGTCCATTTCGGCAATGGAAGACAAAGGGTTCAAGGTGGCATTCGTTGATGGAAAGGTACATATCTGGAAGAAGAACTTCAAGGAAGCTCTTTCTATTGGTTTTAGAGTTGATACACTCTACCAGGTTGGAGGAAGCCCATTGGGGACTATGACATGTGATAGAACTCTTCAAACAAAGTTATGGCACCGAAGGTTTGCACACCTTCATTAAAAAGCCCTTCCCGAAGCAAGGAAGGTGGTGACACGGATGCCCGAATTTAGAGATGATCATGAAGGTATATGTCAGGGTTGTGCCGAAGGGAAGCATACAAGGGGACCATTCCCCTCAAGTGTAACAAAGACAACTTATATCTTGCAGTTGATACATTCTGACTTATCTAGTATGATGCCTATGACATCCTTGGGAGGATGTTCCTATTACATGACTTTTACAGATGACTTCTCCCACAAGACCTGGATATATTTTTTGAAGAAGAAGGACGAAGCTTTCAAATGGTTTCGTACCTTCAAGGCCTTGGTGGAAAATCAAACCAGGAAGAAAATCAAAGTTTTGAGGACCGACAATGGGACCGAGTATGATTCAAATGAGTTTAATGACTTTTGTAGAGAAGCTAGCATTAAGAGGGAGACCACAACTGCATACACTCCTGAGCAAAATGGTGTTGCTGAAAGAAAGAACAGGACCATTGTGGAAACTGCCCGCGCCATGCTATGTGACCAAGGTCTTCCGAAGTTTCTATGGGGAGAAGCTTCAAACACTACTGTGTATGTTCAAAATAGATGCCCGCATTCCGCATTGGACTCCAAAACCCCCGAAGACGTCTTCTTTGGTAAGAAACCTGATGTTTCACATTTTAGAGTTTCTGGTCGTCCTGTTTACTTTCATGTGCCGAAAGAAAAGAGAAGCAAGCTAGATGCTTATGGAAAGAAGGGAATGTTTGTGGGCTACAGTGAAACTTCGAAGGCATATAGATTCTATGTGCCTGGTCAAAGAGAAGTGGAGATATGCCACGATGTCACCTTCGATGAAGATGTTGCCCTCAAGAAAGTGAGAAATCTTCCTAGCTCCAAGGAAGACAAAGAAGATGAAGAAGCAGGGAAGCTGGAAGAGCCGAAGGATGACCTGATGCCCGATGTTGATCCACCTCCTTCAAATAAGAGAAGACCCTCATGGCTTAGGGATACTCTCGAAGATGTCGAGAGACATATTTCCCCAAGGGGGGCATTCCGTGAAAGCAAGAAGTTGAAGAGATAACAAGGGTATCTAGCAGCCATGAGTATGATAGTACAATCTGAGCCTGGAACATTTGAAGAAGCCGTGAAGCATCAAGTTTGGAAGGAAGCTATGCACGAAGAGTATGAGTCCATTATGAAAAATGATGTCTGGGAAGTGGTCCCGAGACCGGAGGGCAAATCTATTGTCACCTTGAAATGGCTCTATAAGATCAAGCATGGATCTGATGGAAGTGTTGAAAAGTACAAGGCAAGATTTGTTGCCCGAGGCTTCTCTCAAAACGAAGGCATAGATTATGATGATATATTTGCACTTGTGGCCCGCTATACCACCATCTGATCTATTATTGCCCTTGCTACTACGCAAGGATGGCGTCTACATCAAATGGATGTGAAGACTGCTTTTCTGCATGGATCTATAAAGGAAGAGGTGTATGTGGAGCAACCTCTGGGGTTCGAAGTCCGAGACAAAGACACCCATGTATGCAGGTTGAAGAAAGCCCTCTATGGGTTGAAGCAAGACCCCAGGGCTTGGTACAAGAGGATAGATAGCTACTTGATGAAGTTGGGCTTCACTCGAAGTAATGTTGATCTGAATCTTTATTTTAAGGTTAATAGAGGAAGGCCTCTCATTTTGGTTCTCTATGTGGACGATCTCTTCCTGACAGGGGCTGACCCTCTCATTCATCAGTGTAAGAGGGAGCTAGCTTCCGAGTTTGAGATGAAAGACCTAGGATTGATGCACTACTTCCTAGGCTTGGAGGTCTGGCAGTGGCCAGGCGAGATCTTCCTTTCTCAAGGAAAATATGTCGTGAAGATGCTGGAGAGATTTGGTATGGTGGACTGTAAGTCTGTGTCGACACATATGGAACTCAACTTTAAGAAGTTGAGTGGAAATGCTGTTGGGCCCATGCTAGCAAATCCTACCGAGTATCGACAACTCGTCGTGGCCCTGATGTTCTTAGTGAACTCCCGTCCGAACGTATGTTTTGCAGTGAACACTTTGAGTCAACATATGGTTCATCCTCATCACATTCACTGGATTGGTGCCAAAAATCTATTGAGATATCTTCGGGGCACAATCAACCATGGGTTGATATACACTGCCGAGAGTTTGAGACTCCATGGATATACTGATGTCGATTGGGCTGGTAGTGTGTTGGATCGCAAGAGCCCATTTGGATGTTGCTTCACCTTGGGTTCTACTTCGATATCTTGGATGAGAAGGAAGCAGAAGTCGGTGGCTTTGAGCATTGTTGAGGCCGAATACATTGCAGCGAGTATGGCCTGTTTTGACGCTGTTTGGTTGCGAAAGCTCTTCAGTGAGTTGTTTGGGCATGTGCTAGATACCACCGTTATCCTTCGTGATAACCAAAGTGGGATTCGTCTTTCTGAGTATCTCGTGTTCCACGACCGATCCAATAATATTGATATCAGGTACCACTTTGTCTGGGACATGGTACAGTGAAGCACCGTAAGGCTCGATCATATAGGAATTGATGAGCAGGTCGCGGATATTCTCACGAAGCCCCTGGGGAAGGTCAAGTTCCCAACCTTCCGTGAGAAGCTTGGAATCGTGGAAAGACCCTATTCTGAGGGTCCTGATTGAATTGGACTATGAGCTCTGGGAGCTCCAGGGGGCTTGGGGATAGCTTCTTGAAGCTATAAGCACATACCAGGCTAGGCTTGCCGAACCTTGTTGTGCTTCTGCCCCACCGTTATGATATTGAGTTGGTTCACCTCTCTCTGATCTGTGCCCCGCACGCATCCTACCCATGAAGTTTCAGACTCATGGGAAGTACCTCTAATTTGGCCAATGAGGTGGGAAATGTGGATAGAGACCAATAGCAAGACTGATGGACGCATCGGAGATTGTCGTACTCTTTATGTCTAGGATGGCATGTGTCCAACACTTTGATCTGGGATCAAGTATGATGAGGCTTCTACCTCTAAACTGACTTCGGGTCAGTAAACTAACTTCGAGTTAGTAGGTGACTCTTTTGAGTCCAAGAGAGGTTTTTAACTCTAAGCTGACTTCGGGTCAGCTGTGTGTGATGTCTTTGTGACTCACCTTTTGTTCTATCTGAAATAAAGAGCCAGCAAAGCAAGTTACGACAGGATGACGCACAATGTTTGGTGAAAGTACATGATGGTACTGATGGATGGCACTTGTGGACAGATGGAGTTCTCCCTAGTTGAGAGGGAGTGTTAATTTTGGGCATCTAGGTCCAAACTCCATGTTGCACTGCTCATATGACGAAGGTCATATTTTTGTTGGATTCCTCTTTTGGAGAGGTGCAAGATTGATCTAAAGATCATCTTGATCGGATGAGTAGAACATTTATTTTCCACATGTGCAAGGTCGGCCAGATTTGTAATGTAGGCTCACATGCCTAATATATGTGTCACACACCCTCATTGATGGATATAAATTGGAGAGACTTGGAGGTCATTTTCTCATCAACTCATCACACATTCTCTCATTGTGATCTGATTGGTTCGATAACCTTTGGAGGCCTTTTTCCCTCACACGTGTGGAGCGAAGCTGCTGTTTTTTGTGGATCTGTCTAGGGCTTTTTGCTACAGTGTTGACCAGCGTTGACCGTGGTCAACCATTGGTCGTTTGACCTCCAACTTCTGCCAAAAATCTGATTTTAGGAGGCCGTACTGTTGGGCACTAAAATCGAGGAATTCCGAGTTGTTTGACCAAAGCCCTAATTTGTTGCGTTGACTTTTCTACTGCTGCTTGCGTTGACTTTTTTGCGCTGTCTTTGGGTTGACTAGTGTTGACTTGTGATGAGCTGTCTTTGAGGGTTGTGGGTGTGACACATGAAGGAGTGGCTGACGGAGAAAGACTTTGCTAGTTGAAGCATCCTACTGACTGTCGTAATGCAACAATATCTCATATCTTTGCTGAACAAAAGGAATTGTAAATCGGATCTATATTTGGCTTGTCTTCTATCAATCTATTATTGTGCTCTATCAGCGTTTTACTTTCATGTCTATGTGATTGGTATTTTGTATTGGGCCTAAGAAAGATTGAAGTAAAAGTGCATCAAGCATAGAACACCATGGTTATCTAAATTTAACATAATGCTTGGGCCTCTTGCTGCCACGAGAAATGTTTAAATTTTGAGTCTTGTTGGAAAATCAGGATCTTTGTCATTAATATCACCCTCTAAGCATTAATATCCAAAAGTATCTTTATCATTACCTCTGGATTTGTATAGGGATCTTTGTCATTAATATCACCCTCTAAGCATTCACTCTGGGAGCGAGTTCGAGGGAGCGCGCTCTGGGAGCGAGTCCGATAGGGGGGAGTCGCTCTGGCCACTAATCAGAAAGAATGATAGCTAGGTATTTTTCTAAATCATTAATTTGGGGGGGTAATTAACTTATCCTATTGATTAGTAAGTCCACATGGAAGAATTCTCGATGCTAGAGGACTCACCAATCTTCACATTATGCTTCTCAATCGACATAGCTTCCAACAAAAAATCAATTTCCTTTTCCAAGACCACTTTCGCATAGTCCACTCTTGTAATCCTTCACCCATGGCCTAAACAATATTATACCCTCCTAATCCTAGGTTACTTGTCCATTTATCCTCTTAGCTTCTCAATCGACATAGCTTCCAACAAAGAATCAATTTCCTTTTCCAAGACCACTTTAGCATAGTCCACTCCTACAATCCTTCACCCATGGCCTAAACAACATTATACCCTCTTGATCCCAGGTTACTTGTCTATTTATCCTATTAGCATCCCCATGTAGAGATTAAGTGATGATGCTTCCTTTGACACCTCCCCTATAAATCCTTCTTCTTACCATTCTTTCCCATGAAACTTCAAAGAGTAGGCATTAACTAAATGCCAATATACATGACAACTAGAACACCAAAAAGGAATGCCAACATAGGTCCAAGAGTTGGAGTAATCTTAACTCCCAACCATCCTTTCTATATCCTCACGCAATCCATATTTTACCTCTAACTCCAATAGAATGCCTTGTTGTACAAAAATTCAATGTTTTGTAGTGTCCATCCACCTCCAAGAAGGACCCAACGCTATCTCCAATGGCCTTCAAAACACCCTCCAACCATAGCTCCAACATTAGACCTAGCAATATAACCCAAACAAGGACCTTAGTGATTCTCCCTACTCTAGGGTCAAAATGGGTAGTCCATTTTATCAGAGTTAATAAAGCCGAGCCCCAAAACCACATTGCTTCTAAAACCTAATAGCATCCTCCTAGAAATGGAAAGCCAGCCATCCTCTTACTAGGGTATAAAAACTTGGAGCATAACCTAAAATCTTACTCCAAGTCCTTTCTCTTCATAATGCAAGATTATTCTCTACTGTAAACCTCCCATAGAACTGCCCTATCAAAGTTTTACTCGTCATCCCAACCACCTGAACCATGGCGATATCCTAGCACTATAGTAACTCTGCCTTTGAGCTTAGCAATTGGATATACTTGCTTCCCTTCTTTCCTAGTGCTAATTGTGGCCCACCCCCATTTTCATTGGCCCTTTTCACCAACTTCTCTCCAAAGCTTCTAACCTCCACAAATGGCAGGAAATCCTCCTTACATAACGTCTCCTTTGCATTACCTCTAGTTATTTTGTGCTAACTACGTAACCTCTAACAAGTCTACAAAGTTTTGATGCAAGAGCTCTATGGAACTAGAGACCTTCCTTCTAATACATTCCTCGAAAACAACCTTCAGTTGACATGAGGATTTGTTAGTACTGAAAGGACACGCCATCTTGTCAACCCTCATTCCAAGTTGCACCTTTAAGGCAAGTCCTGACCTAGTGATAAAATTGTCATGTCCACCTCATACCACCCATCTACCAATGCCTTCCAAAGTAGGAGATGTGTGCCCTAAGCCAGGATTACAAACCCTGTTGACCACAACATTGATCCTCTCCCTATGCTCTCCACCTTCCTTACTACTTATCTGACCTTCATTTGTGAAAATGGGGATCCCTTCTAATGGATCAATGGAGTAATCTACCTGCTCTTCCACTGAATCTAAACTCTACAAAATCCAAAACCTCCATTTTCGCTCTTCATCCATCTTTCTCACCCTTAGTAAGCTCTAAATGTTTATATTTACATTGATGTGCATGAATACAATTTTTTCTTAAATTGGAATATTTTATATATTGTCAAGTCAACTCCCAATTAAAGGTGGAGTCTCAAGTCAACTCCAAGTCTAAGGTCAGGTTTCAATTCAACTATGAGTAGAAGGCCTCACCAAGTCTGATTCTGATAACTTTGTCCTCAACATCGAGATTGAATGATACTCTCTAACTAAAAGTCCATGATGCTGGGATTTGGGAACATGAAGAAAATGCTTGGCAACCAATAAGCCATGATCAGGAACAGTCCTTTGGCATAATATAACCAAGTAATTGACTTTTTTATTTGCGGAATTCTTTCTAACGCTTAGCATAGTAGCAATAAAGCTAATAACGAAGAATCAAGACTCATGAAAGCATGGCAAAAATGCTGACAATGTTTCAGTTGCTGCTTGTTGTTCAATGAATCTTGTCAGTAATTAAAACAAGACTGAAAAGTGTGACCCATCTCTTTGCAATGTACAAAGAAATGAACTATGAAGCACAAATATTTTAAGTTGAACAAATTGACACTAACCTCTTGAAAATGAGCCCTCCCTATCCAGTCTTGTAACTTTATGTTTCAATTTTTTATCTACAAACATAGATACGAACCAAAGAATGTATATAATGAAAACAGACAATCACAATAATTTCAATATGGCTGAAGAGGAAACACCCAAAATTTGCAAAATAATAACCTTATGGCTTCATTTCACATAGTGAGTGAAGCAAAACAAGATCACTTGTAGAGTTCCAACAAGACAACACAGAGGTTTACCATAATCCAAGGAATACAAATTCAGCAAGTCAAGAGCTAAATACAAACAAACGAATAAAGCCAGTAATTGACACTACATTTAAGACTTACTTGTTTAGTATAGAAAGTAGTGACTCAAGTTGAGCCTTCCAAGAACTTAGCCAAAATTCAAGGTGGGAGAATAGGAAAAAGCCTCAAGTGCAAGTTCAAAAAAAACAAGGAATGCTTATTGTAACTGATGATTGCAAAGGCTAAAAATGCCTAGCCAAAACTAAAATGCCAACAATACATTAGTCTCGAAGATTCTTCCAAGTTCTCAAATAACAGCTTTAATAAATGATTAGCAGACAGTTTTTGCAGAGATCTTATTAAACATGAGCTATCATACAAAATATTGAAAAACATCTATCAGTGCATAAAGCGGGGATCAAAACTGTTGAATAGGGATCTTGTCTATGAAATCAGTAAAATATAGAGAAGGAAATAGGTCAAAGTTCAAACACATATTTTATGCCAAAAACCTTAGAGTAGCATTAAGGTATAAATTACAGTTGATGGTTTGTATAGAGACCTACTTACCCTCCACTTATGTTCTCCAGAGTCCAAAGTTGTTCGTCAAATACTCCTGTAGAGAGTTAAGAAATGAAAATTGAAAAAATAGGGGGTCAGATTTCCCCAAGCACCCATTGGTAGTGGGAAGGCCATCTGGGCCCGTGTCCTTTTCCCCTGCAAAAATGGAAAAGCCTATTTTTGTTTTTTAATTGTTTTTACTTAATTTAGAAATTGTTTCCTTTTGCAGGAAAGAATATTGAAATTCATGATTTATTTCTTGCTGCAAAAATGGTTGTCACATTGCCAGGAACAAATCTGGTGACAAGAAATGGATCCCAACAACAAAAATTGTGGGATCTCAGTGATTCCACGTTCCTGATCTGCATCAAAAACTGGATCACTACCCTAGGGGCGCAAATTCAGTAAATATGTTTAGAATAAAATCATAAATTCCTTTAACACCATTCGAACAAGAATCTCCTGGACTCTAGGGGATGTAAAAAGTTTCCTCATGTAGGAGGATAGAATTCTTACCAATCCAACCTTGCAGAGCACATAAGAATTCATGATTTGCAAAGGTGGTTGAAGATCCAGCAGGTAATCCAAATGTTAGATACATCAGTATGGGAAAATGACTCACTCATCTGGTTAATCTAGACAACAGGCAGGGAACTAAATGTGCCTCCTAACTTGATACAAGAATACCAGCTGTTTCTGTCAGCAATCAAGGGACTAGTGCCAATTAGTGCATGTACAAGGTGTTATTTGGTGAAGTGACAATATGCTCTTCTCTACAGTAAGCCAAATGAAACCTTCCATGGGACAAATTCTGGAAATGCATTTCAGGAAAGTGTTATTTTCACATACGGTACTGGCATAAAGACGTTTGCCCTTGGACTAGCATCTCTACTAATTCATATATTATATTGGTTAGAAGGTCCCTACAACCATGTGTCATGTCCTATACCAATATTTCCATATCTAATTGTTCATATACAATCTCGTCATAGAGACATTGACCATGGACTCACACATAGACTTGTTACTATATGTTCATATATGATATCAGCATAGTTTTTTATGACAACAAATGTGGCCTCCAAAGGCCCCTTAGCATGGGCTCAAAACTCCACGTGGCAGCGACCTTCAACTGGATTGTGAGCTGTAGGCTATTGAACTCAATCTCGAACTACTACTGATAGCTTTGCATTACAATCTACTCATTAGACTGTCTAATCTCTAACTGGTTCTCGATCTCTCAAATGAAAAGCCCTAGCTTCTGGCTTTGTCAAAGGTAAATGCCTTATTTTGGCTCCTGTCCCAGCGAAACACTTGAGAACTGAGAATCTAGAGAAAAAAGATATCCATGGACCCTCAAAGTGCATTCTTTGTAAAGAAGAGGAGGAAACATGCAAGCATTTCTTTTCTCAATTACAAAGTAACAAAGTATGTGAGGGCAATTGTTCTCACAGAGGCCAACAAACCTAAGTCATTCATGGTCATGGACCAGTACTCTTTATTCAGGAATTGACATTCCTCGTACCTGGTTTCATCAAAGAAAAAACCATTATTTCCATAATTTGGATTTTGTTGCCTAGTTTCATATTTGGGAGTTCTGGTTGGCCAGGAACAACCAAATCTTCAAGGGAAAGGAATCCAACCCTCCAAAACTGATATTTAAGCCATAACCTTCATGAGAGAAACCGTAAAATGTAATTTCAAGGGCTAGGGACAAGCTCAAGGTGTTGAATGGTGTTGTCATTGATGCCAACATTAGCTAATGAACGCTCTTATATTTTTCTGGATTGCATCAAGTTGGAAGCTCCAATGGAAGGATGGCTGGAAACCCTAACCCTAGCTCTAGGGATTGGATGGACAATGATCATACCCCGAACTTGTTGGAGGTTTTTGAAGCAACAGATCAGTGAATTTCCCTTGGAAATCCTCATCATTGGATTCTCCTCCTCGAGCTGATTCCGGTGGTATGTGACACGCCCCGAGAGCCCTCACGGTTTGCAAGATATGCCGATTTGAATTTGAAACCCCAATTCATGGGTAAAACCACAAATTGGATAATGTGGCATTATTATATTGGTCAGTGAAATGTGAAAATGAAAAGGGGTCAAAGAATTAAAATTTTATTTAATGAAAAGGGATCAATTGATTATTAGGGATCAAAGAAAACTTACTAAAGTTTTCAATATTGACCCTATCCGTTTGGGGTCTTGGACAACTCTAAACAATTCATATTTCATTTTTTTACGTCCCTTTTTTGATGAAGTCAGTCTTTTTTAAGGTCCCAGCATTATCTATAAAATGTGGGATCATCTTCTATAGGAAATATGAAAAAAATTAAGACACATCTATCTGAAACATTTCGGACCTGTGGTTTATTGAAAAATCAGAAGATAGTCATGAAATTTTTGTGAAGGTCGAAGATCCAGTGACTTTCTGGCACATTCATTTTTTAATTTTTTCTTTGGTTTGGGTTAATGGGTGTTCTGGCTTAAAACTACAGCAGTTACCTTCTAGTTTTTAAAGAATCCGAATCTGTTGAAGCATTGAAAGGAGGAAGTCTGCCTGAAGAAGAAATTTCTGAGCTTGATCTAACCGATCCACAATCAAGGGTTTCATAGAAACACAATTTGCAGCTCTGTTGAAGAATGAAGTTTCCAGCCTGACAGTACTTCAGCCCTCACAAAAGAAACTGGTCCTCAAATCTGAATTTGAAGCAATCCTTGAAGTGTGGCATAGTTTGTTGCCCTAACCAGAATTCAGAAGCCAGCAAAGGACACCTATTGAAATACCCTCGCTCAGAAAATCAATAATCCTCCACAGCCCTGTAATACAAGATAAATTGGTCCGAAGTGTTGAAAGACATTTTTAAAGGCACAGTTTCAGCCCAGGTTGCTATTTCATCAAAGTTTTAATGACAGTATGGTAATGATCCTTCCACGTCTACGAGTGCAACTTACATGACTGATTATGTTTCACGTTATCCATGTGCCTACGGTTCTAATACATTCATCCTAACTTCAGAGGTATGTGGTTTGATATCTAAGGTCTGTGTTTAAATAATTGATCTAGAGCAGCCTTTCTCTTGACGGAAAGGAGTGCAATCTATACCTATAAAAATCATTAAGGAGGTCTGAAACAAGCGTTTTGGTTGCAGCCTAGTTTTTATTGACAGGTGTGTTCAGTACCATAGTTGAAATCTACAGGCAGACCTTTAAGGGCTTCAGTTATTTCACTATATATCTAAAGAAAGTTGCAGTAGGGTTATTTGAATGGCAGACTTTTAGTCTAGGCTTCACAGGTTGGTGGTTACATCTCATTGCAAACTTATTGTCAAGCAATTAAGTTCATCATTATCTTCCAGCAGCAGAAAATGAGGGAGTCTTTGGTCATCATTCAGTTGAAGAAGACTCGAGTCATTGGAAGTTGGTCTTTGTCAAACAACTGGGGTTTCATTGACATATCATCTACAGCAGTCTGGTTCAGTTTAATAGTTAGGGTTTCAAAGTTATAAGTCTTGGTTGCAAATTCTAAAGACATCCTTGTGAGCATCAGTATTTTGTGATGAAGTATGACAGAGTCATCTATGTTGAGATTTTTTCTATATTAATTTGGAGAAAATCTCATAGATAATGCCAACAATGGGTTTGTTCCAAAACTGAAGGCATCAAATCAGCAAGAGGGGATATTTTATCCTATTATATTGTGATAGAATTTATGATTCAGTTTCTTCTCTACATCTATAAATTGTAAGCCTGTAGAGGCAAATGAATATGAGATGTGAGGTGTGTGGAAGAGGAAGTGCAGATGAGCAAATCTGCTGTTGTAATCTCCTATTGATGAATAAGATTGCCGGTACCTCTGTTTGGTGGATGTAGCCTAGAATGGTTGGGTGAACCACGTTAATCTGTTGTCTCTGTTTTATGTTGTGTATGATTTAATTTTGTTTTCCGCTGTGATTGACTCTGACAATTGGTATCGGAGCTAGTTGTTAAAAGCAGAGGCCGTGTTGGAGATCGTGAGAACGTCTTGGGAGGCTAATGCAAACTTTGTGTTTGCGTGAGAACAGCCCCACGGCACTGATCGTCGAATTGGTATCAGCTGAGTCTGCTGGGATTTTATAACGCAGAACCATTGTGTTAGCGTTAATAAAAAGCCGTGACCTGTGTTCGTGGCTATGTAGAGCTCGTGAACTGTGAAAGCCGAGTTCGTGGCTGTGATTGCGTTAATAACAGAGTATGGGTCTGTGCGTTGAAGATCGTGAGACCGTGAGCTGAAGACCATTGAGTCGTGGCTGTGTAGAACCGTGAGTTGGTTTGTATTGACAATTGCAGTGGAATCCAAATTGCTTTGTTAACATATGAATGCAGAAGCAGAGTTGTTGTGTTAACATATTGAAATCATTACTGTGGATTCGGATGAGGAGCCGAATTCGAAAGCAGTGTTGAGGGCCGGGTTCATATCTATGAGGGCCGCGTCATCACCGTGATATTAGTCAACAATTAATGCGTTGAATACAACCGGTGAACGCAAGTCGACGTCGATGGTAGGTGCATGAATGTGAGTTAAAATGTTTCTGTGTTGAATATATTATATGCTGGAAATGGTATTCCTCCATTAAAAGCTTATGTGCGTTGAAAATTTTATGCATTGGGTTTTCTAACAAGGGTTGAGAATGGCATAATAGTACGTTAACTTTTAAAATTTCAATACAAATCTATTTTATTGAAATGCCTTTTATATCTATTATATTGAAATGCCAATATGCCATTATATTGGGTAGGGCCTAGGGCCTAGGATTTCGACGGAAACAAGTGTTGTCGATTTGCCGAAAGAGTTTCGGTTTGTAGGCGAGAGTAATTGCATGTTTTGAAAAAGGGCATTTTTTAATCAAAATTAATAATTTTGACAAAAAATCTTCGTTTATTAAGATTTGAAATTGCAAATTATTGACACAAGCTACTCAATATGGCAAAAACTCAAAGTGCTCGGTTTGAGATCGAGAAGTTTAATGGGAGAAATAACTTCGAGATCTGGAAAGTGAAGATGCATAATCTACTCATACAACAAGGTGTGGCGAAGGCACTTTTGGGAAAATCCAAACAACCTCTCGCCATGACAGATGACGAATGGAGTGACATCGATGACAGAGCACTGAGCGGGATACGTTTTTGTTTGGCGGATGATGTGTTATTTAACATCGTGTCAGAGAAAATAGCTGCTGGTTTATAGACAAAGTTAGAAAAACTGTACATGACTAAATCCTTAACCAACAGGATTCCTCTGAAAAGACAGTTGTACAGCTTGCGCATGAAGGAAGGTACATCAATCACTGATCATTTGAATACCTTTAATACTCTCTTGGTGCAGTTAGATAGCATAGAAGTAAAATTTGATTCAGAAGATAAAGCTGTAACTTTATTATGCTCGTTGCCTGAGTCATGGGATCATTTTGTTACTTCTATAAGTCTTAGTTCATCAGAAACCCTTGAATTTGATGATGTTGTTGGAGCTATGTTTTCTGAAGAAACCAGGAAAGGTCAAATTTAGAAACCTCTACATCAGAAGCAATGATGGTTAGAGGTCGTTCTAAAGAAAAATGCTTCAGTCAGAAAAACAACTCTCGATCAAAATCGAAAGGGAAGAAGAGTAAGCTAAAATGTTGGTTTTGCGGCAAATCGGGACATTTGAAGAAGGACTGTTGGAAGAGACAGCAAACATCCAAAGAAGACTCTTCAACAGAAAATAAAGAGGCAAACAAGACAGATACAGGTTCAGGTTCGGCATCCGGTTCAGGTATAAGTGATGAAGTTCTATCAGTTAATTTGTTAAATCATGATCAACATTGGCTATTAGATTTTGATGCGTCCAATCACATGTGTATTCATAAAGAATGGTTTAAGTCTTATAAATCAATCAATGATGGAGTTGTTTACATGGGTAATGATTTCTCATGTAATGTTGTGGGAATTGGAAGCATCCAGATTAAAATGTTTGATGGGACAAATAAAATCTTAACTGATGTAAAACATGTGCCTCAGAAAAAATCTTATTTCTCTAGGAGTGTTAGACACAAATGGATATAAAACTTTTATTCAAGGTGGAGTAATGAAAATTTATAAAGGAATCCTATTAGTAATGAAAGCAAATAAGGTTGGAAATATTTTTCAGTTAGAAGGAAGAACAGAATCAGATCATGCTTCTACTGTATCTGAAAACGACAGTGATTCTATTCGACTATGGCATCAACGGTTGGGCCATATGAGCGAAAGAGGATTAAAATTTTTATCTGATCGTAAGTTACTTCCTAGTTTAAAATATTCTAAGTTAGATTTCTGCAAACATTGTATATATGGGAAACAAAGCAAGCATAAATTTAAAACTGGAAAACATACTAGTAAAGGAATCCTTGATTATATCCATTCTGATGTTTGGGGTCCATCTCCTACCACCTCATATGGAGGATCATCATATTTTGTATCTTTTATAGATGATTTCTCTAGAAAAGTATGGGTCTACATGTTAAAAAGAAAGTCTGATGTATTCACAGTTTTCAAGCAGTTTAGAGCATTAGTAGAAAACATCACTGGAAGAACCATTAAATGTTTAAGAACTGACAATGGTGGTGAGTTTAATTCAAAGGCATTTGATAATTATTGCAAGGTAGTTGGGATCGAAAGACATAGAACAACTGCTTATACTCAGCAAAATGGAGTTGCTGAACGCATGAACAGAACTCTTTTAGAAAGAGCAAGAAGTATGCTTAGTAACGCCAATTTGCAGAAGGAATTATGGACAGAAGCAGTATCTACGGCTTGCTATTTGATAAATCGATCACCATCAACTACAATAGGATGCAAAATTCCTCAAGAGGTATGGAAAGGTCATCCTTGTGATTATTCTAAATTGAAAGTTTTTGGTTGTGATGCATATGCTCTAATTCTGAAACATCAACGTTCTAAATTAGATCCTAAATCAAAAAGATATATCTTTGTTGGATATGGTGATGGGATTAAGGGATACAGGTTGTGGGATCCTACAACTCACAAGATCATCATTAACAGAGATGTTAAATTCAATGAATCTTCACTCGATAATCCAGATGTAGATATTAAATTGAAACAGGAAAATGTACCTAAGTTTCAACATATTCAGTTTGAAACCAGTTCAAATACTGATGATAGTAAAGATGAACAAGTTTCAGATGAAGATCATGAAGAAGTTCCTACAGATAATAACAATCAGCAAATTGTAGAAGAACCAGAAACATCTTTTAGAAGGTCCACGAGAATCAGACGTCCTCCTAAAAGGTATGATGATTATGTTACTTCAGTTGCTTTAACCGCTAATGATGATGAACCTTTATGCTATCAGGAAGCTGTAGAAGGTGCTAACAGTGATAAGTGGAAAGAAGCTATGAAGGATGAGATGAAGGCATTAGACAAGAATGCCACATGGGATCTGGTAGATCTTCCTAAAGAAAAAAAAACTGTGGGATGTAAATGGGTTTACAAATTGAAAAGGGGTGTTGATGATAAAGAAGACAGGTACAAAGCGAGGCTGGTCGCAAAAGGTTTTTCTCAGAAAGCAGGAATTGACTTTCATGAGATATTTTCACCAGTTGTTAAAATTGTTTCAATTCGGATTGTCTTAGCATTAGTTGCTTTACTTGATTTAGAATTACAACAACTAGATGTTAAGATTGCATTTTTACATGGAGATCTAGATGAAGAGATTTATATGGAACAACCTGAAGGGTTTGTTCAAAATCACAACAAGAAATTTGTCTGCAGGCTCAAGAAATCATTGTATGGTCTGAAGCAGTTGCCTCGACAATGGTACAAGAAATTTGATTCTTTCATGATGAGCCAAAATTATATAAGAAGTGAATATGATAATTGTGTTTACTTTAAGAAATTAAGTAATGGCTTATTCATTATCTTAGTGTTGTATGTTGACGATATGCTTTTAGCAAGAAAAAGCATAACTGAGATCAACAGGTTAAAGGCTCAGATGGCTAGGACGTTTGATATGAAAGATCTAGGAGCAGCAAGACAGATTTTGGGCATGGAGATTTTCAGAGACAGGAGCAATGGTAAGCTGTGGTTATCACAAGAGAAGTATATTGAGAAAATACTCTTAAGGTTTGATATGAACAATGTGAAGCCAGTTTCAATCCCTTTAGCTTCCCATTTTAAGCTTTCTTCAAGTTTATGTCCTAATACAAATGAAGAAAAGGAATATATGTCTCGAATACCTTATGCTAATGCAGTAGGAACTTTGATGTATGCGATGGTTTGTACACGACCAGATATTTCACATGCAGTTGGGGTTGTCAGTAGGTATATGGCAAATCCAGGGAAAGAACACTGGGCAGCAGTGAAATGGGTGCTTCGGTATTTGAGAGGCACAAGTGATTATTGTATCACTTATAACAGAAGTAGTGAATTTGTTTGCGGATATGTTGATTCCGATTTTGTAGGTGATTTGGATAAGAGAAGGTCAACTTCAGGATATGTCTTTACTCTTGCAGGTGGAGCTATAAGCTGGATGTCAAAGCTACAAAACATTGTTGCTTTATCCACTACAGAAGCAGAATACATAGCTACTTCACATGCTTGCAAAGAAGCGGTTTGGTTGAAAGGTTTGTTTGGTGAGTTTGGTAGGTTGCAGGACAACATCAAGTTATTTTGTGATAGTCAAAGTGCAATTCACTTGGCTAAAAATCCAGCCTATCATAGTAAATCAAAGCATATACCTATAAAGTACCATTTTGTAAGACAGGTTATCACTGAACGGAGAGTCTCTCTTGAAAAAGTGCATACAAAGGAAAACTGTGCAGACATGTTCACGAAACCAATTTTATTAGAGAAGCTACGATGGTGTCTGCCTTCTCTTGGCTTGCAAAGAAAATAAAAATAATAAAGGAACGAGGTATCAGGCTAATTGTTGTCAAGGTGGAGATTGTTGAGATTATTCTATATTAATTTGGAGAAAATCTCATAGATAATGCCAACAATGGGTTTGTTCCAAAACTGATGGCATCAAATCAGTGAGAGGAGATATTTTATCCTATTATGTTGTGATAGAATTTATGATTCAGTTTCTTCTCTACATCTATAAATTGTAAGCCTGTAGAGGCAAATGAATATGAGATGTGAGATGTGCGGAAGAGGAAGTGCAGATGAGCAAATCTGCTGTTGTAATCTCCTGTTGATGAATAAGACTGTTGGTACCTCTGTTTGGTGGATGTAGCCCAGATTGGTTGGGTGAACCACGTTAATCCGTTGTCTCTGTTTTATGCTCTGTATGATTTAATTTTGTTTTCCACTGTGATTGACTCTGACAATCTACCGCTGAATTTTGGTAAACCTTGTAATAAAAATCTATAGCAGAAAGTGAGAGTTTGATGACATGTTCATGTTGACTACAGCAGTCGATGATTGCAGCATCCTATGATTCCCAGTTCGTCAAGGATACAACTTATAGTTGGGCATAGATCTGATTGGTTACATCTAGGGTTGTGCTCGTGGGCACAAGCTAACAGTATTGGCTAGGGCTATATTATAGGATTGTGATGCTAGAGTGGATACGGTGCAGGTCATTGTGTTAGTGGATTGGACATAATTCTGCTAGAGTTATTAACAGATATATCTATATGAGGAGCAGTGTTGGCCAGTTGTGAAGCTAAGGTTTGATGTGCAGTTTGGACAGAGATAGAAATGCTTGATGTTGGCAGCTGAAGTCTGATGTACATAGGCAGATTTGTTTTACAGAGTTTGTGGTGCAGTTCTCTTATATTGTAGTTTTTGTATTGATTCAAAGCACAGGTGGATTCAGTCTGAAAATTGTCAAACGTGGTCCATTAGTTGATCAAGGTGGCAGCGTGGTGCAAGGCAAGAGAGTGGAGTCTCCTTCAGGTTGGAGCCTGAGAATACTTCAGGGAAGTAGGGTGGTGCTAGGGCAGGTTGGAGCTTGCACAAGGCGTTGGAGCATCCATCCAGTTGCAGCTGGTACACAGGATGTTGGAGCACCTTCGGGTTGGAGCCTGTAAACTAGGGCGTTGGAGCGTCCTCCCATTTGCAATTGGTAAACAGGGCATTGGAGTGTCCTATAGGTTGGAGCCTATAAATCAGGGGGTTGGAGCCTCGTTCAGTTGGAGCTGAAAACTTGATGTAAAACTTTTGAAGACAAATAGTAAGAAGCGTTCAGTGGTTTTGTCCCGGAGGGGTTTCCACCTAAAAATATTTGTGTCTGCTATCTCTATTTGTTATGCATTGTTGAATGTTGTTTATGATGTTTATGTGTATCTGATGCTAATAACAATTAATGCTCTATGGAATTAACAATATAATAATTGATAAGAAATACTAATTCACCCCCTCTCAGTATTTCCAACAATTGGTATCAGAGTAGATTCCTTCAGCAGCAACTCAACAACTGGAAGGCAGATCTCAGGTAAATCAAGATGGGAAGGTCAAGGAAGCAAGCCGCCAAGAGTTCAAAGAAGCCAAAGGAAGTTCCTGGTATTGAAATTATTTCAGAACCTATTATAGCTGACGAAGAGATACAGGTTGGTCCAATTCCTCTGTTCACCGAATCATTTTCTGAATTTTGGAAAGATAGAATGGGCAACATAACAAATAGAGAAGGTAGACACAAAGATTTTTAGGTGGAAACCCCTCTGGGACAAAAACCACCGAACGCTTCTTAATATTTTTCTTCAAAAGATTTACATCAAGTTTTTAGCTCCAACTGAAGAATGCTCCAACCCCCTGATTTACAGGCTCGAACATGTAGGACACTCCAATGCCCTGTTTACCTAGTGCTATTGGGAGGATGCTCCAACGCCTTAGTTTACAGGCTCCAACCTGAAGGTGCTCCAACACCCTGTGTACTAGTTGCAACTGGATGGACGCTCCAACTCCCTGTGCAAGCTCCAACCTGCCCTAGCACCACCCTGAAGTGTTCTCAGGCTCCAACCTGAAGGAGACTCCACTCTCTTGCCTTGCACCACCCTGCCACCTTGATCAGCCGACGGACCACGTTTCACAATTTTCAGACTAGATCCACATGTGCTCCAAATAGATACAAAAGCTGCAATATAAGATAACTGCACCACAAACTTTTTCAAACAAATTTGCCTATGTACATCAAACTTCAGCTGTCAACATCAACCATTTCTATCTCTATCCAAATTGCACATCAAACCCTAGCTTCACAACTTGTATATTTAATACCCTAGCTTCAACATCAAAATCATCATTATATTTAATACCATAATTAACAGTCCCCTTGAGATAACAGAGGACCACCTTTGCTGCTTTCCAATGGCTTTCAAGAGGCTTGGCCATGAACTGACTCAACATGCTAACGAAATATGCAATATTTTCGCCTAGTTGTAGTGAGATAGTTCAAACTTGCCACTAATTGACCATACAATTGTGAAAGTTTCAAAACAGAAACCCTACTGCAGTATCTAGATCTACTTCACCTACTTGTTTCATTAACATTAACAAGTTATTTAACTAAAATATTTAGAAAAACACTAAAGCAGACACTAACTGCAACCTACACATCTACAAATCATTTACTGAACAGTACACACATGTGACAAGATTACACACGATTTTTCGAACAAATGTCCCCGGAAAAACCCAATGCGGCAAAACCGATGCAACAGCTCTAGAGGGTTTATATTATTATGCAGAATTTGAATACAACAATCTGGGCACCATACATGGTTGGCCCTACAGAGAAATTACACGGCAATAAGTACCTTTCACTCGGAGATAGAAGATATGGTTGTATCACACCCTCAAACGGGATTTATAGATCACGAGCCCCTTCTGGCCCACTGGAACCCTCAGCGCTGCCTCTGCGTCAGCGCTTAACTGGCCAACGTCCCCACTGCATCACCCAAACTGGTGTTGTGTTGCCCCGGTCGGGGCTGGCCGCCCTGGCCGTGTGCACTAGCGGGTTTGCGTCTACTGGTTGAGCTTACGCGACCTACTGCTGTGATCTCTACGTGGAGCTGGGCCGAACTCGTCCTCTGGTTGGCTCTGCGATGATTGGTACTCACTACCCCTTTGTCTTGCTTTATTCTCGGCCTTGGATCGAGATCATCCCCTCGGCCTGATCTCTACCCCTCACTGCATTGCAACTCGTTTCGAATTTCTCAGCAAAACCCCGTCCCAGAAATTCGACTTAGCTTCAGTGCTCCGCCAATGTGTGTGTGTATCTCCAACTGACCCCAAGCCTTTCCTTTATACTTTTCTCGTTGGGAAACCAACGGTCGTGATCTAATCTCTAATCGACGGCTCAGATTAAAAGACTACTTGATCCGCGTCACTTAGAACATTTCATCACATGTGTTTAATTAATTCACTTTAATTTTTCTAATTCCCTAAGTTAGACTTAGGGTCCTCACTAAAAAAATTAATTAATTGAATATCTCATACACTAGATGAAATTTATCCAAACGCTTTTTGGGTTTAGGAGGTCTCGTGTGTCTTAGCCCTTGCACAAAATCTCAGGGCTAGAGCACACCCGATGCTACCTCAAAATCTCAACACTCCCTCTTAGCGAGGAGTGTGCTCTAGCAATACATCCACACCAAGTATTGCTTGATCTCGGCATCGGCCTCTACGCTGTTGATGCTTGGCCTGTTGCCCTCCATCCACTGCACTGTTGCTTCCTGTATTGTTGCCCATGTCACTACCACTGACACCGCTACATCCGTACTGCAGCTCCCTCTCATATTGTTGCATCGTACTGCCAACTACTACACTGCAACTCAGTTGCTGAGAAGTAAGCAACTAAAGGACCCCCGCCCAATCACTGACAGACAAGCCAATCGAGTTGCATCTCATCATTGAAGCTCCCTTGGCTGCTGCGTTGCGCTATCCTCCTAAAGCCACTGTGCTGCTGCAGCTCTGTACTGCGTAAGCACTGCCCCTTTGTGCTACTGAAGTCCCATCAGCCCCTCTTTGTTGTTGCTTCTATGTTGTTGTTGCCTTGCACTGCACTGCTTTAATCTATAGCGTCCCAGCTCCGCCCTTCCCTTCACTGTGATCTCCTGCACCCACTAACTTTAGTCATCCTGCTACTGTCTTAAGGCTCTTGTAGCTCGTATGTGATCCAAGAGTTTGGGCACCTCAAGGATCCCGCCTCCTCCATCTGTAGCTGCTCTACAGATCAATATCGCCCCACTTTCGTGGCTCATTAGCACACATGGCTACATCATCATCACTCCCATCGTCTCTCGTTGTTGTTACTACCTTAAATTCAAAAGATCCTTTGTCCTTCTTCTTACGACAATAGCTGGCGAAGTGTCCAAGTTCGCCACAATTAAAGCATCGGACCTTGGATAGGTCCCTTTTCTTCTTCCCTTGTTGCCTTTGTCCCTTTGATGTAAGGGTTGCATCCTCCTCCTCCTCTTTCTTTACTTTGACTGTCTCGTTGTTGCTGCTTTGCCTCTTGGTAAATCTCCTGATCTCCTCCTGACGGAGAATTGCCCACATGTCCACCCAAGATGGTAACGTTGCCCTACCCAAGATGCTTTGGACAACCGTTTCCCATTCCTTGGTGATTGCATTCAGGGCAGTCCTCACCAAGAGCCCCTCATCCGGATTTGTACCCATAGCAATTAGTTGATCCCGGATAGTCTGAAGTCTGAAGAGGAAGGGATCTATCTCCTCACCCTTCTACATCTGGAACAACCACATCTGATTCTCCAGAAGCATCTTTCTTTGGACTGAGCCTCCATGATACATCGTGTCCAAAGTTGTTCACATTTCATTTGTCGTGCTCTTCCCGGCAATATGTGGCACGACGTGATCTTTGACTCTGTCCATGATCAAGCGCTTTGCCCGCGCTTGATTCTCCCTGAATTTCTTCAGAGGATCTGCATCGGTAGGCACAGCTAGGGCTCTCTCAGCATGGTCCTTGATGTCGTACTCATCTAGGACTGTCAGGATCCTAGCCCTCCAGATAACGAAGTTGGACATGCCGTCCAACCTGTCCTGATCTCTCAGTCCATGAGACACCATCTTTGCTCAAATATGTCCTAACAGATACTCCTCTCCCTCTTTCTGCTGCAACACACAACAGAAAACTTCGATCTGGGTTTCTTGGCGATTAGAAACCCTCTATAGTAGTTGCTCCCTCCGACAACTGATTTCCCTCTCGGAAATCCTCAGCCAAAAACAATTGAACAGTTCTCTACGATCACCCTCTTGATCGAATCTCAAATCTGTTTGGCACAGATCTACTGAGCAACTGTTCTCCTCCCGCTCTTGTCACCTTTGTTAGGCACGATTTTGCACCGACAGAACCTCTGCCATACTAGCAACCTCTGAAGATCTGAAGCTCCGCTTCCAGGCTACGGCAAATCTGCACAACAACCTCAAAACTGGACTGTGTCCATCTGGCTGGCCTCTACGTGAGCAGACTGGCTCAGCGCAACCTCTGCGCAGCGTAGGCTGCACCTGCGTCACTCTGGAAGATTCTACGTTGCCTCTGCTGAGACTGCGTCCTCCTGGTGTTGTGCTGCCCTGCTTGGAACTCTGCTGCTTCTCTGTAGCAATCTTCTTCAACAGCTCTGTTGGTGGATCAGCGTGATCTACAATGCTCTGATACCATGTGAAAGTTTCAAAACAGAAACCCTACTGTAGTATTTAGATCTACTTCACCTACTTGTTTCATTAACATTAACAAGTTATTTAACTGAAATATTCAGAAAAACACTAAAGAAGACACTAACTGCAGCCTACACATCTACAAATCATTTACTGAACAGAACACACGTGACAAGATTACACACGATTTTTCAGACAAATGTCCCCGGAAAAACACAATGCGAGAAAACCGGTGCAGCAGCTCTAGAGGGTTTATATTATTATGCAGAATCTGAATACAACAATCTGGGCACCAAACATGGTTGGGCCTACAGAGAAATTACATGGAAATAAGTACCTTTCACTCGAAGACAAACGATATGGTTGTATCACACCCTCAAACGGGATTTACAGATCACGAGCCCCTTCTAGCCCATTGGAACCCTCAGCGCTGCCTCCACAGCCTCTGCGTCAGCCCTTAACTGGACAGCATCCCCACTACGTCACCATGACTGGTGTTGCGTTGCCTCTACGCTGCCCCGGCTGGGACTACGTCACCCTGGCTGGTGTTGCGTTGCCCCTGCGCTGCGCTCGCTAGGTCTGCGTCACCCTGGTTGGGCTTACGCAGCCTCTACGTGGAGCTATCTGAACTGCATCCGCCTGGCTGGTACTCACTACCCCTAAATCTTGTTGTATTCTCAGCCTTGGATCAGATCATCCCTCGCCGATCTCTGCCCCTCACTGCACTGCAACTCGTTTCGAATTTCTCAACAAAACCCCGCCCCAGAAATTCGACTTAGCTTCAGTTCTCTGCCAATGTGTGTGTGTATCTCCAACTAACCCCAAGTCTTTCCTTTATACTTTTCTCGTTGGGAAACCAACAACCGTGATCTAATCTCTAATCAACGGCTCAAATTAAAAGACTACTTGATCCGCGTCACTTAGAACATTTCATCACATGTGTTTAATTAGTTCACTTTAATTTTTCTAATTCCCCAAGTTAGACTTAGGGTCCTCGTTAAAAAAATTAATTAATTAAATATCTCATACACCAGATGAAATTTATCCAAACGCTTCCTGGGTTTTGGAGGTCTCGTGTGTCTTAGCCCTTCCACAAAATATCATGGCTAGAGCACACCCGATGCTACCTCAAAATCTCAACAACAATGTGCCATCTTCTCTCGCGTGCCATCATCATTGCAGAGTTTGGCATTTTGTTCTATAGGTACCGACACCGCTTTGCATTGATCCATTTTGAACCTTTTGAGTAGCTCTTTGATATATTTACTCTATGTAACCATAGTTTGTCCAGCTTCTCTCCATACCTCAAGACCTAAACAATAATGCAATTCACCAAGGTCTTTCATTTCAAACACCTGTGACACCTGCCCTTTAATTTCATCAATCAATTTATAAGCATTGCCTATTATTATAAGATCATCAACATACAGGGAAATCAAAACAACATGCCCCTTCTAAGCTATATTGATATAGAGATTAGGATCACTTTGACTTTTCATAAAACCCTTCTGAAGAAAGAAACAAACAATATTTTCATACCCTAATCTTGGTGTTTGTTCAACACATATAAAGTTTTCTTTAATTTACAAACAAGGTGTTCTTGACCATTTTTAACAAACCCTTCTAGTTGAGTAAGATATACTTCTTATTTTAGTTCCCCATTCAAAAAGGCAGACTTAACATCCAACCATTGAAGTTTCCATTTATGTTTTGTAGCTAAAGCAATCATCAATATAATTGTATTTAACTTAGCTACAGGTGCAAAGGTTTCATCAAAATCAATTCCCTCTTTTTGTGAATAACCTTTAGCGATGAATCTAGCTTTGTATTTATCCACACTCCCATCAGCTTTAAATTTGGGTTTGAACAACAATTTTCATCCTATGGGTACTTTATTCTTAGGCAACTCAGTTAATTCCCAAGTATCGTTTATTATTACTGAATCATTTTCTTCCTTCACTGCATTTCTCCATTCCGCATGTTCACTAACTTATTTAAAGCTCAAAGGGTCTAGTGACATTCAACACATTAGTCATCAATGCATAATCTTTATACCTTACAGGTGGTTGAATCTGTTGCGAAATCTAGGGCATAGTAATTATGTGATTTCTCTTCTATTAGTAATTGCTTGAGTGCTTTTTACTTCTTTAGATTAGGATCTTCTTTTACTTAGGTTATTAGTGTTCTTCTTCATCAAACAGCTACCAATGCATAAACCATAAAGAGACAGGAGACACAAAATATAGGCTATCAGCCAGGGCCAAAATCTCTCACTCTTTGAGAGGAAAACCCAAACAAATTATTCTTCTTATAGAGATTCCAATTGATGAATACCAATACCAAGACCTTCGACCTATTTGCTTCTCCAAGACCAAGACACAAAGCTCCTTTTTCAATGATAGTCCATCTTCTGCTCCTTCCTCCTTCTCGACTTCTTCTTCAACCTTGGCTTGCTTTCAACCTTCTTCTACTTCAGCTCCCTATAAGGATTGTACCACTGCTGCAACAGATTTTGGCCTTCACTATTGGAATAGACTTCTCCTCTTCTTGGCCTTTACTGCTTCTATAGACTTTCACCTTTCTTTGGCCTTCACTGCTACAATATACAGGTCTGCAATTTTGTGTGTGTGGAGGTAAGATGGCCCACAAAACAATCCCAAATCAACACAAAATCCCTCGCTGCTCTCTCCTCCTTCCTCGTTGGTAACTCAGCGCCCTGAATGACCCTCGCACTTCAGACTGTGATCTCTGAAAATTTGCCTATGAAATGAGGTCGAGCACTCCTATTTATAGTTGTTTTCCTCTGTAATTAGCCGACATCAATATATGTGAGCCAACATGTCCTTTGGAGGTTTATATTATTTCTTCTTGAAGCTGACTTGAGGAGGAGACTTTGCTTGGTCTTGG
This sequence comes from Pinus albicaulis, assembly GCA_034641835.2. NCBI lineage: Eukaryota > Viridiplantae > Streptophyta > Pinopsida > Pinales > Pinaceae > Pinus > Pinus albicaulis. The sequence goes on along the minus strand of CM076583.1, from coordinate 1,002,577,420 downwards.
AGGGTTACTTGACATGTTCATTGACTCATATACAAATATAATATGCCCAAGAAGGGTCCTTCATAGATAACATTGACTCAATTTGACTTTATGACCAATCCTAAGGACTCACAATGGGAGTCAAACTAAAAATAAAATTCCTTTCTCATGAAACCCATGAGACAAGCATTACAATAATAATTTTATTTTTCTTCTTTTCATCAATTACATAAAATCACAACTACACATGTCATTATCAAGACCGAACCTAGTTACATTTTTCAACACTCCCTCTTAACTAGGGAGGTATTCATAATGGTACTCGGTCATTCTCAATCTGAAGAATTTCTCATAAGAAGAGTCGGACTGGTAACCCATCAACCAGCATTGTCACATAGCAAGGCCTTGACTAACAGCTCTATCTCTCCACGAGATCTAAGCACAATGTTGGCGAGACCAATGATGTATAGACACCCTCATCATTGTCTCTCTTGGAACATACCCCACTCCGGTTCTCAGGGTGTGTTCCACCAGGACTATTCTTATCTTGCATTCCCAGTCCTCAAAGAATATTGGTCCTCAACAACTACTCTTATCTCGGATTCCCTAATACATCCTCAAAGAGCATCCGATGTCAGATGTTTACCTAATCCTCCATTTTGTCTTCCTAAGTGAAGACAAGAATGATGTGTCTATTTCTCCCTCTTAATTTAGGGAGGACATATCTATTCCAATAAAGGAATGTACTCATTCCTACGGAAGGAATGTACCTAAGCTCCCTCTTGGCTTAGGAATTTCCAAGTTTCTTCCATGTAAGAAACTTGTTTCCAGGATCCCTCTTAATTAGGGACCTACAGCAGCTCCTCAGGTGGAGATGATGGGACAACCAGATGCTTGAAGAACTCCTCTTCACGATGTCATGAATTTCTTTTCGTTATCTAAGAGTCTTCATGTTTGGGACTTCTACATAGGGCACCAACCATCCATCACTTTCATTCATGAGTCAGCCATGTCATCATCGGAAAGTGATCCATCAGTCCATATATGGCCTTCCTTCATGCCATGTTGCTTTCTTCATGCCATGTTTACTTAAGATATTTCATCCTACTACATGTGCATTGGTGGTGGTAGATATCCATATATCTTCCCTTGGCAGCCCTTCATAAACCCATCCAAATATAAAAAATAAAGGAATAAACATTAAAATCAACATTACCTTTGTGATGGTCTTTCATCATGACATCTTCTAGTTTGCATCAGCATCCTGCATACATATCGACACATCTCCCAAAGATATATATTGTCAAGGGTCTCTTTCTTTTCCAAACTTCATCAGAGTTTTCATATCTTCCATGGAGATATTCTAGTCAGATCTTCTTGGTCTTTCGAATGTTGATTGCCTTTACCATGGTTGCATATTCCATGATCTCTTCCTTCCTTTCTTCGCACATTACATTCCGAAGAGCTTCCAATCAGAGTTCCTCTATTGTAGTCAACCACCTCATACTTCATATGAGGACAGATTATGTTGATTTCATCTAATGAATGTGTGACCCATGCATTCCTTTGAGGGAGGAGATCATTTCTTTTGATCATGCTCTCAAGATAGAGCATTGACCCATGTTACCTGCAACCATATGACATGACTTCCACAATATCAAATGTAAGCATACATACCTCATTTTTCCTTTGGGTCATCCAAACTTCCTACAGCAGCTTCCTTGATTGAAAGAGCTTCAATCCCTTGATCTTCTTCACTTTTATGTCATCATACCATCATCCCATGAATTCCACAAGATTGGAATTCTTGATGAAACACTTGCTTTTCCTCATGATCGGTGAACTTTTCAATGAAGATTCCATTAGAGAATCTTGAGGATCCAAAGTATCCCCATCAGCAAATGTTTCCTTTTGACAGATGTATGATGAACCTTGTACTAGATGACCTTTCCACTTGTGTTTTCAATGAGATTCCCAAGAGCTATATCCTTGACTTCCATAGATTTTAACCATCTTTCATGCTTCTCTATGATGATGTCCCGAGCTCTTGATTTTAATGCTTTTATGATGCCTTGATGCATCCCATTTAGTGAATCGTGATAGCCATATCTTACAACAGAAGAATTAGGAATTTGAGAAGAACTTAGGTGAGAAAGACTATCTCAGTAATAGAGATCTCTTACTTCCTCTTTCTTGAACTTCTTCTTTCGAGCTTCCTCTATTTCTTTGGTGATATGGGCTTCTTCTCTTCCTCTTTTGTTCTCCTTCTTGACCTTAGGACAATCTATTTTGTAGTGCCCATATTCCTGACACCCATAGCATTGAATCTTAGACATGTCCCTTTTCTTTTTCCAAGAAGTAGACTCTCCAAATTTTCCTTTTCTTCTTGTCATTGTAGCATAAGTTTGACTTTGCTCACCTGCTCCCACATCAAATTTGGCCTTTAGTCTAGATTCTTCAATCTTGCATAGTGACCATAGATCCTGGAATGGAGTAGCTTCTTTCTTCCCATAAATACTTTAAGTAAGTTACCCCACTCCTCCAGTAGTGCATTTAATACCACTGTAGTCATTCCACCATCACACATGACTTCTCCCAAATCTTGTAGTTGATCCCAGATCTTAGATATCCTCATAAAGTATGAGGCTATTCCATCTTCCCAAGACATCTTCAGCTTGAAGAGTTCTTTCCTTAATGAGATGACTTCTCCAACAGTGCTTACGGAATACAACTCTACCAGTTTGTTATAGATTTATTTTGAAGTTTCGAGTTTAGATACATATGGGATGAGGGGATCTTTGTTAATTTTAGATAACAATGGTATGTTCTATGCTTAAGCACAATTGACTTCAATGTTCCTTATTAGCCCAATATCAATTTCAAATTTAGCAATCACATTGATAGTAAATGCAGATAGAACATAAACAAAATTGCAGAAGACAATCCAAAACAAGAGGACACAACATTTAGCGGATGCAAGGGAAAAACCCAATGTGGAGAAAACCCTTTGATCGATTCTTCTTATTATTCTTCAATTGTTTAGCAGAGAGAGAGAGAGTACAAATATGAAAATAACTTGCCCAAAACAGTCCTAACAAAACAACAATCAATATCAGTCAACTGCAACCCTAACCAAAAAGTCAACGTTGGTCAAAGTGGCTCCAAAATGTCCTCCAAGCAGCCCGGTCAACAGCAGTCCAATTCGGCCTTTCAAGAGAGAGAAAGTCAACCCAAAACAGTGCAGTCAAGCCCAGTCAAATGTTGTTGTAATTCTGCTGTCAAACCCTGAAGTCAACACTAAAGTCAAACTGATCAAACTACCACAACTGCCTCGAAACCTATGCCAATAAATGCGGCCTTCAGAAATCAGAATTTCTACCCAAAAATCGAGGTTAACAGAGGTGGTTTGAACTTTGACCCTTGGTCAATGTTGTTCAACGCTCTGGTCAACATTGATTTGTTTCCTATAATCTGACTTGTACTTGACCCTGAAATGTACGGCCTCCTGTCACATGTGTACGAACCATTCAAGAGAGGAGAGAGATGAATAATGCGATGTGTGATGATGTCCAAATGAGGAGAGGGTCACTTCTATTTATAAAAATCGTTGAGGTGTGGAGACACATCTATTAGGCTTCATGAGCCTACATTTGACTGAGGTCGACCTTGACAATTTGCACGTGTGAATAATAAATTCAAAATCACACTTCTGCTTGTCCGAACAAGATGATCTTTAGATCAATCTTGTACCTCTCGAAAAGAGGAATCCAATAAAAATATAATCTCCATCATATGAGTTGTCCAAGGTGGATTTTGGCCCTCATTTCCAATTTTAACTCTCCCTCTCAACTAGGGAGAATTCCACCTACCAATCCATCTGCCATCCTGTACCATCTCTGTCATCCCTCCTTTTCTCAGCTCAGCTCTGCTGAACCATGAAAAAATAATGAAGAAGAATTGATCGAGAGTGAGTCACTCTCCACTGACCCAAGTCAGTCCAGAGGTAGAACCCCAATTGATCCCAGATCAAGTTGTTTGAACACCATGCATCCTAGCATAGAGAGTACGGAAATACACGATACGTACTTATCCTCATTTCCCAACTCATTGACCAAATGAGCAGTACTTCCCATGAGTCCCGGACTACATGGGTAGGATGTATGTTGGGGCATCAGCAAGAGAAGGTGAACCACTCATCCTGCTCATATGCCATAGGAGAAGGTGAACCACTCATCCTATGCATATGTCAATCGTAGGGGAAGGTGTACCAGTCACCCTACACACATGCCAACCAATCAATCGTAGGAAGGATCCTACTCGTGGGGAAAGGATGAACCACATACCACCAACATGTCAACCATCAATCGTAGGGAATGAGCATCCTACATGTGGGGAAAGGATGAACCACGTCCCACTAACATGTCCACACGCAGATGCCTGAATGCATCTCTCACGGGGGGGTATCCGCAGGAGAAGGTGAACCACTCATCCTGCTCATATGCCATAAGAGAAGGTGAACCACTCATCATATGCATATGTCATCAACAGTAGGGGAAGGTGAACCACTCACCCTACATACAAGTGTTCGCCATCGTAGGGGAAGGTGAACCACTCACCCTACACACATGTCAATCATCATGGGGTCTCACAAGGGAAGGTGAACCACTCACCCTGTACATAGCGCACCACTAGAGGAAGGTGAACCAAACACCCTATGGTCGCTCATAGCTCCAGGTACCCCAAGCCCCCAAGAGCTCCCAAAGCTCAGTGTCCAACTCATGCGGGACCCTCATAGTAGGGCCTTTCCACGACTCCAAGTCTCTTACGGAAGGTTAAGAATTTGACCTTCCGTAGGGGCTTCGTGAGAATATCTGTGACCTGCTCATCAGTCCCGATGTGATGGAGCCTTATTGCTCCCTGTTGTACAATATCCTGGATAAAGTGGGTACCTAATATCAATATGCTTGGAACAGTCGTGGAACACCATATTCTCTGAAAGGAGAATCCCACTTTGGTTGTCGTAGTAGATCACGATGGTATCCAGCACATGCTCAAATAACTCACTAAAGAGCTTCCTCAACCAAACAGCTTCACAACAGGCCATACTAGCATCAGCCTCGGCGGTGCTTAAAGCAACCGATTTCTGCTTCCTGCTCATCCAGGATATCGAGGCAGAACCTAGTGAGAAGCACCAATCAGATGTACTTTTACGATCCACCATGCTGCCAGCCCAGTCAACATCAGTATATCCATGGAGCCTCAAATTCCCGGTAGACCGTAGTATATCTCAGCCCATAATTGATTGTACCCCGGAGATATCTCAAGAGATTATTGGCAGCAATCCAATGTATGCGATGAGGGTTGACCATAAATTAACTCAACGTATTCACAACGAAGCATACATCCGGACAGGAGTTCACAAAGAACATCAGAGCCCCCACAAGTTGTCGATACTCGAAAGGATTTGCCAAATCGAGCCCAGCAGCACTTCTGCATAGCTTCTTAAAGTTGAGTTCCATCGGAGTAGTCACAAACTTGCAGTCCACCATCCCAAATCTTTCGAGTAGCTTCACAATGTATTTTCCTTGAGAAAGGAAAATCTCTCCTGGCTTTTGCCAGACCTCCAAGCCTAGGAAGTAGTGCATCAACCCTAGGTCCTTCATCTCGAATTCGGAAGCCAACTCCCTCTTGCATTGATAAATGAGAGGGTTTGCACTTGTTAGAAAAAGATCATCCACATAAAGTACCAGAATGAGAGGCCTATCGTTTTCAACCTTGAAGTATAGGTTCGAGTCAGCTTCACTTCTTGTCAAACCCAACTTCATAAGATAATTGTCGATCCTCTCATACCAAGCCCTGGGGGCTTGCTTCAACCCATAGAGGGCTTTCTTCAACCTGCATACATGTGACTCTCGATCCAGAACTTCAAACCCCTCAGGTTGCTCTATATATACTTCCTCCTTAAGCGAGCCATGCAAGAAAGCAGTTTTGACATCCATTTGGTGTAGGCTCCAACCTTGAGAGGCAGCAAGGGTGATGATAGATTGGATAGTGGTGTATCGGGCAACCAATGCAAATATCTCATCATAGTCCACTCCTTCCTTTTGAGAGAAGCCTCTGGCAACAAACCTGGTCTTGAACTTTTCAGCACTCCCATCAGCTCCATGTTTGATTTTGTAAAGCCATTTCGAGGTGACCACAGACTTGTCCTTGGGTCTAGGAACCACATCCCAAACATCATTCTTGATGATCGATTCATACTCTTCGTTCATCGCATCTTTCCAAACTTGGTGCTTCACGGCTTCTTCGAATGTACAAGGCTCAGATTGAACAATGGTGCTCATGGCAGCTAAGTACCCTTGGTACCTGTTCGGCTTCTTCCTTTCGGCAACTCCATTTTGCTCAGGAGTATATGTAGTAGTAGTGTTCTCCCTCTTAATGCAACCTTCTCTACAATAGTTATTGAACTCATTTTACTCATATTCGATTCCATTATCGGTCCTCAATATTTTGGTCTTCTTCCCTGTTTGATTTTCAACCAAGGCTTTGAAAGAGCGAAACCATTTGAACACTTCTTCCTTATTTTTCAAGAAATAGATCCAAGTTTTGCGAGAGAAGTCATCCACAAAAGTAGCATAGTACAAATATCCTCCAAAAGTTGTTATGGGAAACGTACCAGACAAATCAGAATGGATTAATTGAAGTATTTCTGTAGACTTACTTTCACAAGAGGGGAATGGTCCCCTTGTATGTTTCCCTTCGACACAACCCTGACAAACACCTTTATGATCGACTTTGAATTCGGGCATACGATTGACCACCTTGCTTGCATCAGGTAGAGCTTTATAATGAAGGTGAGCAAACCTTCGATGCCATAATTCAGATTGAAGAGAAGTGTTGCATGTCATGGCTCCCAAAGGACTTCCTCCAACCTGATAAAGACCTTCAACTCTAAATCCAAGTGTAAAAGCATCTTTGAAGTTTCTTTGCCAAATATGTACCTTCCCATCAATAAATGCTACCTTGAAGCCTTTGTCTTCCATCGCAAAAATATATACCAAGTTCTTTTTCAAGTCAGGTACATATAATACATCTTGTAGATGAAGGATTTGACCTTGATTTAAATGAAGAGTAACAGTCCCTATCCCTTTCACTAGATAGGTGGCATGGTTTCCAAGTATGATCTCCAAATTACTCTCCTTTTCAATCAAATTTGAGAGGGCCTCTTTGTACCCAGTGAAGTGCCTTGAGGCACCACTATCAATCAACCAATTATCCAATGTGTCCGGAGGAGAGGCAGTAGTGAGGGCAAAGATAAGATAAAATTCATTTTGCTTATCTACAACATTAGTTTAGTCATACCTGGAGTTTCTCGATCTTTTAGGAGGTCGACCATTTCCATATCGTGTAGCGGGAGCATTTATTTTTCCTTTGAACCTGTTATTATTTTGATTTCCATTGCCCTTGAAATTGTTGTGGTTGTTGTTGTTATCATCATCCCGTGGTGTATCCTTCTTATGAGGACACTCTCTAGCATAGTGGCCAAACCTGTTACAATTGAAGCATCTTCCCTTTCTTCCTTCTTTGAATCCATGCCTTCCTTGTCCTTGTTCCTTTGGATTAGCATTGTTCTTCATTTTAGCATGAGTTGAGAATGCAGTGGGATCATTCCCATTTGAAGGCATTCTTCTCTCCATCATCCTTGTCTCTTCTTGAGTGCATCTAGTCAACAATTCATCAAAACTTGGAATCCTATCATTGTTGAAACTTGAGGATACTAGTAATAAACACATCCCATGCTCGAGTGAGGCCACCAAGAGCAATAAGAGTGAGTTTCCGGTCAGTAACAACTTCTCCAATGGATAGAAGATCAATTTTGATTTCGGTAATCCTCATGAAGTAGGATTGGATGGATCACCCTCTATCCATCTTTACATCCTTCAACTTGTTCTTGAGAAAGAGAATTTGATTTGCATTGCTAGCTTTGAACATGCTAACCAACTTGTCATACATCTCCTTAGATGTGCCCAACTTGGAAATGTAAGCAACCAAATGTTTTTGAATGGAATCCCTAATAATCTTCTTAACTTTGACCTCACCTTTCCTGTACTTTGTTTTAGTGGCAACCAGTGCATTTTGTTGTCACACAGAATGTCTAGGCACCGCAACAACGATTCGGATCGGGGGTTGTCACCCTGATCCCCAATCTCTCTGTTTAAGCTGTCTCCTTATAGCAAACTAAGGGGGGTAGACCCTATGGAAATGGAATGAAGAAGAAGTAGTTGAGAACCAACCAGTTCGGGAGACACAGTTAAACGACCAAATACTTGTAAAAGATATAGCAAGGTTAAATGATTTGATTAAATTTGAATGATTGATACCAATGCCTTATGGAGTCAACTATCTTGCTAAGGAAATTACAACCAAGTACTTGATGAGAAACTGTTGCTTAGATGAATAACTATCTTATATGCAATGCTAACTTTAGAATGCAAAATGCAAGGAAAATGACTTGAAGAAGGGAGATGAACTCAACCCTTATTTGAAGAAAATAAGGATTTGGAAATCAAACCCTTAGCCTAAGGCTTTGAAGATCCCACCGTTGAAAATCGTTGAAATTTTGGGATAATGTTGCCGCTTGAAAATTAGAATTTTAGAGACAAAAATCCTGCAAAAATAGCCTCAAAAGCCTATACGTTCTCAAGAGTCTAGATCTAGCTCAGATCTGAAAATTTCCTTGGTTGATTTTTTAGATCTATTCATACAAACAAATATTGAGCCTAGATCTTGTCCTCCAGGGTCTAGATCTAGCTCAGATCTGAAGATTTCCTTGGCTGATTTTTCAGATCTATTCCTCCACAAGTGAAAAGAGAAAAACCCAATACCCAATATGTACAAAAATAGAGAAAATCCTAGAAACCCAAATGTTAGAATTCAAAATTATGTTACAAAACTTCAGATCTACACAATTAAACTACAGATCTACACAAATAAGTCACAGATCTATACAAATAAGTTACAGATCTATATAATACATCTACAGATCTATGCACAAGAGTTGCAGATCTGTCAGATCTGAGAAGTATAAGTCTGGCTTCGCTCACAGATCTGAAGATTTAAGGCTCTTACTAGCCCAGATCTAACTTTAAATTCAATAAAAGATAAGATAAATTTTTAATTTAGGCACAAGCTCTAGAAAAATCCTGCAAAAATAAAATTTAAGATAAGTCCGGGGAATTAGATCCAAAGGGCTCTTCAGATCTTATTTCCTTGGGATTCAGCTGGTCCAGCTGAGGACTTCCCTAAACACCCAATTCTAAATCCGAGAGATTTCAGCACACTTAAAGTTACATTGTTAAATCAATAGAGAAATAAAATAAAAAATAAAATTTTCAAGAGTCGGAGATATCTGCTAACTCAATCCCATTAATATTCTTACCCTAAATCCAATAACCTAAGCAAGATACTTGTGCAATAGATTACTCTATAAGAGCCATTAATCAACAATTCATTGAAATAATTACTAGCAGAATATAAAGAACAAGTTTACCATAAAATGCCGAAGAGGAACACGACCTTCAAAATAAAACCCCAAAGACTTCGTTTGTATTATTCCAGAAAATATTACAGGAGAGCTCAAGAGCAAGTACATGATTAAAATATCGGATGCAAATGATGGACAAAGACCTCTAATTTATAGATTAAAAACTCCAACGGCTAGTTCACTTGATCCCCGTCAAAGTAATCTCGATCATCGAAAATGATTTGATTATCTTTTAATCTCGTCCGTCGAAATTATAATTTTTTTAGGAATTTCAAATTTTTCAATTAATTCATTTTTAATTAACTCAAAAATAATATTTTTGAGCTAATTACCTCAAAAAATCGACTTTGACTTAACTACCAAGGCCCAAGGGTCCAAAATTTCTCAAAATTTTCAATATTCCCTTGACCTGGGACCTTTAAAAAATTATTTTTTAGGGACCCACGAATTTTGTCTTTGAAGAATTTAATTTGACCTAAGACATAAAGCTAATTAAATTTCTGACTTAAGATTTTTTAATTTAATTTGGCCAAAAAATTTAATTAATTAACTTATGAGGGGATTAATTATTTTTTCCAACCCTCTAATATTTTAGCCATAGTGTCTAACTATGAGGGACCATGCACTAAAAATTTTTACATCAAGATATTACAATTTGACACATGAAAGGGGAAAACCCATTTGGAATAGACCCTCAAAAGCTACCAAATTCTGCGACTCAAAACATGATCTAGTAGACCAAGTAATTTGTAATAAAATAATCTAACCAATTAGCTAAGATTATTCCCAATTACTTTTACAAAGACTCGATAGAAAACACTAGGACTTCACTTAGTATCTTGACGACAAAATCCACCCTAGCTTTGGGATGAGGCTGGAGGGGAAAACTTTGTCGATCACAAATGAATCAGTGAGACGAAAAACCTCCTAGGATAGAAATCGTCACCAAAATAGTAGGTTTACCTAGGTTGTTACATACACGATGGTCTTACTTCCATCATTTACATCATAAACATGCAGAATGGGTTTACATCATTTATAAAACTGTCGACTGGCGGTGAAATCTGAATGGCACGAACACTCGAACATGATAGATCCATTTTGTGAAAAAAGGGGTGTACTGCTATGGGGTCGTTGACAAAGAGTGGTCAACATCTGGCTCTACTTGGAGGCACGTTGCTTCATCGGAGGAATGTGAGAATCCAGAATCTGCATCCAAACAATACACAAGATTATATAAGTAGCATCCATCCAAAATTCATCGTATAACATTAAGCGCATTAAAATAGAAGCTCTTCATTAATTGACTATTCTACTAACATGAAATGTAAATCTACTCTAAGTACAAAATGAAATGTTGAAAGGACAAGGTGTAAGGTCGGAGATACAATACAAAGGATGCCCTGTGGCATCGAATGTGTTCAATATAGTGTATACTGAGCATTTGCTTGCTTTCAGGCAAGTTTGTGGGTTTCTTTTCAGATGTGCCATGCCCAATCTTGCATATTGTAGGACTTTGTCTTATCTGAATATCGAGCTTCTCTCGGCCATCAGACACATGTAGCCACTTACTAGTACTTCTTCTTTTCTGCTTTTTTCTCTTCTTCTTATTAGGTTGTGATATCAGCAATAAAACCACTGTAGATTTCCTGTCCTTATCTTGAAGATGTTCGTACAAAATATCTGAAGAACCTGGAGTGTGACCAATCTTATTCTGAATATACTCTGTCAATGGCGACACATAAGCTTGGTCTTTCTTAACTTCCTTTGTAACCATAGTTAATTTTTCCTTAATGGGAAAAGTGACCTCCCTGTGATGAGATGGGAATTGCTTCAACAGACAAGAAGGCTTATGATCTGTTGACGACTCGTTATTATCAAAATTGAGCTAGAACTTTTGTATATGTAATTTTTCCATTTTTTCCAACCTTTTCTGTATGGAACACATTTCCCTGGCATGCCTTACTATTAATTTCGCTTGATTGAGCTCTGTTTTCACGAATCTGTCTTGCAGATTAGTCTGATTTGTCTGCATAATTTTCATTTCCAGCAAGTGATTGTTCTTCATGGCAGTCATTTCTTGGGTGTGTCTTGCTTCCATGCAATCATATGATTTTGAATAATGGACATCTGATTAGAATGATTAACTCCCATGACCTTTAACATGTTTTCCATGACATTCATTTTCTGTGCGTGACTTACTTCCATGGCATTTATCCTATTTTGAAGATTGATCTAATTAGCTTCCATGTTTTGAATCTTTTGCGTATAATTGGGTTGCATATCCTTAATCATCTGAGTTGATTCCTTAACAGGACTTTCATGATCTTCTATAGGGATGTGATAGTCCTTACCAACAACATTAATTTGATGGCTCGCCCCTACCATTCTACTATCTATGATTCTTTTGACAACATGGCAAGTAACCTCTTCATGAAGAGCATTACAAGCTCTACAATAAGGCAGAGCTTCATCCAGAAGATTGGAAGACTCAAGTTGATTTGGCGGTCTCTGCTCATTAGATGGGCCTCTCTTCTACCAAGCTTTACTATTTCGTTTATTATTATTTCTAGGTTGGAAATCTTGTTCTTGAGATCCTTCCATTTGGACCAACCTAGCCTGTAAGACACTTATTTGTTCAGAATGATTAGATATTAACTTTTCCTGATCAAGTTCCATGCTTTCAAGTTTTTGCATCAATTTCTGCATAGGGTCTTCATCAGATTCTTTAATTTCTTTTCCCTTAGATCATGTCGAAAACCTATCAAAATCTGGAGTTTTGGACATTCCAGATGCTATCTTATCCTTTTCTATCTCCTCAGCTAAAACCTGGGCAGCTTTATAATCATTAACTTTAGCTCGCCTCAACTCATAAGAAGTATCAACATCAAAGGCATCAATATAACAATCAAAAAGGAACCTAGCAAGAGGTCTATAATCTTGAGGCAATTCTTTAATAATATCATTAAACCTCTTATTAAAATCCTCTACTGTTTCATTTTCTTTTTTCTCTATGACACTAATATCTCTAACCAGATGATTTTCTTCTCTCTTGTCTCCATACTTGTCCTTAAAAGCATTAATAATCAATTACAATGAATTAAACGAATTATCAAGTTTATTTGTAAACCAATCCAAAGCATCTTCCTCTAAGGAAAGAACAAAGAGGCTCATCTTCACATCCTCATGATTATAGTCAACACCTCTAGCATATTTACCCAACCAAGAGCTAAATGCTTTTATATGATCCATAGCACTAACCATGTTATTTCCTTGGAAAGAAGGCAACAGGTTTATACCATTGATGGGAAGGTCATTTGGATAACCTTGAATGTTAGCAAAGTTACAAGGGGTGAACAAGAATGTGATGTCTTGCTCAAAAGGATAACCAAATTGATGTTAGAGAAATAGATCCTTGTTCAAGATAAGCCAAGAGGTCCACAAGAAGCGAGCTTCTTAGCAGAAATTCTTGTAAGAAATGAAAGAATTGGAGTCGCCACTTGAACATGAATCTAATTCTAAAATCGAAAAATTAGTCGAGAGAAGCAAATGGTTATCAAGGAGAGATTCTTGTCTGGGAGTAAATAGATGAATAAGTGGAGTCGCCACCCAAACAAGAAACCAGCCGAAATGTCCAGGTGCTAAAGGTGCAAATAGAGAAGATGAAAGGATTAGTGAGATGATGAAAGATACGATGATGAAAAGATAAAGAGATGAAATGACATCAAAAAATGATATACTGTGTGACGGGCTAATGAATGGTGAAAAAATATTAGAAGATTAGAAAATGTCGTTGAGACCAAGGACAGAAAAATTGTCCCCGGCAACAGCGCCAAAAAATGTTGTTGCACAAAATGTCTAGGCACCACGACAACGACTCAGATCGGGGGTTGTCACCCCGATCCTCAATCTCTCTGTTTAAGTTGTCTCCTTATAGCAGACTAAGGGGGGTAGACCCTATGGAAATGGAATGAAGGAGAACTAGTTGGGAACCAACCAGTTCAGGAGACACAGTTAAACGACCAAATACTTGTAAAAGATATAGCAAGATTAAATGATTCAATTAAATTTGAATGATTGATACCAGTGCCTTATGGAGACAACTATCTTGCTAAGGAAATTACAACCAAGTACTTGATGAGAAACTGTTGCTTGGATGAATAACTATCCTATATGCAATGCTAACTTTAGAATGCAGAATGCAAAGAAAATGATTTGAAAAAGGAGCGAGATGAAGCAAGCTTCGAAGATGAGAGGTGATGTTAAAAGCCTAAAGCACTTAGATTACAAATAATCTGATCTAACCACTAAGTACTTAAGCGGGAGTGTCAATTATGAAGATGCCAAAATTTACTCAATTAGAAGATCCACAATAAAGCTCTAAAAAATATCGATCACAATTACTTGAAAAGATTTCCCAAACATTAATGTTCAACAAACATCCAATATTTCAAGTAAATGAAACAAAAGTGAATTAAACAATGAGTGATTTTAATCGATAGCAAATATTTAAAATCCCATCAAACTCAGTTGAAACATATGAAAGTAATTAGCGTTTAAATCTCAATAATTAATTGTCAAGAAATACTATGAAATTTAGATGCTAAATAAACATTTCATCAAATAATTTATGGATTAAACATTATTCTAAAATAGTGCAAATCCAATAAAAATTCTTATTTTTCTCCTATAGTTAAACTTAGGATATATTCTTCAACAGGATTTCAGATCTGAAGTATTAATTGCAGCAGTAATTTAAACCATAGATCAGCCAACAAGCGATACCGACACCAATGCCCAAAATGACTAAAAATAGGAAAAATTATTGAACTTGAAGAAAAATCAAATTTTAGGGCTTGATTAAAAGAAACTTCAGATCTGATATATTTATTTCAACAGGGAAATAGTGACAGATCAGCAAGATAAAAACTGCCAAAAATAGCTGCCAAATACTTCCAGAAATAGCAAAAATTGTATTAAAACTTGAAAATTTCAGTTTTAAGGCTTTAAGAGAGTTTGATTCAGTAATTTTCAGAACTGATAAGTTTATAACAGCCATAAATTGATAACATATCAGCAAACTAAAAATACTAAAAATGATCCCCACAATGTCTAAAAATAGTAAGTTTTGCCGAAAAACTGAAAATTCAAAATTTTTGAACCTTATTTAGGATATGCATCAGAAATGTTCAGATCTAATTTTTCATAGTTATGCAGTAATTTCCAGCAAGCTTCAAAGTCAGATCTAGGCAAAATTAAAGAAGCCCAAATGGCCAAAAATTCTGAAAATGAAGATTTTGTAATTCTAAACAATTTAGACCATATAAAATGTGTTTTTAGGGCCTAATTATTTGTGATTTGATTGTTATAATAAAATTTGCAGAAAATAAGGGTTTGGAGATCAAACCCTTAGCCCAAGGCTTTGAAAATCCTACCGTTGAAAATCGTTAAAATTTTGAGATAATGTTGTCGCTTGAAAATTAGAATTTTAGAGACCAAAATCATGCAAAAATAGCCTCAAAAGCCTCTTGCCCTTTAGGCTCTAGATCTGGCTCAGATCTGAAGATTTCCTTAGCTGATTTTTCTGATCTATTTTTGCACAAGTGAAAAGAGAAAAACTCAATACCCAATATGTACAAAAATAGAGAAAATCTTAAAAACCCAAATGTTAGAATTCAAAATTATGTTACAAAACTTCAGATCTACACAATTAAACTACAGATCTATACAAATAAGTTACAGATCTATATAATACATCTATGGATCTATGCACAAGAGTTGCAGATCTGTTAAATCTGAGGAGTATAAGTCTGACTTCGCTCCCAGATCTGAAGATCTAAGGCTCTTACTAGTCAGATCTAACTTTAAATTCAATAAAAGATAAGATAAATTTTTAATTTAGGCACAAGCTCTAGAAAAACCCTGCAAAATTAAAATTTAAGATAAGCCCGGGGAATTAGATCCGAAGGGCTCTTCAGATCTTATTTCCTTGGGAGTCAGCTGGTCCAGCTGAAGACTTCCCTAAACGTCCAATTCTAAATCCGAGAGATTTCTGCACACTTAAAGTTAATCTGTTAAATCAATAGAGAAATACGATAAAAAATAAAATTTTCAAGAGTCAGAGATACTTGCTAACTCAATCCAATTGATATTCTTACCCTAAATCTAATAACCTAAGCAAGATACCTATGCAATAGATTACTCTATAAGAGCCATTAATCAACAATTTATTGAAATAATTACTAGCAGAATATAAAGAACAAGTTTACCATAAAATGTTGAAGAGGAAAACGACCTTCAAAATAAAACCCCAAAGACTTTGTTTGTATTATTCCAGAAAGTATTACAAGAGAGCTCAAGAGCAAGTACACAATCAAAAGATCGGATGCAAATGATGGACAAAGACCTCTAATTTATAGATTAAAAACTCCAACGGCTAGTTCACTTAATCCCCGTCAAAGTAATCTCGATCATCAAAAATGATTTGATTATCTTTTAATCTCATCCATCGAAATTATAATTTTTTGAGGAATTTCGAATTTTTCAATTAATTCATTTTTAATTAACTCAAAAATAATATTTTTGAGCTAATTACCTCAAAAAATAGACTTTGACTTAACTACCAAGGCCCAATGGTCCAAAATTTCTCAAAATTTTCAATATTCCCTTGGTCTGGGACCTTTAAAAATTTATTTTTTAGAGACCCACGAATTTTGCCTTTGAAAAATTTTAATTGACCTAGAACATAAAACTAATTAAATTTCTGACATAGGATTTTTTAATTTAATTTGGCCAAAAAATTTAATTAATTGACTGATGAGGGGATTAATTATTTTTTTCAACCCTCTAATACTTTAGCCATGGTGTCTAACTGTGAGGGACCATGCACTAAAATATTTTACATCAAGATATTACAATTTGACACATGAAAGGGGAAAACCCATTTGGAATAGACTCTCAAAAGCTACCCAATTCTGCGACTCAAAACATGATCTAGTAGACCAAGTAATTTGTAATAAAATAATCTAGCCAATTAGCTAGAATTATTCCCAAATTACTTTTACAAAGACTCGATAGAAAACATTAGGATTCACTTAGTATCTTGACGACAAAATCCACCCTAGCTTTGGGGTGATGCTGGAGGGGAAAACTATGTCAATCACAAATGAATCAGTGAGACGAAAAACCTCCTAGAATAGAAATCGTCACCAAAATACTAGGTTTACCTAGTTTGTTATATACACGATGGTCTTACTTACATCATTTACATCATAAACATGCAGAATGGGTTTACATCATTTATAAAACTGACGACTGACGATGAAATCTGAATGGCACGAACACTCGAACATGATAGATCCCTTTTGCGAAAAAAATGGGTGTACTGCAATGGGGTCGTTGAGAAAGAGTGGTCAACACATTTGAAGGAGACTCAACAATCTTTCCCTGCACATAGTCTATGACATCATTCTCTTCCAAAGTCAAGTCTACAGACATCTTCCATGCATGATAATCAGATTTATCATTGAGTTTGTCCTTAGATTTGAAGTAAGATGAGGAAGCCATTGAATCTTGTCCTTGTCCAACAGATCTTAGTGATTGCTTTTCTCACTCTTACTTGGGCTTTGTCTTCACCTGGGCTCTGATACCATGTTAATTTTAGTTAACAATGGTATGTTCTATGCTTAAGCAGAATCTTCAATGCTCCTTATTAGCCCAATATCAATTTCCAATTTAGCAATCACGTTAACTTTATCACATTTATAGTAAATGAGATAGAACATAAACAAAACTGCAAAAGACAAGCCAAGAAAAGAGGATACAATATTTGGCAGATGCCAGGGAATGTGGGGAAAACCCTTTGATCAATTCTTCTTATTATTCTTCAATAGTTCAGCAGCGAGAGAGAGACTACAAATATCAAATTAACTTGCCCAAAACAGTCCTGACAAAACAACAGTCAATATCAGTCAACTGTAGCCCTAACCAGAAAGCCAACACTGGTCAATGTAGCTCCAAAATGTCCTCCAAGCAACTCGGTCAACAGCAGTCAAATTCAGCCTTTCAAGAGAGAGACAGTCGATCCAAAACAGTCCAGTCAAGCCCAGTCAAATGCTGTGGTAATTCTGCGGTCAAACCCTAAAGTCAATGTTGAAGTCAAACTGGTCAAATTGTCCCAAATGCCTCGAAACCTTTGCCAATAAATGTGACCTTCAGAAATCAGAACTTCTACCCAAAAATCGAGGTCAACGAAGGTGGTTTGACCCTTAGTCAATGCTCTCATCAACGTTGGCCTATTTCCTGTAATCTGACATGTACTTGACCCCGAAATGTATGGCCTCCTGTCACAGGTGCGAATAGAGAGATAGCTACTCCAAGTGTGTGAACCAACCAAGAGAGGAGAGAGATGAATAATGTGATGTGCGATGATGTCCAAATGAGGAGAGGGTCACTTCTATTTATACAAATCGTTGAGGGTGTGGAGCCACATCTCTTGGACTTCATGAGCCTACATTTCACTGAGGAGGACCTTGACGATTTGCACATGTGAATAATAAATTCAAAATCACACTTCTGCTTGTCCGAACAAGATGATCTTTAGATCAATCTTGTACCTATCGAAAAGAGGAATCCAATAAAAATATAATCTCCATCATATGAGTTTTCCAAGGTGGATTTTGGCCCTAGTTGCCAATTATAACAATCTTTGATGGATTCAATGAGAATCCTTTAAGCCCTAATTTCCCTTTTCATTTACTTGGCAAGTTCTTGAGCATCTTCTTCTCCTGGTTTGGTGATAGATCCTTTGACATGATCCATGACCTCATTTTTCAATGAGATTTAGATCTGTCATTTTCTTCCATGCAAGATAGTTTGAAGCCCCAACCAATTTGTTGCTTTCCTTGCAAAAAGACATTTTGACAGATTCAGATAAGGTCATATACTTACTTGATAGGATGCTCCTTTCTCCTTGTTGCTTTCTTTATGTTGATGATGATATAAAGGATAGAAAACTTCCTTTTGAGGAAGATAGTTTTCTTCAATAATGATCCTTGATCCCACAGAGAGGGAGATCCCTTGGATCTTTTGATGATGATGATGTCTTCAATGGTAGGGATCTTGCTTGAGAGAGATCGCCTTAGAGTCTTGATGACAATGCCTCTAGCATCCTTTGGATGAATTGACTTCAAAAGACTTCAACTTGATTTGTAGATCCCTTCAACTTGAGTAGACGTAGGGTTTTGGCCTTCTTTTCTTGATGACGATTTTAATACTTCTTTGTCGACTTCTTGACTTTAAGATGATCTTTGCTTTGATGCCTTCCTTGAGATTTGATCCTTCAGTGTCCCTTCATAAGATACAAGGACTTAGTCACCTTAGCTTTTATACCATGTTGAGAAATCTAGGGCATAGTAATTATGTGATTTCTCTTCTATTAGTAACTACTTGTGAGTGCTTTTTACTTCTTTAGATTATGATCTTCTTTTACTTAGGTTACTAGTGTTCTTCTTCATCAAACAGCGACCAATGCATAAACCATAAAGAGACAAGAGACACAAAATATAGGCTACCAGCTAGGGCCAACACCTCTCACTCTTTGAGAGGAAAACCCGAACAAATTCTTCTTCTTATAGAGATTCCAATTAACAAATACCAAGACCAAGACCCTTGACCGATTTGCTTCTCCAAGACCAAGACACAAAGCTCCTTTGTCAACGATAGTCCATCTTCTGCTCCTTCCTCCTTCTCGAATTCTTCTTCAACCTTGGCTTGCTTTCAACCTTCTTCCACTTCAGCTCCCTAGGAGGACGTACCATTGATACAACACATTTTGGCCTTCACTGTTGCAATAGACTTCTCTTCTCGGCATTTACTGCTTCCATAGACTTTCACCTTTTTTGGCCTTCACTGCTGCAATATACTGGTCTGCAATTTTGTGTGAGTGGAGGAAAGATGGCCCACAAAACAGTCCCAAATCAACACAAAATCCCTCGTTGCTCTCTCCTCCTTCCTCGTTGGTAACTTGGATCCCTGATGTTGATTTCTGGTAGCATCGAATGTGCTCTAAGTCTCAAATTTTGCAGGGAGGATTAGACACGTGTATTCCAAAATACCCAGAAAGCGTTTTGGGAAATTCCACACGGATGGGGTTTTATTAAAATAATTAATTATTTTTAATGGAAGCCTAAGTCTAAACTTACGGAATTAAAATAATTAAAGTGTATTAATAGAACTGGGTGTGAATCTTCTAGAAAAAAAGACGAAGATCGAGTCAAGTTAATCTTAGCCCTTGATTATGTTTTAATCTGGGCCATTGATTTCTCAACGAGAAGGTCATAAGAGAAGGATTGATGGGCATTTGGAAAACACATCGGAGAGGATCTAGAGATCGATTTCTCACGTGAGAAATGCAGAGCAGCCGGAGAGATCATTGAGTTGACTCTTGCAGTGAGGGGCAGAGATAATTTCCGGTCGGAGAGATATTTTCCTGAGCTGGGAATACATCACAGAGAAGGCAGAGGAAGAACCAAAAGAGGCAGCGTAAGGGCTATGTTGGGCAGTGCAGAGCCACGCAGAGGCAGCGCTAAATCCTTGAGGAGATCAGCGATTTTGCTTAGGGTCAACTCGATTTCAATGTTGGGAGCCGGGGTGTGAAATCGAAGGACCAGAAGATCGAGCATCCAGCCAGCAGAAAGATCAGCCGAAAGGAGTGATGCAGTTCCCAGCATTTGTGACACAGAGCTGTGCAGAGGCTGCATGGGGCTTGTCAGTTCAGGGTTGGGTCAATGTCGGATCTCCAGTGTTAGTGTGATGTAATCCTCACTAATTTTTTGCCAGTCAGATTCTCTGTTGGATAGCCAAATTTGGCATCCAGATTGTATTCAAAAATTACTGCATAATAATACAAACCCTCAACTCCTGCACCGGTTTTCCCGCATTGGGTTTTTCCGGGGACATTAGTCCAAAAATAACGGTGTCATATGTGTGTTTATTTCTTCTTGCTCAGTACTTTTCTTCCGCATTTTATTTATTTAGTGACGGTTGCAATTGTATTTGCTTTGATATTCACTTGTAGAACACAGTAAATAACTTGTATAATTTAACAAGTAGGAGAAGTAATATCAGTTTGTTGCAGTAGGAATTTGGGTCATCGAATTTTCACATGTTATCATAGCGCAGGTGAAGTAAGAAAGCAAACCGGAAGAGTTCACTGTTGAATAGAAGGAGGGAGATCAAAGAGTTGCATAAGCAGCAAATCGAATCCCCAAGGGACTGCGCAGTCCATTGCCAAGAGGGCAAGATTTGCGAGGAAATCTCTCTTTGAGTGAGTCGACAGAGAGGTAGGATTTTCTAGTTTGTGATTGTCAGCGACAGAGGGAGCAATGTAGCAGCAGATTCAGCGCAAAGCAGTCTATTGGTGCGACGCAGTTCTTTTTGCTGCAGCAGTTGCTGGTGCAGAAAGCGTCAAAAGAAAGAAGAAGAATCATACTAAGGGAATTCTAACCTCAGAGAATTCCCTGCCCAAGAAATTCTGATTTCCCGTGCAGAAGTAGCAGAAACCGAGTTTTATTTGGCTTACTCCAGCATGGAGTGCGTAGAGCCAGTTGCGCAGAGGGCTAGAGGCAGCAGTTCGACAGTTGGTTGGGTGAGATGGCAGCTACCAGGTTGCATGATCGGGATCGATTGGAGGGTGCCTCCAACTATGTAATCTGGAAGGCAAGGATCTCCTTCCTTCTAGATGAGCATGATCTCAAGACCTTCATTGACAATGTGGTAGTTGCCCCCGCAGATCCGGATCCATTGAAGGCCTACAAGAAAGATATGGCAAAAGCCAAGAGATTGATCCTCGACAAAGTGAGGGATCATATTGTTTCGCATATTTCTAGCAAAGGAACTGCCAAGGAGATATGGGACGCATCGGCTACGCTATACCAGGGGTCTCCGAGCAATGGAAGATGTTCTTGGAGGAGAAGATGCGATCTACGAGGATGCAGAAGGGAGAACGAATAGATCTGTTCCTATCAAAGCTTCAAGATGTTCGAGATCAACTGGCAGCTATAGGGTCAGCACCTCAGGCCACAAAGATGGTTAGATTGGCCTTTAATTCCGAAGAGTGGCAAGTCTTTGTCCAGAGTATACTAGGCAAAGAGAAGTTGCTAGATTGGGAAGGAATGTGGGCAGCTCTTCAGTAGGAAGAGATGAGGAGAGACTTAGTCAAGTGGAAGCTTGATGGCAGCAATAGTAGTGGGACGAAACCCAAGGAGGAGGAGGAGAATGCAGCCCTTGCATCAAAGGGGCAACAGGGGCAGCAGAGGCGAAAGAAGAACGTCTCAAAGATATAGTGTTTTCGGTGTGGTGAATTTGGTCACTACGCTACACAGTGTCCTCTCAAGAAGAAGGACAAGGATGAGAAACATGATCTGCAGGTTGCTACTGCGAGGATCGAGGAGGAAGAGTTTGCTATGACTGCCCACATATCTGCAGGGGAGAATTCGAGTGATCTAGAACTGTAGTTCAAAAGAGCTGCAGTTGGGCAGAATCCTTGAGGAGTCCACCTCTAGGATCAATACCTTGCTACGGGATCTCATATCAGAAGTAGCAGGATGGACCAATGTCAGTTGATGCAGAGGAGTGTCGGAGTGACAGCGCAGTGGCTAGAGAGCGTCAAAGACTGAGCAGCGCAGAGTAGAGTTGGCAACATTGCAGATGGGCACAATGTAGAGTCAGCAGTAGCACAGAGGCTTTAGAGGGTTAGCGCAGAGACTAGTGGCAGTTAGATCTCCAGCATCAGGTGCATCATGTTGAACACTTAGTTCAGTATTTTGGATGTTTTTTTGCTGCAACAGCAGCAGAGTTGCAGTGCAGATGCAGTTGGCAGCAGTATGCAGGGTCAGCAGCAACATAGATGTAGCAGCACAGTAGTTGGTGGACAGCAGTGTTAGACAATAGCAGCATAGAGGGAGATGCTAGAAAATCAGTGTGATGCTTTAGCAGGATGCATTAATATAGCACATTCCTCACTAAGAGGGAGTGTTGATTTCTGGTAACATCGGATGTGCTCTAAGTCTCAAATTTTGCAGGGAGGCTTAGACACATGTATTCCAAAATACCCAGAAAGCGTTTTGGGAAATTCCACACGGATAGAGTTTTATTAAAATAATTAATTATTTTTAATAGAAGCCTAAGTCTAAACTTAGGGAATTAAAATAATTAAAGTGTATTAATAGAACTGGGTGTGAATCTTCTAGAAAAAGACAAAGATCAAGTCAAGTTAATCTTAGCCCTTGATTATATTTTAATCTGGGTCGTTGATTTCTCAACGAGAAAATTATAAGAGAAGGCTTGATGGGCATTTGGAAAACACGTCGGGAGAGGATCTAGAGATCGATTTCTCAAGTGAGCAACGCAGAGCAACCGAAGAGATCATCGAGTTGATTCTTGCAGTGAGGGGCAGAGATAATTTCCGGTTGGAAAGATATTTTCTGAGTCGGGAATACATCACAGAGAAGGCAGAGGAAGAACAAGAAGAGGCAGCATAAGGGATACATTGGGTAGCGCAGAGCCACGCAGAGGCAGCGCTGAAGCCTTGAGAAGATAAGCTGTTTTGTTGAGGGTCAAATCGATTTTAATGTCAGGAGTCAGGGTGTGAGACCGGAGGTCCAGAAGATCGAGCATCCAGCCAGCAGAAAGATCAGCCGGAAGGAGTGACACAGTTCCCAGCATGAGTGACGGAGTGCTCCGCAAAGGCAGTGTGGGGCTTGTCAGTTCAGGGTTGGGTCAGTGTCGGATCTCCACTGTCAGTGTGAGGTAATCCTCACTAATTTGCTGCCAGTCATATTCTCTGTTGGATAGCCAGATTTTGGCATCCAGATTGTATTCAGAAATTACTGCATAATAAAACAAACACTCAATTGTTGCACCGGTTTTCCTGCATTGGGTTTTTCCGAGGACATTAGTCCAAAAATAACGGTGTTTATTTCTTCTTGCTCAATACTTGTCTTCCGCATTTTAATTATTTAGTGACGGCTGCAGTTGTATATGCTTCAATATTTACTTGTAGAACACAGTAAATAACGTGTAGAATTTAACAAGTAGGAGAAGTAATATCAGTTTGCTGTAGTAGGAATTCGGGTCATCGAATTTTCACACTTGAATGACCGTCACACTTTAGAATGTGATCACCGAAAATATGCCTCTGAAATGAGGAGGAGCACTCCTATTTATAGTTGTTTGTCTCTGTAATTAGCCGACATGAGTGTATGTGATCCAACATGTCCTTTGGAGGGTTTATATTATTTTTTTTGAAGCCGACTTGAGGAGGAGACTTTGCTTAGTCTTGGAGGTCTACTTGAAATATTCATTGACTCATATACAAATATAATATGCTCAAGAAGGGTCCTTCATACATGACATTGACTCAATTTGACTTTATGACAAATCGTAAGGACTCGCAATGGGAGTCAAACTAAAAATAAAATTCCTTGCTCATGAAACCCATGAGACAAGCATTACAATAATAATTTTATTTTTCTTCTTTTCATCAATTACATAAAATCACAATTACACATGTCATTATGAAGACCGAACCTAGTTACATTTTTCAACAGAATCTGGCACGATGATTTTCTTGGGAGTTCACTGCTCTCGTTCCTTCTCCTGCTTTGTGGTGACTCATCTCCTCCTCTGGGTGTGCTTTCATTACTTGAGGTGTCCATATCACTAGATTCTTCTTCTTGTTTTTGCTCTTGTTTTCCATCAACTTCCTCTTTGACATCCTCAAGATCACGAGGAATGTGCCATGCATCATAGCTATCCTCCCTGTGGCCTTCATATGCATGTTCATGAAACAAAACATCTCTACTTGCATAGACTTTATGTTGTAGAGGGATCAAACATTTTGTATGCCTTATGATCAAAATAGTAACCAATAGAGATACACTTGATAGCTTTCACATCAACTTTCCTCCTATCTTCTTTCGAAACATGAGAAAAAGCTTTGCTTCCAAATATTCTTAAGTGGCTTACTGTTGGTTTATAACCACAAAGAGCTTCGAATGGAGTCTTATGGTTTAAAATTTTGTTGGACTTCTATTTTTTAAATAAACAACAGTACTAATAGCTTCAACCCAAAAAACATTAGTAAGATTTTTACCTTTCATCATGCTCCTCATGCATTCCACCAAGGTCATGTTCTTCCTTTCAACTACATTTTGATGTGGAGTATGTGGCACCGTGTACTATTGTATAATTCCATGGGCTTTGCAATACTTGACAAATGCACCCAATCTATATTCTCCCCCTTGATTGGATCAAAGGATTTTGATGTATTTGTTTGTTTGCTTCTCCATCAAGTTTTGAAACTCTTTAAAATATTCAAATACATCACTCTTCTTTCTCATAAAGTAAACCCATATATATTTTGTGCAATCATCAATAAATATCAAGAAATAATATGCTCCTCCTAATGATCTAGTTTGCTAGGCCCACACATCTGTATGCACAAGTTCCAAATAATTCCTTTTTCTTTTATTTGTATTAGTAGGGAATTCTTCCCTATGCATTTTCCCTAATGCACATCCTTCACATGCAGAATATTCATTCTTTAATAATGGGAGACCCTCTACCATTCTTTGTTTCTGAAGTAGCAACAAGTCATGATAATTAAGATGGCCATACCTTTGGTGCCAAAGGGTTTATGTTGTCATGGTTGTAGATGCCAACGCTTGATGGCTTTTGCTTGTCACATCAAGCTTATATAAGCCTCCAACTCTCACACCTGTAGCGACAACCTTGAAGTGATCCTACATATCTTTCACCAAACAATGTGACTTCACAAACTCTACCTTCAAATTCCGGTCTAATATGATAGAAACAAAGATTAAATTCTTCTTAATGCCAGGTACATACATCACATTATGAATATGTTTAACACTGCCATTTGATAATGTTACAGGCACATCACCATACCCTTTAGTCTGGTGTGAACGATCATCCCCAAGGTATATGTTTGCACCATTGTTGGTTTCATGGAAATTTTCAAACCAATGTTTATTACATGACATGTGAATAGAGGCTCTAGAGTCAACAAAACATGCATTTAAATCATCGATCTCAACAGACAGGGCAACATTTGAAACAAATAATCTAAGGTTCATAAAGTCATTATTCATAGCTTCTCTTCCATTAGCAAAATGACCTATATGCCTTCTACTTCTATGTTTTGATTCATCATGCTTTCTTTAAAATCAATCTCTAGAATGATCCCCAGGCTTGCCACAATAACAATATTTCATTCTAACATCACCCTTTGAAGGTATTATACCTTGTTGAGGCTTCATATAAGATTGTTTTCCAAATGATGACTTTCTTTGTGGTGGGTTTCCTCCTTTGTTACCTTCCCATGGCTTTCCCTTGGAAAATTGTTTTTCCTTCGCCATTAATGCCAAATCTGGATATTGAGGCCTTAAATTTCTTTGCCTTTCTTCCTCCTGCATTGATATACCTGCCAATTCATCTAAAGTGGGAGTTTTCTCCCTTGCTGCAAGGCCTATAATGAACATTTGATATTCATCTAACATTCCATTTAAAGTTATAGTTACAAGATCAGTGCTAGATACTGATTCTCTCATCTCCCAAATTATCCTTCAAATCTTTAATTCTTGAAATAAAATTACCAATATTTTCATTTTCTTCCATCTTAATGGAGAGAAGCTATGATACACAGAATTTAATGAAAGACAAAATATAGATGAAGAGATGTGCAGCTCTCAGGTGAGGCTAGCTCAACCTGGAGACTGCCTGCACTGACAACTCTCACAACTTGATTCATTCAATCAGAAAGCACATACATATATAGGATTACAAATCAGTTGAGGAGTTTGAACAACCTCCTCATAAATAAGATCTAAAAACTAAATAAAACCCACAATCTTAACGAGACACAACAAATAGCTAATAATAATATAATCTAGAAAAGTCCACAATTCTCCATTATTCTAAGTATTTGCATCTATGGTTTCTATCATATGCTTATAGCTCTTGTCAATGAAGTTGATTTTAGATCTCTGGAATCACTCGAAGATTAACCTTTTCAAGAATCAACATTGCATATGGTAATCTTCTATAGCTATTAGCTTGTGTTTTGAGTCTAGATGAACTGGTGTAGATATCTAACAGTCCAGTTAAATGGGAATATGGTCATGGTTATGATATCTGCATCTCTCGACAGTCAAAGAACGTATATCCACGATGGTGTAACAAAGGTGCATGCAATAGTGGAGCTTTAGGGGAGCTTTCCACTCCCGATCACCGAGACAGTTTTGATCAAAATTGTAACTGGAGAGACTGATGACCAAAAATCTACAGCCGGCTCATGCAAACCTCTGGAATACCGGGGAGATAGTGGGTACATAATAAGAACATGGAATTGCGTTTAAGGATTGAGCTTTGCCAGTTCAAAATCAGAATTGGGTGCCACCGTTCGAGACAGGGGCTGGGCCTCAGTGATTTTGGGAAAACGTAATTATGTCCCTTTCGAGAAATTGAGCCTTTGTGGGCACTTAACTCTACAACAGCAGACCCCACAACATGTAATTGTTTCAATATATAAAGCACGAGTTTAGAGAAGAAAAAAACCTCCAATTTGTCGATATCATGATGTTCTTGGGCTTCCTTCAACTGAATTTCTGCACGATTGCCAGCCACACTAGAGCAATCAGATGAAACCCTAGAGACATCAGCAAATACAGATGGCGCCCAGAAAAGGTGAGAGTCCAGTAGCTCAATATTCACGCCTTTCAAACTGTTAGTTCCGTTTGAATTTGAGAGCGCATTCGGAAGCGGGGATGCCCCCAAACAATTGTTCAGGCTGGCATTTCCCTTGTGTTTTGAAGGCTCGCATTGAAAGGGAGCTCTGGCTAACGCGCCAGATGATATAATAACTCTCTGTAGATCAAGACTTCTTCGAATCAGTGGCATAGCCATTGTAATTAAATCAATGCCTTCGACATTATCAGCGTTAAAGGCCTGCAAATTGTAGAAATGGCCTACTGGTTCCAGGTTCGATACACGCAGTGTTCCAAAGATTGTTGGGGGCCGTAGCTGGGTCTACATTACGATACCATGCAATCGCTATGACTGGTCAAATCTGAAGGCTTGGCAGACCTTTACTGTTTTAATTAAAACATAGAAGTTAAAGTAGCTGGTGTTTTCAATTATATTAGTTTTGGGTATTTTTGACCAACGTAGTAAGATCGCTTATAATATTCGAAGGTTATAATTTTAGATTGTGTTCGATACAATCTCAAAATCAATATTAGTGTATCTAAACTAGCATTTATAGGTATTTTTGACCAACGGAGTAAGATCGCTTATAATATTCGAAGGTTATAATTTTAGATTGTGTTAGATACAATCTCAAAATCAATATCAGAGTATCTAAACTAGCATTTATAGGTATTTTTTATAAACGCAGTAAGATCGCTTATAATATTCGAAGGTTATAATTTTAGATTGTGTTTGATACAATCTCAAAATCAATATTAGTAGATTTAAATTAGCATTTGTACTAAAAGGGTGTAAAGACATGTTGATAGAAGTGTGGATGAATGTAGAGTCATATAGAGGTAGCACTTTTGGAAACAATGATGTAGACGAATGTGGATGTGGAAGGTATGAGGAATCGGGAGGCTAAAATATTGTTAAAATAGACTTTTTCAAGTGGGTAAAAGTACATTATAGAATTTACAATATATTAGCGAACTCATAACTAAACTAGAAGCAATTTTCAAGGAGATATTAGTGTGATATTCTACCATCTTCGAATAACATCATGGAGATTATGATGAGAAGTTATTTGGATGGGGGAGAAAAAAATCAATTGAGAAACACACATTTCATAGGGTTCTCAAAACCCTAAACAAATTTAATTGGTGTCTTTCTTTGCTACAATTTAAGGAATTCCTGATCATTTTTATCAAGTTGTGATTTTGGATGGGCAACAAGTGGATTACGTGCTTCATTCTTGTTTCAAAGTTTTTAAAATGAAGCGTGGAGTACTATAGGTTGAAAAGGACAACAATCTGTTTTCAAACAGAGCATGGAAATTTTGAGAACTTGATGCCTATTGAAATTTCAAGGAAAAACACAAATGATATCCTCAACTCTATTTTATTGTTATAATTCATCTCCATGTTAAATAAACTTAAATTAAATAAAATAAAAAATAAATAATTACATATTTATGTGATAATCAAATATAAAATAAATAAATATATGTAAATTCATTTTAAATTTATCAAGTATAAAAAGTGCTAAATTTGTTAATACATAATAAAGAATTAAATTATATATATATATATATATATTCTTTTTTATTTTGTATTTTTTATGGAGGAAAAAAATCAAGGTCTCTTTAAAGTGAATTTTTGGTACCAAGCCAAACCCCCACATGGATACTCAAGAATTCACAAGGTTCAAAGGCAATATATAACAATATTTAAGACTTTATAACTCATCATGTTACTAGCAAGGCTTTGAACCTAGTTGGAGAAGATAATAACTATTATACTCAACAACCCTATATAAAATCAATTGACAAAATTAATCTTCTTAATATCAAATACAACTATGTTTAAAATAGATTTAAAATATATCACTCAATGATAATACTTTTATTATTATCTTTTAAATTTATAACATATTTTTTCCTATATTTTATTATTTTAATTAAACTATATTTTATTATTTTACTTAAATTATATTTAATTTGTTATCATATTTAAATATAATCTATATAAACATATATACATTGATGAATTATTAGAGAGATATATCTTTGATAGAGAATTCACCAAAATAAATACCATTTAACAATTTGATATGTAATTGTTAAAATCAATAACTTCCACAAGTTGAAAATTTCATATGGATAATTTCAATATTAAATTTCATAAGAGGAAAGAAAATCAATTTTACATAAGCTTTAAAAATTTATAAAATTATGTATTTAAATATATAAATTATTATATTTAAATTTTAAAATACAAAACATAGCAAAAGCTATATATATATATATATATATATATATATATATATATATATATATATATATATATATATATATATATATATATATATATATATATAATTGAAAAAACAAATTTTTTATTTTTATTTATTTTTATTTATTTTTTTTAACAAGGTCGGGTGCTAAAGTAGGAAAACAAATTTAAAAGGCATATGCAGAAAGGAGAGAGGAGGAATGAGGATCAGTTGATGCTTATTGGTCGTCTGGTTGATGCATCAGTGTTATCTTCAGGACCGGCATTTCTCACATTGTTGGAGCTGGAGCTTGGAGCTGAACATTTCTCTAGTATATATTTCAAAATCTAAATAGATTCTTCCACATGCGAGCAGCGGTTGGAGAGCTCATTGAATTGATTCTGGAGGGATGTTGCCATGTGCTGAAGGAGATTCATATCAACTTGCTGCTTTTCATCCAAGATCCTTTGTTGGGCATGGATCTGCTCCATTTCTACCTGCAGGTCTGCACAATGGAAGCAATCTTTACTGCGCGCCATGTTGAAAGAGGACAAGGAGAGGGCAATTAGGGGTGCTGAGGGGGAGAAAAAAGAACAGGGGAGGAATGCAAGGGGGGGAACGTGCAGGGAAGTTAGCAGGGGAAGCAGAGAATGGGTGAGTAGCGTATGGCAAAGGGGTAGCGAAACAAATCTGTGAACAGCAGCAAATAAGGGGCGCGTGACAGAGATAGAGGAGAAGGCACGCTGCGAGAGGTAATGAGGTGATGCGAGGAGGAGGGAGGTATAAATGGCACGGGGTGGGAGGAGGAGGGAGAAATGGTTGGGAGATCGAGGAGATAAGGTCATGGGAGGGGAGGAGTTGGAGATAAGGGGAAGTCTGATAAGTTCAGAAAGAATCTTGCAGAGGATCCAGCGAAGAAGATTTTTTGGCAGAGATAGGATCATGGAAAAGGTATGAAGGATAGGCCATCATGACTATGGATTTGACCAGCTGGTCTTCTGCATGCTTTGTTAGCCAAGTTATCCGTGAGCTTGTTGTTAGCTCTGAGAATGTGATGGAAGGAGATATCCTTCATATATTTAGTCAAGGTGCGACATCTACTGATAATCCTATGTAGAGCTATGTTTTGGATTGGGGAGTCTTTTAACATCATGCTAATGATACTAGCTAAATCCCCAAACACCATTGCATTTGTCATGTTGTTTCTCTTTATCAATTGGAGACCTTGGAGGAGGGCGTAGGCTTCGGCTTTGTTGTTAGATAAAGAGTCAAGACCCCATTCAAAAGAGAACAAGACGCTTCCATTTTCATTTCTTATGAGGCCTCCAGCTCCAGTAATACCCGGATTCGATTTAAAAGCTCCATCAAAGAAGAGAGTTGGTCTTTTGCAGCTATCGAGCCATTCGATAAACTCTTTTTCTTTAAGTCTTATCTTCCAGTTTTCTATATGATAAGGTTGAGTAACTGGAGATTTGAAATGGCTGGGATTGTCCAAGATTTTTCCCAAAAAAGTTCTTTCATCTACTTGAAGTTCGTTGAAGTCGATATTACCTGTGCTTTTTGAGAGAATAGTTTCTATGGTGAGGTTCCAAGTCTTGTTGCGGACTTTCCTTAGAGATGGTTTTTTATTGTTAAAGATCATCTTATTTCTTTCCAGCCATATGTTCCAAAGAAGCACATAAGGAAGGGTATCCCAGACCCTTTTGGTTATGCTCTTACTCTTTTTCCCCCATGGGTATTCTTTTTTCCAATTTTTTATCAAGTCTGAAGTAGTGTTGATGGAGTCTAAATGAATTTGAGAAAAGGGAGTGAGATCTTTCCATCATTGGTTTGCAAAAGGGCATTTCACAAAGAGATGTAATGCAGTCTCTTCTGCGCATTAACAGTTGGGGCATCTGGATGGGCCATTTACACCTCTCCTTTTTTTAATTTTCAGAGGTTAAGATCTTACCTTTGAGGAGAGTCCACATAAAGATTTTTATCTTTGGTATGGCTTCAAGCTTCCAGATGAGCTTCCATATTGTCCATTGAGGAGAAGGGAACTGCTCTTTTAGGAGTTGACAGTAAGCCACTTTGATAGAGTATGAGGACCCGGAGGGATCCCATCGAAGACTGTCTTCACTACCTTTCAAAAAGGTGTTGCACCATGAAGCATTACTTTAATATTTATTAGATCTTCCTCAAGATGTGAGGGGACAGGTGGGAAGTCACAATCGATCCAAGCGTTAGAATGCACATCCCACCTTGAAATCTAATCTAAGGAGTATAAATCAAGATTTTGAAGGTGAGATAGAATTCGATGAGTGCCTGGCCTTTCTTTAAGGGGAGCTTGCCCCATAATTTTTTCATTCTAGATGTTTGTGTTGCTTCCCCCTTGCGAAACTTTGGAAATATTTCTGCTAATAAAAGGGATGGCTTTCTTGCAAAGAGCCCAGATTCTAGAGCAGGGACTGCTTGGAATGTCGTGGTCAAGGAGATTTTGTCTGGGTGAGCTGAGGTATTTGGATTCCAGAACTTGTTTCCACCATGAGTGTTGTCCATTGATCAGGCACCACACGATATTTTCCCCAAAGGCATTGTTCAAGAGTTTTGGGATACGAATTCTGAGCCCTCCATTTTCTTGATTTTGTGTGACTTGTATCCACTTAGCTAAGTTGTATTTCTTCTTTTCGTTTTTTCCTCCTTGCTAGAGAAATTGTCTTAAAACTGCTTCAATTTTTAAATGTTTTTTGATAGGAGCATTGAGCAAGGTAAAGTGATACAAAGGCAGAGAAGAGAGGGCAGATTTATGGAGGATTATCTACCTATCCAAGTTTAACCAGGAAGATCCCCACTGATGCACTCTTTTTTTTCATTTTTTCGATTGTGATGTTCCATACCTCAGACTTCAAAGGCCCAGCACTGACTGGCATCCCAAGATAATTGAAATAATCCCAATTCAATTTGTAAGAGACTCCAAAAATTTGTGCAATGTTGTGAATGGTATGGTTTGTAGTATTCCATCCATAAATACATCTTTTGTGATAGCTTATCAACTCTCCTGGGTAAAGCATAAATTTGTCAAGAAGAGATTTGAATCTTTGAGCAATAATGAAGGTGGCACCGCCCATCAGGAGGATGTCATCTGCAAATTGAGAATGGTTCATATTCTTGACTCCATTGCCGAATTTGATTCCAGTGATGAGACCTACTCTACGCTTGTGGTACAGGGCCCTGCTGAAGGATTCATCCATAAGGATGAAGAGAAAGGGAGAGAGGGGATAGCCTTGTCTAAGACCTCTAGAAGATTGAAAGAAGTTTGTTGGCATGCCATTTATGAGGGGAGAGATCCAGGGGTTTGAAAAACAAGCATTGATGAGGGAAACGAAGTCATTGTCAAAACCAATTTTTTGAAGGACAGAGATGAGGAAGGAATGTCTCACCCTGTCAAAGGCATTGGCAAGGTCGAGCTTCATGATGAAACCTTTCTCATTTCGCATCATACTCGAATGAATGGCTTCTTGAACAAGGAGAATAAAGTCCGAGATTTGTCTTTGAGAGATAAATCCCCCTTGATTTTCAGAGATGAGATTGGGAAGGTGGGGTTTAAGGCGAGTGGAAAGGATTTTAGTGATGATTTTGTAAGAGGGGTTGCATATGGAGATAGGTATGAACCTTGAAAAGGAGGAGGGATGGTTTTCTTTGGGAATAAGGGTGAGGTAGGTGGATTTGGTAAATCCCCCAATATTCTTCTTCCTTTGAGCCCACTAAATAATTTTGATTAAATCCTTTTTGATTAAGTCCCAGTAGGTCCTATAAAAACTGATGGAGAAGCCATCCGGACCCGGAGACTTATCTAGTTGCAAAGACCATATGGCATTTTGAATTTCAGCCTCCTCTATATCTCTTTTTAGGGTGTTTTTTATCTCCTCCGTTATCAGCTTTGGCAAGTGACTTAAGAGATCCGAATAGTCCTCAGGCACCGTTGTTTCAGTGAGCAGGTTCTTATAGTGATTTGAGGCAGCAACTTTTATATATTCTTGGTATGTCTGGGTTTTTCCTTCATTATCAATGATGGATGATATGTTATTCCTTGTCTTTCGAACCGTAGCTTGTTTGTGAAATAAAGAAGTGTTTTTGTCACATGCCTGAAGCCACAGGTTTCTAGATTTTATCCTCCACTTCTCCTCTTCTTTCGTATTGATTTTATACAAATTCCAGTAAAGTTCTTTCTCTTGATCAGAATTTTCTTGGTTCGCTCCATGTGTATCAATATCATTGTGAATATCTTCCAACTTTTCTTTTATTTATGTTATGGCTTTGTCGGGTTCCTTGTAATGAAGCTTGGCCCATTCTTTCAAATAAATTCTAACCTTCTTCAACTTTGATTCCCAAATGTGTTAGGGATACCCCTCAACATGCTTTTCCCAGGTATAATACACAATCTATCTTGCATAAGGGATATCACTCCAAAGGGGGTTATATTTAAAAGGGAGGGGGCCAAGGGAGGGTTGGTCACCGAGGGAGAGGGTGACAGGGTAGTGATCTGAGGCAGTGGAGGAGAGGATATTAGAGGAGGCAACAGAGAAGAAAGAGAGGAGAGGAACAACCACTAGGAATCTATCAACCCGTTCCATAGTGTTTCCCACTCCAATCCGGCTATTACTCCAGGTGAATTTGCGATTTTTTGGGATGACATCAACCAAATCATGATCTTGGATGATGATTTAGAGTTGGTCCCTTGAAGGATCTGAGTTGAAACTTCCACCCCTTTTTTCATTAGCATGCAAGATCAAGTTAAGATCCCCTCCTATGATGATATTTTTGTTGTCTTCATTGTCGATATCAATTTTCATTGTATTCCAACAAGCTTCTTTATCTCTGTAATGATTAGGCCCATAAATGTTATATACTGTTGTGGATCATCTGCATATCCTTTTAATTTTATATTAAAAATACAAAAAAAATCTGAAATTGAAAGAAAAGAAAATATGTTAAAGTATTATAGTTTTATACTTTGGCATAAAAAGAAAATGTTTTTAATTTGATATATTAAAGTTTAACTGTTTTAAGCTTTGTACGAGTGGGTTTTGTATCAAAAGATTAAAGGCCGATCAATTCAATCAGCGGAGAGTGCTGATATTCAAAGTCTGAACCGGATGACCCAACCCGCGGGCACTACAAAAAAAATCTGAAATTGAAAGAAAAGAAAATATGTTAAAGTATTATAGTTTTATACTTTGGCATAAAAAGAAAATGTTTTTAATTTGATATATTAAAGTTTAACTGTTTTAAGCTTTGTACGAGTGGGTTTTGTATCAAAAGATTAAAGGCCGATCAATTCAATCAGCGGAGAGTGCTGATATTCAAAGTCTGAACCGGATGACCCAACGTGGGCTTTTTCTGACTACGATATTATTGAAGCAAATGATTTCTCATGATTATTTTGGAGTTATTTCTGGGCGTGAAGATCAGCGGTGGATGTCGGTAGCAGGGCACGAAGCGGAGGATTCGGCCGTACCGAGACCCGGAGTGACGTCATATGCTGAATGGAGAATAGTTGTTTTTCATGTCAAATCAGTCCAACAGTTAAGTGACACATTGCATAGGCATTTAACACAAAGCCGCGCCATTTATTTAGGGGTGTTTTTCATTTCGTTTTCAAAATACTTCGCAGTTTGTTGCGTTTTGACCTGTTGCGTTCTCCCGTCACCTTTCTGTTTTAGTCACCTTGCAAGAGTATTCCTTCAGCACCTTTTCTAATCATGGCTAAAAGATCTTCTTTGTCTGGTTCATCGAGCCACATTCCTCTCATGGATAATGAGAGATACATTCAAGATACTATGTCTTCAATAATTCATCTTCCATTCTATCAAAAAGTTGTATTGAATAATGATAATTACCCTGTCTATTCCACCATGAAAAAATCTGGGGTCCTTTTTGCATGCATCCCGAAGACACATTTATTCCCAGAGTTTATTTATTGGTTGGTTTCCGCATTGTATCCCGGAAAATGTTTCGTTATGAATTCCCAAGGGGAAAATGTTCTGCAATTGTCTACCCAATTAATCCGCCAAGCCTTGTGTTTTCCTGAAGCCGAATCATCAGTTCAATTTTCAGAAGATTCACTGGTTACTTACTATGAAAGCCTTGTAGGAGAAGAGTTCAATCAATTTATGTTTCATTTGAAGCCCAATATGAAGCAGTTTCAACCAAAATGTGGAGAATTTGCTATGGGAGTTTTCAACGAAGACACTCGACCCGTATTAAGCAGTATTGCTAAAATCTTGGGCAAAGAAGACGACGTTACAGTGGACAGGTCAGTCCCGGGAATGTTCACCATGATGATGAAGCTAGGAATGGTCCTGGATATTCCATCCTTTTGGCAAGAAGCAGTCAACTTGCAGTTGATGAGTCTTTCACTGATAGGTTCTTTTAAATTTCCCTCACTAATTGTCTACTTATTTTTATACCAAAATGTTGAAGAATTCATGCAGTTAGGTCTAAATATAATGGATGTATACAAGCAAAGACAGACAGTTGTATTATGGACAGATATAATCATAAGGGAGCAAAATGAAGAGGGGTTATTTGATTTTTCTAGTCAGTATATGCCCATTGCATATAAAATATTGAATGGAGTTCATCCCCTTGTTTTTTACCCAAAGCCCAGGAGTTTCTACATTTAGGAACTAGCTATAAATTTGGGGACTGGTTTGTATTTGAAGAATATTCAGAAATAAGGTTGTATGGATGTTGAACCTTACAGGCTCCCAACGTTTGTACCAATGAGGATTTTCGCCTTAGAATTTATTAGATAGAGCCTGAATGTTGATCATGTGCACTTTGTCCCTATGAAGAAAAGTCATATGTATAAATTGCCTATGAGTGTGGGACCTTTCATAGTTAATATGAGGCAGGCTTTTGAGGAAGTAACAAAATTGTTGGAGGAAACACATATGCTACTAGGAGAAAAATGGGCTTATGATCCCCATGGTATAATTTCACAGAGAAGAATTGAGAATGGATATTCAACTTTCATTCATGAAAGTAGACCTGAGCAGGAAAAGGTGGAAAACAAAGGTGAAATAAGTTTAGTAAATACAAGCATTCAAACTCCTCTTATAACTGATAAAACAAACAAAAGAGGTAAATAAGTTGTTATTGACTTGGATGATGAGGCACCGAGAGGTGAGAAGGGGACAAAATTTATTGATGATCATTCCTCTAATTCACCTGGTTTTTCCTTGCATTTGGGTGAAGAGCAGAATGCTCTCTCTTCCCCTGGAGGTCATGAATCCTCTCATGAACAAGTACCCTTAATCAAACAGGTGTTTTCGCAAATTAAGGAGAGAAATCAAAGAATGAAGGCCAGCATGGACGCCCAAGAAGAACACCAGGTTACTACCGATCAGACAAGGCTGTTGACTGTAATGAATCTTGAAAAAGATCAATTTAGGATTACTCTGTCACATCCCACAGGAATGTCAATTGGGTCCTCAAACAGTTTTAATACTGTAAATGTGACTATGGATGTTAAAAAGATTCCACTAATGGACAAAATGAATTTGCATATGCAGACCGGGCAATTGATTGTTAATAATATCACAAAGACAAATGCAATGGAAGTTAAAGCTGAAAACATGTTAGAGAAAGTTATCAAACAATTGAAGCTGGAAAAGGCCAATTCAAGAGCCTTAACAGTCCAAAATGAAGAGTTGAAGAAGATTATTGTTAAGATTGGTGTAGACCCTAGTGACAAGATTGTTGTGCAGAAATTCTTGCAAAGTGCTGAAGTAGAGATATCTAAATTAAGGAAGAAATTGAGGTTACCTACTGGTGAACACTCAATGGCTGCAGAGGTTGCAGAGGTAGAGAAGGAAAAAGAGAAGTTGTTGCAGCAACTTATGCAGAAGGATGAAGAACTTTCCAAAGTGAAGCAGACTGCAATTTCTTTACAAAATCACATTGACAATCATAACTGTACTTTTGCTTTTCCTACAGGTGATGCATATCTTCAAGAAAAAATTATTCAATTAAATACTGAGTTGGAGATGGCTGAAAGAGATACAAAAAAGGCTCAAACAGATTTGGAGACTGCTACAAAATTGATGAAGGTCTTAGAGAACGAAGCAGATAAGTGCAAAATGGATTTCAGAAATGCTGAAGCTGAGATCAAGAATCTCAAAGAAAGAAGGAAAGGTAATGTGTCATTAATACAAGCTAAGGATATCATTTGGACTAATATCATCTCAGAAATGAAGTCCAATTGGTGCTTCTTGATGATTATTGCAAAAGAAAAAAGCCTTATTGTGGAGTGTGAAGAACCGGTTATGTCTGATAAGCAGAAAGGGATTAACAGAGCAATTTGGGCTAGAAGATTTATTGATTATATCAATTCCAAATCAGATCAGGAATTAGAGGAGAATGATATGCAGGATAGAATGTTGTATGCACTGGAAATTAATAAAATGATTATTAGGAATGATCTCAGAAAGGCTACAGAAAATAAATTAATAGAAATCAAAGAAGCAGTAAGTGAATTTGATAAATCTTTTGATAAAATGACAAGGGTAGGCCTGCCATCATGTTGGGGAGCTGAGGGGAATCTTCTGCCATGGAGCTCTTATGAGAATTTACTGGTGATGACAAAAATCAAGATTGACAACAGGCATGAGAAGACTCAGGTACTTAAAGGAGAGACAATGGTCAACTTCTTGCAAAGATATTTTCAACTCTCATGGATGGTAAAAACTCTTTTCTCTGAAAGGCCATCTTATGACCGAATTACTGCATTCAAATTGGAGTATCACAATCTGACACATTCATCTAAGATGAAGGCAGAAATATGGAAAAAGTGCAGAGCTTGGACTATTGACTTACCAAAGGGATCAGCGACAAAGAAAGACAAATCAGTTGATCAAGTAAAAGAAGCCACTTCATCAGAAATTCCTATAGATTAGGATATTTACTTTATGTTATTTTCTGAAGTCAATGAAATTGTAAAAAGACATTTTCAAGGCATGTGATAGACAACCTTCTAAGTCATGAAGTAGTTTTGGTAGTTAGAATTGGTTACAGCAGTTCCAAACTGCTTTTTATTGTATTTAATGTAATTTCCAAGAGGAAGGAAGGTTCCGAGTTTTGTACCTTCAAAGCCTAATTTTTGTACTCAGAGATTGACAAGTTAATGAATGAGTATGCAAGTTTCTATCATTTTGTTAATGTTGAAATGCATTCTCAGTTTACATTATGTTTTTCCATCTATGAATGAAACAGAGTTATGAGCAACCGACCTCCTTATACTTATGTATTTCAAAGTTAAAAAACCTTAATTTGCGCTCCTCTGTTTTAACTATTTCTTCATATACTTCTTCTGAATTTTGAAATGATATTTTCTGTATAAAACAGCATATCAGTTTGAATTTCTCCCTTCTGTTTCTTCTAATTCTTTCATTCAACATTGGCTAAAGATAGCATTGCAGAATGTTCATATATTTGATATTTAAGGGTTTGATTTTTAATATCTGAGGGTTGATAAGATAGAGACGAATATATACATTCGTGACATAATCAGATAGATGTCTTAAGCACTGATTCCTTATCACAGCTAAGGGATTGTCTCTTAAGGTATAGCATATATAATGATCTCAATGTTCTCTTTAATGCTCTGAAGGTTTACTTTGATCTAGTTTTGAGTTTTGAAAACTCTTTTTTTCTCCCAAACACTCTGTTTCCAAATGATGGCTATTCCTCTTGAGGCACCCTTGGATTCCATGTGGGTGCCCGTATAGTTCTTCATTCTGCTAATGATGTTTTCCATGTCATGATATCCTTGTTTAGTTTCCTGAAGGAGAATGATATCAGGTTTTTCTTGATTCATTAGGTCTCTTAGAGCTGAGTTTTTTGAGGGATGCCCTAAACCCCTACAGTTCCAAGAGAGGGATTTCATCATTTCAGGAATGCAGGGTGAGGACATGTCTTCCCTCCTTGCTCATTCTAACTTGCTTCTTTGTTATTTTTCCCTAGGATGAAGGATTCAATAGGGTGTTGAGTTCCAAGGGTTGTATATTTTTGGGCAGCTTCATCTCTGTGATGTTTGGAGGACTTCCTTCTGGGGTCAATTTTTTTAAGGATTTCCAAGACGACTCTGTGTTCTTTTTCTGTGTTTCTATTGATCCGGGCAGAGTAGGGTTCTGAAGAAGAGTTGGGGGGGCAAGATTTAGAGGGAGAGAGCTGTGAGGATGAGGGATGAGTGGGGATGGAGGGTTGAGGAGGGTCATCTTCAGAGAGGGCGAGGGAGGAAAAGGGATTGGTAGAGGCAAGGGAGGGAATGGAGGGAGGGTTGAGGGATGGGTCAGAGGGTTGCTGGGAAGGGTCACAGGGATGCTGGGAGGAAGGAGAGGGATTGGACTAGGATTCTTTGAGAGGAGGGGTAGTTTGCGCTTAAGGATTTCCGATGTTTCTAGGGTTTGAAGCAGTCTTCTTTTTTTTAATGGTTTCCCATTAAGTTTCTGGATCCGGGTTTTCAATATCAATAACTTTGGAGCATCTATTAGCAAAATGAATGTATTCGTGACATACCTTGCACTTGAATGGGATTTGCTCGTAGTCTAGTTGTTGTATGTGGGTCCAGTTGTCAACTGATGCAGGAGCATCAAGGGCATTTTTTATTTGTAAATATGTTAGAAAAGGGGGTGTGACAATTTTTAATATTTTATTAATTAATTTGTTATTTTAAATAAAATAGGAGGAAATGAGGATTTTGTAAATATCCTTTTATTAATTAAAATGATATAAGAGAATTTGGTTAGTTAAGGATATGAAGGGATAAGATTCTAGATAATAGGATTTGTTGAGATATTCTAGTGGTGTTGAGATATTAAGGGGATTGAGCATTTAATTAGATCATTTTTAAAATTGCAAAAATTAGGAGGCCTCAAAGGCAAATGGGACACTTGAATAGTGAGAGTGGTTGAGAGCAGGCTTGAACAGCCAAGGCTGTAGCCTCTGGCAAATTGTAAGGGCCATGAACGTTGAGTATCCGGCCAAAGAAAAAGGTTGTAAGTGATCTCCTTTTTGTTTATATGAAAACAATGTTTCAGATTTATATATATATCGTTGATTGATTGAGAAAAGTTGTATGCAAACATATATATCTGGATTGATGTATCAAGTGATTGAATAAAGTGCCAACATGAAAGAATCTGTAAGTTTGATTGGAGGGATCGATATTCATATGACAATTGTTAAATTGAATTGATAATTCAGGGGAGAGATTATGTTGTATATTGATCTGTGTTTTTGATAGCAATGCGGAAGAAAAAGAGCGCCAGCAAATGTAAATCTGTGGAGTTCATAAGTGGATTGGTAAATCCTTACGAATCAAATGAGCATTGTACAAATTGTTGATTTAAATCCTGTTTGCCGTAATGATTTTTCCAATTGAGTCTACAAGTTTTGTATATTGGCTTGAAAATCCTGAATGCTGTTCTGGAATGAATGCATAAGTGTTAATTGAACGTTGTAGGTGGTGGCTCGAGTGCAAAAGGGCGTAGGTTTATACACTATGTAAAGTTCATAAATAATGACATGCGTTCTTAGAAACAGGGGAGCGCATTTACAAGTTAGCAAATTGCTGTGTTGGTAATTCGATTGATGGCTAAGTACATAGCACAATCGATCTGTTGAGACGTGGAACCAGAATTGAATCTGGTAATTGAGAATCGACTTAATAATTGTATGAAGAATGTTTTAAAAGAAATCTGAACGTATGAATGGTGTATTACAAACTGTAGTGTATGGGTATGTACAACGTTGAAATTTGAGAGAGAGTGTTTCCAATTATTAGCAATGCTTGATTGATATTGATTTATTTGTTAGCATTCGACTTTGAAGAGAAATTTCGGTTGGTTGCCATATCAGAAAACTATTTGCAGAAGTGTGTGAACGAAGTTGAACGCAAGGTGATGGAGGAATTCAATGTATGGCAGCTGTGTTGAAAATTTTCTGATGGATGGAGTGTTGAATAAGGTGAGGCACAGGTAAGCCGCATTTACAAGCATGTGTTAAAATTATGGTAGGCCATTATTGCGTTGAGTGGTGTTTTGAAAATATTGCAAATATATAAGTGAGTGGCCGTAAAGACTGATTCATGAATGAATGAAACGCAGTACTGTTTGTATGGGATATATATGAATGCTATTTTTACATGAGGCGAAAGGTGTAAACAGTGAATTGAAGATCAGTTGCAATGATGTGGTGGGCACAGTAAAGATTGAAGAAAGCGCTGGCAAATCGATGCATAGGTTTATTTT
Source organism: Pinus albicaulis (assembly GCA_034641835.2). NCBI lineage: Eukaryota > Viridiplantae > Streptophyta > Pinopsida > Pinales > Pinaceae > Pinus > Pinus albicaulis. Next base: position 1,002,535,558 of record CM076583.1, on the reverse strand, counting down.
AATGAATGCGTTGGAAAAATCGATACAGAAATGCAGAGCAGAAGCACATAGAGTTTTGAAATAACGATATTAGTATTGTTAAAGCCCTGAAGAGTGAATGTGTGGACAATCGATAAGTTAAGGTATGAAACAATATTGTTTAAAAGAATTGGAAGTTGCCTGAACTTTGTAATTTGTTTCTTAAAGATCGATATGTTGGCATAAACAATGTAACTACACGGGTAGTTTAATGTGTGGGCTATTTGATTGACAATTTGATGCTTATGAATGGTTGTTATGAAATGTATGAAATGGGTTCAAATCATATATGAATGATTTGTTTCATTGGGTGTGATTGAAGATTTCAAAAGTTGTGAATTTGCCAGTAATTGAGATTTTGATTTGAGTAAAAAGCTGAGATGCATGTTTATATGCATGTTGATTGGAGATCCTGGTTATTGCAGGCCTTGCCTGCATCATTTTTGGTATCAGAGCTTGGCTCTGTTGAAATAGAAGATTCTTATTTTTCTGAATGAGGACAGAAGGTTTTGTTGAGAACTGAAATGTATTTTTGAATGTGTGATGAATGATTGGAAGGAAGATCATATTTTTAAATTTGATATGCAAGTTACACAAATGCAGTGAACAGGATTGCAGACGTGAAGGGAGGATAAGATCATGCAAGATCTTACAGGTGAGATGATTTTTCTGATTGAAATTTGTAATTGAAAGTTTATGGTTGCAGAGAAGATGATGGCAGTGAACCTGACATTCAGCTAAAGGCTGGATAGGGAGGACAATTGCAGTGTCCTGAAGAAGAAGGTGAGTTGAAGAGATAGCCCAGAGAGAGAGCAGAGGAAAGTGCTCAAAAGGTTCCAGAGGCAGTGAACCAAGTACTTACCAAAAGACTGAGTGAGGAGAGCTTGGTGAGGTAAGTGGTAGCAGAAGAGATTGCTGTTGCAGAGGCTAGTACAACTCGTGATGAGTGAGAAACTCATGGAGAAGATGATCATGGAGGATCAGAGAAGAGGTTCAGAGAAATGCCATAGAGGTGAGATGACTGATGAAGTCAGAGAAAGAGAGATTGCAGTAATAAAGGTACAATTGCAGGTACTAGAAGAATGGCTGCAAGAGAAGGAAAACCAGAATAGAAAATGGATCTTTCCACTGAAGGGAAAGAGAGTGATTTGGCAACAATTGCAGGTGAAGTTGAGGCAAATTGTGATCGTCTTATTGAAAAGGGAACTTAGAGTTCTTGAACCAGAGTTGGAATTTGAAGATTCCACATGCAGATTTGTTCAGAGGGGAGTGCTTGAGGAAGCAGTCAAGACTGAAAAGTCTTGTGGTTTTAAAACTAATGAGTTGTGTATGTTTGCAGGTACAGTACAGGGAGATGAGCAAGCTTTAGAGTTTGTTCAGGAGAGAGAATTGAATCTGAAAACTGTTCAGATCGATGCTGAGATAGCAAGATCTCAGGAGGAAATGAAGACAGAGGAAGCATAAAATGATAAGTACTCTGAAAAAGAAAGCAGTGATGCTTTTGCTGTTACAGTACAAGAGAAAATTCTTGTGGATGCTGAAGAAGAGAATCAATCTGAAGCGCAGATAAGGGAAGTAACAGCTGATACTATTGAACATTTTGATATGCAAACTGAAAGTTTATGTATGAATGCAGGTGATGATGATATGCTTCAGCAATGCTACAGAGAAATTGCATTGTTGGAATATTTGTTGATAAGTTCAGAGTATGATAGAAAGATTGCAGCAGACGAAAGAGTTCAGTACAGTGAACGAGAGCAGAAAGACATCTTGGAGATAGATGGTAAGAAGGCAAGACTAGCTGACAGTCTCATGGTGAATGCAAATCAACATACTGATATGCTGACAGAGAAGTTGGGAAGGAACTCAAAGCAGCATACTGAAGTGTTGCCAGAGAAAGCTGAGGAGAAAGCCAGTGAAGATTTTCTGAGTCCTGAAGAAGACTTGGAACTGCAAAGAGGAAACTTGGTAACTGAATCAACCAGTGAGACCATTGGGTCTTGTGATTTTAGTACTGACAACTTGATTGTGTTTACAGGTAATGTAGAAGACAGTCCATCATTTGGAATTGGCTTGGAAGAAGGAGAATTGTTGCGGAAAGAAGATGAGACTGTGATGTCTCATAAGCAGAGACTTGTTACCATGGGTGACAGGAAAGAGTTGGCTTGTCTATATAGCCAAGAGAAGACAGGTGGACAAAATTTTGGAGCTGCTACAGTGACAAAGGATGAAGCTACAGTGTTTGAAGAACTTGATTTGATTGCCAGAATCAATCAAGATGATAATGGACAATTACTGAAGATTGTCGAATGGGAAGATGGAGACTATTCTGGAGTTAATTTGCAGCATGTTGATGAAATGCTGAAATGTTTGCTGGAGACATTTGAACCAGAGAAAAAAGTTGCAGATGAAATTGCAGATGATGAGCAAAGGAATGTTGCAGAGGGACAGGAAGTCTGGGAGGCAACAACATTCATAGTGACAGCTAGAGCAACATGTTTTATTGAAGATGCTGGAAACAATCAGCAGACAGAGGACATACTGGACAGAGAAATTGAGTTGATAAGGAGGTTAATGATACAAACATCCCAGATAAAGACATCAATAAGAAAGAAAAGGAGCGACAACAAGAGAAAGACAGCAAAAGATTGTGAGAGCACAACAAGTGGAGCATTACAGCACAAAATATGGAAACCTGGAGGACAACAGTAGATAAAAACAGCAGTAAAGCAATTGACAAGCAAGGAAAGATTACAAAATAAAATTTGGGATCCAGGAGGAAATAATTATCGAGACTTATGACCAGGTGGTCATGAATTTTCTTACATGGGGAGTCTGATGCAGGAGCATCAAGGGCATTTTTTATTTGTAAATATGTTAGAAAAGGGGGTGTGACAATTTTTAATATTTTATTAATTAATTTGTTATTTTAAATAAAATAGGAGGAAGTGAGGATTTTGCAAATATCCTTTTATTTAATAAAAGGATATAAGGGAATTTGGTTAGTTAAGGATATAAAAGGATAAGATTCTAGATAATAGGATTTGTTGAGATATTTTAGTGATATTGAGATATTAAGGGGATTGAGCATTAAATTAGATCATTTTTAAAAATTGTATAAATTAGGAGGCCTCACAAAGGCAAATGGGACACTTGAATAGTGAGTGTGGTTGAAGCGGAGGCTTGAACAGCCAAGGCTGTAGCCTCTGGCAAATTGTAAGGGCCATGAATGTTGAGTATCCGGCCAAAGAAAAAGGTTGTAAGTGATCTCCTTTTTGTTTATATGAAAACAATGTTTCAGATTTATATATATATCGTTGATTGATTGAGAAAAGTTGTATACAAACATATATATCTGGATTGATGTATCAAGTGATTGAATAAAGTGCCAACATGAAAGAATCTGTAAGTTTGATTGGAGGGATCGATATTCATATGACAATTGTTAAATTGAATTGATAATTCAGGGGAGAGATTATGTTGTATATTGATTTGTGTTTTTGATAGCAATGCGGAAGAAAAAGAGCGCCAACAAATGTAAATCCGTGGAGTTCATAAGTGGATTGGTAAATCCTTACGAATCAAATGAGCGTTGTACAAATTGTTGATTTAAATCCTGTTTGCCGTAATGATTTTTCCAATTGAGTCTACAAGTTTTGTATATCAGCTTGAAAATCCTGAATGCTGTTCCGGAATGAATGCATAAGTGTTAATTGAACGCTGTTGGTGGTGGCTTGAGTGCAAAAGGGCGTAGGTTTATACACTATGTAAAGTTCAGAAATAATGACATGAGTTCTTAGAAACAGGGGAGCGCATTTACAAGTTAGAAAATTGTTGTGTTGGTAATTCGATTGATGGCTAAGTACATAGCACAATCGATCTGTTGAGACGTGGAACCAGAATTGAATCTGGTAATTGAGAATCGACTTAATAATTGTATGAAGAATGTTTTAAAAGAAATCTGAACGTATGAATGGTGTATTACAAACTGTAGTGTATGGGTATGTACAGCGTTGAAATCTGAGAGAGAGTGTTTCCAATTATTAGCAATGCTTGATTGATATTGATTTATTTGTTAGCATTCGACTTTGAAGAGAAATTTCGGTTGGTTGCCATATCAGAAAACTATTTGCAGAAGTGTGTGAACGAATTTGAACGCAAGGTGATGGAGGAATTCAATGTATGGCAGCTGTGTTGAACATTTTCTGATGGATGGAGCGTTGAATAAGGTGAGGCGCAGGTAAGCCGCATTTACAAGCATGTGTTAAAATTATGGTAGGCCATTATTGCGTTGAGTGGTGTTTTGCAAAGATTGCAGATATATAAGTGAGTGGCCGTAAAGACTGATTCATGAATGAATGAAACGCAGTACTGTTTGTATGGGATATATATGAATGTTGTTTTGACATGAGGCGAAAGGTGTAAACAGTGAATTGAAGATCAGTTGCAATGATGTGGTGGGCACAGTAAATATTGAAGAAAGCGCTGGCAAATCGATGCATAGGTTGAGTTTAATGAATGCGTTGGCAAAATCGATACAGAAATGCAGAGCAGAAGCACATAGAGTTTTGAAATAACGATATTAGTATTGTGAAAGCCCTGAAGAGTGAATGTGTGGACAATCGATAAGTTAAGGTATGAAACAATATTGTTTAAAAGAATTGGAAGTTGCCTGAAATTTGTAATCTATTTCTTAAAGATCGATATGTTGGCATAAACAATGTAACTACATGGGTAGTTTAATGTGTGGGCTATTTGATTGACAATTTGATGCTTATGAATGGTTGTTATGAAATGTATGAAATGGGTTCAAATCATATATGAATGATTTGTTTCATTGGGTGTGATTGAAGATTTCAAAAGTTGTGAATTTGCCAGTAATTGAGATTTTGATTTGAGTAAAAAGCTGAGATGCATGTTTATATGCATGTTGATTGGAGATCCTGGTTATTGCAGGCCTTGCCTGCATCATCAACTTTAAGCTTGATCGCTTCAGGAAGACCTTTACCCAGATCCACTTCAACGCAGATCCTCGCACAAGCTTGCATGTTGTCCTTTGGCTCACTTCGATCGATGAATTTTCCTATTGCGTTTATGATAGCACGTACGGAATCATCACCCCAACAATGCAAGAGGAGATGAGTAAGTCGGACCCAAACTGGGACAGCGTTTGGCACGTCAAGTTTAGGATCAAAGTCTAGAGTCCATTTTTTGAGGTAAAGCCCTCTGGTATCCATGAAGTAAGGTCCATTCCTAAATATCAAATCCTTATCTTCTTTTGTTTCAAAATGGAAAGTGAAATAGCCTCTGCCACATAATCTGATTGAGATTTTTCCGCTGATCTTGTCTGCCCAGTTGCGCTCGTCCCATTTTTGAACAGCCTTCGGAGAGGGCCATAAACTAGTGAACTGTCCAATGAGAGCCTTCTCAGCAATAGAAAGAGTAGCCATACGCGTGATAGTCAGAGGAAGAGCGACTTCCTGAATACCTTCAAGTTTCTTGACAAATTTCGAGATTGTCAGTCTAGGGCTAGGAGGATGTAAAGAACTGATCAGAGCCGAGAAAGCTTGGGCTTGATCAAGTTGAGAGGTTGCCTTTGGGATGGAATCCAGAGGGGCCATGCGCACTGGAGCAGGCGGCAACAGGGCACAACGTCATCTTCAGAAGTTCGCGGCTGCGGCACCAGAGCGATTCGAGCCCTAAATATCTGTTCTTCCACATATGTTACAATGTTAATTTTATTTATTTTTAAATTTATAATTTAAATGTATTATTTAGTGGGTTTTTAAGTTATTTAAATATAAATATAATAAAATATTTGATATATAAATATAAAATAGTTAAATGATAAAATATATAATTTAATTTTTTTATATTTTGGGAATAAAACTAAAATTTGAAAAAACAGTTTTACTTAAGATTAAAAATACAACATAGATATTTTACTATTTCTGAAATTTGATCAAGGTTTTTTCTAGAACACAATCAAGTCTCATCTTCCTACCTATCTTATGATAATTATTTCTAAAGCTTTCTGGCGTGCCAGATTTCACAAAAAGGGATTAAACATTTTTGGACTACATACAATCCACCAAGACTATTTAAAAACAATTTAAGAGACTTCTTTAGGCTAGTTTCTTCTATCGAGTTAACATCTCCAAAGGCAACAAATTAAACTATCATTAGAATAGCTAGTAAGAAATCCAAAATCTATTGCCATTTATAGACTTGAATAAATATTAACTAAATAGTGCATAACGGGTTTTATCACATTATCCTCTCACAGAAAGGGATTAGACATTAGCACGTGATTTAAATTCCAGTAATGAAACCTCAGCAAGCTCCAGAATCGCAATTGATCGCCTGCCAAAGATGACGCATTTAAAGATTTTATGGCTTGGGAACCAATTGGAAACCCTCTTAGGGTTGCAACTGAGGGAGATCGAGGAGAAAACAGGGAAGATGCTAAAGAATATTTTTATGTCGAAACTACTCGAGCTATGGAGGGATAGAACGAGGTTCGAGTTGCCCTAAGAAGAGATGTGTAGCCTATTATATGCATTTTTTCTCATGGATTCAGCTACGTACCAAGCCAACAAGCTACGTACCCAGCCTGCAACAGGGGTTTAAGGCCTGGAATTTAACGATAATTGAATGGGGAGTAGCATTTAATGAGAATTTTCCGTGGGAAAACGTGATGTAGAAAATTGATAAACCAGCAGACACTGTTGATAAATCGGCAGACACTGTTGAGATTCGTGAGACAACTGTTTAGAACGACAAATCTCAACAATGTCCTCAACTAAAACTCCACAATAGAATGTCTATCGGCATAATAAAATTTAATCTACTTTTCTTTTCAATTTAATCATCATAAATGGGTAATTAGTTAGAATAATTTGAGTGAAGTTTAAAAACAAATCTTGCCAATTATGTTTTAGTATCAAAATTAAATGTTATTTTAGTCAATATTGTTTTAATAGTTAAAGGGTAGAATTTTATATAAGTTATTAATATATATTTAAGGAATAAGAGATATTAACAAAAAAAAAGTTTATGGGTAGCTCAATGAGTCAATTGGCATTCAATGTTGTATAAAGTATTATCTAAATTATGAGATTCAAAGTTTAAATCTCTTGCCAAATCAAGATTATGACAATTAATTTTCCTTTTCATTGCTATTAGTTTGTCTTTTAACTATAGCAATCAATTTGTCCTTTCATTGTTATTAGTTTGTTTTTTATTAGCACAATACAATATTTGATATTTAACTTTCAAAATAAAAACATTTATTTTTTAATATAACAATTTTTTTTTTTATTGTAGAATAAGTTCATAGTCTTGTTATTGCTTTCCAAAATGAAATGCCATATGTATAGTTTCCTCTCATATATATTGTATATTGTTTGTCATAGTTGGGGTTTTTGGCCATTTATCTAATTTTCTTAGTGTGCCTCAGTTGAAAGCTTGACCATCCTCTAGGTGGTGAAACCTCATCAAACATGTTTCTTCCTAGACTCTCTCCATGATATGCCTTGCACACAATGTCGATAACACCCAACAATATATTGTTAGATTGTTCATCAACATATCAAATCAATTATTCCCATTATCCACATTCTCATTTGGAATTCTTAGGAAACAAGCTGGTGATCATGGATTCTTATTCGCTTTCAAGATTATTAACGTGTTTATCTGTGGATTGCATAAAGAATGCTTCATTTTCTCTAGCATGTGCAAGCATAATATGCACCACTCCCCAAAATAGTATATCATTATGGGTTTCTAACTCGTTTTTTTTATGAAGGTTTCTTTGCAGGGTGTAATTTCACAAGTTAGAATGAACTCACAAGTTAACTCAATTTTTTTGTAAGCTCACTGGCTAACTCATTGGTTAGTGTCTTATTAGCGAATTCAGTGGTTAGCAGCTTAATCAGCGTCTCAATGGTTTTAGGTTTTCAAGTTGGGCACATTAATCTACGTAATGAACTCACTAGTTACCATATTTTTTTTGGTTTTATGGTCAATGCACTGATCTAAATTGGTTTTCGATCTAGCACATTAATATATTAATTGATAATATACATAGGTTTCAAGTTCTTGCATAGAAGGGGTATGAATTTACAAGGGTTTTCGGTTGGTGCATCAACTAACCAGTGAATTCATACTAACTTATGGGTTTTTTGGGTTTTGGGTTAAGTGCATCAGATGTGTCATCTTAATGCTTGAGTTAACATCATCTTAATGCTCGACTTAGGTGGGGTTAGCATCTTCTAAGCCCCCTATGTTTTGTGGATTATTTTATGTGGATTTTGGGTTTGATGTTAGAGTCAAGTGCATTAATCTACATGAGATTGGGTTTGGGGAAGGTGCATTAATTTTCCTAGGTTTTTCCACTTTGGTTAATTGCATCAAGTGCATTTGTCTCCCTTGGTTTCCTCACTTTGGGTTAAGTGTAGTAGGTGTTTGTGTCACATGTGTCAGTCTCCATTGGTTTCCTCACTTGGATTAAGTGCATTAGGTGCATTAATATCCGCCGATTTCCTCACTTAAGTGCATTAATCACTTGGATTATGTTTATTTTATTACATTGGTTAAAAATGTATCGACCTTGTTTAGATAAATAGGATGTGCAATGTCCTTGGATGGTTTGGACACCAATACTCTTTGTAAAATGGTTTTTTTTATGTACTTCATTGTTGTTTTGTTGCGGGGTGCATTAGAGTGATTGGCGACAGATCAAGTTGATATCCAGGAAAACACACGATGAGTGAAGGTAGTGGAAAACATGAATGACCTGTTGGGTAGGCTGCAAGAAGGGGGAATAGTAGAGACCATGCGAGATGCAATAAATTTCAATGAAGCCAAGGGGTTCATGGGGAATCCCTAAGTTTGGATGACTTCTTATATATTATACATAAAGTTTTGCAATATTGCATATATTCGTGAGATATTGCATGCTTTTGCGACATAATAGAGACTACCAAGTAGTCTTTCAAATATTATAATAAATGAATGTTAAAGTGTCATAGGGCTTAGGTTATTCTAAATTGTTGTGTAGACTATGCTTATTTTAGTAATTGCATTCTACAATTCTACAATATAATATATAATATCGACATTATGTTATATTTGAAAAAGTACCTTTTATGTATCTTAATCATCTCTTAATGATTTTGATGCTTAAATATAATGTTTGAGGAGGTGGAATGTTTGCAACCATTTTATTGTTGCATTACTACAAATTTGTGCATTAACATGGTTGGGGAGAGAGTAGCATAACCATTTAATATTGCATTATTGCAAGTTCATACATTGTCATGGTTGGGTAGAGAGTAGTTTTCACATTCTTCTTTATGACGTTCCATGCTCCACTTTATACCACTTAGACTATACATTGAAGCTCATGAAACCAAGTGAATGGATTTTTGTAACCCACATCCAAGGGGGGTGATTTTATTTTTTCAGTTATTACTTATGTGATTTATCCTTGTGAGAAACAAGAGCTCACATCTGAATTACAAGCTAAGCGACTATTAAAATACTTATAAGTTATGAATCCTTCATATTTTTATGATTTTTTTCTTCCATTTTCATTGTCACATTACCATCAACTAGCAAAACATTGGAAGGTACTTCATCCTATTTTAAATGGGACATGAAACTTCCAGATTTACATACCTCATCCTATTTTAAATACGACACGAAAAATCCATATTTACATCTAATGGAAGGTTTAACTAACATATTCTACATAAATTATAATTTATATTTCGTCCGCAAATTAAATATAATGTGGTTCTGATGTAGATCAACTAACCATAGGGCCTTACACTTAAGAATCATTCACACACAATATAAAACTGAAAACCAGACACAATAAGAATGCACACAAACACTCTCAAATGATTAATTAATAAACAAAAAAATTATAGGAGAAATATAGGCCCAATGATTGCCCTTTCATTCCACTCACTCTCACTCACACACTTCTACTTACATACATGACTCATGGGCTCACCTCAATTTATACAAATGGATTATAACCCAAGGTAGCTTCTAGATCCCTAAACTAACTCCCAAAATATCTCTTTTTATCCCTAAAATATCTCATCCAATCCTTTATCCCTAGATAAGAGCTAACTAATCCACAAATCACTCAAACCTTCCAAAATACTCTTGAATCTTCTCCTATTTACAATAATCCTCATTCTCTCTTAAAACTATAGAAAAATACATTAAATATTAAAACCCTAACTTTGAGAAATAACTCCTCTAGTAAACATTTGGCCTAGGTTAGATGCACCTGCATCAGACTCCCCATGTAAAAGAAAATCATGGTCTCCTGACCATTAGTCATGATAAAAAATCCTTTCGGATCCCAAAATTTTCACTTGCAATAAATCAGTTGTTTTATCATGTTTTTGATGTTCTGTGTTTGTCCTTTTCTGTTTTCCAGGTTTCCAAACTTCATGATGTAGTTGTCCACCCGCTTTGTTGATGTAGACTTGCCCAGTCATTGTAATCTATTGTCATCATTTCTTTTACTTTGTTGAATGAACATCTTCTGATATTCTTCCATCATCAGCTTCTTCATCTCTTCAATTTCGATATCTAACTTGTCTTCTGGTTGGTGTGCATTACTGTTTCTTTGCTGAAATTTATTGTCCATTTCTATGCTTCCGTTGTGCCAAATTTTTTTATTTGAAGACCTATTGTAATCCACCACAATTTCATTTACATCATACTCTAGCTTCAGATTGTCCAACCATTCTTCTAGGAAGTTTAATTAAGCTAGAATACCTCTCATGTTGACATTTGACCCATTTTTTTTATGATCATTTTCCATTTCATCAACAAATTCTATTATTTGTCGATCTTTAGCATCAATTTGTTTTTTATCATTATTGCACACAAATTCAATATCAACAACATATCCCGCATTCACACACCAATCGTTAGATTTAAAAACATAGTCCTCAAAAAATGATTTTGCCTTCAAGTCTCCATGTTGATCTTTAAAAAATTTGTGGCGCCGTCCATATCCACATCATCATCGTCGTCACCAAGCAATGTTCCTTGCTCTGGTTCAAAAATGTATACTTTTTTCTGGAGTTTCTCTACTTCCCTTAGTTTGTGTTTCTGTACTAACTGCTTAATTGGCCATTTAACTGTTCTCTTTATTATCCATCTATGTCTTTGTCTTTGTAATAGCTCCATCAATACGTCAAGTTGTGCCTTTAATTCATCAATCTCCTTCTCAATTTCTTCATCACTAACGCCAACTGCTATGGCATCATCATGACCTTTCTCTTAACTCTGCAAATGACTATCCATAGTCATCTTCATCTTCTTCTTCTTTCGTGAACTTCACCTTGTTCACTATAACTTGCACTTCAATCACTTTACCAAGTTATCTCCTCTAAAATTGGCCAATGGTTCACTTCACTTGAACCATATTTATGAGCACTCCTTGCTCCTCTACTTCCTTAGCTGTAAACAACTACAATATCTCTTCAAATTGTCTTTACAATATATTGACCAGAATTTGGGTGTCGAGCTCTGCCGATCATGCACCCATTACATTCAAGGACTCAAACTTCATTGAACTTTTGACTTGACTTATGACATTTAAATTTCATTTTGACCCCAAACTATTAAATTTTACATCAATGGACCTTGGTGTACTTTGACTCTTGACTCAAGCTCTGCAACTTAGACATTGACTTTTTTTTACAATTTTCTCCATTCTCACTTGAACTCAACATTATGACTTGAAAAACTTATAAATAATTTGACCTTTTGTTTTTTGTTTTTTTTAAACATCGAAAGACTCATTTATACAAGAACCTCTGTTTATTTGAGCATTCACAACCTCCTTTAGATTTCACAATTATAACTCAACCTTACAACTCCTGACTTGACTTTTACCCATTAAATCTTAAGACTTTCTTCTATCTAAATATAATAACAAAATTCCATAGATCACCACTAATAGAAACATAACATTGAATCCCAGGGTAATAGATCCAAAGAGATCCCTTTGCTAGTTGGTTGTTCCGAAAGAGTGTTAAGGGTTTCCAACTTGAATTCCCCTTTCACAAATATGTAGTTTTGAATGCACTGGCTTTCATTTCAATTAAGGTTTTGTTTCACTTCTATTATTTTTATTGTGTTCATTCAATACTGAATGTGTATCTAGTGTTCTGGGTGCATTTCCAATATTTTGTATTATGCTCACGTCCTTGTATAACTAGAATGGTGCTCTAAAAGCAATTGTGATCCTCCAGAATGGTTTTCTTTTGTCAATTTAGAGAACGCATCCAACATTCTCAAGTTGTATTACCTTTAAATTAGGAGTAAATTCATCAAATCCTTGCATAGTAATTTCATTCAGTGATGAAATCAACGTTCTCAGCCTCCCAAAGATACCAATGCAAATAAATACTGACTCACGAACTTCTAATACAAAATCCCAATTTCCTTCAGCTCGAATCCACCTTTCGAGCAATGTTTTGCTAATTATTGTTTTGGCATAAAATGCCCTTTAAACACATTCTAGTGACTTTTCTCAAACAAATTGAACCCACAGTTCGATTTGTCATAGTTGTTGCAGTTACATATTCAACACATAAACTCATCTCTCACCCGATATGCTATGTAAAGAGTGATTTCCTGCTCACTCAACGATTAACTCATCGTACCATCACACAACAAAAAACAAAAGTAACGCACAGGTCAATACAAAGGCTTTGACAAGGTGCTCCACTTCATACGCATGCACTGCACCTTTGGCTACAAGTCATGCTCCATTTCTTTAACAATTAAAATGTCATCAACAATATATTCTAAAAACCAAAAGTATGATAATGTTATTTACACTCTAGTGCCAAAACCCTCTTTCATTCAACACAAAGAATTGACAATTTACAACAATCCCACCAATATAATTTTCCACCAATCATGAAAACATAATTACCTTCAAAAATCATACATAACTACTTCGATTCATAACATTACCTGATGCTCGAAATGCCCTTTTGTTTCAACAACAACCGCTCACAGAGAATCTATTCCACTCAATGTATCTTTACACTCCAGCTCCTACGATGATAGAACATTGATGCTGGTTGCTTCTCACACTTTCTTGGTCGCTCGAGCTCCACACGCTCTTTCAAAACAGCTTCCTCCTATTTTTGAAGGTGATACGAACACGATTTGCTACAAAAGTTCAACACATTCACAAATTATTTTTATTGCCAGCAGAAATTGCTCTTGCCAATACACTTGTTAGGTCCCTGTAATTTGTCAGATTGGCAAGACCAAATAAACAAGGGTAACATCAAACCAACTTTGGATTCCTAGGACCTAGCCTTCCTGGACTCAAAGAGGGCTCTCTCTATATTTGTATAAAAGATATAACTTGATTGATTTAGGATGTTAATTTTAGGCTAGTTAAAACGATAGGGATTGTTTGTTTTGTTTTGTTTGGTTGCTTGTTAGGAAGAACAAATAGAGTAAGAGAAGTTAAAACCATTGGGCTATGGAGTCATAAAAGGATTTAATTGTTCATCAACTCTACAAGGGTTTCATAGGGCAAACTAAATATATCAAGTGGATCTCTTAGATTAGATGGCATATGAAATGACAATCAGTTGTGAAGGCAATAAAACTAAAAGTCAGTTAAGAATCTTTCAATTCTACTTCAACAAGAAAAGCCTTTTAGGTAACTGTTGGAAACAAACCAAAGGACAGGGCATACCATAGACTTCTTTGGCCAGAATTTAATAAGAAAACCTTTAAGACAACAATCTAGAAATCCTAAGATTACTTTCAGACAAAGAAAACATTTAAGATAACAATGAATGCAACTAAAGAGCAAGCGGCACCTAAATTCTTTAATCAAACACTCTAAAGACCTTCAAAGCAACATTTTAAGACATACCATAGGACAGGGCATACCATAGACTTCCCTGGATAGACTCTACTAACTATACTTCAAAGAAAGGCCTTAAAAACAACGTTTCAAGCTACACCAAAGGACAGGGAATACCATAGACTTCTTTGGCTTGACTCCATTAAATCATTTTCAAGACAACAAGCTAGGTGGAACCAGAGAGCAATTAAGAATTCTCCAATCAGACCTTGCAGAGGAAAACATTAAGATAAAGAATGCAGACATAAATAGGGTACCAAGACAACATATCCTATTCTAAAATTTCTGTTCTTTTATCAGATAAATAATGAACATAATGGAAAATAGAAGGAAAAAATTGACAAAGTAGGAAAAATTCACCATTAACATAGCTCAAGAATCCTGTGAATGTGCTTATATTACTGATTTTCAAAATAGTTACATTACTCCATGTATAAGAGATATCTGCAACTCAGAGCTTTCTCAAATCCAGCCTAGCAATCCTCAACTAGCTCAGCAACTAATCAGTCCAACAACTACTCAACCAACCAACAAAAAACATGAAGCATACATGCAGTATTTATTTGCAAAATGAGGAGGTGATCCTAAGCGAGGGTTTTAGATTTGTATTTATTACAAAGTTAATGCATTTTGACCTTTGAGACCATGCAAGGCCCAAGGCAAAAATATCTGAGAGTGACTCATTGTAATAATAACTCCTAACTTAACTTCTGAGCTAATTTTGGCAGCATTTGACTTTAAGGCCTTCTCACTAAATTTTTCAATAACGTTTGGTGTCTTTAGTTGACTTTTGGCAAGGGAGCAGTGCCAAGGTACACGAGCGTAGTGCCAGTGCAAACGCGCAGTGTCATGACAACAAACTTGACCTGTTTTCTAAGCCACTTTTGGAGGCCTTCCCCTTGTCCAAATAAGCTCCATGATAGCTCATTGGAAAGGTCTCTGAGTCTAGTTTCCAGATATTCTTTCATTGTCTAAAATTATTCCCATTTTCCCTGTCCAAAACCTATTCTCCAAAGACTGATAAACGCGCAGCGCCAGTGCCAAAAAGAGGGCAAAAAGGTGATTTTTAGTAGTTTTTGGCCTTTTTTAGCGACTAGTTTTGCTCCAAATCTCTTGACACTTTCTGAGGTTGATGTACTTATCATCAGGAACATGAGGATGCTAGCCATTTTTCATTTGGATTCCCCAAAAAAAGAGCGCAGTGCTAGTGGCGCTACGCCTTTAGCAAAATTTCTGAGTTGAAAATTATCAAAAATTGCAAAAATTAACATGAGTGCAAAAATGTGCCAAAATTGTTGGAGTACTTACTCATTGAGTGATTGAGGCATGAATTGATACCTCAGCAAGTATGTTCAACTTTTGTTTCTCCCCTAGCTTGGTAAAACTTTCAATTTTTTCATTAGCTCTTTGAGCTTGGCTAATGAAATTATCTCTTTCCGTGCATGAAATTTTGATTCTTGCCCTCAACAAGTCATTGTCCTTGTGAGCCTTGGCCAAGAGATGCTTCAAGTGTTGGTTGACCCTCTCAAGCCATGCTTCTTTGTTTTCATTGATCTCTAGGGCAAGCTTTTCATTTAGTGTAAGTTGGTCTGCTAGGTCAGTTTCCCTTTGTCTCTCTAGGGCTAGAGCTCTTTTTAGCCCTCTAATCCTTGGTCTCTGTCTTGGAGGCTGATCCTCCTCAGCATCAAGCTCAATCAACTGAAACTCCTACTCAGTTTCATGTTTTTCCTCCTATTCATCAATGATAGGCTCTGTAGCCTTTTCCTTACCTTTGTCTACCTGCTGTGTTGATGAAGAACGCATGGCCTCTTTCACTCCAAGTGAAGAAAACACATGCCTATGACCTCTCTGATAGGTATGTACCAATGTGCCCAAATCAGCCCTCTTAGGCTTGTTAATTTCACCTCTGCTAGGTTTCCATGATGTATTTGGTGTCAAAACCATAGGGAGAGGATGAATGAAATGAAGGAGTGTGAAGTGAATGGAGGTGTGGGGAAATGAAGGAAATGGGAATATGTAAGGGATATTAGGCTAGTAAAAACCCTAGGGTAAATGTAATAAGATGAAGGGAATAGGAGATGAGATGGCTAGCTTGAACAAGTGAAGGGAATGAAGTGAATGAACAAACTAGGTCAATGGAAACCCTAGGTGAATGAAATTTACCCTGCCTAAGACTGAAATTCTGTTTAGAAGGATTAACAAGGTGGATAGACAATGATTATAAACTGAAATTAGGGTTTCACTTCAATGCATTCAAGAGCTATCAAATATTATAGGAACAAGGTATATGATATGTACTTACTGCTTTAGGGCTCTTGGAGTAATTTAGAAGAAGCTTGGAAGTGGTTTTGAAGTGTTTGAAGTGAAACAACCCTCACAAGTCTTCACTGTGCAGGCGCGCAGCGCCACTAGCTAAGGGTGCAACGCCTATCCAAATGCGCAACGCCAACCTTCTGAACGCACAACGCTAGGATGAAAAAACGCAACACTGTTTTTCAGACCAATTTTGGAGGTCTTCTCGGTGTCCAAATTGGGCCTAGGATAGCTTGTTGCTAATATATTGAAGTCTAATTTCCAAATATACATTTTTTTATTTTTTATTGGAGTTGATTTGAGCTTTCAAAAGTTGATTCTTCCAAGACTGGTCAAAAAGTGCTGAATGAGGGTGCAAAAATGGAGAGTGCTGGTGCAAGCAACTTTTGGAGGCCTTCCTCAACTCCAAATTGAGCTCATGATAACTTATTGGAAATATATTCCAGTCTAGTTGTCATTTTACTCATCAATCAAGTCATTTGGACACTCTAGCTATGAGAAAATGTGATTTTCCCAAGGTCACTCCAAAAGTGTAGCAACTCTCCTGTGGCACCCATATTTTTGACATTTCTCTAAAACCATGACACTTGTGTAAAATATTAAGGAGTTTTTTCTTCTTGGAATTATGATGGAGAAAAACCTCTCTCACTTTTGTTAAATTCATTTTTGTTTGGTCAGAAACATAGTTTGAAGCAAAACTGGCCCTATGAGTGACAAATGGCTTGACTCTTGGAATGAATTCTAAAGAAATGATGGAGACATGATCTTATGAGATGAAATGACCTTATACTTACTGATATGACCTACCTTATGGCTCCACTGCTAAAATGTTGCGTTTCCATAGCAAACCCTAGCTAAGTGGGAGGGGAAATTAGGGTTTAGTACTTGTGAACAATGATGACTTGGGCACTGATACTCTTTCTGACTTTTTGGCATTGCAGGTTGATAAAACATGGAGTTTGGCTTTCTTTGCTCCACTTAGGCTGGACATGATGGCATTTTACAGCCTGGGATTGAATTTATTACATACGAGAACATAAAATTACATTTGGAAAAACATATAAATTACATAGGTGACTTTTCTATCAAAATGGCATTTCGATGAAAAAGTCTTCAAACTGAAAATACAACGTTTAAATTATAACGAAACCATCATGATGATATTTTTAAATCCCTCTCATATATATGCTCACTTCATTGGAATGAAGGAATGACCTTGAAGAATGAAAAACCCTAATGACCTAATGAGAGTGTTTTTTGACCTGACTTTGAATGAGATTTTAAATTAAAAAATTTCAAGTGAAAAGAGAATTTCCAAAAGTGCTATTATGCTCAAGGGGACATGGGAATGAGTTAGCAACAAGAAATCATAGAGGGAGGGTGGATTTTATTGACAGGGGAAAATGGGGAAATGAGGTTCTAGGTAGGAAAGAAGGATGAAAATGAGAGGTATAGGCCCATAATGAGTCTCTTAAGAGCAACAGGGTGACTTTTAGATGGAAAACTGATAGATAGGGAAAAGGTTTTATGAATATAATGAAGGGAGTGAGATTTCTGAAACTCAAGATATTCAAGGAATATTGTTTTCAGAAAACTATAACCATTCTATAGTCATCCAAAGATAGTGAAAAATACTGATGACTAACTGTGGCTCCACTTGGGGGGGGGCAACTCCTTTAGGAGGTGTCAAGAACCTCAGAGTTCAGATCTCTGGAATTTGTAGATCAGTGCCTTGATTGTGCTTGGCAGATTTCCTCCTTCTTCAATTGCTGATTTGTTGTTGTTCTTTGAAGCTGTGATCTTAAAATCTAAAAAACATGATTGCTTCAACATCAAATCTACCTACCCATCATACTTTTCATAGCATTTTTTCTTCATTTGGGTGCATTTAGACTGGAAAACCCTTGACATCATTTTTATTTTGGAAGAAAGAACTATCTATGTCTATCCTTATAACTTCCAAGAGCTCAGATTAGAGTAATGAGCTCTTTTATTCTCTACCTAATCTAATTATCTGTCAAGATTAAACAGTTTGACATATTTTCATTCTCTAATCTATCAACAGGAAATTGAAAGCATGACCTAATCAAGATTAAGTAGATTTATTTTTCATGAATTGTGGCATTTCAGACAAGCTGCACACAGATTTTATTCTTGCAAAAGGTAAAACTAAAAACTGAGGGCTCTAATCTGGCATTTGTCATTCATCCCTCTATTTCTTTTTGGTTCAGATTTGATCTTTGGAACCAATATATTTTCATATCTTCCTACTGATAAGCCAAGTTTAGATAGTTTGGAAAATCTTCATTTTCTAACTTACCAGCGAAAATTCAAAATTTGTTCAATCATGATTAGGCTGTATGATTGAACAAGACCTTTTTGTCAAAAAACAGTGGCATTTGGACTTGTACACTTTCGAACACATTCTTTTTTGGTATGGGGCTTTACCTTTTCTTTTATCTGCCCTCTTTTCTCTTTTTGTTCTTTTTCTCTCTTTTTTGTCAAAACAATCTAAAACTAAAAATATGCTCATAGTGATGAGTTTATTTGCAATACCTATCTATCCTAGTCTAACTTGGAGGTATATTTTGACTAGGTGAACTCCCTTCTCCAATGCAGCCAATCAAGCAAGTGACTAGATGATTGATTTTTATTTAGCCTTTTAGGTATGCTGAAAGGGCACTCCCATTTTTCCTTCTTCTGAACAGTAGTGCTCCAAATTTTCTTTAAACTCTACAACAAACTGTTCCTGACATGTTTTAATCCCTCTTTAAATGTCTCTAAGAAACCAACAAAAGGATCTCTGAATAATACCTGGCTATGAGTATTTAAACCATGGGCTTCATCCAAGACTACTTCTTGTTCCATTTGGTTGTGCTTGGGATGCTTTTGAGAAAGAATCTCTTCCCCCTCTTCATGATCATCTATCTTGGCAGCTTCATAATATTTTGCTATGTTGTTTTTAAGCAAACCTGATATGCCCTGATTAAGTGGGCTGATTTCTATCTGAGAGCCATCATCCTGATGAGTAGGAGCATTATCTGGTGATAGGTCTTCTCGAGAAGGTAGTACAGCATCAGTGTCAAACTGTTATTTTGTCTCTTTATGAGGCAAAGCTGCAATACATAACTTAGCAGTAGAACAGACATAAATAATTTCTTTACATAAAAGCTTGGAGGTTGGTTGTATGCTCAGAACCTGATTAATTTCTTCTTTAGTTAAAAGAGGAGGAATTTTCCTTTTTCCTTTGATAAAACCACAATTTTTCCCTTTATCTTGTGAAAGATCATAAGGCTGGATGTCTTCTTGAGCCTCAAACAAAGGAGTAGTTGAATAATTAATTATCCCTTCAGAGAGATCCTGTGGATTCTCTTCTTTTACTTGATTTATTTCATGCTCAACCAACTTCTCCTAATTGTCATGACAGTTAACTTGAGCATGAAATTCCTAAATTGCCTCTAATAGATCCTCAAGATGCCAATTTCCCAAATCTTCATCAATATTTACAAGGTATTGTATGAGATCTTCGGATTAATCACAACAATTTTCAGCTAATGATAGAGATGGACAATTTTCTCTATAATGCTCATAAAACACCTTGTGGAACTCCTTTAAAGAGAACAAACTACCAGGTTTTAGCCCTTCATACCATTCCCCTGCTTCCCCTTCTAATGTCACCATGAAAATTTTCGTGAGGCAGTCCTCATGCCATTCAACTTTTAACCTCCATGTATGTATATGAAATTTGATGAGATGTAACAAGGGGTCAACAAAATTTTCATCATGAAATGTAGGCAGGTTTGTGTCCAAATTTATTTGAGGCATTTTGTGGGGGAATCCAGGAATGTGATCTCTGTTCATTGGAGCATACATGCGTTGTATCCTTGGATTCATCTTTGTCAATTAGTCAGAGGAAAGGGTTACTGCATCTCTATAACCAATCTCGATTCTTCTACCAGTGGAGTCTTTAGGTTTATTGAGAGTTGCGGAGTCACCAGGTGGATGATTACAACTTTATTGAGGCTAGTTGTTGTCCACCATCAGCAACCACGTATTTTCCAAGTTTTTAAGGTTTTCAGGTAGGGAACTTGCTTTGTGGATATGTCTACTGACAATTGGGTTTTTAATCCTAGAGGTTTTTCTTAAGATTCTTTCTGGGTCATCAACTATAGTAGGAGGATTTGGGTCAGGGTGAGATTTGGTGTAGATTCTTTGTGAAGCCAGATTTCAGACCTAAAATACATAGAGGTTGAAAACTTGTAATAGTTTGAAAACATACCAATCTGTAATATTACTGAATTCACACAATATGTGACTGGGTTTTATACTATGAGAATTGATTAATACATTCCCAGGGGAGTATGTGAGAAACAACGGAGTCACCAGGCCTACTAAAAACTAGTGGAGTCACCAGGTGGATGATGCTAACTGTTTTGAGGAGTTGTTTGTTGTCCACCATCAACAATTGGATACCAATCTTGAGATATTTTTGGGTTTTTTGAGTTCTTTATATAACACTAAGATTTCCAGTAAGTGTTTATTCTCCCCAGTGGATTCGCCATTATGTTGGGTCCCTATGATTTGTCAGGTTGGCAAGACCAAATAAACAAGGGTAAAATAAAACCAACTTTGGAGTCCCAGGACCTAGCCTTCCTAGACTCAGAGAGGGTTCTCTCTATATTTGTATAAAAGATATAACTTGATTGATTTAGGATGTTGATTTTAGGCTATTTAAAATGATAGGGATTGTTTGTTTTGTTTTGTTTGGTTGCTTGCTAGGAAGAACAAATAGAGTAAGAGAAGTTCAAACCATTGGGCTATGGAGTCATAAAAGGATTTAATTGTTCATCAACTCTACAAGGGTTTCATAGGGCAAGCTAACTATATCAAGTGGATCTCTTATATTAGATGGCATATGAAATGACAATAAGTTGTGAAGGTAATAAAACTAAAAGTCAGTTAAGAATATTTCAATTCTACTTCAACAAGAAAAGCCTTTTAGGTAACTATTGAAGACAAACCAAAGGACATGGCATACCATAGACTTCTTTGGCCAGAATTTAATAAGTAAACATTTAAGACAACAATCCAGCAATCCTAAGATTACTTTCAGACAAAGAAAACATTTAAGATAAAAATGAATGCAACTAAAGAGTAAGCTAAACCTAACTTCTTTAATCAAACACTCTAATGACCTTCAAAGCAACATTTTAAGACATACCAGAGGACAGGGCATACCATAGACTTCCCTGGATAGACTCTTCTAACTATACTTCAAAGAAAGGCCTTAAAAACAATGTTTCAAGCTACACCAAAGGATAGGGCATACCACAGACTTCTTTGGCTTGACTCCATTAAATCATTTTCAAGACAACAAGCTAGGTGGAACCAGAGAGAAATTAAGAATTCTCCAATCAAACCTTGCAGAGGAAAACATCAAGATAAAGAATGCAGACAGAAATAGGGTACCAAGACAACATATCCTATTCTAAAATTTATGTTCTTTTATTAGAGAAATAATGAACGTAATGGAAAAAATTGGCAAAGAAGGGAAACTTCACCATTAACATAGCTCAAGAATCATGTGAATGTGCTTGTATTACTGATTTTCAAAATATTTACATTACTCCACGTACAAGAGATATCTGCAACTTAGAGCTTTCTCAAATCCAGCCTAGCAATCCTCAACTAGCTCAGCAACTAATCAGTCCAACAACTACTCAAACAACCAACAAAAAACATGAAGCATACATGCAGTATTTATCTGCAAAATGAGGAGGTGATCCTAAGCGAGGGTTTCAGATTTGTATTTATTACAGATTTAATGCATTTTGACCTTTGAGACCATGCAAGGCCCAAGGCAAAAATATCTGAGAGTGACTCATTGTAATAATAACTCCTAACTTAACTTCTGAGCTAATTTTGGAAACATTTGGCTTTAAGGCCTTCTCAATAACTTCTAGTGTCTTTAGTTGACTTCTGGCAAGGGCGCAGCACCAAGGTACAGGAGCGTAGTGCCAATGCAAATGTGCAGCGCCATGACAACAAACTTGACCTGTTTTTTAAGCCACTTTTGGAGGCCTTCCCCTTGTCCAAATAAGCTCCATGATAGCTCATTGGAAAGGTCTCTGAGTCTAGTTTCTAGATATGCTTTTATTTTCCAAATTTATTCCCATTTTCCCTATCAAAAACCTGTTCTCCCAATACTGGTAAACGCGTAGCGCCAGTGCCAAAAAGAGGGCAAAAAGGTGATTTTTTGGTAGTTTTTGGCCTTTTTTAGGGACCAATTTTGCTCCAAATCTCCTGAAACTTTCTGAGGTTGATGTACTCATCATTAGGAACATGAGGATGCTGACCATTTTTCATTTGGATACCCCAAAAAAGAGCGCAGTGCCAGTGGTGCTGTGCCTTTAGCAAAATTTATGAGTTGAAAATTACCAAAAATTGCAGAAATTAACATGAGTGCAAAAATGTGCCAAAATTGTTGGAGTACTTGCTCATTGAGTGATTGAGGCATGAAGTGATACCTCAGCAAGTATGTCCAACTTTTCTTTCTCCCCTAGCTTGGTCAAACTTTCAATTTTTTCATTAGCTCTTTGAGCTTGGCTAATGAAATTCTCTCTTTCCGTGCATGAAATTTTGACTCTTGCCCTCAACAAGTCATTGTCCTTATGAGCCTTGGCCAAGAGATACTTCAAGTGTTGGTTGACCCTCTCAAGCCATGCTTCTTTTTTTTCATTGATCTCTAGGGCAAGCTTTTAATTTAGTGTAAGCTGGTCTAGTAGGTTAGTTTCCCTTTGTCTCTCTAGGGCTAGAGCTCTTTTCAGCCCTCTAATCCTTGGTCTTTGTCTTGGAGGCTGATCCTCCTCACCATCAAGCTCAATCAACTGAAACTCCTGCTCAGTTTCATGTTTGTCCTCCTGCTCATCAATGATAGGCTCTCTAGCCTTTTCCTTACCTTTGTCTACCTGCTGTGTTGATGAAGAAGGCGTGTCCCCTTTCACTCCAAGTGAAGCAAACACGTGCCTATGACCTCTCTGATAGGTATGTACCAATGTGCCCAAATCAACCATCTTAGGCTTGCTAATTTCACCTTTGCTAGGTTGCCATGATGTATTTGGTGTCAAAACCCTAGGGAGAGGATGAATGAAATGAAGGAGTGTGAAGTTAATGGAGGTGTGGGGAAATGAAGAAAATGGGAATATGTAAGGGAGCCTAGGCTAGTGAAAACCCTAGGGTAAATGTAATAAGATGAAGGGAATAGGAGATGAGATGGCTAGCTTGAATAAGTGAAGGGAATGGTGTGAATGAACAAAATAGGTCAATGGAAACCCTAGGTGAATGAAATTTACCCTGCCTATGACTGAAATTATATTTAGAAGGCTTAACAAGGTGGATAGACAATGATTATAAACTGAAATTAGGGTTTCACTTCAATGTAATCAAGAGCTATCAAATATTATAGGAACAAGGTAAATGATATGTAATTACTGCTTTAGGGCTCTTGGAGGAATTTAGGAGAAGCTTGGAAGTGATTTTGAAGTGTTTTAAGTGACACAACCCTCACAATTATTCACTATGTAGGCGCGCAGTGCCACTGGCTGAGGGCGCAACACCTATCCAAACGTGCAACGCCAACGTTCTGAACGTGCAGAGCCAGGATGAAAAAATGCAGCACTGTTTTGAAGACCACTTTTGGAGGTCTTCCCAGTGTCCAAATTGGGCCTAGGATAGCGCGTTGGAAATATATTGAAGTCTACTTTCCAAATATACCATTTTTTTTTCTGATTGGATTTTATTTGACCTATCAAAAGTTGATTCTGCCAAGACTGGTCAAAAAAGTGTTGAATGAGGGTGCAAAAATGCAGAGTGTTGGTGCAGGAAACTTTTGGAGGCCTTCCTCAACTCCAAATTGAGCTCATTATAGTTCATTGGAAATATATTCCAGTATAGTTGTCATTTGACTCATCAATCAAGTCATTTGGACACTCCAGCTATGAGAAAATTTTATTTTCCCAAGGTCACTCTAGAAGTGCAACAACTCTCCTGTGGCACCCGTATTTTTGACATTTCTCTAAAACCATGACATATGTGTAAAATATGAAGGAGGCTTTTCTTCTTGGACTTATGAAGGACAAAAAAATCTCTCACGTTTTTCAAATTCATTTATGTTTGGTTAGAAACATAATTTTAAGAAAAACTGGCATTATGAGTGACAAATGGCTTGACTCTTGGAATGAATTCTCAAGAAATGATGGAGACATGATCTTATGAGCTGAAATGACCTTATAATTACTGATATGACCTACCTTATGGCTCTGTTACTCAAATTTCACTTTTCCATAGCAAACCCTAGCTCAGTGGGAGTGGAAATTAGGGTTTAGTACTTGTGAAAAATGATGACTTGGGCACTGATACTCTTTCTGACTTTTTGGCATTGCAGGTTGATCAAACATGGATTTTGGCTTTCTTTGCTCCACTTAGGCCAAACATGATGGAATTTCACAGCTTGGGATTGAATTTATTACCTATGAGAACATAAAATTACATTTGGAAAAACATATAAATTACATAGGTGACTTTTCTATCAAAAATGGCATTTCGATAAAAAAGTCTTCAAACTGAAAATACAACCTTTAAAGTATAACGAAACCATCATGATGATATTTTTCAATCCCTCTCATATATATGTTGACTTCATCGGAATAAAGGAATTACCTTGAAGAATGCAAAACCCTAATGACCTAATGGGGGTGCTTTTTGACCTGACTTTGAATGAGATTTTAACTTAAAAAGTTTCAAGTGAAAAGAGAATTTCCAAAAGTGTTATTATGCTCAAGGGGACATGGGAATGAGTTAGCAACAAGAAATATTAGAGGGAGGGTGGAGTTTATTGATAGGGGAAAATGGGGAAATGAGGTTCTAGGTAGGAAAGAAGGATGAAAATGAGAGGTACAAGCCCATAATGAATCTCTTAAGAGCAACAGGGTGACTTTGAGATGGAAAATTGATAGATAGGGAAAAGGTTTTATGAAGGTAATGAAGGCAATGAGATTTCTGAAACTCAAGATATTCAAGGAATATTGTTTTCAGAAAAATATAACCATTCTATAGTCATCCAAAGATAGTGAAAAATACTGATGACTAACAACACTATTATGACCTTCCTCGGACATCGATTCCACGATGCACAAGTACACTATGTTGTGCTCACAAAACACAACACTCCATTAACCATTCACGTTGCAGGTCCCCTAACGCTACATCAAATTCACACTTTTTTCTTTCCCTTCAAACACTGGTTACACTGTGCAGGTACGAAGGATTGTTACTCCCCAATGCTTCACACGGGACAGACGCCAATAAAACACAAAACAAAGGTTTGCATGAACTTCAAAACCAATTTATCTCTCATGGCCCTCATGACAACAATTATGATCCAAGAGTATAGGCCCAATGCCAACTCCAATTGTTCAATGACGAGTCCCACTTCTTCACATGCATAGCGATGTCCAGGCTCCACATTTTATAGACACACTCAAGACCCAACTATAGCGATCATCTTCAACTACGCAGATATTGTCAATTCCTTCAAGCAATTCGAAGAAGGATACAAAACATAAAATAATAGAAGAGATTCAATAGTCTATGCAAAATCCTTAATGCCTCCTCCTCGGCCTATAAATCTTCTAGCTTTATTCACTAATGCATAATTCAAGCTCTGATACCAAAGAATTTATGCAGGTCAACTAACCATAGGACCTTACAGTTAAGAATCATTCACACACAACATCAAACTGAAAACTAGACATAATAATAATGCACATAAAAACTCTCAAATGATTAATTAATAAACAAAATAATTACAGGAGAACTATAGGCCTAATGATTGGCCTTTCATTCCACTCACTCTCACTCACACACTTTTACTTACACACATGTCTTATGGCCTCACCTCAATATATACAAATGAATTAGAACCCAAGGTAGGTTCTAGATCCCTAAACTAACTCCCAAAATATCTCTCTTGATCCCTAAAATTTCTCATCCAATCCTTTATCCTTAGATAAGAGCTAACTAATCCACAATCTCTCAATCCTTCCAAAATACTCTCGAATATTCTCCTATTTACAATAATCCTCATTCTCTCTCAAAACTATAGAAAAGTACATTAAATATAAAAATCCTAACTTTGAGAACTAACTCCTGTAGTAAACATTTGACCTAGGTTATATGCACCTGCATCAGGTTCGATATTAGTGGTTTGTGGAGAAGTAGGGTGTAATGTCTAGCTAATCTATAATGGCCTTGTAACATACTAATGATAGTTATATTGCTACAATGACTTTATATTGTATGCATGGATCTACCTTCCCGTCTTGAATATTGAAATCACATAAATCCCCAGTTCGTGGCAAAATAGTTTATATTGTTTAATAATAAGTAATAAAAATAACAAGATATTGCTTGTTGCAAGATAGGGGTCTCTAAGTGTCTCTTATTATCTTAGTATCTTAGTTATCTTTTGACAAAGAACACATGTTACTTGTGCACTTGACATATTAATTTTAATTATTCATTATGTATCTTCTAATTTCTCCAACAAGGACTAAGCTACCATGCAACATTTGTTTTAACAAAATTGAATTCCCTCTTTAAGTTAGTTACAACAAAAATATATTTTTGATTTTATAAATTGGGGTAATGTTATCTTTATAGTATTTTGATTTTTTCTATTCTAATTTTTTTATCGTACCACAATTTGTCTTTAAATTTAGATGTGATAATGTTTTCAAGGTATCAATATTTTTTAGAGTGGTCTTATCTTTTATTCCCCGATGGTTTGATAAAAAATTAGCATCTTTATACCACCCTCTATTAAGTCGCAAGTGACTTTAACTAGAATTTGGAGTGATGTTAGGAAGCCTATTGTCTTTCTTTAGTTATTTTCTATTGATGTAATAGGTAACTAATTATATCCATACTCCCAATGGGTAAATTTCTACCATCTAAGTTGCAGGATTGGATAGGGTATTGTCTTTAATATTAAGATTATAAGTTATAAACCACTTTTATATTTGCTTGATTTTCTCGCAAGATTCTCTAGAGGTGTTGCAACCAAAATTTATGTCCATTTAAATATTGTTGGAGTAAAAGTGTCTTAGAGATGATTTTTTTCCAATAATAGAAATATCGATTTATACTTTTTTTCAAGTTCACAATAGTATTTTTATCCTCTATTAATCATTTTCTCAATAATATAGTCTCAATTAAGTTTGTGGTGAAGGTCAACTCCAAGATACTTATTTGAATTAAGTTCCTCTAAGTTGTTATTGTCATACACAAAATCAATGTAAGTAATCTTCTTGGATATGGTTACATAACCTTTTCTTACTAGTATATTCTAACACAACAATGTTAGAATTAAGTCTTTGGGAATTTTTAGTTGCTTGTCAAGGTCACAAAGGAACATGTCCATAGGAGCATACCATTGGTGTAAAGAAGAAGGATGGTGACTATTCTAGGTAAAGTAGAGCCAACACACTTGCTTCTTTCAAATATACATCTAATTTTCCAATAGAAATTCCAAAAAGAGTAGGGGAAAAGAAACAACCTTGCTAAATCTCTGTTGTGTAACCAGCTCCAAAAATAGAATAAAAGAGATATGAACGCCTTAGAAATAAGCCACTTCGAGGGGGCAACCTCCAATACATTACATAAATGACAATTCTTGGATGATACAATTTACAAAACCTCCTTTCTATATATAGGAGTCCATGGGGCCATAATGTAATCCTAGTGGGCCACAATGTAATCCTAGCCGACCTAACAATAATAATTTAAGGGCACAATAATAACAAAATGGGGGTTACAAGGGTACAATAATAACAATAAGGGGGTTACACTAACAACAATAAGGGACTATACTAGTAATATAGGGACCTAACAATCTCTATATTACAATTAATTTCTTCTTACCAACCCTCACTATTCCTAAACTTGGCAATGATGTCTAGTTGACTTACAAAATCAATTGAAGATGCATACATAAAAAAAAAAATTGGGCTTGCAACATTCAATGAAGAAGCTTTGGGTTAAATAAATTTGGGTGGGGCATATTTTTTAATAGGGTATTTATTTGTCACCCAAGACTTACCCTTGTTTGCATACGAGAACATGTTTATAAAGGATTTAAACCTTGTTGAGGGGAATATCCCCATCCTCGCTTAATCATTTATTTTAAAGTTAAAATTTTAAAATATCCCACCCAAGGCTTAGCCCTATTTATGTATGGACATTGTCTATAGAGAATTTGAACCTTAGTGAAGGTAATATCACCATTCTCACTTAACAATTTATTGTAAAGTTAAATTTTGTTTTTTTTTACCAATGATATTAGTTAGCTAATTGAGATAGACTTGTTCTCTCCACTAAATTAGGCCTTATCTCAATTGACCTAGTATGCCCAATCAATATAGACTTGTGTTGGAATGGGTTAAGGAGACTACTCCTTATCTCTATGAAGTTAGGGATTTAGCCCCAAATAGGTTAGTGGAAGGATTAATTTGGAATAAGTACTAATGGATTTAAGAAATACTTAGTTGGTCGGTGGCTACATGTAGCTTTATCATAAACAATACTCATTTGAAAAAGTTTTTGAGGCTTAAATCCAAGAAATTAACTTTTCTCTTTTGGTTGTATCATGTAAGTAAATATTTGGTAATACTTAAGTAATTTTACTTTGTCTAGTTCCTTTTGGGGGCTTGATTGTCAACCATTCACTTGTGTACCTTGATATCCCTAACACAATTTTCCTTTATTTTATCACCTTGAAAATATTAAATATCTCTTTGGTTAAATGCATATGCTAAGTTAACCCGGTACTAGGTGATTCAATTACATGGTTAGTGCCTTTGTACTTCCACCATTTAGGATGCTGACATCTTAGGTGATGGAGTACCATGGGTAATCATGTTTCATGCAACCTAGTAGCTTATTAAAATCAAAATATTATTTCTAATCTAGAAAAAAACTTGAAATGAATCTATGTTCAACTAGACTCCTATTAAGGCGTTTGATGGTTTGATATTAATTGATGTGTGCCAACCTCTAAGATTGATGTGGATAGTTTGAAAATTTGTAGAACCCATACCTAATGCTAAAAACCTCCTGATGGCACCAATATCCCAACTTGAAGGATAATGATATACCTAAGAGGTCCTATGCAATGGTTCAATGCATCATTCTTGGCTCTAGATGCCTAGAAGCTTCACTTTGGGCAAAGGCTTGAGTTTTCTCTCCCAAAATTACAATGCCTCAAAATCCATACCCAATGCTCAAAACCTCCCAATGGCATCAATATCCCCACACAAAGGCCAAAGATATCTTCAATAGGTCTTTTATAGTAGCTTCAAGCATGTTTCTTTTCCCTTAATCCTTAAAAGCTTCTTTTATGGCTTAAGGCATAAGTTTCCTCCCATAATGATGTTCAAGGCCTCGAGACACATACTTGGTGCTCAAAACCTTCCACATACCATTATTCCGCTTAGATCCCAAACATACCCTAATGAAATCTTGTATGGTTGTTTAAGGCATAATTCTTGGCCTTAAATGCCTAAAGTTCCTTTTAGGGCCTAATACCCAAGTTTACTCCCTCAACCATGATTAGATCCCGAAGCCCATACCTAATACTCAAAACCTCATAATGGTGCCAATATTGGAAAGCCAAGGTGTTACACAGTATTTTGTCGCATTCCTACGTGTTATCTTTTGTGTCACTCATGTCACAAATGTCACAAAGCGACAAAAGTTGTATAAACTTGTTCATCCTGGATGACATGCATGAGATATCCCCAAAGACCTAAAAGAGAAGTGCCTTGAAGCTTTTCTACAAAATTTTGTAAGAACCTTATTTTATAATCCCATCGCGGTTCTTCCCTTGATAGCCTCGCGCTTGTCACCCTCTCCTCAACTTGTGAACAACGTTGCCAGCGTGGGAATTCAATAGTAAAGTCATGTTGGTCCTCTTCAGGCAGGTTCTCCAAAAATGGAGCAGAAGCTTCGACCTCTAGAATTCTCGAGAATAGAGTTCTGATACTTGTTGGCTGAGGATATGGTCAAATACTCCCATTTTTAGCCCTTGATATTATCTCCAAAGATTTTACCCTTTGAGATGAGACCTTTCCCCCTCATTAGTGGATCCATAACCTCTCCAGCTCTGCTATAAAAGAGTGCCATGCTAGTGAGTCTTGGTTGGTCATTGCTAGTTTCCATTCTTATGCTTGATTGCGCCTAGATGTTGTCGATTTGATGAAGAAGGAGAAGACATTGAAAGGCTAGGCTTGGACTTGGATTTCCACTCCGAAGGAGGCCTCCAACATCAAGGCATCGATTGTAAGATTCCATTTTTTCATTTAATAATACAAAGTATGCTTTGCTTCCCCTGAATCTGTTAATATTAATTGGTTTAGCATGATACTCCTTGATCTGTCTTGTGGTTTGCTTTGAAATATATATATGATATGTATCTTTCATCTTTTGTCGTGTGATCTTCTTTATAGGTATTCAGATGTAGAAGGCATAACGAGGAACGAGCCTGAAAGCGAAAGGATCAATATCGACATCGAGGAAATGATTGCATAAGGAGTGAGGTAGGACATATCCTTCTCTCATATTACTTCAATGTTAAACTAGGAAAGCTTGTATTCTTTGTCATGATTATTACTAGACCCACTCATTAGGCTAGAGGGATCCCTTCTTTCTGAAGAAGGGATTTGCCCGCGTAACAAATTGGCGACTCCGCTGGGGAGTTTACACCATTTTCACCTTCTTCTTGTGTTGTGTATTCATGCTTAGTTTGGCCAACTGCTGAATGATCGCTTGTTTGGCTTGTTTTTTAGTCTATATTCTTGCTTGAAATTGTTTTAAAGTATCAATTCTAAAGTTTTTCCTCGGAGATTACTTGTTTTATCCCTCTTTTCCTTGCTCAACGCACTTTTTAATAGATATGTTTCCAGCGCCAAATTTTGCTGGAACAACCGCACTGCAGACCACTGGTGTCAACTGGTGGGCCGCGTTGGTCCTATAAAATAGAGATTTTTTGGGTCTCTTCTGGAAAAACCTTAGTGTGTCTTGATCCTTGAAATGTTTTCTTTGCTTTGATTACATTTTTTATTTCTTTCAGTGTTTGCAGTCTCTTTGAAAATAAAAAATTAATCTTATGATTTAAGTGGTAAATTTTTTCTTTCGGTTGAGTCTTGTTTTTGCAAGTCGATTAAAATATTTGTTTACTCCTTCTCTCGATCAAGAAATAATGATTCTTTGCTATAGGACAATAGTGAACTTTGTGCTTGTTTAAATATATTGGGTTTTTCATTTGTTTAGTTTTCATTTCAAGAATTACTTTTTGTTAATTGCGTAAGATCACTTGCATTGAAAGGATAATTTTTGAAATTTCTTATTGGAAATAGATTACAAATTTTCAATAAGTGAAAGCTTTTTAAGTGCATTAATTACATTAGTTTCATTTCGTTATTCAAAGCGAAAAACAAAAAAAATGATTTAAGTGCATCTTAGTGAAAGTAGAAATCATTTTACTTTTGAATAAGTTGCATTTGGGATTGTGAAACTGAAATCGTTTTACTTTTTAGAATTTTCATTTTGAAAAGTGAAAGGTGAAAGCTAGTTGGGGGGCATTTTGCTTGCTGCATTTTGTTTGATGCATCACTATTTTCTATCTCTTCCCTTTTTAGTTTAGCTTTCATTAAAAATGGAAGAATATTTTCTCATTTAGTTGCATCCTAGGAATTGAGGTGACATCGTTTTGAACCCAAAATCAAAACTTAATTTCATATCAACATTAAAATGAACCTCAATTAACCTAAGGAGCATTTTGAATTAACGCAAATATCTAGAGGTCTAGGCTAGAGACGTATTCTGGCATCGTTAACCGTAACAACTATCGCTAACAACCTGTTGCATTCCGGGGGTGATATCCCATCCCACGTACGGAAGTATATAGGACTATGCTCCACGTATGGTAAGTATATGGGGACGCTCTCATTGAACGGTTACACATTATACAACGCTACTACAGACTGAACTCCCACATACCGCCACGTATATTTTGGGAGTTCCCACTAGGTTTAAAAACTACTATAGGTAACCGAGTCAGCTACCTTGTAGACATGATACACCAAACACAACATTCAGGGAGACTAGCTGTCGTACGTGTAGTCCTTGGTTTGCCAAGATGTATATTGCAGTTCACAGATACTTGGTAATACCTTTTGCCTAGATTACCCTTTTTTATTTATTTATTTTAATTCTAAAATTTATTGTCCACGAACACATCCTACCCGTGCAGTACTCCTTTGTCTCATTATGGCTTGTTAATTGAAAATTTTAATTGCTTGTTGTCTTGATGGGGCCTAGACCCAGGTTCAAATATGGCTACGTGAACCAACAAACCCACTATTACTGGCCCTTTCGGCAACGATTTGCTTGCGTAGATCGAAGTCTCATCTGAGGCAATATAAGGGGATGCTAGAAGAAGGTTTCTGCATCAGGAGGGACAACGGAATATGGCTTTAGGGCTTCACTTCCTTTCTATACTTGGCAGAACTTCACATAACAGATCTATCAACTATACTATCGCTATTCAACACATCTATTAAACTTACTTACATAGCACATGTTGAAGTTTGCAACAAGAAACAATGAGATTGGCATTTAGAAACAACATTCAGCACCCACGCCTAGTGCATTAAGAACCTATTGCATTAATTAATTAATGACAATAAACTGTAATTTATTATTAATGATAACTTGTAATAGTTAACTGAGGGTTATAAACTCAGTTAGCTAGTGGATTTCGAGTTAGAGGTAGTTAGTGAGGCATGCAGAGTATTCTAGTTGTAACATATTTTGAAGTGCAGTGGTGCATTAGTTAATGCAAGTTGTAAATAGTTTAACTCAGTTAAGTGAGTTAAACTCAGTTGTGCTAGTTGTAACTGAAGATACACTAGTGATAGATAAAGTGAATTAAATATTATTTAATTCACAATCAACGATCTCACATGCAACTGAGGATTTACTATTATTAGCTGCATGCATGTCAGTTCCAGTGGAGACCCAGTTGAGATGTAGGTGAAAGGGAAGTGTAACTATCAGTTGTGATATTAGCAGGCTACCTAGGTGTAGTTAAAACACCACAAGATGCCCATGATATTTAGCGCGGTGTAGGAAGGCTGAAATTCCTTATGAATAAGGATTTCATTCCTCATGAACTGCGTGAGCAAGGCATGTTGAAGGCAGGCTGAGAACTGGATGAGTATTGGCCTAATTTTGTCTGGATCAGTGTGAGAAAATTAGCTGAATATAGGAGGAATCTTGTGAAAAGAGTTGTATGTAATAATTTCATGATTCCTTTTGGAATATACAATATATGATAAAGGGGTTTTGAGAAACAATCTTTCCCCGGTAAATTATCTGTGTTGTGGTTTTATTTGATTCTTCTTTGCTTCATGTGATTGGCGATTGTGTTTAATTTATGCAATTGGTTTGTAGAAGTGATTTAGTATCTAGCTTTAGTACATTTTTAGATCAGGTGAATCCAAGATATACATGCATGTTGTATAATTTCTACATGGTATCAGAGCACATGAAATTGCAGAAGTGAAGTAGGAGCTAAGTTTGTGACTGCATAAAATTTGAATTTGCAGAAAGACTTTCTTAGTGTTACAGCTGATTCAAGATCGAAATGGATTTCAATGGCTTGAGGTTAGAGTATGCACTCGAGGGTAGCTCAAACTAAATTTCTTGGAAGGACAGGATGGAGGCAGTACTCAAAGACAATGGCTTGAAGGAATTCATTGACAATGATGTTCCTAAGCCCGATGTTGCAAATCTTGATGCATGGCAAAGGCGAGGAGGATCCTGTTGGAGGGAGTACGAGACCACATTTTCTCAAGCCTCCATGGGAAAGCCACACCATATGCAATTAGGAAGTCTTTGACGGATATATTCCAAAGCAATAATGACCATAGGAAATTGGCGCTCAAAGATAAATTCAGGAAGATCAAGATGGAAAAGAACGACACTATTCCGGTATACTTAACAAAATTTGTACAATGTCAGGATGAGCTTGGAAGTGTAGGAATAACTATCACTGATGATGATTTAGTGAGCCTAGATCTCCTAGGACTTCCCAAGGGTTGGCATATTTATCAAGACTCTATTAATGTAAGGGAAAAGCTGCCAAATTGGGAACGACTGTGGTCGGATTTGGTGCAGGAAGAGTTTAGATGGAATACCAAAGATGGGTCTTCATCTAAAAATGAAGATGAAGAAGATTGTGCTTTGGCTACCAAGGTGAAGAAGGGGAAGGGGAAGAAATTCCATTCAAAATCTGAGGCTGGTGAAGATGGCAAGGAGCGTGATATGTCCAGGGTGAAGTGTTTTCATTGTCACGAGCATGGAAATTTTGCCACAAATTGTCCACAAAAGAAGAAGAACAAGAGGGAAAGAGGATCTGCAACTGGTGAGGCTTTGGCCTAGCAATTTGAGCTTGAATTCTCATTGATTGTGTGGTGTCAAGTGCATTGGGATCGGGGTGGTACTTGGATAGTGGTGCTTCCTTTCACATGACGAGAGACAAGGAAATTTTTTAGTAACTTGGAGGAGAAGGATCTCCAGATGCATATTGAAATGGGTGATGACAGGCGGTACAGTGCTACCGAGATTGGTACCATTACCTTCTAGAGGCAATAAGGTAAACTGTTTCAATTAAAAAATGTAATGCATGTACTAGGTTTGAAGAAAAATTTAGTCTGAGTTGCAATTTTAGAGGATAGAGGCTATGATGTTTTTTTCCATGAAGGAAAAGTTTTCCTGCGACACAAAGCAATAGGACAAGTCAATAAGATTGGGATTCGAGTTAAGAATCTCTAAAGACTTGATGTAGATGTGATTTCTACAGAGCTTCCTACCACTGGGAAGTGTGAGAAAGCCACGCAATTGACCCTTGAGAAGGAGTTGGATTTTCATGCAGGTAAGAATGAACCTCAAGATGTGAGCAGCCACATGCGGAGGATCATGGAGTGGGAGCAACCAATCATGCAGAGAAATTTCAAGCCAGATGGGCAGATGGAGTGCATGCAACTATACCACTAGGTGTGAGGTGGGGCGACATGCATGATTAATCCCAAGAAGAAATTTGGGCAGGATCCTAGAGATGGTGGGTCTCATGGATTGAACCTGGATACGAGGAGCCCACAGAGAAGCAGTAGCAGGACCAGTTAGATTGATGCAGTCAGATGTCAGGAGGACATGAAATCAAAGTGACAGTGTCGGATACTGGAGCGCAGATCAGAGTTGGCAGCAAGTGCAGAGTGCATGGATGAATATGTCAGCATCACAGAGGATCCAGTAGACATGTGCAATAGCTAGCAGCAGTCAGAAGACTTTGATGACAGGTGCATTATATTGATTCAGTTGTTTGGAGGATATTCAGTTTCAGAAGTGTTTTATGCAAATGTTTCATGTGTGAGAAATATTAGAGAAATATTGCATGTGCCAGAAACACTAGAGAAATATTGCATGTGCGAGAAACACTAGAGAAGTGTTGCATGCAAGAGTTGCATGTCGCATGCAAAGGTTGCATGTCCCATGCAGGAGGTGAATGTCACATGCAAGGAAATTCCTTTCTTGTTGAGAGGGAGTTTTGAAGTTTGCAACAAGAAACAATGAAATTGGCATTCGAAAACAACATTCAACACCCACGGCTAGTGCATTAAGCACCTACACTAGGGTAGGGCCCACAGGGTTATTTTGGTGCATGTCTATTTTAGTTATCCCTTAATTAAGATGGACAATAAAATGTAATCTATTCTCAATGATAACTCGTAATAATAAACTGAGAGTTATAAACTCAGTTAGCTAGTGGATGCTAGTAGTTAGTGAGGCATGCAGAGTAATTCTAGTTGTAACAGAGTTCGAAGTGCAGTGGTGCATTAGTTAATGCAGGTTGTAAATATTTTAACTCAGTTAAGTGAGTTAAACTCAGTTGTGCTAGTTGTAATTTAATATACACTAGTGATATATCAAGTGAATTAATTATTATTTAATTCACAATCAATGATCTCACATGCAACTGAGGATTTACTATTATTAGTTGCATGCATGTCAGTTCTAGTGGAGACCCAGTTGAGATGTAGGTGAAAGGGAAGTGTAACTATCAATTGTGATATTAACAAGCTAGCCAGGTGTAGTTAAAACACCACAGGATGCCCATGATACTTAGCACAGTGTAGGAAGGTTGGAATTCCTTGTGAATAAGGATTGCATTCCTCATGAACTGCGTAAGCAAGGAAAGCTGAAGATAGGCTGAGAATTGGCTAAGTATTGGCCCGATTTTGTTTGGATCAGTGTGAGACAATCAGCTGAATACATGAGGACTCTTGTGAGAAGAGTTGTATGTAATTGTTACAATATATGATAGAGGGGTTTTGAGCAGCAAGCTTTCCCCAAGAAATTATCTGTGTTGTGGTTTGATTTGATTCTTCTTTGCTTCTTGTGATTGGCGATTGTGTTTAATTTCCACAATTGGTTTGTAGAAACGATTCAACATCTAGCTTTAGTACATTGTTAGATCGAGTGAATCCCAGATATACATGCATGTTGTATAATTTATACGACACAATCTTACGTATTCAATCATAAAACAATGTAAACAACCATAAGCAGAACTTCGATATGCAATTATAGATCAAAACCCTTACTTAGCGCAGATAACATAAAATACAAGTAAAGCAAACACATCAACTCAAAACATTGATTTGTCTTCAAAGGTACTTCATTAATGCTCATATCTTTCTCATACAATCAATTCCACCCTGCGCACTTAGCTGTAAACCTCCTAAGGTCTCCGTGCACTCAACTACAGGAGCCTTTCCTCTAACCACTGACTTAGACTGAAAACAACGTTACATCCAAGTGCATCTTATCAATTCTC
Source organism: Pinus albicaulis (assembly GCA_034641835.2). Taxonomy (NCBI): domain Eukaryota; kingdom Viridiplantae; phylum Streptophyta; class Pinopsida; order Pinales; family Pinaceae; genus Pinus; species Pinus albicaulis. Next base: position 1,002,498,278 of record CM076583.1, on the reverse strand, counting down.
CTTCAAATACATGATTTCTTACTTCTATCTTATACTCCTTATATATATTTTACATTTACAATACCATGGTCTGAAAACCATGGGCGAAGTTCAATGTTCACAAAATACTCCCATCCCATTACAAAATAAGGGGCTTTGACCCACGCCAAATCCCCTAAGAATCAAAATGTACTTCGCGTTGTGCACCCCGCTCCTTGATCTGCAGACTCTTTCTCTAACTTCTTTTTGCGAGAGGTACCATGTGCAACAGGCCACCAACACAAAAATGTGACTCGTCCCGAGTCACAATCCTAGTGCACCATCGATATTTTCTTTGATGCCTCTCAAGGCATCCTTCAGTGGTGGAACTGCTACGGTGCACTGCTTTTCAAAATCTTGGACCTTGCTGAGCAGCGTCTTGGTAACTGACCCAACTATCTTCTGCTCAAATCCTCTCTAGGCCTTGCGTAGTGCTTTCAGCTTCTTTTCTACAGTTTGGGAAAGTTGACCTGCCTCAACTTCCCACAGCTTCATTTTGGTTGTAATGAGCTGCTCCTTCCTACGCAACTCATCAATTTTCTCTTGCAATAATTTACCCTCTTGGAGATGGGTATACCATTGCATTGGCGCTAAGGTCTTTTCTGTGACCTTAATTTGGTCCATCTGTTCGAGCTTATCACGAACTTCTGCTTCTATCTTCTGCACCTGAGGGTCCTCTTGGAGTGAGGCCCATACATCCATGACATCTTTGAATATGTGTGCACACTCCTGAATAGTGGATTCAATTTTTTTAGTGGTAGCCTTGATCTCTCTTGTGCATTGCTCTCAGACCTCTAGTGGAGTGGCAGGTTGCAACTGCAGCTACAACTCAACTATCTTCATTTGTAATTCGAGGCGCACTTCATTGACCTTGGCTTTGGAGTCCTTTACTGCGGTCACAAGCTTGGCCACTTTTTCCTCTGGCACCGCTGCAGCCTGAATCTAGAGCTCTGGTAGTTTGCTGCAAGCCTTGGAGATGGCTTCCTCCAACTTCTGTCAGCACGCAGCCTCAACATCACACTCTTGTACAACCATCTACTTTTCATCGGCCATGCTCTTACTTTACTTCCTAACATCCTGAATAATTAATAAGGCATGTTGTTCTCTGATTTGTAATTCCTCATTGACGCCTTTGTGGAACTCGTGCAATGTATGCAGCGGTAGCGTGACGAGGTTAGTTGTGTGTTTTGTTAGTGCACTTCCTACTTCATCTGCTCGGCAGTATCAAAACTCAATGTGCCCATAGGGATCGAAATCGCAGGGGTACCAATGGTTAGTGCCAATTCATGTGTTGTTGTGCTTGCACCTATTTTTCCCCGCTCACTCAATTCATGCTCGCTTGTAGACCACTTTCTTGACTCACACTCACCTTAACCATGCTCGTCTGAACCTACAATTCTTTTAGGTCCTTATGGACATTGGCCAACACCTTCTTGTACTATTCTTCAATATTACTCCATAGGTGCTCTGTGAAATTCTTGACAATATCTCCTATTTCGTCAATGTCCCCCTTAGTGAGGACCATTTCTTCCGGGTCGGCGGACCTATCAAACTTCACCTTCTTCCTCGCACTGCCATTTTGTGGCTGTCGCCTCTTGGTAGTAAAAGGGGAGGGGGGGTTAGATGGATCCATAATTGTGTCATCACCCTGAGCATCGCCCCCTTCTGTCTCAAGAATCTCCATCTTTGTCTGAACTTCCTCTGTTGTCTCTGTACAGGGCACGAATGTAAATTTATTTTAAAACTTTTCGGTGTACTTCTTTCCCGTCTTTACAGAGGACTTCGCACCGCTCGTCATTGCCTACTCCACACCTTCAGTAAGTGGAGTTAAATAATCGCTTGGCCATGCACTAATGATGGCTTCAACATCCTCTTCTTCGACTAGGTATGACAGCTCGTACCAGACCCCAACGAGGTCCTTCTTCACCTGGATATGAATGTGGTGGAAATCTTCTTTGAACTCCATGACCTACCGGTATTGGTTCACAATACTTGGTGATCACCGTGGCTTTTGGATAATCATGGTATGCACACTCATTTCGAATCCAACCCAAAAAAAAAATGTTCGCCATGAACCTGGTTGGCTCTTTCAAATGCCATAAGGAGGCATATCTGGTAGCCTCGCACAGATTGGGTCCGCAGCGGATGACTGCAATTCCTCGGGCTCCCTCCAAGCCATCAATGTTATTAATAACAAGAGCCACACATAATGGAACTGATTTCCCTCTTCTTGAGATTCTCTGCAGTCTATGAGGAAATAAATACATAGATACTTCGCCCAATTATAAACTACCCCTTTGACACACTCCACAACCAATGATATTAGCGACGCATAAACCTACTATGCGCGACTCTTTCTCATAACTTTTCCAGCTAAAATGTGTGTGGAAAAGCACATTGATCTATCAGAGATGGAGTTAATTGAATAAACCTGGGTTCCCTTCATCAGAATAAAATATTTCTTCATCTGGTCTGCAAGCTACTTGTCCTGATCTTTGCCCACAAATGCTTCTATGGGGTCCAAGCTAAGGCAAGGAAGGGCACTAATCTTCCGTACTAGCAGCACGTCAATAGGGATCTTCTTCCCTAGCCACAAGCAGTCATCGTGAACTAATTCCAACAGTTGGCGTACACAAATAATGTTAATTATAATTCACCCAAAGTTTGGCACATACAACATGTTGAGTATCCCCATATCCTGGATAGTAGCTACCCAATTCATTGGCTCCAATATTGTTACTTCGCCTTCATAGGTTTTGTTGGTGCAGATACCTGCTTGGCTCGAACTGCAGGTATTTACTGCGATCGTTGAAGTCTGAATCCTCCATATGCAGCTAGGGCACCTTGCCTAATAAATCCCCTTCGACCGACACCTCATCTGGAATCAATGGCATAAATATATTGTACTTAACTGCATATAGATTCTTTGTCGGCTTCTTAGCATCCAACTTCCATGGCGGGATATACGGAGGCAACCTAGAGATAGGTTCAACCTCCTCGACATTGATTTCATCACGGGTGAATTCTTCTTTGTCAGACTCTTTAATCTCAACAACCTTCTTTTGCCAGTCTCGGGCCCCCTTACTCCTTTGTTCCTTAGGTATTTTCTTTCGGGGCGACAATATTAATACCACCTTCTTCGGCTTTTTGGACGGCGCTGCGCCCGCAGTCATCTGCTTCTTGGGCGACCTCGACCCTGTGACAGTTGTGGGTGGTGTGGCTATCATCATGGATTCTAATCCTCTATTGATAAATTCCTGCACAATCTCCTCGTATCTTTCTTATGAAATATAGTGGCTCACTCGACGCTCTTGACACCAATTCTCACTTCTAAATATTAGCGCGCAAAGTGTGCGAATGTGGAGCGGGATGCCTGATTTATAGAAAAATTCAAATTCAACCTCCATGATTACCTTAAGATACTCCTCATAAATGCAAATTTGGTGGCAGATCCACCTAGATATGCCTATTAAATACATCCCTCCCACTCCTTTTAATGACCAAGTCATTTTCCAATCAACTTTTACTGTTCCAACGTTCACTATTTGGACTAACTTTTCCAGACTCACCCATTCGGTGTAATTATTCCTCCCTCGACACAGTTTCCTCCATCTGCGCCCTCTTTCCCCATTCTGCACAGTAGTTCTACCGCGCTTAAGCCACCCTTCGAAAAAATCGCTTAGAGTATGACGCTCTCTTTCAAGTAGGCACCTGCAGATATCCTCCCCCGACTTGTTGAGCAGGTATTTTTAACTAGACTGATTGTAACATTCTTAGGCTTGTTCCAATTGCACAACCCAATCAGGTTGTACTATATTTCTTGGCTTAGCAGTAATTTGGAATACTCCTGCTTTGCATTCTTAAAAAACCTCATTAATACACTCCCAACCATCGAAAAATCCATAGGTCAATAAGAAAATTTCGGTCATTGCATACCAATCTATAGTACCATGGCGCAACTCCATTTCAAGATACCATTGCTAAGGTATCGTATCCAAGGAATGAAAGAAGATATGCACCCATTCTGGTTGAGGTTCTTCACCCCAAGCTACGGTCCAATGAGATAAATGCTCACGAGGATAATCTATACCATTGTACTTCTTCGCGATCTTAGTGTCTACATGGAAAAATCTGAGTCTTATCAGCCTGCAAAATTCCTTTCATCCTTATAAGATTTCTCTGGGCGTGCCCCACCATCTTGTGAGAGTGGGCCTCAATGCAAAGTCCAAAGCTTCGTATCTTTGTTCCATAGGTATTTTCTACTCAAATTCTTCCAAAAATAGGACAAAATTCCCAATTCCATCATAAAACAGCAAGTCACGCACTTCCGATGTGACACTGTGAAGTGATTTGGTAACCCAGTTACATCGCTTAGTAGACACTTCTTGCAGGTGGTTCTACTATTTCTCCAATTCTTCATCGGAGTCTGAAACACATGAACTATCACTCTCCCAACATTTTCTGACATTAGTGGTGGGATTAATCCAGTCTTCATCCTGCACAGTAATATGATAGATCTGATCAATGTCACCAAATTCATGCTGAATGGGCTCTTTATAGCGTGCACCTTCGGAGGGATCCAATGGCACAACAACTTGGGTACCATCATTCTCAAATATTCTTCAGAATGATGATAGCGTCTATGTCATAAGCCCATTCAAACCAAGCAACACAGGATAGGGATTGCTATCATCAACGATCTCAATAACTTCAAAGTCGACTAACATGCTTGCTCCATCAATATTTATGTTGAAGCCCTGCAATCAGCCCATAGGAATTTTCTTCTGCTGGTTTCCATCCTTAACTGAATCAGCGACCATTGTAGCTTAGGCCATCTCGTCCGTTCCCATGTCCATTAGGCAGAATGTTGGCATCTAATCCCAAACCCAGAATGACTTGATCCATCTCATATTCTCTGATTTGCGTAGTCAACCACATCTCCTGGCCAGTTCTCTTCTTATTTTTGTACACTTTGTTTACATCGCATTGTTCCAATCGTGGCTTTTCCTTGCCAACATAGTTATCTATCAGCTTTTGTAACCCCTCTACAACCTTCTGATCCCTTGGCAATTTCATACACGTCTGCAAAAAGGACACCAAGATGGATTTATTAGCTTCCCTTGCTTCAGTATTCTCCTCAGGCTTATTCTTCAGTGGGCACAATTGTCCCTACGCGGTTGATGTCGAAGCTTCAGGAGTCATAAATGTCTTATTTTCTTCCATGAATGTCTCTTTCTCGCATTGTATATTGAACCCAACATTCTTATCTTCAGCTTTCCAAACCCATGTCTCTATCATAGGTCACTTTCCTTTTGTGCGGTCTTCTCCGATTTTCACACCGCTGTGCGTTACTATGTTAATGCTCGGATCTGCCTCGCGCGGTTCAACCCTCATCATTTGTATGTTCTGAGTCATATGTTGGTTTCACTTCTCCTGCATTTTAGCTAATAAAATGTTACAATCTTCGATTTCATGACTAAATTATTGACAATACTTACAAGAAGCCGCAGTAGGATTCTGACAATCCCTGGAAAAATTTCTAGGCTATCCGTAGTTGTAACATATAATATTCCCTCGTCCACAACCAATGCCTCCTCCTCAGCCATGCCCTCATCCTTTAAAACCTATTTGCGCTAGTTGCAAACCCAGAGCTTCTCGACCTTCTACTTGCACTCTATATGCGCTAGGACAGTGGTACATCATGAGATCGTAGCTTCGACAATGTTGTTATTCATGTCCCACCGAACTGCAGTAGTTACAAAATAATTGCTTCGAAAATCTGACATATTGTTGCAGCAGATGACATTAATCAGTGGAATGCTGGCTCGTAACTTTGCATATGCTACACCAAAAATTAGGCCCCACACTTGGCCAAGTGCTCAGTCCAGGCTTCAATGGACTCGGCATCCCAATGCCCAAATTATCCCTATAAGCAGGGCACTCCTCATAGTGACCTTCTAATTTGCACTTAATACACCAAACTTCTGACCTTATATCTGGCCTAACCTCCTTTCCCTTATTTAGATATCAGAGCTCGATATGCAGGATTTCCAACTGGGTTTTAATCTGCTAAAATCCTACGATAGTATCAACTACCGACGAAGCTTCGAGCTTCATCGCTACATACAATACTTTCGCTTGGGTGGAAATATTTTGTTGTGATAGTGGAAATCTGAGGTCAGTCAACAACGCAGCAATGAAACATTCATTATGCTGTTCATCAGGGATCTTGGAGCTAATCTGGCTTAGCAGCATCTTAAATCTTTGATCGATCTCCCACACCGTCTCAGTAACCAACTGCTTAATTTCTTTGATCTCTATGATACACTGGGACTGTGAATTTGGTTTCTTGAAATCAGCGTTCAATGCAGTCTTCGTCTCAGCCAATGTAGCATTTGTGTTCATTGTAGTATATTTCATATACCAGGACAACGATTTATCTTGAAACGTGTTAACCAACTGCACTTTCTTCATATTTTCATTCGTAAAATTTTGCGAACTCCATATTTATTCTGCAACAAACCAGAACTGTTCAGGATCGTCTGATCCCTTGAACACATACATCTTTTGTGGCTAGGCCATGGTGAATGGGGAAGGTGGAGGAACGAAATGGAGGTGGGTGATGATGGGGGTGGAAGGTTGGGGAATCTCTGCAACGCTCTGATGATTTTTAGATCTCAGCAACGCACTTCTTGGGGTAGCGGGGTTGCTTTCTCCTCCTTCAGATTGAAACAACGAACTATATTTAGTTTCAACGTAAGTACCCCAATTTTTCCTGAATCATTTACCTCCTCACGTAGCACCAGGTTCTATTTCTCCAAACATCAATCTGAGTGCATTCGTAGTATACCCTTTTCACATAATAGAATTTTAATCCAGAACTTCAGTGAATTTAGGTACTTACCTTGTGGAGCTTTGAAAATTACCGCTCTGCTTCACTATAGGATACCGAGGTATCGATCACGAACTCAGTGATAAAAACTCCATGGATACTATCGATCCAATAATCAACAACCCTTGCGATCTCGTTATCAGTCTTCTTCAGCTGCTTGATAAGTTCTGGGGTCCACATTGTAGGATTATTGTTGAAATAGGTTGTTTGACCAACTAGCCTTGATATCCACTCATACAGCTCGCTAGTAAATGACGAGAAAGATATCTCATATTGATCTGTGAATATATACTTTTATAACCAATCTTCAGTAGATATCTGAGGATTTCTGTTTTCTAGCACAACAAACCCACATTCTTTTAGATCTACCCAAACTTGAATCTCTTTCTTAGATGGATGTCACATCTAGTTATCCCTTAGTCAGATCTCGGTCCCGGCAACGAAACCATTTTTTGGATTGATGGGGCATAAACCTAGGTTCAAATATGGTTGCGCGAACTAACAAACCCACTATTACCGACCCTTTCAGCAAAGATATGCTTGTGCAAATCGAAGTATCACCTGAGGAAATATAGGGGGATGCTAGAAGCAGGTTTCTGCATCCAGAGGGACAATGGACTATGGCTTTAGGGCTTCGCTTCCTTTCTATACTTTGTAGATATTTGCAGAAAAAATCTATCAACTATACCGTCATTTTTCAACACATCTATTAAAATTACTTACAGACTGCGCAATCTTACTTATTCAAACATAAAACAATGTAAACATCCATAAACAAAACTTCGCTATGCAATTATAGATCAAAACCCTTACTTAGCACAAATAACATAAAATACAAGTAAACAAACACATCAACTCAAAACATTGATATTTCTTCAAAGGTACTTCATTAATGCTCATAAATTTCTCATACAATCAATTCCATCCTACGCACTCAGCTGCAGACTTCCTAAGGTCTTCATGCACTTAGCGGTAGGATCCTTTCCTCTAACCATAGAATCAAACTCAAACAACATTATAAACAAGTGCATCTCATCAATTCTCATTCAAATCTATGATTTCTTACTTCTATCCTAGACTCCTTATATAGATTTTACATTTACAATACCATGGTCCGAAAACCATGGGCGAAGTTCAACGTTCACAAAATATTCCCATCCCATTACAATATAAGGGGCTTTGACCCACCCCAAATCCCCTAAGACTCAAAATGTAATTTGCACTGCACGCTCCGCTCCTTGATCTGTGGAGTCTTCCTCTAACTTCTTTCTTCAAGGGGTACCATGTCTAACATTGCTAAAAAATAATTCACCTATCCTTTGCTTGATCTTGTCCAAAAGGTCATCGTGGCTGAATATCCAAATTCAACTCACTCATCCCCTGAAGGAACTCAAGGGCCCAATCCTGAGATTCTGCGTTTTATACTTGGGCCTCTTGAAGCTCAAGGTTTTGAACTTGGAATTGTCCCAAGCATCCAAACGCTCTCTTCTCAACCAGCGCCTGACAATTCGCTTTCGTCATCTAGGGATCTTGAGCTCGAAAGTCCCGAACCCACCGCACAGTTTGTGGTATTTCCTCCTAATATGCTCTACGATCCGTTCATGGTATCTCCTTAGTGTCCATATAGTCCTTTCAACAATCCCAACGTTCCTTTTCCTGCTTCTCCCGTCGCACCTTGAACCACTGTTCGATAGTTGCTTCCACCACACATGACATCAAATGCTGAAGATGCTCCATTTGTGAGCACTCCTCAAACTATTCCTATGGAAAATTCTATGACCCACACCCTAGAAGTCGAAGTCGAATCCATGATCCGTGAGAAAGGTTTTCCTTATGTTTCTGCTTCTTATGATTTAGGAAGTGGAACAAGTGTATCCTTTGGAAACATAGCGTCTTTGCTTCTGCCTGGTTACACTTCTCTCGAAAACCTTCTCTCAGAAGCTTCTGGGGCCACCTCCCTTTTTCACCATCCTATCTAGAAGTTTGGTATTACTCCTACTCCTGGCTCGTTTGTTTCAGTCATAGCCACAGTTTCACAACCTTCCACTCAACCTACAGTTTCTATAGGTCAAATTTCCGCTACACTTGGATCATCTACTCCTTTGTCCCTATCTACCATCACTATTGTTCCACCATTAAGTGAAAAACCTATAGTTTCGTTTGTATCTTTGGGGAAATCATGCCCCTTAAACGTACCCCCCCTTTCGGGCGGGGGAATTACGAACGATGGAACTGTATTGGTGGCGGGAAAACCCATATTTAGTCTTGGTGGAACCATTAGTGGAATTTTGAGATCTATAATGGGTCTCCTAAGGAAATAATAAAATAATAGTTAAACCAATAAAATAATATTTATGAATTTACAATTCACTTTTTGCACCACAATCCATGTAAACATGGTTAAATTCAATTGAGAAGTTGTACATAAATAAAATTAATAAAAAAAATGTATTGATGTGATGATAAATAAAAATGAGTTTTTCAAGAAAAAGTCATTATCATTGAGCAACTAATGCATTTGTCCTTTGTACTTAAATAACTTAAAAATAATTATAAATATAAATTCATAAATTATTAGTTGTATAACATACCATTAATTAAATTTTATATTAATTAAATTATACAATTAATTTATATAACAACATGTAATTAATATACTATATAAAAATTAAATAATATAATATAATAAATGTAATATATTATTTTATGTATTAATTTTATATTACTCTATAATATAAGAAGAAATAATATATAATATAAAAAGGAATATGATATATATTTTATTACATTTAGATTATGTTTCATAATATTATATATAATAATATTTAATATATAATATTAATATAATCATAATGAAAATTGAATTGTATTTAAAAAAAAGTATTGAAATAGATTTAATTTGTATAAATATTAAATTATAATTAATTTGAAATTGTAATATTAAATAAAATGAAATGAATATATAATTTAAAAATAAATATATGAAAATATACAAACATGATATTTATTGAAAAGTGTATAAAGACATGAAAATTATATAGGGATACGCATTGTTTCTTTCAAAAAATATGAAATGACAATAATAATATTTTATTCAAAAAGTGTGAAATGACATTTATTATGAGTACTTTACTTTGTGACTTTAAAAGTACATAGAATACTACCATGGTTAACCATGAATTTTTATCCCCCATTGATAATGTGTCAAGTAAGTACATTTTACTCAAGCAATGCCACCTCAACCATGGGGGATGATGTCCTCCCCTAAAATGCGATTAGTTCTCATAAAGTGAATTTTGATTGTAAATTTTGCTTAGGATGCCCATTTTTTACCTCAAAATTCCCCTAATTCTTTGTTTAATCCCTAACAAGTTTTGCCGTGGGTACCTCTTTACAAGGTACTCACCCATCTTCCACTCAACTTGTTTATCAGCAGCCCCACATTCAAAAACCTCGTGTTCAACAACCCCATGTTCAACAATCATAATCCAACAACCTTATGTTCCGCAACGGAACGTACCACATTAGTATGTTCAATAGTTGAACGCCCAACAAGAGTATGTCCAACAACCCCAAAATCCACTGTTGGGTCTTGCGACTAATCCGCAGGTTGGTCCTCAAATTCCATATGGTCCTAACCCTCCTTTTGGGAAAGCTGGAACTTACCCTCTTAGACCTGGTATTCAATATCAGCAATTCCAACACGGGCACTACCAACAACCCCAACCAGGACCCCACGTGCAACAAAGACCTTATGTCTAACAAGGACCTAATTCTCAAAATGCATTACAGCAGGGGCCTTATCAACAGCCACAACAGGGGTCATATTAACAACCCCATTAGGGACCTTATGTTCAACAACAACTGCAACAAGGACCCTATCAGAAATCCTGGCCTCAACAAGGACCTTTTCAACCACAAATACCCTTTCAACAATAATAGGGGCAATATGGTTTTTATGGCCAAAATCAACCCCAATGGGGGCAGAACCCGTATCAGCAAGGTTGGAACCCTCAAATGGGTAATTACCAGCAACCTTTCACTCCTTATAATCCTCAGTTACCATTCTTGGCTACGTTGGAACTTCCAGATTTGTCAAGGCTTACAAATGACCCAATACAACACATGTTGCATTGGCCTCTAGTGTTGACTAAAATTCCTGGGGATTGTCCTAAATTTGAAGGTAAAGATGGAGAAGACCCCCAAGCTCATGTTATGACATACCATTTATGGTGCTCTTCTAACTCTTGGGTCGACGATTCTGTTCGATTATGTCTTTTCCAGTGCACATTAACGTGCACTGCCACTAAGTGGTACATTGAACTACCCCGCAATTTTTTTGAAGATTTCAACTCATTGGCTATGGAATTCCTTACACATTTCCAGTTACCTATCTGGTATGAAACCGACAATCACCTCTTAACATATTTGGAAGAATCAACTGCTACCCATATCTTTGATCACCTTCATGAATGGAGATGTAGGCAACATCTGATCAAGTTTGAAATTCCTGATCAACTGTAGACTGAATGGTTTACTAAATCATTCCTTCCTCAAATTGCCAAAGATATTGCTATGGGTGGCTGGGTAACTGAGGAATAGGCCATCGCCCATGCTCAGTGTCTAGATCTTATTTATTCCCAGTCTGGGGCATTATACGATCTTTTACCAAACGCCCCGCGACCATCAACGAACCCACCATCTTCGAAATCTACTGATACGCCACCAGTTGATGGTGTTATCGGGTCAGTGACTCAAACTGCTAATAGTACTCTGAAATCTTCTTCGAAGCCTAAGTCTACTTCGACCACTGCACCTTCCAATCCTGCGAATGATTCTAAAAATCCTGGTAAAACTTTCGAGGTTAATTCCATTCAGTATGTCGCGATGGATAAATCCTCAAAAGACAAGAAGTTCAGGAAAGGAAAAGCCAAATCCAATACCCCTAAATAGGATTCTTCTAAGTCATCTGTTGATGATGCATCTAAACGTAAGCCCAAATATACTTGTTTAATATGTGATGACGACCATTACACCAAGGATTGTCCTCGTCGTGCCGAGGTTAGTCATCTTCTAAAAGGCACATCGGGAACACCAACTATTTTGAAAGAGCCCCTTCCATCTCAACAGATGCAAACGGTAGACCAGCCTCAATCTTCTACATCAGGGAGCTCTCAGGTTTTCATGGATGGTACATAACCCATTTATGTTGCCACTCGATCAAAATAATATCTGAATCCTAACAAATCAGTGGTGGAAAAAGAAGCCTTTGACGTGCCCTCTTCTTCCACCCCGCCCAGTTCCAGTCCTCTTCATATTGAACGACCTAGTAATGATTCCATGATCCGACCACCCCCCAAAGATGTTCTTTGGAAATCCTCGTATAATTCGAATGCATGAGCTGCTCAGCATTGTAATATTGTGGAAGATTTAGCTCAAGCGCCTTCGTTGATGTCAACTTTGGAAGTCCTTCAATCCTTCCCATTGCAGAGGAAGGCATTAATATCTACTATCGGAGGAATTGATCCTTCATATTTGAATTTAATTACTTTTGACCTTGAAAATCACGTTCCTCGTCTCCCGTCACAAATGGATTTTCTTATACAAGTCCTTGTGATGGGGAAAATTATTCATAGGACTTTCATCGATGAAGGTGCCTCCACCTACATCATGTTTGTTGCGTGTTGGAAAGCCATTAGCTCTCCTCCATTAAGTCAGTCTCCTAATGCATTGGAAGCTTTCGACGACAGAGGTTCCCAACCATATGGTATTCTTAAATATCTACCAATCCAATTGGAGGGAAATACGGTGGATATGGAAGTAGTAATTGTTGATGTGAATCTCAACTATAACCTTCAACTCGGTCGTAGTTGGACCCATGCAATGGTTTGCATGGTATCTACCCTTTTATGTGTTCTTCGTTTTCCCCGTTAGGGGAAAATTGTTACGGTTGATCATCTTGCCTTTTTCTCTCCTGATTCTTCAATTGAAAATATGTTGTATGTTGGGAATACTGTTGTTCCTTATAAGAGTGTCAGAGCGGGTCTCTTTAAAGACTCGTCGTTGATGGGAATCTTCTCCCGTCCGCCTCCCAATGTCGCTTTAGTTAACATGATTTCATCTAGTCGTGACCCTTGGATCATTCCCAAACCTGAGCAGATTGATAATTTTCGTGATGTTATGCTGCTTAGCCTTGTAAAACAGATGTATCAAAACATCCTTCTAGCTTCTGTGTTTGCATCCAACTCCAACAATAAATTGGTTTCATCTCTAGACACGTACTCACAATCTCCCTGGTTTGGTTCATGGGATTTCGATGATCCTTTCTGACTAATGAGAGTATATTAGAAATTATGTCTCTTGGGGAAAATCCTTGGGATGATGGTCATTATAATTCCTCATTTCTCCCGAGCCTTGGTGAAAATTGCTACCTCCGTCCGGAACCCGTGTCTCCCGTGAATCAACCGGTTAACTTCGTAATCCCATCTTGGTTCATGAAGTCCGTTTGAAGGAAACACAGCAATATTTTCAGTTACCATTCTTATCATCTCTCGTAGCCCTAGAATTTAAAATATTCACATCAGCTTCTTGTTCTCTCGATGAGATCAATATTTATACTGCCTTTTTCCAAAAGAGCGCCCCACCCGATCCCTTTGACCCAGTTCTTACCGTTTGGTAATTTTCCCATGGGGTAATTATTTCCATGCTTAGTTAACCTCACTCGATTAGGGGGCATGGGAAATTCATCATTGTTGTGAATTATCTCACAAAATTGGCCTAGGTAATGCCTACATGCAATATTAATGGTAGAAATGTGGGTTTATTTATGTTAATCATGACAAAAATCGATCATATGATTCTTATAGTGGACTCCATTTGAAAATTATTATGATTGATTCATCGTAAATAATTTTGTACATTGGCATGTTTGAATCATTAGTGTACAATTATATTTTGGTGTGATTGTTTGCTTTTGCAGGTGTGTTTTCCTCTGCTTACCCTGTTTTCCACTTGGTTTTCAAATGTCGTCAAACTGTTATGTTAGTTTTTTTGGTGGCGCTTTTCATAGTATAGAGAACTTATCTTCCATAGCATGGGCATTTTTTTCTCCTAATGGAGAGTTAGTGAATTTGCAAGGCATATGCTTGGGTCGATCAACTAACAACATTGCCGAATATAATGTGGCTATCGAACTATTATCGGAAGTGTTACTCTTGGCATTAGGGAATTTCTTGTTAAACTCGATTCACAACTCGTTGTTCTACTATTTAATGGTCATTATTCAGTCATAAACCCTCACATACACATGTATCTACGTGTTCGATTATTGGAATGGAATTTTGATTACATCACTTATCAACATATTCCAAGACATTTGAATACATTAACTGATATATTAGCTAATTATGTGTTAGACATACATTTGCATCATATGTAAAAACCAAAACATCATCATGATAAAGACCATTAGATAGCAATAGAAACATGTATATATATATATAGTACGTAAAAACTGTGCTACATCAAAATGTCAAAATCTGTGTGTCGAGACACATGGCTTCTCGAGCCTACATAAGTGCAGTTAAAAGGAATAAATGAGGCATGTATTTCCTCTAGCATGGTTCTGGTGGTAATATGTGACAAATCTGACCACTTGACCAAATAATCAATGAAGTTGAGATGAAACCCCCATCGTGTGTCTCTGATACCGCAATGGGATATCATCGATTGAGGTATAGTCTGGTATGCCTCTCATCAAATCTGTAAGGTTACGCTCCACCTCGACTATAGGGTTAGCACCCTCATCATAAACAACTACCTCCATCTTTCGAACCACCTTTCGTGCTACCAGAGATGGCCCTGGAGGCCTCACCGCTCCAACATCTGTAGAAAATAATCATAAATTTAACTCTTGGCAGTGATACAAAAAGAAAATCAAATATTGAAAAACTTAAAAAAAATAAATTATTATAGAGGTCATCCCACTGTCCTTCCGGTGGAAGAGGAATATCCAGGTCTCCCCTAAAATATGTCCCTGCATACATCCAATCATCAATCATGATGATCTGCTAGCGGATCCACCCAAAGAATGCAGGAAGGAATGACATTTGTTTCCCACCGCCATGGCGAGGCATCAACTTGCTCCATCTTTGAAGTCGTGGATCCCTCGGCGCAAGAGGTCCCACCTCTATCCTCTGACATTGAAAAAATGGCACCCTCTCTAGGAAGAGAGTCACTAAGATCGATTTGTATCCAAAATGCTTCAACTTTATTGTTTTTCATTTCGTGAGTTGATCCTTCAGGTTGACGAGCAACCCCTCACAACAATTAAATAATGTTGGACTCATGCAGTCCACGACACATTGAAATTGAGACTTTCTTGTCTCATTATGGGCTTGTACACCTGCTACCCAAGCAATGGTGTAAAGGATTATCCAAAGAGCTGGGTCATTGACAGTCTTAATGTCAATTTTCCCACTCTTGGTCTTTGCAAACCCACCACTGCAATGTCCGGTGATAAGCATATATGTACTCTCACCTCTTGGTTTAGAACCTGCTAGCTGGGTCGATAGTTCCCTCTTGGACAGACTAGTGATGAAATATATATAAGATATATCAATATTTAAGTCCTGATCACCAATGAAAAAAAAATGGTGGTCTACATCTCACCACCTCACTAGGCACTACAATAAGTCCACTTGGGACCTCATCCCAGGTGTTTGGAAGAATTTGAGCAACCCGAAATTACAGAGTGCCCTTATGCAATTTGGATCTTGTGTTGCTTCTTGGTCCTCAACATCGTGACCCCTTTCTTTCCACTCAGTTACCATAATTTTCCTGCAAAACATCAATTAACAAGGATTAAACTATTGAGATTCAACAAGAAAATTTCAGCACTCACGCCTAGTGCATTAAGCACCTACACTAGGGTGGGGCCCACAGTGCTATTTTTGGTGCATGCCTATTTTAGTTATCCCTTAATTAAGATGGATAATAAACTGTAATCTATTCTTAATGATAACTTGTAATAGTTAACTGAGAGTGATAAAATCAGTTAGATAGTGGATTTCGAGTTAGAGGTAGTTGGTGAGGCATGCAAAGTAATTCTAGTTGTAACATAGTTCGAAATGCAGTGGTGCATTAGTTAATGCAGGTTGTAGTCAGTTTAACTCAGTTAAGTGAGTTCAACTCAGTTGTGCTAGTTGTAATTGAAGATACACTAGTGAGAGATCAAGTGAATTAAATATTAATTAATTCACAATCAATGATCTCACACACAACTGAGGATTTACTATTATTAGCTGCATGCATGTCAGATCCAGTGGAGACCCAGTTGAGATCTAGGTGAAAGGGAAGTTGACTATCAGTTGTAGGATTATTGGGTTGCACACATGCAACCAAACACCTATTGGAGTGCCCATGACACTCGCACAGTCAAGGAAGCCCATAATTCCTATCTTTTAGGGATTGCATTCATCAGGGATTGCGCAAGCAAGGCAGGATGTCTGGAGGCAGTAAATTGGCTAAGTACTGGTCAATTTTATGTATGACAGTGTGAGACAATTAGCTGAGTAATGGAGGGATCTTGTGAGAATAATTTTGTATGTAATTGTTTCATGATCCATGTTGAATATACAATAGAAGATAGTGGGGTTTTGAGTAGAAATCTTTCCTCGGGAAATTATCTGTGTTGTGGTTTGATTTGATTCTTCTTTACTTCATGTGATTGGCGATTGTGTTTTTAATTCCGCAAAATATTTGTAGAAGCGATTCAGTATTTAACTTTAGTAAATTGTTAGATCAGGTGAATGCATGATATACATGCATGTTGTATAATTTCTACATGGTATCAGAGCACAGGAAATTGCAGAAGTGAAGCAAGAGCTGATTTTGTGACTGGATAGAATTCAAATTTGCAGAAAGAATTTATTAGTGCTACAGCTGATTCAAGATCGAAATGCCTTTCAATGTCTTGAGGTTGGAGTATGCACTCGAGGGCAGCTCAAACTATATTGCTTGGAAGGACAGGATTGAGGCAGTACTCGAAGACAATGGCTTGAAGGAATTCATTGACAATGATGTTCCACATTGTCTCAAGCCTCCATGGGAAAGCCACAACATATGAAATGTGGAAGGCTTTGACGGATCTATTCTAGAGCAGCAATGACCATAGGAAATTGGTGCTCACAGATAAACTCAGGAAGATCAATATGGAGAAGGGTGACTCCATACCAAAATATCTAACAAAGTTTGTTCAATGTCGGGATGAACTGGGGAGCATTGGTATAACAATTTCTGATGATTATTTGGTGAGTTTGGATCTCCTAGGACTTCCCAAGAGTTGGTACAGTTATCAAGACTCTATTAATGGAAGGGAAAAAATTCCAGATTGGGAACGACTGTGGTTGGATTTGGTGCAGGAGGAGTTCAAACGGAACACCAGAGATGGATCTTCATCTAAGAATGAAGTTGAAGAGGATTATGCTTTGGCTGCCAAGGTGAAGAAGGGGAAGGGGAAGAAATTCCATTCCAAATATGAGTCAAAGAATGGAAAGAAGCAGGACATGTCTAGGGTGAAGTGTTTTTACTGTCAAGAGCATGGGCATTTAGCTACTAACTGTCCATAAAAGAATAAGAACAAGAAGGTTGGAGGGTCTGCAGCTAGTGAGGCTCTTGCCTCGCAATTTGAATTTAACTTCTAATTGATTACATGCATGGTGTCAAGTGCAATGGGATCTGTGTGGTATTTGGATAGTGGCACTTCCTTTAACATGACGGGAGATAAGGAACTTTTCAATGACTTGGGGGAGAAGGATCTCCAGATGCATATTGAAATGGGCGATGACAGATAGTACAGTGCTACCGAGATTGGTACCATTACCTTCCAGAGGCAGTCAGGTAAACCCTTACAATTAAAATATGTAATGCATGTACCAGGTTTGAAGAAAAAGTTAGTCTCATTCGCAATTTTGGAGGATAGAGGCTATGATGTTGTTTTTAGTGAAGGAAAAGATTTCCTACGACACAAAACAATAGGACAAGCCAAGAGGATAGGGATTCAAGTTAAGAATGTCTAAAAGTTGGAGGTAGATGGCTGTGCAACAATGATGGGCAAGGCAGATCAAGTGGTGAGCCGGGATGAGGGCGAATTGTGGCACAATAGATTGGGCCATCTTCACCATGGAGCCTTGAAATTCATGCAGTAGATTTTTACTGGTCTTCCCAGGGGTACACTTGCACCGTCAGACACATGCAAGGTATGTACTATGGGAAAATATGTAAAAGCCACCTCTCATGAGAAGGAGAACCGAGCTTTGGGGGTCCTTGAGAGAGTTCACACTGATGTGTGTGGACCATTCTCTTTTGCTTTGACAACAAAACATAAGTACTATGTAATAGTTGTTGATGAATTTTATCATAAGTACTGGATCTTCTTCATGCAGAATAAAGATCAGACATTCTCTAAGTTTCTTGAGTTTAAGGCACTAGTGGAGAAAGAGTCGGGGAAGCAAGTGAAGGCTCTTAGGAGAGATAATGGTGGAGAATACATCTTTAACGAATTTAAGAACTTCTGCAGCAAAGAAGGAATTCAAAGAGAACTCATAGGGCCTCGTAACCCACAATAGAATGGGGTCATAGAAAGAAAGAATAGAATGATTGTGGGTGCAGCAAGAGCAATGTTGCATGATCAAGGCCTACCGATGCATCTGTGGGCGGAAGCATGCAACACTGTGGTATTTGTGAAAAACTATTGTTCTCATAGGATACTTGGCATTATTACACCTGAAGAGGCTTTCACTGGTAAGAAACCTAATGTTCACACTATAAGATTTTTGGTTCATCTATTTATATGCATGTGACCAAGGACGCCAGGAAGAAGATGGAACTGATAGCTGAGATCGGGATTTTTTGTGGGGTACACTGAAACACCCCATAATTATCATGTGTATTTTCCAAACAGGAGAATGACTGTTGTGCGACGGGATTTAAAATTTGATGAGGAGAAAGCCATGCGGTTGTCCCTTGAGAGGGAGCTGGACTTGCATGCAGAGGAGGAACTGTTGGTTCCCAAGGATGAGCCTCAAGATGTGGATCAACCACATGCGGAGGATCATGGAGTGGAGGAAAACACTCATGCAGGGCCATCCATCAGAAATGGTAGAAGGCGCACCATGAAAGGTAATAGTATGAGACTTGATGCTGTGGAGAATGTAGGAGCCCCTACTTCACAGCGCAGACAGAGACAATATCATGACCGATTTACTGGATACATGGCTCTTATGAGAAAATGTATTGTGATTGAACCATATTCATTTCAGGAAGCAGTACAACAACCAACTTGGGTAGATGCAATGGTGGAGGAGTATGACTCCAATGTCAAGAACAGTGCATGGGAGATTGTCCCATGACCGGTCAACAAATCAATGGTTGGATCAAGATGGATCTATAAGGTAAAAAAAGCTATTGATGGGAGTGTGGAGAAATACAAGGCCAGTTTTGTGGCCCAGGGATTCTCACAGATCGAGGGGATAGATTATGATGAGAATTTTTCACCTGTTGCAAGGTACTCTTCCATAAGATCCATCCTTGCACTCTTAGCGTAGATAGGGCTGGCGCATTCATCAGATGGATGTGAAAACTACGTTTCTCAATGGGATCATTGAGGAAGAGGTGTACATAGAGCAACCTGAAGGTTTTGAGATCTTCAACAGTGATTCACATGTGTGCCAACTCAAAAGAGCACTGTATGGGCTGAAGCAAGCACCCCGTGCTTGGTACACTCAGATAGACAGCTATTTCACCGTACTGGGCTTCACCAAAAGTGAAGCAGATGAAAACATGTACCAGATTGTGGTTGAGGGTAAGCTATTGATTATTGTTCTCTATGTTGATGATCTAATTTTGACTAGTGATGAGCAGCTGATAGACTCATGCAAGGAGGATCTTGCAAGGGAGTTCAAAATGAAGGACATGGGACTCCTTCATTATTTCCTTAGATTGGAAATATGGTAGCAGGATGGTGAAATTTTTGTGTCTCGAGGCAAGTATGCAAAGGAGATACTGGGTAAGTTTCACATGGAGAGCTGTAAACCCACGGATACTCCTCTTCCAGGAAATTGGAGGAAAGAGGATGCTACTGTCTACAGGCAGTTAGTTGGTTCACTGATGTATTTGGTGAACACCAGACCAAAAATTTTCTACGCAGTTAACCAGCTGAGTCAAGCTATGGTTAAGCCTACCAAGCTATTTTGGAAGGCAGGGAAGCATGTCTTGAGATACCTGAGGGGCACATCAGAGTATGGTCTATGGTACAAATAGATAGAGGGAGTGAAGCTTCAAGGCTTCACGCATGTAGATTGGGTGGGCAATCCATCAGACAGAAAGAGCACATCATGAGGGATCTTTAGGATAGGATCAACAAAAATTTCCTGGTACAACAAGAAATAACAATATGTGGCACTCAGTTCAGCGGAAGTGGAATACATGGCAGCAAGTCAAGCTGCATGTGAGCCTATCTGGATGAGAAAGATATTGGTTGGTTTGTTTGGTTCTTAGATGGATCCGACAGTGGTTCATTGTGATAATCAGAGTTGCATTAAACTCTCGATTAATATTGTGTTTCATGATAGGTACAAGCATATAGATATCTGGTACCATCATCTTAGAGATTGTGTGCAGAGAAGAATAATGTTGCTTTAGTACATTCCCATGGAAGATCAGAATGCAGATATTCTGACGAATGTGCTCACCAGGACCAAATTCGAACACCATAGAGAAAGGATCGGGGTGAAGGATAATCCCTTTATTATTGAGAGGGAGTGTTGAGATTCAACAAGAAAATTCCAGCACCCACGCCTAGTACATTAAGGACCTACACTAGGGTTGGGCCCATAGTGCTATTTTTGGTGCATGTCTATTTTAGTTATCCCTTAATTAAGATGGAAAATAAACTGTAATCTATTCTCAATGATAAATTGTAATAGTTAACTGAGAGTGATAAAATCAAATAGCTAGTGGATTTTGAGTTAGATGTAGTTGGTGAGGAAGCGAGAGAAATTCTAGTTGTAATAGAGTTTGATGCGCTTTGCATTAGTTAATGCAGTTGTAACTGCCACTGAAGTATGAGTTAAACTCAGTTGTGCTAGTTGTAACTAAAGATACACTAGTGAGAGTTCAAGTGAACTAAATATTAATTAATTCACAAGTAGTGATCTCACATGCAACTGAGGATTTACTATTATTAGCTGCATGTATGTCAGATTCAGTGGAGACCCAGTTGAGATCTAGGTGAAAGGGAAGTTGACTATCAGTTGTAGGATTATTGGGTTGCACACATGCAACCAAACACCTATTGGAGTGCCCATGATACTTGCGCAGTCAAGGAAGCCCATAATTCCTATCTTTTACGGATTGCATTCATCAGGGATTGCGCAAGCAATGTAGGCTATCTGGAGGCAGTCAATTGGCTAAGTATTGGTCAATTTTATGTATGACAGTGTGAGACAATTAGCTGAGTGCTGGAGGGCTCTTGTGAGAATATTTTTGTATGTAATTTTTTCACGATCCATGCTGAATATACAATAGAAGATAGTGGGGTTTCGAGTAGCAAGCTTTCCCCTGGAAATTATCTGTGTTGTGGTTTGATTTGATTCTTATTTACTTCATGTGATTGGCGATTGTGTTTTTAATTCCAAAAAATATTTGTAGAAGTGGTTCAGTATTTAAATTTAGGACATTGTTAGATCGGGTAAATCCATGATATACATGCATGTTGTATAATTTCTACATAAACATCTTCCATGGAGGAAACTTAGAAAAAAACCGAGTTAAAATTGAGCATTTATCAATTTAAATTTGCTCATGGCACTAGCGCGACTGTCTATCAATTTTCCAGCGCTGGCATCACATTGGTTTGTTAAGGGTCTGGGCGATCAACGTAAACTCGATGGGTCAAACCCGCGTTGGTCGCCCACGTGCCCTAGTTTTTCAAGGACCCCTTAAATAAGAAAAAATACTGAAAATGCCTTAAAAATGAAAGGAAAACACAAACTAAGGATAGATATTTTACCTACAACAAATGGTGGCCTGAATTGGTAGAATGTTGCAGCGGAAGTTCAAATAAAAATGGAGGGAAAGTGCTCTGCCAAACTCCAAATGCTAAAAGTAATTTCTACATTTTACTTTTTGCTATTAAAAAAATTTTAACAGCTGTTTTTGATTAAAAAAATGATTTTTATCGTTTCATGATCACTTTTACTTGTATTTATATATTTTTTCTTGATCAATGTGACATTTGGTTGCATGCACAAAGTAGGTCATTATGAATCAAACTCGATCAATGGTGAACGACAAGTTGTATTTTATCACTTTTTCGGACTCGTGAAAACAAACAAAATAGGAACCCCCTTGGAGTCTAATTTAAGATCTTTTCTGGCTCTCGAAACATGAAAATATTTCGAAGAACTTGTCCTTTTGAGCTCATTAAATTAAATGAATTGATGTCGTCTCAGTACACATTTACCCCTTTTTTCGGGCTGAGATTAACTAATTACAAAAAATGAATATCTTATTCAAACATGATCAAGAGGTTTTCTCGGATATTGTTTTCTACCTTTTTAGATTAAAGGGACTATCTACGAAAAGGGACCTTTTGGAGTTTTCTTTTCTGTCTCTTTTTCAAACTCCCTAAATATGAAAAATATATCGAGTTATCCCTCCATCAGAATTGTAAAACTTAAACTAATAAGGACTTGTCACCATGACAAGACAAAGCTACTCCTTCATAGGGATCATTAAACTTACTAGGATGGATTCATCCGAAGGGTGAACTTATACGCTAAGAATATGGTATCCTCTTCAAGCTTTCTATCAAAATTAAAGAGGTACTCGCTAGAAATTAATGGGGGAAAATGGAAGTAAAGCATGTTTTTTGTTTTGTACCAAAGGCAACATGTCACTCTTGAACATGACACTCATTTGTATTTTGTGTCGGGTTGGGGATATCCTTCATTCGTCACTTTACTTCCTGGGTTTGGGAAATCCATTTTCCTCTCATTCCATCATCATCTACTATCATCGTGACCTTTGATCCCATTTTGAGTCAAATGCTGCCAAATTTCGGATTCGTGTCGCCGATATGTTAAAGAGAAGTCTTATCTGTAAAGGAAAACATCCTCAACTTATTTTTCCCTCTCTGCAATAGTCCTGAAGCACTCTTATCATCTTGGAAAATACTTTTTTTTTTCATGTCGATGATGTGGTAATCATTATGGCTCTCCTTCGACAGATCACTTACTGTCGAATTTAGCTCATTATCTAGGAAGATGGTTTAGAAACTCTTTTTCAGTACGTTGGAGCTTGCATGCCTCAATGGTAAGTTCTCCGTGTTCGATGAAAAGTTCACATCATTGGCCTTCGATTGAATTATTCTGCAAAGGTTTGAATTTAGCTCATTGATTCACACTTGTAGATTGTGTTTTCGTACCTTGAGGGCCATTTTCATTATTGGTGGTTTCTCTTGCGCCTATTAACATTTTACATCATCGACCGGTAATCAGGTGGTTTCTACCATGTTTGGCATCAACACATCTATTCACATGGTTAGATTCGTATAATGGGTAGATCAAGATAGAGACGAAGACCTTGGATCACATATGTTATTATCCAGGCTACGTGGAGTTATTTGAGTATTCATGATTGTACACATGATCCTTTCTATACGGATGGCTGCGACCATACCATGGATCCATTCCCATCATCACTTTTCAGACGGATGGCTGCGCCCATGTCATGGGTTCATGTGTTATTTTATGCCTATTCATAGATGTGATATTAGGCATGTTCATATAAGAGATGTCATATATTGAATTGTGTTTGATTGGCAGGTCTCATGACGGTGGTTTTCCAAAGTCTTTGCCATGGTTGATAAAGCGATTCAACCATCACTTTTGGTTCTGATTTCATGCTTTAAGGGAATTTGTTACACATTATTTTGTCGCATTCCTTAGTCCTTATGCTAAGTGTCGTCTTTTGTGTCACTCATGTCACAAATGCCGCCAAGCGAAAAAGGTTGTATAAACTTGTTCATCTTAGATGGCATGCTTGAGATATCCCCAAAGACCTAAAAGAGAAGTGCCTTGAAGCTTTTCTGCAAAATTTTGTTAAAAACCTTATTTTACAAGCCCAATGCAGTTCTTCCCTTAATAGCCTCGCACTTGTCACCCTGTCCTTAACCTGTGAACGGACCCGCCAACGAGAGAATTTAGCAGTAAAGTCGCGCTGGTCCTCTTCAGGCAGGTTCTCCAAAAATGGAGCAGAAGCTTCTACCTCTATAATTATCGAGAACAAAGTTCTGGTAGTTGTTGGTTGAGGATATGGTCGAATACTCCCATTTTTGACCCTTGATCTTATCTCCAAATATTTTCCCCTTGGAGATAAGACCTTTCCCCCTCATTATTGGATCCATAACCTTTGCAGCTCTGCTATAAAATACTGCCATGCTAGTGAGTCTTGGTTGGTCATTGTTGGTTACCATTCTTCTGCTTGATTGTGCCTAGATGTTGTCGTTTTGACAAAGAAGTAGAAGAGATTTAAAGGCTAGGATTGGACTTGGATTTCCACTCCGAAGGAGGCATCCAACATCAAGGCACCGATTGTAAGCTTCCCTTTTTTCATTTAATAATACCAAGTATGATTTTCTTCACATGAATCTGTTAATATTAACTGGTTTAGCATGATAATCCTTGATATATCATGTGGTTTTCTTTGAAATATATATATATATATATTTATATATATGCTATGTATATTTCGTATTTTGTCGTGCGATCTTATTTATAGGTAATCAGATGTAGAATTCATAACGAGGAACGAGCCTGAAAGTGAAAGGATCAATATCGGCATCTAGGAAATGACTGCATAAGGAGTAAGGTTGGCCATCTCCCTCTCTCGTATTACTTCAATGTTAAACTAGGAAAGCTTGTATTCTTTTTTGAGATTCAACAAGAAGATCCTAGTGAAAATTAAGCACCTACACTAGGATGGAGCCTCAGGCAATTTTTAGGTGGATGTCTATATGTAGATGCATGTGAGAATTATATTTATAGATTGCATGTCTATTTATAGATGCATGTATGCTATTATTATCCCTTAATATTAGTTGGACAATAAACTATATTCTATTCTCAATGAGCACTTGGAAATAGTTAACTGAAGTGGAAAATCAGTTAACTAAAGGAATTTCGAGTTAAGAGATTGGTTGGTGGGACATGCAAGTGGACTTAGTTGTAACTGAGTGATTCGAAGTTGTAACAGAGTTGGAAGTGCAATTATGCAAGTTGTAAAGTAGTTTAACTCAGTTAAGTGAGTTAAACTCAGTTGTGCTAGTTGTAACTGAAGATACACTAGTGAGAGATCAAGTGAATTAATTATTAATTAATTCACAATCAGCGGTCTCACATGCAACTGAAGATTTAATACTATTAACTGCATGCATGTTAGATCCAGTGGAGACCTAGTTGAGTTCTAGGTGAAAGGGAAGTAAACTATCAATTGTGACATTATCCGGTTGCACACATGAAACCACACACACATTGGATGTTCCCATGAGTATTACATAGTCAAGTAAAGTAGGATTAAACTCATTCAGGGATTGCTATCAGCTGGGATTGCACAGTGGAGGCAGGCTATCTGGAGACAGTAAATTGGCTAAGGAACTTGCCAATATTTGTATGATAGTGTGAGACAATGAGCTCATGTACTGAGATCTCTTGGATTAGAGCTTTGTATGTAATTGTTTTGTGATCCATGAATAGAAGATAGTGGGGTTTTTAGCTATAAGCTTTCCCCGGGTAAATTATCTTTGTTATGTGTGATTGTTATTTCTTCATGATATTGTAATTGGCGATTGTGTTTCAAATTTCGAAAATATTAGTAGAAGCGGTTCTGTATTTAACAGTAGAATATTTTTAGATCAGGAGAATCCAATATATACATGCATTTTGTATTAAATTTCTAAATGGTATCGGAGCACAGGAAATTGCAGTAGTGAAGTAGGAGTTGAGTTTGTTGGTGGAAAGAATTTGAATTTGCAGAAAGAATTTCTTGGTGCTACATCTGATTCAATATCGAAATGGATTTCAATGGCTTGAGGTTAGAGAATGCACTCAAGGGTAGCTCAAACTACATTGCTTGGAAGGACAGGATGGAGGCGGTACTCGAAGACAATGGTTGAAGGATTTCATTGAAAAAGATGTTCCTAAGCCAGATGCTGCCAATATTGATGCATGGAAAAAGAAAGTGGCAAAGGCGAGGAGGATCCTGTTGGAGGGAGTACAAGACCAAATTGTCTCAAGCCTTCATGGGAAAGCCACAACATATGATATGTGGAAGGATTTTATGATCTATCCAAAGAAGCAACGACCATAGGAAATTGGCGCTCAAAGATAAACTCAGGAAGATCAAGATGGAAAAGGGCAACAGCATTCCAAAGTATCTCACGAAGTTTGTCCTATGTCGGGATGAACTGGGGAGTGTGGGAATAACTGTTGCTGATGATTATTTGGTGAGCTTGGCTCTCTTGGGAATTCCTAAGAGTCGGCACAGTTATGAAGACTCTGTTAACAGATGGGAAAAATTTCCTAATTTGGAACGACTGTGGTCGGATTTGGTGTAGGAGGAGTTCAGGCGGAACACCAGAGATGGATCTTCATCAAAACATGATGATGAAGAGGATTGTGCTTTGGATGCCAAGGTGAAGAAGGGGAAGGGGAAGAAATTCCATTCTAAATCTGAGTCTAAAGGCAAGAAGCTGGATATGTCCAAGGTGAAGTGTTTTCACTGCCACGAACATGGGCATCTTGCTACTAACTGTCCGCAAAAGAAGAAGAAGAAGAAGGATGCTGGAGTTGCAGTTGGTGAGGCCCTTGCCTCACAATTTGAGCTTGAATTCTCTTTGATCACATGCATGGTGTCAAGTGCATTGGGATCAGTGTGGTATTTGGATAGTGGCGCTTCCTTTCACATGAAGGGAGATAAGGAACTTTTCAGTGACTTGGAGGAGAAAGATCTACAGATGCATATGAGATGGGCGATGACGGACGATACAGTGCTGCCGAGATTAGTACCATTACCTTTCAGAGGGAGTCCGATAAAACATTTCAATTGAAAGATGTTATGCATGTTCCAGGTCTGAAGAAAAATTTGGTCTCAGTCGCAATGTTGGAGGACAGAGGCTATGACATTGTTTTTAGCGATGGAAAATATTTCCTGTGACATAAAACAATGGTTCAAGCCAAGAGGATAGGGATTTGAGTTAATAAT
This sequence comes from Pinus albicaulis, assembly GCA_034641835.2. NCBI lineage: Eukaryota > Viridiplantae > Streptophyta > Pinopsida > Pinales > Pinaceae > Pinus > Pinus albicaulis. The sequence continues at coordinate 1,002,471,046 of CM076583.1, read as the reverse complement.
ATCTACAAGCTGGAGGTAGATGGTTGCGCTTCCATGATGGGCAAGGCAGAAAAAGTGGTGAGTTGGGATGAGGGCGAATTATGGCACAGGTGATTGGGCCATCTTCATCATGAAGCCTTGAAAGTCATGCATCAAATATCTACCGAACTTCCAATGGGAACACTTTCTCAATTATATTAGTGCAAGGGTTGCACCATGGGGAGGTATGTAAAGTCCACCTTTCATGAGAAGGAGAACTGTGCTTCAGGGATCCTTGAGAGAGCTCACACAGACATTTGTGGATTGTTCTCGGTTGCTTCAACAACAAAACATAAGTACTATGCTATTTTTGTTGATGAATTTTATCGTAAATGCTGGATCTTCTTCATGCAGAAGAAGGATCAAACATTATCAAAGTTATGTGAGTTTAAGGCATTGGCGGAGAAAGAGTCGGGGAAGCAAGTGAAGGCTCTTAGAAGAGATAATGGTGGAGAATACATCTCTAACGAATTCAAGAACTTTTGCAGCAAAGAAGGAATTTGAAGAGAACTCATAGCGCCTCATAACCCACAGCAAAATGGGGTTGCGGAGAGGAAGAACAGAACGATTGTGGGTGCAGCATGAGCGATGTCGCATGATTAGGGCCTACCAATGCATTTATGGTTGGAAGCATGCAACACTGTGATTTATGTGCAAAAACGTTGTCCTCATAGAGTACTTAGCATGAGTACCCCTGAAGAAGCTTTCATTGGTAAGAAACCAGATGTTTCACACTTTAAGATTTTTGGCTCATCTGTTTATGTGCATGTGACCAAGGACACCGAGAAGAAGCTGGAGCTGACTGCTGAAGTTGGTATTTTTGTGGGGTATAAAGAAACACCCCATAATTATCTTGTGTATTTTCCAAACAGTCGAATTACTGTTGTGCGACGGGATATAAAATTCTATGAGGGGAAATCCATTCGGTTGTCGCTTGAGAGGGAGCTAGAATTACATGTGGAGGAGGAACTGATGGTTCCAAAATATGAGTCTCTAGATGTGGATCAACCACAGGAGGAGGTTCATGGAGTGGAGGAGTCCACTCACGCAGAGCTAACCATCAGAAATGACAGAAGTCGTACCATAGAAGCTGATAGGCTGAGACTTGATGCTGAACAGAATGTAGGAGCCCCTACTTCACAGTGTAGACAAATACAATCTCCTGACTGATTTACTAGATACATGGCTCTCATGAGAAAATATATTGTGACTGAACCATATTTCTTTCAGGAAGCAGTGCAAGACCCCACATGGGTAGATGAAATGGTGGAGGAGTATGACTCCATTGTCAAAAACAGTGCTTGGGAAATTGTTCCAAGGCTGGTTGATAAATTAGTGGTAGGTTCGAGATGGATCTACAAGGTAAATCAAGCTACTGATGGGAGTGTGGAGAAATACAAGGCCATATTTGTGGTCCGGGGCTTCTCTCAGATCGAGGGGATAAATTATGAAGAGACCTTTGCACCTGTCACAATGTATTCTTCCATGAGGACCATCCTTGCTCTCTTAGTGCAGATGGGCTGGCTTATTCATCATATGGATGTGAATACTGTGTTTCTCAATGGGATCATTAAGGAAGAGGTGTACATAGAGAAGCTTGAAGGTTTCGAGATCTTCAACATCGAGTCACATGTGTGCCGACTCAAAAGAGCGCTTTATGGGCTAAAGCAAGCACCCCGTGCTTGGTACATTCAGATAGACATCTATTTCACTGGATTGGGCTTAACCACAAGTGAAGCAGATGCAAACCTATACCAAATTGTGGTGGAGGGTAAGCTTTTAATCATTGTTCTTTATGTTGATGATTTAATATTGACTGGTGATGAGTAGTTGATACACTCATGCAAGGAGGATCTTGCAAAGGAGTTCGAGATGAAGGATATGGGCCTCCTTCATTATTTCCTTGGATCTGAAATATGGCAGCGAGATGGTGAAATTTTTGTGTCTCAAGGCAAGTATGAAAGGGAGATACTAGGTAAGTTTCACATGGAGGGATGCAAACCCATGGATACTCCTCTTCTAGGAAACTGGAGGAAAGAGGATGCTACTTCTGGGGAGGTAGTGGATGCTACTGTCTATCGACAGTTAGTGGGTTCGCTAATGTATCTAGTGAACACAAGATTAAACTTTTTCTACGCAGTTAACCAACTGAGTCAAGCTATGGTTAAACCTACCAAGCTCTTTTGGAAGGCGGGTAAGCATGTACTGAGATACTTGAGGGGCACATCAGAGTATGGTTTATTTTACAGACAGATGGATGGAGTGAATTTGCATGGCTTCAAGGATGCAGATTGGGCGGGTAGCCCAACGGACAGAAAGAGCACATCATAGTTGCTTTAAACTCTCGATTAATCTCGTGTTTCACGATAGATATAAGCATATAGATATCTGATACCATCATCTCAGAGATTATGTGCAGAGGAGGTTCATGTTGCTTCAGTACATTCCCACGGAAGATCAGGATGTAGATATTCTGACGAAGGCGCTCACTAGGAGCAAATTCAAATACCATAGAGACAAGATCGGGGTGAAGGATAATCCCTTTATTGTTGAGAGGGAGTGTTGAGATTCAACAAGAATATCATAGTGAAAATCAAGCACCTACACTAGGATGGAGCCTCAGGTAATTTTTAGGTGGATGTCTATTTATATATGCATGAGCAAATTCTATTTATAGATTGCATGTCTATTTATAGATGCATGTCTGCTATTATTATACCTTAATATTAGTTGGACAATAAACTATATTCTATTCTCAATGAGCACTTGGAAATAGTTAATTGAAGTGGAATATCAGTTAGCTAAAGGAATTTCGAGTTAAGAGGTTGGTTGGTGGGACATGCAAGTGGACTTAGTTGTAACTGAGTGATTCGAAGTTATAACAGAGTTAGAAGTGCACTTATGCCAGTTGTAAAATACTTTAACTCAGTTAAGTGAGTTAAACTCAGTTGTGCTAGTTGTAACTGAAGATACACTAGTGAGAGATCAAGTGAATTAATTATTAATTAATTCAAAATCAATGGCCTCACATGCAACTGAGGATTTACTACTATTAACTGCATGCATGTCAGATCTAGTGGAGACCCAGTTGAGTTCTAGGTGAAAGGGAAGTAAACTATTAGTTGTGACATTATCCAGTTTCACACATGCAACCACACACACATTGGATGTGCCCATGAGGATTGTGCAATCAAGGCAAGTATGATTGCACTCATTCATGGATTGCTATCAGCTGGGATTGCACAGTGGAGGCAGGTTGTCTGGAGACATTAAATTGGCTAAGGAACTTGCCAATTTTTGTATGATAGTGTGAGACAGTTAGCTCATGTACTGAGAGCTCTTGGATTAGAGCTTTGTATTTAATTGTTTCATGATTGATGATATAACACATAATATAAGGTAGTGGGGTTTTTAGCTATAAGCTTTCCCTGGGTAAATTATCTGTGTTATGTGTGATTGATCTTTCTTCATGATATTGTAATTGGCGATTGTGTTTCAAATTCCGCAAAGATTAGTAGAAGCGATTTTGTATTTAACAGTAGCATATTGTTAGATTAGGAGAATCCAGGATATACATGCATTTTGTATTAAATTTATACATTCTTTTTTCACGGTTGTTACTAGACCAACTCATTGGCTAGAGGGATCGCTTCTTTCCAAAGGAGGGATTTTCCTGCGTAACAAAAGGGTACCCTCAAGAGGTCATCTGTGGTGGATTATTGTTTAAATACCAAGCAATGTTCTTTATGGCCTAATGCCCCAGTCACCTCCTCAACTTGATTTCATCTATTAGGGTAAATGCAAGGATGTATCTCATGGTAAATGAGGGATCAAGATAAAACATGAATCATATTCCATGAAGTTTAACTTTTTATGACTCTCAAAACATGTGAATATTTTGAGATACCAAAAATGTGCACGCATTTTGAATAAGTATGACTTTTCTCCATTAAAACATAAATGCATACATTTTGGAGAAGCATAAATTTCTCATGTAAAGCAAAATGTGCACATGTTTTAGAAGAAGAGAAACATTAGTAGGATTAATTTTCCTATCTGATGTCAAAATGAAGTTACTAATCTTGGGCCTGTTGAACAAAGAAGATATAAACAAGTGCACATTTCAAGTTTTCACAATGTGAACAAGTTTTCTAAAAATTCGATTATTTCTTTTGAGGCCATCAAATTCATGCACTCACCCATATTTATATTAACATAGATGAGATGACAATATTCTAAGAAACAACATGCCTTCCACGAGGGCCGTGTTTTTCCTAGTTTGATGATGATGAAGTTATTAATAATGGTCTTTAAACAAAATTGTAGGTTTCTGTGGAAGCATATATAGAGGCTTTAATATCTTAGTGTTTCAAGAGAGCATTGATTGTTGGGCCTTCCTATGTAGTAGAGGGTGATGGGGTTATATTTGAGAAATGTGATAGATTCTAAATTGTGATGTAACTTTGAAATGATACTTAAAATCATTGATTTCATCCTTTAGAAGTGCTTATAATTATTTGTGTTTCACTAGCATTGTAATGGAGGATACTTGAATGGATACCACAATGTTATGTGTGATGGCTAATTGCATATTTAACACAAGTTATTCATGTGTATGACTAATCAACTTGTGACATTTCTTAGTGTACTAAACCAAATAAATATTTACTATAGGTTTTACATCTAAGACATGGAAACCCTTTAATGTCAAGGATCATGCTTTGAGGTTAAGATTCATAAATTTTACGATGCTTCTATAGGTAGTGACATCCCAAAAAGATATTACAAATCTACAAGGCTATGATATCACACATTATAAATATAAAATACAAAATACACAACATATAGATAGGGTGAGTGACAAAATACTTAACGTGATGATAAATATTTTTTAAACAAAAAAATAAAAACAGTGGAGCCCCATTACAAGGAAAATAGGGTTTAGTAGTATTTTCCTATTATCTTCTCTAGTAAGGTTTTCTTATAGAGGTGGCAAGAAAAGTTTTTTGTGGAGAAAAGTGCTTCAGTGTGCTTTAGTTGTTTAAGTGCACCAATGCCTAATACAAAATAATGTAGCAATTTTAAAAATCAAAGGCCAATAATGGTGAAGGTAAAACACCTTTTTATTTTACCTTTATCATTTTTCCCTAAAACCATTAATATAGTCCTCCAGGAGCGCTAATAATTATTTACGTTGTACTAGCAACATGATGGAGGATAGTTGAATGGGTGTGATAGTGTTGCATGTGATGGTTGATTGCATGGTTAAAACAATCAATTCATGCAAATGATAAATCAATTCATGACCTTTCTAATTAACTAAACCAAATAAATATTTACTACAAGTTTTACCTCTTGAACATCTAGGTGGGTTGGCTTGATCGGTTGAGTACAATGAATTACAAGTAGGAGTTCACAATGTCAAGTCCCCAAGATGGTTATCTCTATGAATATTGTGGGCTTCACTCATGATCTTATTGGAATAGGTTATGAAAACTATAATTTATATGTTTACTCTGGGTACCATCCTTAGAATGGGGGAGAGTGTTGGGTGGATTCCCTGAGATGTGTGTTTCATCATATAAAAAAAAGAGAGAATTTTTTTTACCTCTAGGACATGGAAAAATCACCCTTAGATGTCAACAATCAGAATTTGAGGTCAAGATTCATAAACTTCATGATGCTTCCATATGTAGTGTCATCCCAACAAGACATTACAAATATCCAAGGCTATGATATCATGCATTAGAAATCCAAAGTAACAACCAACACAAAATAAAGATAGGGAAAGTGACATACATAGATGATTATGAATATTTTTAAAGAAGAAAAAAATGAAATGTAGTTGCATTATAAGGAAAGTAGGGTTTGATGGTATCTTCTATCTTATTTTCTTTAGATATGGTTTTTAGTAGAGGTGGTAGGCAAATGGTTTTATGGAAAATAGTGTAACAACCCTCAGCTGTCACCCTATTGTAAATGTTATTATGTGAAATGTTTATGTAAATTGATGTGAACTGTAACATGATGATTGGACTAAGAGTGGACACGGTTTTAGAGTCAGTGGAGATGAAGTTGTTTGGGAATGGATTGGGGAAATAACCAAACTTTGAATGTTGCAATTAATTTGCCACCATATCGTTGTTGAATTAAAGAAAAAATGTACATGCATTTAAAACTATGTATGTGCTTGAATGAAAGGACAATCTATCATGCTTACATTAGAGTATAGTGGCTATGGTCAACACATAATCCAAATGGAATGGTCACATAGAAAATACGTGGGAGAAGAGGGAGAAATACACAATAGAACATTACATTGTGAATCACAATTGAGGGAGGGAATACGTAGACAGAAGATGTGTTGAGCAAGTGCAGACAATGATGAGGCAAAAACATTCAAAGGAAAGGAATAGTAGGTGGAGCATCTATAGAGTGCTCTGGATCCTTGTCTTCTTAATTAGGTGGAGACTTAGCTATCTATATTCATGAGTGATTTTATCAATTGGAGCCTAGAATAGTGCTCTTGACTCTTGTGTATTGTTTGACAGGTGGAGGCTAATAATTTTTGGTTCCCGTGGAGCCTATCAGGTGGATTCATACTGTGTTATGGATTCCTATAGGAGATAGGTGGAGGCACCATGGTTTTGGATTCGTGGAGTGAGGAGATGGTGGAGATGCTTTGAAAATATAGATTCCTATAGTGTGAGATATGATTGAGCATTGGGTGCTCTGAATTCCCTGAGGTGTTGTTTGGGTGGAGACACTATGTACTCCAAACTCCTGGTTGTCAAGTGGAGGCATTGTGTACTCCAGATTCCCATGTGATTGTTCACTTGACTGGTGTTGATTTCCCTTGAGCGCTTCACTCCTTATACTCTCAATCTGGCCTGGGGGTAGTTAACTACAAGAAAAAAAATAATGCACTTGGCCCATGCTTAGGAGGAGAGATTAATTCCCTCTCACAATTGCTAGTCATCTAGATATTAAGATAAGTGACCTACTTGTATTTCTATGCATATTTGTGCAATGTGAATATCAATTAATGTTGTTATATATTATTGGTTTATTAGCACTAAAAGAGGAATGTGTATTCCTATATGATGAAATGAGAAATTGTGTGATCGACCTTCCTAATTTTGAGGGGCTTGAAAGCCTCTGCGATGAAAATATAAGCCTTCAATTGCAGTATTATTTGTATAGTCTCGAATGGTTGTTTACTTGTTATTTCGATTGCCATTATGGATGATTATTGGTATATGATATATTGAGTATACCATGGAATCTCCATGGTTTTAATGCTTGATTCATTGAGTCCAATTCATTTAGAATGAATGTGTTGATTTCCTTGAATGAATTGCATTGGAACATGGGAGTTTACTTATGTAGGAGTTTATTCCCAAGCAACACTTGATTGTGGAAAGGTTTAGCCAGGTCGAAAAATTTCCAATCCTACGATAGGGGAGTGATAGGCATATAATTAGGCCGAGGGAGTTCTGCCTAGACTCACAAAGGAGTTGTGGAAGAATTCAAAAAATAATAGAGAAAATTATGTAATGATAATTGTGAGTTAATTAAGGTTAAGATACTTAATCTTAGAACTTAGAGATGAATTAGAGACTAATTGTGGATTAGCTCTTAAATCAATGTTGTGCCCCATCGTGGCATGACAATTTCATTGTAGTGGTGCTATGATGGAGATCGTGGGGCGAAAGTATTTCTGTCACATGACAAGAAGTTTTCTCGTCGCACCACACCTAATTTGGGTGGTGGCCTCTTCCGCGTCCTGATGCGATGGTGTTGGGTGCAATGGTGTGGAAGCTTTGTCAGAAAGGATCCTTGTTGAACCCAAAATATTTCATATAACAGTAAAGTATTGAATTGCATGAACAACCGAGCCCCCAATGGGACCTAGATTTAAGTCAATGTGGAAATCACCACAAAGGCTGAGTTTTGCCACATAGAACGCCACACATATTTTGACTAATGTGGAATAATTACCTGATGATAGTGCTAACATGTCACAGTGAAAAAATTTCACCTTGCAGGCAAAAATAGTCTCTTTGGATGGAAAAAAGACTGGATTTTAGTGACATGTGGAACCCTTAGAGCATCCACGTGGAATGATAACATCATCATGACGACATGGTGAAATTAGCAGGGTAGGTCAAACACAGACTAATAGGAGGCGCGATGTCAAAATTGGCATCATCCAATGGAGAAATTACTTTTGTGCCATCCGTCCAACGCTAATAGTCTTTGAGGAGGAGGGGAGCGGGGGTTATAAGAAGAAGGGATGCATGACGAGTGGTGCATAACAACAAAATTTCTTGTCAAGAAAATTGGATAAAATTGGTGAGCACCGCACTCAAGATATGTCATGGGCATGGGATGGTGATTATGTGGATGAAGCAATGAAGGGGTTCAACCCCATGTTTTGTATATAGTTCCCATGACGTGGAGTGTTGGTCTTACGCGTTAAGGTGAGGTATCCTATGTGCCAAAGTAACATATAGTCCCCATTGATTAATTACAATCGTGCCATACTTGTGGTTTTAGGCCCATTGTACCCTTCTTGAGTTTGGGAATAATGTCTTTGGCGTGATAATTGGGCTAGTGTATGTTGACGTGGCAGCACCACGTGGCGATCCACGTGGAGAGATGTTGATGTGCCACAAGGAGTTAAAGGGCTAAGGTTTAAATGGCTATAAATTTTGATCCAGGTATCAGATAAAGATAAATTTTATATCACCAGAAAGCTTTCAATGATCCTGATCTAATGGTGGTCTCAGAATTTGGTTTTGAGAACTTTTGAGGTTTAGGATTTTCATAACCCCATCTTCTTAATAAGATCGAGGTGGTCGAGATAACTGAAAGTAACACCTCTTATTAAACCTAATTTATCTAACTAGGTGGGAGGGAGTGTTACAGTGTGATGTCAGAGTGACCAAGTTCATCACTCAGGATGAATGGGCATAGAAGGAAATTTTTTAAATTTTGGTTGCATAGTGTAGTAATCTATATTGTTTGATTGTTGTGTACAATAGTGTGCTACTTGTAGCAATTTTGATTGTGGACTGCATGCATCAATTTTGATATGATTGTTATTTTCTAATAGCTATACTAATGTGAAATGTGGTGTTTCAGTTAGCCTCACAACATGTTCTTATGGCATATTTTTTAAGGTGATAATGAGCATGTTTGATTTGTATTGTGGATTGGCTAAAAATTTTATGTGTACACATAAGAAGACACTATGGAACAACAAAGAAAAAGGAAAGAGCGATAGAATGGTGCAGTGCAACATTGATAGATCTCGACATGGTCAGTAGGAAGAGTTAATTAAGAAAAGAAGAAAGGGAGGCTCTCCTAATTGTATGGATACCATTAGAAGTTTATGGATTGAATTAAGGGGCTAAAAGGCTAACAATGAGAAGATTTTAGAAGCGCAAGAAATGAAGGAAGAGGAAAATGTAGTCATGCTGCAATTCCTGTCAAAGTTGGAAAGAAATAAACATAATGAGTTAGGTGCCATCTACTTAGGAAAGTATAAATATATGTAGAGTCCATCAGGACCTAGGAATCAAGAATTAAGAACTAATGGGGAAAAGGTAAGTAGAACCAAGAAAAGGAACATGCAAGCAAGTGAAGACATAGTAAGAGGTGGAACTCTACTAATTAATCTAGAGAGGAGGACAATCAACCAATAGAAACTATCTAGCACTGCCACAAGAAGATATTATCAGTAAAAAAGGAAGGAAAAAGACTTGAGAGAATAATTTAAGAAGGAAAAGCCTCCTACATTTGATGGAGAGGTGAAGAAGGCTAAGGAAGTTGAGGTATGGTTGCTAGGTGTAATACCCCCACCTTTTTTGACGATGTAAACATATGTACTTTTGATATTAAGCTGTTGGGATGAAGTTTATGTTATGGGGCCTATGTGCCCATGTAGCCTTATTAAATAGGTTGAGGAGCCATCGTGTCCAAATGGATATGCCTATAAAGGCTGTGAGGCCTTAGAGCATGGATTTGTAATTATGTTGTAACTAAATATTAATGATAATAAAATAAGGCTCGATGTGGAGCCCACTCCACGAAAAGAGTATGGAGGGTGTGACTCTAGAAATAAAAAGAAACAATTGGGTTTTGGGTAAAAGGGTGCACTTTGGGGCCCACGTGGATTCAACAAGTGCCACATGGCTAGTTGGGGCCCTGCATTTAAAAATGAAGTGTAGGTTCCTATTATGGGGATTATTCATTCATTCAACTAGTTAGGGTTGGATGGAGAGGAAATTTAGTCTTCGTGACTGATGGCTAGTGAGTCCTAGTGTTGGAATTTGAAATTGGATGGGGTGTGATTATTAAGTTAATTGTGCCATATGGATGCATATTGTTTATGATGTGAGCCCCTATGTTGGATCCCAGAGCTTGGTGCTTTAAGGATTTGTTGGCCCTATTTATGGTTTGGTGGTCATGGAGTTGTGGTTGTGAACTTGGTTCAGAGGTAGTCAGTGAGTCCTCTTGGACTCTAACTTGTTTGAGGTGTTTTATCTTGATTTGATTTTTCTTCACTTAGACACTCGATGACAGCAGGATTCCTGGAGTTGCAGGTGGAGATTGTCTGGTCCAACTGTAAGTCACCCTGGAAGGTAGGCACCATAGAGGGTTTCAAGTTGCACTACTTGGGTGCCAATTAGGGGGACATGAGCTTGTAGATGGAGATGAAGGTTGCTAAGGTTGGTGTCGTGGCTTGGGTTTTGATTGTTTTATAGTACGATTGTTTCTTGGAGTTGTTTTGCTAGCTCGGGGGTGACTGGTGGTTGAGATTATGAGTCACCTAGTCTATGGCTGGGAGGAATGTGAGGAGCCCGTAGCTAGTCAAATTTTGTGCAGATAAGTGCTTTGTTGTACCTTGTTATAATTTATGCATGTTTTTATGTGTGTTATGTGATCTTGGAAATGAACCCTGAAATGATATTGTACTTATGTGCCAAGCATTATTTATGTGCTTTGGTTGTAAACCTTGGTTGGGAATTAGTATCATTATGTGTGTGGCTGAGTACATAGGTGTATGTTGTTTGTTAATTAATGTGTTGACAAAATCTTGTTGGTGACAATTATTTTCGTTGTAGTTATTTAAATTGTATTTTTATACCTGGTGTATAATATTTGCATATCTTATAGTATTGCAGTTTATAATTATATAAATTTCCAGGTCGAGGTTAATTATAAAAATTATGGCAGATTTGGTTATTTATGCTTCCGCAGGATAAATTAATGTTATATACGCAATATTGGCTGAGTGGTGTTTACCAACTGGGAGTCGGGGGACATTACACTAGGAATGAGGAAGTACTTCAAGGTCCATAATTACTATGAAAATATTAAGGCAAGAGTTACCATCTTCTACTTGAAGGGAAAGGTTGATAGCTGGTGGGGTTATTTGAGGAATGAAAAAGAAATTAGAGAGAAGAAATTGTCCTAGAGGAGGCTTGAGAAGTATTTCAGGGAGCAATACCCATCTAAGAGGTACTATGAAAACAATTCCAAGGAGTTTTATGAGCGAAAAGTAGTGAAATTTTCAACTGATGAATACACAACCATATTTCATGAACTGTTGAGGTAAACTCAAGGATGAGAAAGCAAATATCTAGAGATACCTCAATAGGCTGCCACAAGAAATCTATGACAAAATAGAATATGATGAGCCTAATACTTTGGAAGATATCATCAAGATGATGAGGTATTGTTATGGACAAGCCAATTGCAAGTCTTATTTCAAGGCTAATTGGAAAATGAAGGGAAAATCTAGTTTCAAAGGGAAAGGGAAAAATTCTACAAGACATGAATAGGAAATGTGAAGTGTGATATTGATATTAAGGGTGAGTATAAGCAGAAGATTAATACTACTGACAAGGACTGATTCATAAGTCTTGAAAAAGAAGAAGTTGAAAGGTCCAAAGGAGAACCCATATAATGTTGGACTTGTGAAGAAAATCACTAGTAGAGGGACTGCCCTCATCAACAATAGAATGGCCCAAGACTGTACAACGTAGAAGAAGTAGAGAACATGAAGTATGTAGCTTAGAGTGTGTCAGAGATATATTTTGCGTTGGACAACAGGTAGGATGCTCACCAAGAATCCATGATTGAAATGGAAGGTATGATCAATACCTAATCGATTTACATATTGATAGAACCAGGTTCTAATTTCAGTTATGTTAGCCTCAACATTGCAGAGAGATGTGTATTGTAGAAAATAACCCATGAGAGATCATGGATGGTACAAATAGCAACATGGATGAAGAGGCGAGTCAAAAGTGTGGTAAAATCATGCCCAATTATGTTAGGAAGCATGCCCACGTCAGCTAACTTAATTGTATTTCCATTGGGTTCCTATGATATGTTAATTGACATGGATTGGTTGGCAAGATCTAAGACAAAATTTTACTGCTACAATAGTTCAATTGATTGTCTCAGCGATAAAAGGGAGAAAATGACGCTACAATACAAAATGGAAATAATGATTGTTCGTCTGATAACAACGTTGTAATTGAAGAGGTGTAGCAGGAAGGGATGAAAGCTATTCACTATCCAAGTGGCCAACGATACTGAAAGTAACAACCACAGCTAGGAAGAACATCCAATCTTAAAACAATTCACAGACGTGTTTCTTGGGGAAATTCGAGGACTATTACCAAGAAGATAAGTCGACTTCTCATTTGAGTTAATCCTAGGAATAGTGCCAACAACAAAGACCCCATACCGCATGAGTATGCCTGAGCTCATTGAATTTAAATTGTAGCTGAAAGAGATACTAGAAAAGGAATACATTCAACCCAACGTTTCACCCTGAGGAGTCCCAATGTTGTTTTTGAGAAAGAAGGATGGCACGTTGCAATTATGTATAGACTATTGAAAAATTAACAAGGCTACAGTGAAGAATAAATACCCACTTCCTGTGGTGTTTTCAAAAATAATTTTGAGGTATGGACACCGATGGGTTAGGATCAAAGATGAAGACAATCAAAAAATTTCCTTCATGACTATATATGGCAACTATGAATCTGTAGTGGCAGAATTTGGGATTATGAATGCCCTAGATACCTTCATGTGCTTGATGAACAATGTCCTTAGAGCTTATTTGGATAAATTTTTATTGTTTTTTGTAGACGATATCTTGGTATATTCAAAAAATGAAGAAGAGGAAGAAGACCAACTAAGAGTAGTATTAAAATTACTGAGGGAGCATAAGCTATATGCAAAACTCAGCAAGTGTGAATTTGTCAAAACCCAGATTCACTACTTGGGCATGTTATTTCTAAAGAAGGAGTGGTTGTAGGCCCAAAAAATATCAAAGCTTTAATGGAGTGGCCCACTCCTCGTAACATTACAAAGGTCAGATATTTTGTGGCTTTAATTGGAAATTATAAAAGGTTCATTTGAGACTTCTCAAAGATTAGGCATCCAATCATCGCTTTGCGGAGAAAATGAGTAAAATTTTAGTGGAAACTTGAATGTAGAACCAGTTTTGAATAACTAAAGAAATTTCTCACCTGTGCACCTATTTTAGGAATAACAGATCCAGAGAAGGGCTTTGTCTTCTGCATAAATGATTGCAAGGAAGGAATTGGTGGAGTCTTGATGCAATAAGCATACATGGTCTGTTATGAATCGAGAAATTTAAATAAACATGAGAATAATTATTTCACCCATGATTTAGAGCTTGCAACAATAATGCAAAGTTTAAAATTATGGAGGCATTATTTGTTGGGAAGAAAATTTGTATTGATGACAAAACATAGGGGGTTGAGATATATGTTTGATCATCCCAAGTTGAATTCTAGACAAGCAAAATGGTTGGCTTTGATCAATGACTTCAATTTTGAGATAAAGCACATCAAGGGAAAATAAAATAAGGTAGCAGATGCACTCAGTAGGAGTCTAGAAGAGGCGCAGTTGGTAGCCCTAAATAATTGTGCAATTGACATCAAGGAAATAATTAAAGAGGTACTGGCTCACGATTAACACTACCAACATGCACATAAATGTTGGAAGAAGGATCCAGAGGGAGCCATGAGAAACAATTACCAACTCATTGATGATGACATGTTGTTGTTCAAGAACATAAAATATGTGCCCGATGTAGCTGATTCAAGGAAGCTCACCATGGATGAATTCAATAAGAGGCCTTGCTCAGGTCACCCTAGTTACCAAAAGATGATGAAAATCGTAAAGAAAAAAATATTATTGGCCAAGATTGAAGAAGGATATCACTGAATATATTTCCAAGTGTCTGGAATGCCAACAAGTAAAGGTAGATTTTATGAATCCAACAGGATTATTGCATCTAATCCCAATCCCTGAGTGGAAGTGGGAAGTCATATATATATAATTCATTGTGGGATTGCCAAAGAAGTCAAAATAACATGATTCCATTATGGTGGTGGTGGACAACTCGAGTAAGAAAACTCACTTCATAGCTATCAAATCCACTCATAAAGCTATCGACGTAGGCCAAAAATTCACGAAGGAGATATTTAGTCTGTACGGTGTTCTTAAGAATATTATATCAAATGAGATGCTAAGTTTACTTCTAATTTTTGGGAGTCTTTGTTTGTTGGTTTTGGAGACCAACTGGCTTTTAGTACCACTTATCATCCTTAGACAAATGGCCAAATGGAGAGATTGAACAAAGTTTTGGAGGACATATTGAGAATGTAAGTCATGCATAAACCAAATAAGTTGGAATATTTCCTACCATTTATGGAGTTTGCATAAATAACAGATAACATGAGTCACTGGGGATGATCCCTTTTGAGGTATTGTATGGCCATAAATGCAACACTCCTATCAGTTGGGATGACCCAGTAAATAGAGTAGTTCTTAGACCAGTTATGATAAAGGAAACAAAGTAGGACGTGGTCAAGATCAAGAAGAAATTAAAGGCAACCCAATATATGAAAAAATGTTATGCATACCAGCAAAGGATACACAAGTAATTTCAAGTAGGAGAGTATGTGTATCTTTGCATCAGACCAAGGAAGAGCTCATTGAAAGTGGGGTCTTGTGCCAAGTTGGCACCCATATTTTTTGGGCTATTTCAGATTTTATAAAGAGTGGGGCTAGTATCCTATAGATTGGCCTTTCCACTGATGGTAAATTATGTATGTTCTAATGTAGAACATCAAGGCCGATGTTCCTCTAAGGGGGTGGGGTTTGTAACAATTCTTTTTTTTTCACCCCTCTTGTAAATATTGTTATGTGAATTGTTTATGTAAGTTATTGTAAATTGATGTAAATTATAAGATGAATATTGGACTGAGAGTGGACACAGATTCAAAATCTGTGGAGATGAAGTTTCTTGGGGAAATAACCAAACTTTGAATGTTGCAATTAATTTTCCACCATATCTCTGTTGAATTAAAGAGAAAATATACATAAATTTAAAACTGCGTATGGGTGCGTGAATGAAAGGATGAACTATCCTACTCGCTTGAGGATGGTGGCTATGGTCAACACACAATCCTAAAATGTAGAGGAAGAGGGAGAATTGCGTATAAGAATATTATAGTGTGAATCACATCTAAGGGAGGGAAGGAGTAGACAAATGATGTTTTGAGCAAGTGCAAATGACAAGGAGGAAAAAGCATTCGAAGGAAAGGAATAGCAGGTGGAGCATCTAAAAAGTTCTCTGAATCCCAATGTTCTCAATCAAGTGGATACTTAGCACTCTAGATTCCAAAATTATTTTATCAGGTGTAGCCTTGAATAGTGCTATGGACTCCTGTTTATTGTTTGAAGAATGTCACTAGGTTCGGTCTTCATAATTGTATGTGAGTCATAGTGAAATGTATTTATCAAAAGAAAGAAAAATATTTTTTTTTATTCTTACTATGACTTATTAAAGCATGGGTTTCATACTTAGGTTATCATGTTATAGGTCAAAATCCCCATTTAGGACTTATAGGTTTTATATTGAGTCATTAGAGTCATTTCCCATTTTATGAGACCCTTCTTGGGCTTTTGAATCATGTAAAAAGAATCATTATTGATTCAAATAAGTCATTTGTCACCTCCACACCAAGTCGTCCATCACCTGATGAAGTCGGCCTACACTAGGGAAATTCGAACCACATAAAAGGTTATATATAGAAGTGCAGTTCAAATCATTTGGAGGATTACTCACTCAAGTTCGATACTCGAGAAGGAGAAGTAAAAAAGTGCGAAGTTGCAGAAGAAGGAAGAGAATTGCAGGAAAATATTAAATCAAAGTTTTGGGGTATCTCTCTCTCACTCATGCTAAGCTACTGGGCTACTGCTGGAAGGTCGAAGTTTTGTTGTTGGGGGGTCCAAGTGTTGCTGTATCAAGATCAAATTTTATGCTACATCAAGGTCGAAGTTTCTGCCGCTTCTAGGTTGAAGTTTTTGCTACATCAAGGTCTACTGCTAGATTGAAGTGTTGTTGCTTCTAGGTCAAAGTTTTGCTGCTGCTGTTAGGTATAAATATTGCTACTAAAAGATCGAAGTTCTAGGTTGAAGTTCTTGGAAGGATATCATCTGCAGAAGAAGGGAGGAATGACTTAGTGATTGGAGGAAGTTTGTGTCTAGGTAAAAGAGCCTTGGATTATATCGTGAAACTACTGAAGGAAGAGTTGTTGACTGGGTTTTCCCATAGATAGGAGTTTTTCCCTGGTTGTCCACCTACATCTGGTGTCTTTGATATTCATGTTATGGTTTTGGTAATTACTTAATGAACTAAGATAAAATAAGAACAAAATAAATTTAATAAGAACATAATAATCTCACAAGTAATTGTCATCATAAAGAAAATATTTCTGCCTTTCTGATTTTCCAACATTGTGTCAGGGCTAAGGTGAGAAACAAGGAAAAGGGTTGCCTAAAGATCTATTGAAAGGAGAATAAGGAATTTAAGAAGTTGAATTAGGGTCATCAAGAAAAAGGATAATATAAGGAGACAAGCCTACTATCTTCAAGAATCATGTTTAACTCATTGAAGGGAGAAAATAAATTAGAAGGAGCCTCCAATTACAAGGCATGGAAAAAGAGGATAGATTTCATCCTCGAGAAGAATAAAGTCTTGGATATAGTCAAAGGAAAAGTGAAGAAGCCTTCAAATGAATCAAGTGAAGTAGAAAAATACAATTTTAGAGAAACAAAGATATTGGCCATGAGCCTAATAGTGGATGGAATAAAGGACACTCCTACATTCGAACAATTAAGGAATGCACGTAGTCAAGAAGAAGTCAAAATTTCATTAGTAAGAAACAAAGAGAATGAAGAGGTGAAAATTTCAAATTCCTATTCCGCTCATCGCAAGAATAAATGAACCTTCAAGAAGTCTAAATTTGTCACCATATTAGAGCTTGAAGGTGCGACTGTGGATCAAAGACAAGATCAAAACCCCTGCAACATCACCATTTCAGAGCTCGAAGGCATGACCCGCAATAATGAAAGGGTTTTCAAGCTTAGAATTGTGGGATTTGGCCTCGGTGGAACAATATTTAATTTCATTTTCGACTGCACCAATTTAGACTCCCCCAACTTGTAGGAAAATTGTTTGACTGGAGAGATACCAACGAAGCTCCAGTATTTGGTCAATCTTGCAATCTGATTCCCTTTTCGTGAATCCTATGTGCTTAGCTAAATTTCAGAGATATCCATGATAACAGGCTCACTGTTATGAAACCAGCTCCAAAAAATAGAAGAAAAGAGAGATCAATGCCTTAGAAATAGCCACTTCAAGGCATAAACCTCCAATACATTACATAAATGAACAATTATTGGATGATACAAATGACCAAAACCTCCTTCTATATATAGGAGTCCATGGGCCCACAATATAATCCTAGCCAACCTAACAATAACAATGTAAGGGCACAATAATAACAATATTGGGGTTACAGGGGTACAACAATAACAATAAGGGGGCTACACTAATAACAATAAGGTACTAAAATAGTAATATAGGGACCTAACAAGCCCCTTTCCTTCAAAAAACTATTGCCCTCAATGCTTGAGTAGCTCGGTGCTTCAGAGCAAATTCTCATCCTCCCATGTAGAATCTTCTGGGTAAGTTCTTCCACTCGATGAGACACTTCCGAAATTGATCGATTTCGTAGTCGTCGAGTTTTTTGCTTTCCGTGACCGCTTCACTCAAAGTTCCAATATGATTTTTTCCTTCCTCATCAAGTTCTCAAAATATTGTTTGAACTGAATATATTCACCTATAACCTTCTTTTAAGCATGAAACATGGAAAACTAGATGCACTCGTGAAGAAGCAAGGAAGCCCCAATTTGTATGCCATAGTACCAATCTTTTGCAACACCTTGTAAGGACCATAGTACTTTGGTGATAATTTATTATCCTTCTTACCTGCTTGAGGGAAACTTGTTTGTATGAAGCTGTAGCCATAAAAACACTCACTTCGTACATCAAAACTTCCTCTCGTTCCGATGTTGATATGCTTGTTGTTTCATTTGATGTTGTGCCAAAGTTAGGTTATCCTTTAAGAGTTGGAGAACTTATTTTTGATGCTCTTCCACTACTTGAACCTTAGAATTTTCTCTTAAATATGATGTGATGGATGGTGGATGGTATCCATAAAGTTCCATAACTGGGGTCATTTTTTCTGCAGTATGGAAGGAAGTGTTATACAACCATTTAGTGACAGGTAAGGACTTGACCCACTTTGTGTGTTTATCAGATACAAAAAAACAAAGATATCCTTCCAAACGTTTATTCATTATCTCAGTTTTACCATTAAATTGAGGATGATAAGATGAGCTATGAGCTAGTTGAGTACCCAAACAAGAAAATAACTCTGTCCAAAAATTTCCAATAAAAATGGGATCTCTGTCACTCACAATAACCCTCGGACTTCCATGTAGCTTTTGAATTTTGTCCATAAATGTAGTAGCAACTGTACTTTCTTTAAATGGATGAGATAATGCACAGAAGTGTGCATACTTGGTAAGCCTATCAACTACCACCATGATGACACTCTTTCCTTCTGACTTAGGTAAATCTATGATAAAATCCATTGAAATCTCCTCCCAACATTTACTTGGAGTGGATAAAGGTTGTAGAAGTCCTAGGGTCTTAATTGTCTCAACTTTATTCTGCTGGCAAACCAAAAATTCTGCCACAAACTTTTGAATATCAGATTTAAGGCCATTCCAAAAAAATTCTTTCTTCACCCTGTGGTAAGTTTTTAAAAATCTTGAGTGTCCTCTTAAAGGAGAAGTGTGAAATTCCAAAATAATCTTTTGTTTTAGTTTGGAATTCTTACAAATATATAAGGGATCTTTGTACCATAAGGAATCATTTTTCCAACTAAATGTATCAGATGTACTAGGATTCTTGCTGCAACTTTTGAATGAGTGTCCACATTTATTCATCCATCTTCCATTCATCCCTTGCTTCGGTTATCAAATCTAGTTGGATAATAGAAATGGCAGAAAACAATGCTTCCACCTCTTCGTTCGTTCTTGAGAGTCCATCTACAACAACATTTAGGCTTCCCTTTTTTGTATATGATTTCAAAGCCATAAGCCAACATCATTGTGACCCATTTTTTCTGTTCTTCTAAACATAGTCTTTGTTCCAAAAGTGTTTAAGACTATCATGACCAATTTTTACCTTGAAGTGTCTTCCCATTAGGTAAGGTCGCCATTTCTTTAGTGCATGTAGTATTGCTAACATTTCCTTCTCATAAATAGATTTATGTAAATACTCTCCTTTGATTGGACGACTTTCAAAAGTAATGTGTTTTCCTTCTTGCATTAAAACAACACCAATTCCATTTCGAGAGGCATCACCAAAAATTCATAATAACCCTCATGAGTTCGAAATGTTTTTTTCGGAATATCTTCAGTCTTCATTCTAATTTGATTATATCTTGAACGAAGATCCAACTTGGTAAAATAAATTTCTCCATGTAATTCATCCAATAATTCATCAATCACATGAATGAGAAATTTATCTTTAATGGCGAGCTTATTGAGATCTCTATAATCCGGACACATGTCCCATGATCCATCCTTCTTGTGCACCAATACTAGTGGAGTAGAGAAAGAACTTTGACTAGGTTGAATTATACCAACCTCTAACATTTCTACAATCATACGTTCAATTTCTCTCTTTTGGACATAAGGATATCTATAAGGCCTGATGTTTGGAGGAACACTTCCTGGAATCAAATGAGTAGCATGATCATGATCAAGAATAGGTGGGAGTCCTTTGGGAGTTTTGAAACACCTTGGAATGATTGTCTAAGACTTTTTGGAGATATGTATAAATAGATGATTTTGATGTTGGAACTTCTAGTGAGCATAATTGTGCAATTACGCCTCGTTGTTCTTTCTTAAGAAGATTTGTCATGACATTAGAGCTTATTATCTTTCCCAGCTTCCCTGCGATACCCCGTAATTCGACTTCCTTTCCTTCAAAAAAAAAATTCAAGAAAAGTTCTTGAAAATTAAAAGCTACCGTCCCCAAAGATTGTAACCATTGTACTCCTAGTACAACATCAACACCTCCCATAGGGATGGAAAGCATTGGACTAGTCAATACATATTCCCCCATGGTTAGCTTGATATTATGGCATTTTCCAGAGCAATTTATAGTTCCTCCATTTGCAACCATCACTTGACATTCTGGTACTGGGTATAGGAAACAATTCAATTCCTTGACTACCTTACAATGAATAAAATTATATGTTCTACCTGAATCAATCAACACTATTACCTTTTTCTTCTTGATATGTCCTTCTATCTTCAGAGTTTGAGGAGTGGTAATTCTAGCCAATGAATTACACGATATGGTCGGAATCATTTCTTCCTCTTCTTGGGTTGCCCCTGTGTATATCCTCTTCTTTTGAAGATTCTTGTTCATTTTCTTCTTCCTCTTCACAATCTATGTAAAATAATTTCTTCTCATCACACTTATGACCTTTAGTGTATTTGGTATCACAACTGTAGCAAAGCCCTTTTTCTCTTTTTTCTTCCAATTGTTGTGGTGTCAACCTTGTAGGTTGTGGAAGTATAGGAGTAACAACACTTCCATCTTTATATATGTGAGTGGTAGGCTTCCTTGTCGCCATAATTTTACATTCAATTTTTCTTGCCAACCTGAATACCTTTTCTAATGAATCAGGTTCCCAAACACGAACTTCATGTTGGATGTTATCCTTAAAGTCCCTATGAATACATCGATCTTATGTTCCTCTAGAATAGAAGTTACCCTTATATTCAATTTTTGGAAGTCCTCAATGTGCTCCACAAATGAACCCTTTTGTTTGAGATTTATCAATTGGCTAAACAAGATGTTGCTTTTTGTATCCTCATAATGTGTTGTCATTTCCTTTGTAAAAATTGACCAAGTGACCATTTTTTTACGAGAGCAAAGCCATCGATACCATACAAATGTTTTTTGTTCTAAATATAAAGTTGCAATGCGTACCTTTGGTGTGTTTTACACATTATTGAGATCAAAATATTGGTCCATTTGTAGTATCCATGTTACAGGATCCTTGCCATCAAACTTCCTCATATCCATCTTAGGAATGTGGTGGTTCTTCCATCCAACATTAGAGTTTATGAAATCACGATTAACATTTATTTTGTTCTCATCATGAGTTTCCTCTACTATCTTTTCGCTATTAGGAAAAATTTATTGTATCAAAATTTTCAAACCTTCGATGTCTACTTTTAGATCATTCTTCATGTTTTCCATGTTGTCTTTCATTTTTTCATCGATCTTAGCTTCCATGTCATCCATCTTAGCTTCCATGCCATCAATCTTAGCTTCCATGCCCACTTCCATGCCATCCTTCTTAGCTTCCATGCCTATCTTCAAACCATCCATCTTAGTTTCCACGCCTTTCTTCAAAATCCATTTCATTTTTTGGTTCTCTTTGCGATAGCAAAATTTGGTGCACTTGCTCTTGTAATTTTGATATCTCATATTGTGTTTCTTCATCTTCATGAGTCATAGTAGAGCCTTCTGAAGGCTTAATGGGTGTTGAATTATTTTTAGGGGGAATTTTAGAACCCAATACTGATATCTATTCTTCATTATTCCCTTGGGATAAATTCAAACTATTTTTTTTTCAAACGAGACTTATGTAATTCGAAAAAAATACACACCTTTTTCTTGATTTTGAGGAGCTCAATATTGAAACTGAATTATCTCTGTGATTTCAGATCTTCAATATCTGAAATTTTCCCCTGAAGTTGCCCTCTAAATCTTCTTTCGAATGCCATAGGTCTGACCTAATTTGGATTATTCAAGGCAAAGTTATGCCCAATCTCCCACGATGACCTAATTATGGACTTGTTCAGTAGAGCGAGCTTGTACAACTTGCCACATGTCACTGTTTCATCCTTTGGCTCTAAAATTTATATACCAAAAAATAAATTCCATGTACTTGCGGCCAATTTTTACAAAATCCCAATCCAATGCTCAGAGAGAGAGTTATGAATTTTTTCCCACGGTCACCTCTTTGAGATGAAATTCGGGAGCCTGAAATAATCCTAACTTCCACAAATCATATCTCCAAAAATATTTCGAACTAAGATCTAAATTTTTTATAGGAGGTTCCTCAAGATTTCAGCTTTCCACTATAAATTTTTTAGCTTCTGAAACTTTGTATATGAAAATTTATAGCGAAAATTCCACGATGACCTGTTTTAGTTGAAATTTGGGAGCCTGAAAAAACCCTAACTTCCCAAGATCATATCTCCAAAAATATTGCGAACCAAGATCTGAAATTTTTATAGGAGGTTAATTCGGATTTTGGATTTGCGCTGTACAAATTTCAGAATCTGAACCTTCATAGAAACAAATTTATTGCTAAAATTCCACGATGACCAGTTTGGAGCAGCGAAACCCTAGAATCCAAAGCTTTGATACCAAATGTTATGAAACCAACTCCAAAAAATAGAAGAAAATAGAGATAAAAACCTTAGAAATAGCCACTTCCAGGGGGAAACCTCCAATACATTACATAAATGAACAGTTCTTGGATGATACAAATGACCAAAACCTCCTTCTATATATAGGAGTCCATGGGCCCACAATATAATCCTAGCCGACCTAACAATAACTATGTAAAGGCACAATAATAACAATATTGGGGTTACAGGGGTACAACAATAACAATAAAGGGGCTACACTAATAACAATAAGGGACTAAACTAGTAATATAGGGACCTAACACTCACAGGAAAAGGGGGCGGAATTTTGACATTCAAAGACTAGATCCACTCTGGATCAAACTCATGTAAATACTGCATTGAAAGGTAGTTTTGGCCATTGGGTACCTTGATCCTGAATACTTTAGAAGGCAACAACTGCCAGAGAAATATGACGTGTACTCTTTTAGAGTAGTGTTACTAGAGGTCTCGTGTGCAAGGGAAAATCTTAATCTTATTTTTCCCAGAGAAAATATCAATATAGTAGAGTGGGAAATGCACTGGCAGAAAAAGGGTAAGCTTGAAAACATCATTAACCCTCACCTTGTTGGGACCATCAACCCTATTCTCTAAAAACGTTTAGGGAGACTGCCGAAAATTTCTTGGAAGAGAAGGGCATTGACAGGGCTTCCATGGGAGATGTTCTATGGAATTTGGAATATGCATTTCAACTCCAGGAGATATCCATGCCAAATGATCTAGATGAGAATAGTACAAATCTTACTGCAGATGTCCCTTTGCGCTACCCAGAGCCTGAGCCTTTTGGTCCAAGTTTATTATGACTTCAAGTATTGTATGAAAGTTTTCATTTATAGATTTCATTAATGATCATGTGGAATTTTGGAGTTCTCAACATCCCATAAAGGGATAGTTGTGATAATTTACCTATTGTTTGGAACGTGTTCTCCTTCAGTGGATATGACACATAATGGATCCATACCTTGGTGCAAAAATTCCTTACCTTGGGATGTTTGCACAATATTCAGGGAAAAGTGAACACACAACACTAGTGGCTTTGGTTTGGGAGGAGAGCTACAAGTATGCAGAAGAGATTGATGGCACATGTATAATGTTCCTTTGCGCTGCCCTGTTAGGTCCCTATATTACTAGTATAGTCCCTTATTGTTGTTAGCGTAACCCCGTTATTGTTATTATTGTACCCCTGTAACCCCCATATTGTTGTTATTGTGCCCTTAAATTATTATTGTTAGGTCGGCTAGGATTACATTGTGGCCCCACTAGGATTACATTATGGCCCCATGGACTCCTATATATAGAAAGGAGGTTTGTAATTTGTATCATCCAAGAATTTTCCCCTTGAAGTGGCTTATTTCTAAGGCGTTGATATCTCTTTTCTTCTATTTTTGGAGCTGGTTTCACAACATTTGGTATCAGATCTTTGGATTCTAGGGTTTCGCTGCTCCAAACAGGTCATCGTGGAATTTTCGCTATAAATTTTTTTTTACGAAGTTTTAGAAGCTGAAATTTTTAGGGTGCAAATCCGAAATCCTGAGGAACATCGTCAAAACATTTCAGAGCTTGGTTCACAATATTTTTGGAGATATGATATGTGGAAGTTAGGTCTTTTTGCAGACTCCTCAATTTAATCTAAACAGGTCATCGTGGAATTTGCGCTATACATTTTTTTATACGAAGGTTAAGAATCTGAAATTTTTAGGGTACGAAGTTGAAATACTGAGGAAACTTGTCAAAAATTTCAGATCTTGGTTCGCAATATTTTCGGAGATATGATCTGTGGAAGGTAGTGATTTTTCAGGCTCCTAAATTTCATCTAAAAGAGGTGATTGTGGGAAAATATTCATAACTCTCTCTCTAAGCATCAGATTGGAGTGCCGTAAAAAGTGGTAGCAAGTACACGGACTGTAGTTTCTTTGCTATCAATTTTAGAGCTAAAAGACGAAACAGTGACATGTGGAAAGTCGTACAAGTTCGCTCTACTGAACCAGTCCATAATTCGGTCATTGTGGGAGATTGGACATAACTTTGCCTTGGAGAATCCAAATCAAGTCAGACTTGTGGCATTCGAAAGATAATTCAAAAGGCTACCTCAGTGCCAAATTTTAGATATTAAAGAGCCGCAACCACAAAGATAATCCAATTTCAATATCGCGCTCCTCAAAAGCAAGAAAAAGGTGTGTATTTTTTTTTTTACGAATTGCATAAGTCTTGTTTGAAGAATCAATTTGAATTGATTCCAAGGGCATATTGTAGAATATATATTAGTATTGGGTTAAAAAAAAATTCCCCGTAAAAATAATTCAACACCCATTAAGCCTTCAGAAGGCTCTACTATGACTCATGAAGATGAAGAATTGCAAGATGATCTATTAAAATTACAAGAGCAAGTGCACCAAATTTTGCTCTCGCAAAGAGCAACAAAAAATGAAATGGATGTTTTGAAGAAAGGCGTGGAAGTGAAGATGGATGGTTTGAAGAAAGGCGTGGAATCTAAGATGGATGACATGGAATCTAAGATCGATGAAAAAATGAAAGACAACATGGAAAACATGAAGAATGATCTAAAAGCAGCATGGAAGGTTCGACAAAGTTGATACAAGAAATTTTTTTCTTAATGGTGAAAAGATAGTAGAGGAAACTCATGATGAGAACAAAAATAAATGTTAATCGTGATTTCATAAACTCTAATGTTGGACGGAAGAACCACCATATTCCAAATATGGATATGAGGAAGTTTGATGGCAAGAATCCCATAACATGTATACTACAGATGGAACAATATTTTGATCTCAATAATGTCAAAAACACATAAAAGGTACGCGTTGCAACTTTACATTTAGAACACAATACATTTGTATGGTATCAATGGCTTTGCTCCCGTAAATAAATGATCACTTGGTCAATTTTTACAGAGGAAATGATAGCACATTGTAAAGATAAAAAAAGCAACACCTTCTTTAGCCAATTGATAAATCTCAAACAAAAGGGTTTAGTGGCGGAGCACATTGAGGACTTCCAAAAATTGAATATAAGGGTAAATCGATATTCCCCAGAGGAACACAGGATTGATCTCTTCATAGGTACTTTAAAGGATAACATCCAACATGAAGTTCGTGTTTTGGAACCCTCGATTCATTAGAGAAGGCATTCGTTGGCAAGAAAAATTGAATGTAAACTTATGGCGACAAGGAAGCCTACCACTCACTTCTATAAAGAAGGAAGTGTTGCTACGCCTAGATTTCCAAAACCTACAAGGTTAACACCACAAAAATTGGAAGAAAAAAGAGCAAAAGGCTTTTGCTACAGTTGTGATAGAAAATACAATAAAGGTCATAAGTGTGCTGAGAAGAAATTATTTTACATAGATTGTGAAGAGGAAGAAGAAAATGAACAAGAAGAGGATATACACCAGAAACCATCCCTAGAAGAGGAAGAAATGAATCCGACCATATCGTGTAATGCACAAGGTGAATTACCACTCCTCAAACTCTCAAGATAGAAGGACATATCAAGAAGAAAAGGTAATAGTGCGATTGATTCAAAGTCACACCCATAATTTTATTCATTGTAAGGTAGCTAAGGAATTGAATTGTTTCCTATACCCAGCAACGAATGTCTAGTGATGACAGCTTTGGAGGAACTATAAATTTCTCTGGAAAATGCCATAATATCAAGCTAACCATGGGGGAATATGTGTTGACTAGTCCAATGCTTTCCATTCCTATGGGAGGTGCTGATGTTGTACTAGGAGTACAATGGTTACAATCTTTGGGGACAATAGCTTTTAATTTTCAAGAACTTTTCTTAAACAAAATTTTGGAAGGAAAGGAAGTTGAATTACGGGCTATAGCAGGGAAGGCAGAAAATATAATAAGATCTAATGTCATGAAAAAGCTTCTGAAGAAAAAACAATGAAGTGTAATTGCACAATTATGCTCATTGGAAGTTCCAACATCAAAATCAATTATTTATCCAAATCCCCAAAAAGTCTTGGACAATCATTCCAAGGTGTTTGAAACTCCCAAAGGACTCCCACCTATTCGTGATCATTATCATGCTATTCATTTGATTCCAGGAATTGTTCCTCCAAACATTAGGCCTTATAGATATCCTTATGTCCAAAAGAGCGAAATTGAACGTATGATTGCAGAAATGTTAGAGGCTGGTATAATTCAACCTAGTCAAAGTTCTTTCTCTGCCCCAGTAGTATTGGTGCACAAGAAGGATGGATCATGGCAAGTGTGTTCGTATTTTATAGGAGCTAATAAGCTCACCATTAAAGATACCCCATTCTTGTGATTGATGAATTATTGGATGAATTACATGGAGCAATTTATTCACGAAAGTTGATCTTTTCGTTTAGGATATCATCAAATTAGAATGAAGACTGAAGATATTCCAAAAACATCATTTTGAACTCATGAGGGTCATTATGAATTTTTGGTCATGCCTTTTGGCCTTACCAATGCACTTTGATGATATACTAATCTACAACAGGTCTTGGAAGGATCATGTTCAACATGTTGACAGGGTGCTCAAACTATTGCAGGAGAAACAATTATATGCAAAAACATCCAAATGTTTCTTTGGAGTACAAGAGGTGGAATATCTGGGTCATATTGTATCTCATGAGGGTGTTAAAGTAGACCCTAACAAAATTCAAGCCATTAAGGAATTGAAAGTCCCCACAACCATTAAGCAATTGCGAGGATTTCTCGGGTGAACAGCGTATTATCGCAAGTTTTTTAAGAATTATGGGAGTATAGCAGCACCTCTAACAAAATTATTGAAGTCTGATGCATTTTCATGGACTCCTAAAGCAAATAAGGTCTTTTAACATCTTAAAGAGGCAATGTGCCTAGCACCAGTCTTAGCTATGCCAGACTTCACAAAAACCTTTATTGTGGAATGTGATGCCTCAGGAAATGGAATTGGTGTTGTTTTAATGCAGGAAGGAAGACCCATTGCTTTTGAAAGTCGTCCAATCAAAGGAAAGTATTTACAGAAACCTATTTATGAGAAGGAAAAGTTAGCAATACTGCATGCACTAAAGAAATGGCGAACTTACCTAATGGGAAGACACTTCAAGGTAAAAACTGATCATGATAGTCTTAAACACTTTTCGGAACAAAGACTATCTTCAGAAGAGCAGCAAAAATGGGTCACAAAGATGTTGGGTTATGACTTTGAAATAATCTACAAAAAAGGAAAGCTTAATGTTGTTGCAGATGCACTCTCAAGAAAGAATGAAGAGGTGGAAGCATTGCTTTGTGCCATTTCTATTATCCAACCGTATTGGATAACCGAAGCAAGAGATGAATGGAAGAAGGACAAAGATGTATGGACACTCATTCAAAAGTTGCAGCAAGATCCTAGTACATCTGATACATTTAGTTGGAAAAATGAATCCTTATGGTACAAAGATCGCTTATATCTTTGTAAGAATTCCCAACTAAAACAAAAGATTCTTCTGGAATTGCACACTTCTCCTTTAGGAGGACACTCAGGATTTTTAAAAACTTACCACAGGGTGAAGAAAGATTTTTTTGGGATGGCCTTAAATCTGATATTCAAAAGTTTGTGGCAGAATGTTTGGTTTGCCAGCAGAATAAAGTGGAGACAATTAAGACCCCGGGACTTCTACAACTTTTATCCATTCCAAGTCAACGTTGGGAGGAGATTTCAATGGATTTTATCACAGGTTTACCTAAGTCCGAAGGAAAGAGTGTCATCATGGTGGTAGTTGATAGACTTACCAAGTATGCACACTTTTGTGCATTATCTCATCCATTTAAAGCAAGTACAGTTGCTACTACATTTATGGACACAATTCAAAAGCTACATTGAAACCCAAGGGTTATTGTGAGCGACAGAGATCCCATTTTTACTGGAAATTTTTGGACGGAGTTATTTTCTTGTTTGGGTACTCAATTAGCTCATAGCTCATCTTATCATCCTCAATCTGATGGTCAAAATAAGATAGTAAATAAATGTTTGGAAGGATATCTTCGTTGTTTTGTATCTGATAAACAAACACAATGGGTCAAGTGGTTACCTCTTGCCGAATGGTGGTATAACACTTCCTTCCATACTGCAGCAAAAATGACCCCATTTATGGCACTTTATGGATATCATCCACCATCCATCACATCATATTTTAGAGAAAATTCGAAGGTTCAAGCAGTGGAAGATCACATCGAGCATCAGCAAGAAGTTCTCCAACTCTTAAAGGATAACCTGAATTTGGCACAAAATCGAATGAAACAACAGGCAGATCAACATCGCAGCCAGAGAAGTTTTGATGTAGGAGATTGGGTATTTTTACGGCTACAACCATACAAACAAATGTCCCTCAAGCAAGCTAAGAAGGATAATAAATTATCGCCAAAGTACCATGGTCCTTACAAGGTGTTGCAAAAGATTGGTACTATGGCATACAAATTGGAGCTTCCTGCTTCTTCGCGAGTACATCCAGTTTTCCATGTTTCATGCTTAAAGAAGGTTATAGGTGAAAATCTTCCAGTTCAAACAATATTGCCAGAACTTGATGAGGAAGGAAAATCATATTGGAACCTGAAGCGGTCATGGAAACAAGAACTCGACAGCTACGGAATCGATCAATTTCAGAGTATCTCATCAAGTGGAAGAACTTACCCACTGAAGATTATACATGGGAGGATGAGAATTTTATACAGAAGCACCCAGAGCTACTCAAGCGTTGAGGACAACACTTTTTTGAAGGAGAGGGGCATGTTAGGTCCCTATATTACTAGTATAGTCACTTATTGTTGTTAGTGTAACCCCCTTATTGTTATTATTGTACCCCTGTAACCCCCATATTGTTATTATTGTGCCCTTAAATTATTATTGTTAGGTCGGCTAGGATTACTTTGTGGCCCCACTAGGATTACATTATGGCCCCATGGACTCCTATATATAGAAAGGAGGTTTGTAATTTGTATCATCCAAGAATTTTTCATTAATGTAATGTATTGGAGGTTGCCCCCTCGAAGTGGCTTATTTCTAAGGCGTTGATATCTCTTTTCTTCTATTTTTGGAGCTGGTTTCACAACATGCCCAGAGGCTGAGACTTTTTATACTAGTGTTATTGGATGAGGTGTTGGTGGAAGTGATGTTAATTTAGAAGATGCAACCACAAGTGTTGTGTTATCACAATTGCTAAATTCTTGTGGGAGGTGATCACAAAACAAGACTCCTTTTCCATGTCCCAAATCTACCAAATTAGCACATGTAGAGAGAACATTGGTGAATCTGAAATGGTTATGTTCGGTACTTATTTTTTGCATATCACATTAAAAATCTAGTGCCTCCTCGTAAAATCCTCACCTCATATAATCAACCACAATTACAGATGATTACACCACATTTGGTTTATACATTTACTTAGGTAGGTAGGGTGCCCCTATCTCCCATCTCCCTATCGAGTAATATGGTCACATATTCTTTCTTCTATGATACTGGTTCCTCTCTCTCATCCTTCCTCTCTCTCCCTTTCTCTCCTACCTCCCTCTCTCTTCCCCCATCTCTCTCTCTCTCTGCCCTCCAATCCTCTCACTATCTGCCTCCCTCTCTCTTTCTCTCTCTCCCCCTTCCATCTTTGTGTCACTCTCTCCCTCTCTTACCCTTCTATACCTCTCTCTTTCTCCCTCTCTCTCTCCATTCCTTCTCTCCCCTCTCCTTCAATTTATCTACATCTCTCCCTTGTGACTCCCCCCTATCTCTCCACCTCTATCACTCTATGTCATCGTTCTTCCTTCTCATATATATCTAGAGTTAATATATCTCATGATATATTAATATATATTATAATATAACAATTTAATATTGTATTGATCCAAATTTATTAAATTTAATAATATTAATATTATAATATATTAATATGAATATTAGAATTAATAATAATAATAATAATATTATTAATCTTTTAATATTGATATTACGATTAATAATGTTTTTTTTGCATGGTATTAATAATAATTTGGCGCTTGGTATTTGGTTCATGAGCTTCACCTAAATAAAACCTCTTTTTCGAGTGCTCTTAAATATAAAGAGGATTATGGAGTAAATATAAAAAAAATATTTTATTTATTTACCATACTTCTGGTTTATTTATATTTTATTTATTTACCATGGTATTTGGCCCATAGGCTTGGTATATAATCAGATGTTGATTTCTAATTCTATTTGATATATTTTTATTTATTTACCATACATCTTTTATAAATATGGTATTTGGCCCATGGTACTTAGCCCATGGCATTAAAATGGTATTTTCCCCATAGGTTTCACCTCAATAAAACCTCTTGTTTGAGTTTCCTTAAATATAAAGAGGTCTATGAAGTAAATATAAAAAGAGGTTTTATTTATTTACCATGCCTTTCGTTTATTTATTTTCCATACTTTTGCAGTAAGTATTAAAATAAGTTTTTATTTATTTATCATACCTCTAGTTTATTAAAAATGTTAAATATTTACGTGTTTAAGTTTTTACTTGATATCTACCCCATATTGGGCTAGAAACTCATAATCATGCTTGTTTAGTGAAATGTTTAATTCAAGCCCTTCAACATTACACATTTTATGAATGTACTTCCAATTTTAAAATCCTTATTTTTTATTATTTAAAAAAATGATAAATAGTATTTTTTTTCATTTTCCCTGCTAAAACTTTGGCGAAACTATCAAAAAACTAAAACCTCTTGATGCTCTTATTAAGCTCCACAAAATTTATTTCTGAATTCCAGATCGAGTGGATGTTGGAAACTCTGAAGTCTGCTAAAATTTTTTCACATTAAGATAGTTTTGCTCCCTTACGAGCTCAACATAATCAACATTTTCTAATGTTTCTCCATATACAGGTAATATTATTTTGGTACATTTATGTATCTGAACTTCTATTTTAAGTCGTCTCTACTTCAAACCCCCAATATTTTACATAGAACATAAGATGATAATTTGTTTCTTCCTCAGGATTTCAAAAAGAGAACGCTCACGGTGATGCTATGAGGTTTTGTTGTTGTATTTTTTGAAATGACAGAGATTAAATAATTGATTTTAAGTAGAAAGATTGAAAGGAACGAGACATCAAGGCTACTACAATGGGGAGGGGAGATTTTTTATCTAGATAACCTTTTACAAGTTGATATCCCCACTGAGGTTTCGTGCACAAACCCTACCTCTCAGTTTGCAAGTTGATATCCCCACTGAGGTTCCATGCAAAAACCCTACATCTCAGATTTTGTTACTTGCAAATAATTTTATTACATAATTTTTGTAAAACAATTATTTTGTGGTCAGTAAAAAAAACCCTAATTTCTTTTTGCCTCATTTTTTCATGATTGAAATCTTAATTGTTCTTGGTTTCCTTCAGCAAAATCTAATTCTGCTTTGTTTCCATGAATACAAATTTGATTTGGTTTTTTCCTTGTGAGTAAAACTCTATTGTTACGCTTTCATCCAAATTGTTGCAAAAGGAAGCCTTTATTTTTGGCTTTAGCATGGTTCCATGATGAATATAAATATCAATCCAGATTCTAGAGTAGAGAAAAATGAGGCAAATTGGGTTGAATTTACTACACTTAGGGTTTAGTTGAAAACACAATGGCAGTATGATATTATCTAAAAAGTAGTTATTACCTCAATGATAAAATCACTAGCACCAACGTAGGGAGAGGGTTGCTGAATACGAACGAGCCAATTTGGGGTAGCTTCACACTTGGTGAGAAATAATACATTCCAATGAAATAAAACTTTCTTTTTAGAACTGCTTTAGTTTTTTTCCCAACATACTACACTGCAAACTATGGATTACCTTTGGCTTAGTTGACAGTTCTGAGGGGTATCTGTCTAGCCAAAGTTGACTAGCACTTTAATTTAGTATCACTGCTTTAAATGAAATTCATGCTGCATGGATTGGACATATCACTACAAGGACATGATCCTTGTCCACAACTTATCATGCCACATGAGTATGATAACCTCTCCATGGAACCAATGTACCATTATCAAATTTATGAGTTTATTTGTTGAAGTTCAAGTGCAGGTGGAGCTTCACTAGGACTATGAAGTAATCAAGGAAAACAATATCTATTCATCCTTCCTTTCAATTCGAACAAGCGAGTTTGGGGAAGCTTCCCACTTCACAAGAAATGGAATCTTCCATTGAAATAATTAATTTTTTTGGAACTACTTCAATAACTTGCCCAAGGGGGCTTGTATTACAAATTGCAGATTTCGTTTGGGTTAATTACCAGTTTTGAGGGGTAGTTGTCTCGTCAAAATTGTCTGGCACTTTCATTCAGTCTCATTGCTTTGAATGAAATTCATGACAAATGGATCATAAATATGATGGAAATAATGGGACCCTTATCCATGGCTTATAATGAACATGAGTATGCTAACCTCTCCGCTGAACGAATGCAACATTAGAAAATTTATCAGCTCAAAATGTTTTAAAGCCTACCAAATTTTTTAAGCTAATGCCAAAAAATACAAGCATCTCTCATCTTTGTTAGGGCCCTATATTACTAGTGTAGTCCCTTATTGTTGTTAGTGTAGCCCCCTTATTGTTATTTTTGTACCCATTTAATCCCCATAATGTTATTATTGTGCCCCATAATGGCCCACTATTGTTATTGTTTTGCCCTTACATTATTATTGTTAGGTCAGCTAGGATTATATTGTGACCCCATGGACTCCCATATATAGAAAGGGGATTTTTTCATTTGTGTCATCCAAGAATTGTTCATTTATGTAATGTAAAGGAGGTTTCCCCCTCAAAGTGGCTGATTTCTAAGTCATTGATCTCTCTTTTCTTCTATTTTGTGAGCTGGTTTCATAAAATATGGTATCAGAGATTTGGATTCTAGGGTTTTTCTACTTCAAACAGGTCATTGTAGAATTTTCACTATAAATGTTCTTATACGAAGGTTTAGAAACTAAAAACAAAACCCATTTGTGAACAAATCCCAAGGAACTTCGTGTAAAAATTTTAGATCTTGTTTCACAATATTTTCGGAGATATGATCTGTGGAAGTTAGGGTTTTTGCAGGATCCCGAATTTAATCTCAAAGAGATGACCTTGGGAAAATTGTCATAACTCTCTCTTTGAGCATCGGATTGGAATTATGTAAAAATTGGCCAAAATTTCACGGACTGTATCTTCTTGTGTAT
The DNA here is from genome assembly GCA_034641835.2 of Pinus albicaulis. Lineage (NCBI taxonomy): Eukaryota > Viridiplantae > Streptophyta > Pinopsida > Pinales > Pinaceae > Pinus > Pinus albicaulis. The sequence continues at coordinate 1,002,436,858 of CM076583.1, read as the reverse complement.
CAATTTCAGAGCTGAAGGAGGAAACAGTGACATGTCGCACGCCGTACATGTTCGCTCTACTCAACCAGTCCATAATTAGGTCATTGTGGGAGATTGGGCATAAATTTGTCTTGAAGAATCCAAATCTGGTCATACATGTGGCATTGGAAAGAAGATTCAGAGGGATAATAAAGGAATGAAGATAAAATATGGGGATCTGAATTCACATAGATACATTAGATTCAATATTGAGCTCCTCAAAAGCAAGAAAAATGTGTGTATTTTTTCTTTAAAATTGCATAAGTCTTGTTTGAAAAATCAGTTTGAAGGGATTGCAAGGGAATATTGAAGCATATATATCAATATTGGGTTCTAAAATGGCCCCTAAAAAGAATTCAACAACCACTAAACCCTCATAAGTCTCTACTATGACTCATGAAGAGGAAGAAATGCAACATGATATATCAAAATTACAAGAACAAGTGCAACTATTTTCGCTCTCACAAAGAGTAACAAAAAAATGAAATGGAAGCTAAGATGGATGATTTGAAGAAAGGCGTGGAAGCTAAGATGGATAGTTTGAATAAAGGCGTGGAAGCTAAGATGGATGGTTTGAATAATGACATGGAAGCTAAGATGGATGGCGTGGAAGATAAAATGGATGGTATAGAAGGCAACATGGAAGCTAAGATGGATGGTTTGAAGAATAGCATGGAAGCTAATATGGATGTTATAGAAGACAACATGGAATATTTGAAGAAAGAAATGGAAGGTTTGAAGGAAGGTTTGGAAAATTTGCTACAAGAAAAGCTTCCCAATGGTGAAAAAGTAGTAGAGGAAACTCATGATGAGAATAAAATAAATTTTAATCATGATTTCATAGACTCTAATGTTGGATTTAAGACCCACCATATTCCAAAGATATAAATGAGGAAGTTTGATGGCAAGGATCCGATAACTTGGATACTACAAATGGAGCAATACTTTGAGCTCCATAATACACAAAACACACAAAAAGGTACACATTGCAACTTTATATTTAGAACAAAATTAGTTAGTATGGTATCGATGGATTTGTTCTCATAAACCACTGGTCACTTTGTCAATTTTTATGGAGGAAAGGATAGCACATTATGAGGATACAAAGAGAAATACCTTCTTTAGACAATTGATAAATCTCAAACAAAAGGGTTCAATGATGAATCACATTGAGGACTTCCAAAAATTGAATATAAGGGTAAATAATATTCCAGAGGAACATAGGATTGATGTCTTCACAGGGACTCTAAGGGATAACATCCAACATGAGGTTCACCTTTGGGAACCTGATACATTGGAGAAGGCATTCAAGTTGGCAAGAAAAATTGAAAGCAAAATTATGGCGATAAGGAAGCCTACCACTCACAACTATAAAGATAGAAGTGTTGCTACTCCTAGAATTCCACAACCTACAAGGTTGAAACCATAATAATTGGAAGAAAAAGAGCAAAAGGGATTTTCTATAGTTGTGATATCAAATACACGAAAGGTCATAAGTGTGCTGAGAAGAAATTATTTTACATAGATTGTGAAGAGGAGGAGGAAAAGGAACAAAAAACTTCAAAAGAATAGGATATACACTAGGAACCAACTCTAGAGGAGGAAGAAATGAATCCAACCATATCCTGTAATGCATTAGTAGGAAAAACCCCTCCTCAAACTTTCAATATAGAAGGACATATCAAGAAGAAAAATGTAATAGTGCTTATTGATTTGTGTAGTACCCATAATTTCATTCATTGTAAGGTACCAAGGAATTGAATTTATTCCTCTACCCAGCACTAGAGTGTCAAGTTATGGTGGCAAATGGAGGAACTATATATTTCTCTCGAAAGTGCCATAATATCAAGCTAACCATGGGGGAATATGTATTGAATAATCCAATGCTTTCCATTCCAATGGGTGGTGCTGATGTTGTACTAGGAGTACAATGGTTACAATATTTGGGGACGATAGCTTTTAATTTTCAAGAACTTTTAATGAATTTTTTTTCGAAAGGAAGGGAATTTAAATTACAGGGTATCGCAGGGAAGTCAGGAAAGATAATAAGCTCTAATGTCTTGACATAGCTTCTGAATAAAGAACAACGAGTCATCATTGCACAATTATGCTCACTAGAAGTTCCAACATCAAAATCATCTATTTATTCAAATCTCCAAAAAGTCTCAGACAATCATTTTAAGGTGTTTGAAACTCCCAAAGGATTCCCACCTATTCATTATCATGATCATGCTATTAATTTTATTCCAGGAAGTGTTCCTCCAAACATCAGGCCTTACATATATCCTTATGTCCAAAAGAGAAAAAATGAACATATGATTGCAACAATGCTAGAGGCTGGTAAAATTCAACCTAGTCAAAGTTCCTTTTCTGCTCTAGTAGTATTGGTGCACAAGAAGGATGGATCATGGTGCATGTGTCTAGATTATAGGGAGCTCAATAAGATCACTATTAAAGATAAATTTCCCATTCCTGTGATTGATGAATTATTGGATGAATTACATGGAGTAATTTATTTCACCAAGTTTGATCTCCGTTCAGAATATCATCAAATTAGAATGAAGATTGAAGACATTCTGAAAACAAAATTTCAAACTCATGAGGGTCATTCTTGTTGAGATTCAACAAGATGATGATCCTAGTAAAAATTAAGCACCTACACTAGGTGGGGCCCACGGCTATTTTTAGGTGATATGTCTATTTTTAGAATTTGGATCAAAGTCTATTTTTGGCTCTAATCTATTTATATATGGTTGAGAAAATTATATGGATGGATGGGCGTCTATTTTTGGAATGCATGTGCGAATTTGTTTCATGGAATGCATGTCTAAAACTAGAATGCATGTCGATTATTGTTATTTATTAACAATAATTAGACAATAAATAATAATCTATTCTCTTGAAGCACTTGATTTCAGTTAACTGATGTGGCAAACCAGCTAATTGAAGGAATTTTGAGTTCAAAGGTTGGTTGGTGGGACATGCTAATGGACTTCGTTGTAACTGAGTAATACAAAGTTGTAACAGAGTTGGATGTGTAGTTATGTGAGTTGTAAAGTAGTTTAACTCAGTTAAGTGAGTTAAACTCAGTTGTGATAGTTGTAACTAGCTGTAACTAAAGATATACTAGTGAGAGATCAGTGAATTAAATATTAAATTATTTCACATGGAGTGATCTCATATGAAACTGAATATTTACAACTGTTAACTACATGCATGTCAGATCGAGTGGAGACCCAGTTGAGAGATAGGTGAAAGGGACAATTTGACTATTAGTTGTGACTATAGTGGGTGAACAAGTTCAACCAAACACACATTGGAGATTCCAATGAGGATTGCGCAGTAAAGGCAAGGCAAGATCGAATTCATTCAGGGATTGTGATCAGCAGGGATTGCACAGTGGAGGCAGGCTGTCAGGAGGCAATAAATTGGTGCATGTTTATGCCAATTTTTGTATGATAGTGTGAGACGATTGTATATTGTACTAAGAGCTCTTGGATTAGATTTTTTAATGATATTGTTTCATGATCCATGATATATACATAATATATGATACTGGGGTTTTTAGCTTTATGCTTTCCCGGTAAAAACATCTGTGTTATGTGTGATTGATATTTCTTCATGTGTTTGCAATTTGCGATTAAATTTCCGCAAAGATTTAAGTAGAAGGATTCTGTATTTAACAGTGGCATATAATTTTTAGATCAGGAGAATCCAAAAATACATAATTGTATTAAATTTTTTACAATTATGAATGTTTTTTTCATGCCTTTTGACCTTACCAATGCACCTTCTACAGTTCAAGGGTTGATGAATTCCATTTTCAAACCCTTCCTTATAAAAGTTTTGTTAGTATTTTTTGATGATATACTAATCTACAACAAGTCTTGGAAGGATCATGTTCAACATGTTGATAGAGTGCTCAAACTATTGGAGGAGAAACAATTATATGAAAAAACCTCCAAATGTTTCTTTGGAGTACAAGAGGTGGAATATATGGGTCATATTATATCTCAGGATGGTGTTAAGGTAGACCCTAACAAAATTAAAGCCATTAAGGAATGGAAAGTCCCCACAACCATAAAGTAGTTGTGAGGATTTCTTGGGTTAACATGGTATTATCGCAAGTTTGTTAAGAACTACGGGAGAATAGCAGCACCTCTAACAACATTATTTAAGAAAGATGGATTTTCATGGACTCCTGAAGCAACTAAGGCCTTTGAACATCTTAAAGAGGCAATGTTCCAAGCACCAGTCTTAGCTACGCTAGACTTCACAAAAACTTTATTGGGGAATGTGATGCCTAAGGAAATGGAATTGGTGTTTTTTTAATGAAAGAAGGAAGGCCCATTACTTTTTAAAGCTGTCCAATCAAAGGAAATTATTTACAGAAAGATATTTATGAGAAGGAAATTTTGGCAGTACTACATGCACTAAAGAAATGGCGACCTTACCTAATGGGAAGAAACTTCAAGGTAAAATATTATCATGATAGTCTTAAATACTTTTTGGAACAAAGACTATCTTCAGAAGAGTAGCAAAAATGGGTCACAAAGATGTTGGGTTATGACTTTGAAATCATATACAAAAAAGGGAAGCTAAATGTTGTTTCAGATGCACTCTCAAGAAATGATGAGGATGTGGAAGCATTACTTTGTGCCATTTCTATTATCCAAGCTGATTCGATAACTGAAGCAAGGGAGGAATGTAAGAATGACGAAGAAGTATGGACACTCATTCCAAAGTTGCAGCTAGATCCCAATACATATCATACATTTAGTTGGAAAAATGATTCCTTATGGTACAAAGATCACTTATATCTTTGTAATAATTCCCAACTAAAACAAAATATTCTTTTGGAATTGCACACCTCTCCCTTTGGATGACATAGGATTTTTAAAAATTTAACACAGGGTGAAGAAAGATTTTTTTTTGGGATGGCCTTAAATCTGATATTCAAAAGTTTGTAGCGGAATGTTTGGTTTTCCAGCAAAATAAAGTTGAGACAATTAAGACCCTGGGCCTGCTATATCCTTTATCCATTCCAAATCAATGTTGGGAGTAGGTTTCAATGTATTTTATCACAGGCTTACGTAAGTCCAAAGGAAAGAGTGTCATCATGGTGCTAGTTGATAGACTTACCCAGTATGCACACTTTTGTGCATTATATCATCCATTTAAAGTGAGTACAATTTCTACTGCATTTATGGAAACAATTCAAAAGATACATGGAAACCCAAAGATTATTGTAAGTGATAAAAATCCCATTTTCACTGGAAATTTTTGGATGAAATTATTTTCTTGTTTGGGTACTCAACTAGATCATAGCTCACCTTATCATCCTTAATCTGATGGGCGAACTAAGATAGTGAACAAGTGTTTGGAAGGATATATTTGTTGCTTTTTATTTGATAAACAAACATAATGGATCAATTGGTTACCTCTGGCTGAATGGTGATATAACACTTCCTTCCACACTGCAACAAAAATGACCCCATTTATGGCACTTTATGGATATCATCCGCCACCCATCACATCATATTTAAGAGAAAATTCTAAGGTTCAAGCAGTGGAAGATCAAATCGAGCATCAACAAAAAGTTCTCCAACTCTTAAAGGATAACCTAAATTTGGCACATAATCAAATTAAACAACATGCATATCAACATCACATCGAGAGAAGTTTTGATGTAGGTGACTAGGTATTTTTAAATCTACAACCATACAAACAAATGTCCCTCAATCAAGCTAAGAAGGATAATAAATTATTGCCAAAGTACTATGGTCCTTACAAGGTGTTGCAAAAGATTGGTACTATGGCATACAAATTGGAGCTTCTTGCATCTTCCCGAGTGCACCCAGTTTTCCATGTTTCATGCTTAAAGAGGGTTATAGGTGAAAAACTTCCGGTTAAAACAATATTTCCAGAAATTGACGAGGAAGGAAAATCATATTGGAACCTGAAGAAGTCAAAAAATAATAACTCAACAGTTACAAAATTGATCAATTTCAGAGTATCTCATCAAGTGGAAGAACTTACCCACTGAATATTCCACATGGGAGGATGAGAATTTTATACAGAAGCATCCATAACTACTCAAGCGTTGAGGACAACAATTTTTTTAAGGAGAGGGACATGTTAGTCCCCTATATTACTAGTGTAGTCCCTTATTTTTGTTAGTGTAGCCCCCTTATTGTTATTTTTGTACCCATGTAGTCTCCATATTGTTATTATTGTGTCCCATAATATCCCACTATTGTTATCGTTGTGTCCTTACATTATTACTCTTAGGTCAGCTAGGATTATATTGTGACCCCATGGACTCCTATAGATAGAAAGGAGGTTTTTTCATTTGTGTCATCCAAGGATTGTTCATTTATGTAATGTAAAGGAGGTTTACCCCTCGAAGTGGCTGATTTCTAAGTCGTTGATCTCTCTTTTCTTCTATTTTGTGAGCTAGTTTCATAATAATCTTTCCGCACTTAAATTGGTGCATTTCCATCACTATAGGAATAATTAATAATTTTTCCAAAAGGCTACATCATCATTCAATAGCTACATCATGTAAACCCCACATAAAGGATGAGTATGTTGGGTTGGATTTAATTTTGGGTCATTGTCACAACAATTGTTCTATATTTCCATCAAACCATAGGTTGACTGATAGTATGTTGCTGCTAGATCTAAGGATGTCAAGATTTTGTTCCTCACTCCATGATCACCAAGGTGGTTTACTCTCTATAGGAATTTGGCTTGACCTTAAGAAGGTTGACATGGGGGTAACAATAAATATAGAAACCTTTGGTTAATCAACCATAGGTAGAGGGGATTTTAGTATGCCGAAATTTCCTAGGCACATACTTCAACATAATTGTAAGCATGAATACAAGAAATCGCAAAAGTATAAGTACGGCTATATCCTAAAGTGGGTATGTCACTGCACCAAAGTTATCAAAGATTGAGTTTAAAGAGGGTTAGAGAATGATTGGAATGGAACTGATTGAAATATTGAGTTGAAGAGTCAATTGCCTAAAAAAGTATATAATATATTCAAACATCGGTAATGAAAACAAAGAAGTTTTCACTTAGAATTGTGTACCAACCTCTTACTAGGAAAGCATATCAGTAAAAATGACTCATCAACTTTGTCATCTATTTTTTCAAATGTTATTTTGAAGAGAAGAATATATTTTGTGGATTCCTTTTCCCATTCCACACTTTCCCATGAAGCAAGCACTATATGGAAAATAAAATGTACTCTGGGTCGATACAAGTTGAAAACCACTGAATTATTATGATTAAGGCTTTTCCTAGAATATTGTATGAGGTATTAAGAAAAAAAATTGATTTGTAGGAGCTAGGACCTAATGGTGTACCTAGATAAATATTCTGGGATTAACTTGATCATTGCAATTCCATATTCCCTCTATTCTAGATTCTAAATTGTTCCCAAGGGCCAAGACATGCATAACATGTCATTACCAATAACCTTCATATCTTGAAAATCTCACAAGGAAGGCCATCTTTCCCAGGGATTTCTCATATTTCATCCCATTATGCACTAAGATGATATTCTCTTCTAATGTGTGATCCAAGCATATCTCATTCAATACTCCACAACTTAGTAGGGATAACACTCCTCGTCTATGAAGGTCCAAGCCTCACTAACCTGATCCGTCAAAGGAGTATTCTACATATATATTTTTTAAGTGGAATGTGAATGTATCTTTGATATTTACCAGGTTCTCAATTAAAATTACCTTTGGATTATTGATCCCGTGATTCTTTCTAAATAATTTTTTTTGCTTGAGAAATTGTTGGAGGGTTCATCACCCTTCACCACTGTAAATGATCCTTGATTATGACCCCAACCTTGGATCTATATAATTCATTGTATTTGAGTATACAGTCCTCCTTAGTAATCTTTTCTTGTAGGGTGAGCATGACATTAGAAATATCCTCCTCAAGAAGCATCCACACCTCAATTAATTATGATATTCCTTTTTGTTATGTGTTCTTTTCTATCTAGCAACTGTTCTCCCCCATCCATGAAGGAGCTTGAACATTTTTCAAATAGATGCCTCCCACCATAGTATCTAGTCATAATTATCTCATGGTCTAGGAACCAGATTTTAGACATTTGTGATCAATGTACATTAGTGTTTAGCAGAAACATATGATGCATTCAACTTGAAAGGAAGAGACATTGGAAGGTCACTCCAACCACTATGGTAATAAAGTCTTATTTCATATTTTGGATAATATATCCCATCTAATATATCTTGGAATCTTTCAATATCCCTCCTATTATACCAAGAAAATTCAACCTTTGAAATACATATGTTTTTGTATCTAGTTCACATCAGATATTAAAAATCTGGATTTACAACTTGAACAGGTTTTGTTTAATCCTCTAGAGAGGATAAACCAAAAGTTGTCTTCATTGCCTCCCTCCCACTTTACCATATTAAATTCACTCAAGAGAATCCATTTAGAAACTGGTAGTGAATTATCAATCCAATCCAACAACCATCTAAAATCTATTGCAAGGGACACATTGTAAACAGAACAAAAACTATTCACCTACCTGGAAAACCACACTCATTATTAAAATCCCATACCATGAGTTACAATTTCTGAACTCAATTGAGGTGCTAATCCAATAATAGTATAAATAGAGTTCTTTCATGGTTAATCACCTAAAAAGAGCCATGCCAAAAAATTCTATTCATTATTGTTGAAGAGAGCTCAAAGGCAGTAGTCTTGACCTCCTTCAAACACAAGACATCAACTCTTTGTCTTCAATGAAATCCTTAATTAGAGCCTTTTGGAGGGGAGGGTTATACCCTTTACATTCCAAGATCAAAAAATAAGATTCCTCTTGCAATATTGCCTTTCCTGTTCAATGCCTCAAGCATATTGTTGATCAACATCTCCTCAGCACCTTATTGGCCTTACTATGTGTCTTTGGTTATTGCATTATTGTAAGGAATATTATTCACCATATTTGAAGATTTGGGAGGATGATTGATTCTTTTTTTCCATTGTGAGAACTTTTCCTTTTACCATTTTATTGCATATTAAAACTACCATGATTTTCAACAATTTTGGACTGATTCTTTCTGTTTGATTGTCAGCAGTCTTCAAAAATTCCTTCTTTATTTCCTTCTGGACATGTCTACTTTTGGACCTAACTGGGTTTCCCTTGGGATATTTCAGCCACCTTTTATGAAGAATTTTCTTTGCCAGTCTGATCATATTTGGACACTCTTCTATGAGGGAATTCCTTGACATGATGATATGGAACCTTCCATGAAAAACATGAATTTGGATGGTTAATATATCTCATTTGCTGATTAAAAGTTCTACCTTTGCCAAAAATATTAGTATATTGGTGCAATGGTTTTGTCAAATTGACATATAAACACACTCGAGGACTTTCTCGATATGTGGAACACTCTCTTAGAAAACAAAAATAAAAACCTTCCCAAACCTCTCTTATATTGGCTTCATACCTCTTATTTTGATCTAATATGTTGGTGAAATCAATGAAAATTGAAAATTTGGCTTGATTGAAGATGGAAGAATTGAAATATTCACTCAAGGATTGAAGATAAATGATGGAGCCAACTATATTCCAAGTGTCTTGGAGTAGAACAATGTGGGCATCCTATTTTAAGTAAAAAATAAGTGATAGGTAGTGATAACCCAAGGCCATAATGGGATTACATGAATATATTATTCTTGTTCCTCCAATGATGTTCAAACTTCACACCATTACTGGAAATCCTATTCTAAAGGATTTTTCTGAAGGCAATATAGGAGAACATATTTTTTTCGCAATGCACGCTTCCTTTTGGTAAAGGAATGGGCATGATCAAGCAAGAAGGGAAGGTTGGAAACAATGAAGTATTCTTCCATATAGGAATACATTGAGTCTATTATATATAAATAATCACACATGTCCATCCCTTCTTTCAGCAATACCTTAAGGTCAGGAATCTGCAAGATGTTTTTTGCATGTTTAATCATCCCTTGAATCAATGAGTACATTATCCTCATCTGATTATTTTTTGAATGTCGTTGTCTAATGCACACTATTTACAATCAATTATAAAATCCTGAGTTTTTATAATGGATATGTGGATCAGTAGCTACAAATATTCTACTTGCAACCATTGTATTAATGGTTGGGTGAGAGGGAACACCATGCATTAATGTAGCAATTTTTATTTGCAGAGGAAGCTGGTCACCGCTACAACATAGTGGAAATGTCAAATTAAGGAAGGGTTTATGTTTTTATGTTATTCTCTTGAGATCTCTCTATATATGACCTTTAATTGTTTAACATATATTTTTCTTATACCTATTGTTATTAATTTACTCATTTCCCTATATTTTCAAATGAACTAATGTTCTAATATGGTAGTTGTAAAATAGTTGGCACAATTTGTAGGAAGCTCCAGTAATTTTCAAACTCTAGAAAGATATTGGTTGGGATACTTTTTCTTATTCCAAATAAGCTCTGCCATCTCAATTTTTTCACAAAGTTAGGATAATTCGTCATTATATTTTTTTGCAGTTATGTTTCTCCTGAATATGAAATGACTGGGCATCTGATTGTGAAGGGTGATGTGTATAGTTATGGCGTAGTGTTACTAGAATTTATTACTAGAAGGAAACTAATTGATATGTCAGAACCCCTCGGGAAGGAAAACCTGGTTACATGGGATCAGTATCTCCTTACAAGAAAAGTGGGATTGGAAGCATTGGGGAACCCTAAATTGGGTAACAATCTCCCCTTCAACAACAAACTTGAAACTACTACTTCCATGTGTGTTCATCTTGAAGTTTCACATCAACCATTTATGGGCTAGGTTGTACAAGCTTTGAAGCTTGTTTATAATGATATAGATGCAAGCAATGGAGGTGGATCTGCTAGTTTTAGTCCCAATGGTGAGTATAATGCTCATGATATAAAGGTCAAGGATGGCCCTACTCAACAGAGGCCCCAAAGTATTTAGTATGTACCTGATGGTAGTTATTTTGTAACAATTGATTATGATTTAGGTCCCCTCCAAACACCGGAAATAGATACAAAAAGACCAATTTCATAATATGATTTTTTGTCTACTTCTAGAAGCTCATTGAGGCAATTAACAGGATTGTTTAGGAGGCACAATAGTTCTGGTCCCCTAAGAACAAATAAAAGTAAAAATCCTGGTATGGAATTAGGGGTATTGCAGGGGGTAGCATAACTGAGCATGGGGTAAAAAGGCATGAATATGTACATGATATTTGGTCGTAATGGTTTTTTATATTTCTTTCACATGGTTAAGACATGTATGGAATTCTGGTTATTAATAAACGACATACAAAAGAAAGTTATTTTTTCCTCCAGGTAGCAACTTTTTAAGCCATCAGATACCTTAGCCAAAAAGTACTTTCCTTATGTTGTTAATATTCCCATTGTATCACATCATGTTCATATGATGACTATGATATTTACTATTGATGGGTTATTATAATGAACGTTAGTTTCTAGTTAAATTGAAGCATCTAGTTTGATGCTCTTTACAAATATGTTTACCCAAATTCTTGAGCAACATAATTTTTTGAGGGAAAGGAAAATATTCACATAGACAATATTTTTTCGAAATTCTACAAGAAGGAAATTTGGCTTGCTAAAGATATCGTCATTTGAACATTAAGTTGCTTAAATGAGTATGGTTTATTTCTCACCCCAGATCCATAGACCATAATAGTGATTTATAAGGTTGTCTCAGAAACTATTGAGGAAGTACTGCATGCAGCCAACAGATTGTAAGCGTTTGATCACATTTGCAGATATCTCACTTTAGTGATGCATTTATGGCCTATGGTTTGTTGAGTATTTTTCTATGAGCATTAAACCCTCAATGTATTTTTTTTTTTTTTTTTTTTTTTTTGCGGGTTCACTTTTTAGGAGTAGAATACCATAGTTTACAATTTGTCTTCTTTGTGTATTCTTCTCAAATACACTAAGTATACTGAAATTCCAAGATTTAAAAATATTTCATTTTTTTCAACTGAACATACAAAGAGATTTGTGGCTTCTAACATTTTTGTAGTTTGGTTTTTAAGAACTTTTGTACTTTTCCTTATGTGGAGACATAGAAGCCTATTCTTTTAAGAAATGTAAATTATTTTCCTACAAAATGACATGTATGATTGAGGAGTTTTCTTAAACTGAACAAGCTAAAAAGTATATTATTATTCTTGAACCTTGAGACTGTAAACCATGCCACAATCATTCACTCATGATATGGAAGCCCAAACCAAATACCTTTATCCACGAAAAGACTCGTTTCTCTACATTGGTAGGAAAGTTGGGATCATCTCTAAATTTTCAGTGATGGCAATATTATATGAATGCATTGTTAAAAATTAGAAGAACATCTGCTGAAGTATAGATAAAATAATACTAAATTTTTTGTTCACCCTTCTAATAAAATGGGTAACATCTATATTTTTGAAATTTACTTCAAAGAAGTATATAGTTAAAATGCTTGAAACTATCGTTTTTGGTAATGCTTGACTAGTAGGTTTCTAGAAACGAATAATGAGGGGAACATATATAAGATGTAGCAGAGATTTAGTATAAATTCCAAAACTATGGTCTCCCTACATATCCCTTGTTTTTGTAGTAAAAGGAAAGCTAAAAGAAATATTGTAGTATATTGTCTGGAAGTTGTTCAACAGGTTTTCCCAACGCATAATATATAATATCTCAAGGGTTTTTTAAAGATGCATTCAAGTTAAATTCAATATAAAAAATTATAAGTTAGAACCACAGATATGTGGCACATAGTTGTTTATGTTTTTATTATACTTTAGTTTTTCTATGTGATTGGGTGGGTGCTGGGGGGGATGTGGAGTAATCTCAGATTCTTTATTTTTAGCTTAGTTTTCTTTGTCTAATCAACTAATCATACTCATAGATATATTTAGGAGGTAGGTGCATTCTAGCAGGTGGAGATATGTAATAGATAACAAGAATTGGGATTAATTGAAAAAAAGAGGTCAATATTCCCTAAGCCTTGAAGGAATTCTTTGCTTCTGGAAAGGTGCCAATAAAAGATCCAGTTCGGTCTCCTATGACCCCTCTAAACCAATCTTGTATCAACTTGGATAAGCTATCAAGTCTCCCTAGGAAAATATATGACCTTAGTGTGTTAATCATGTTGGAGGTCTTGGTTGAGGAGATACTATTTGCATGTATGCACATGCAAGAACATTAATTGGAAATTTCAATGGAGTGGTCTTTCTTCCTTATGTGATGGAATGATGAGATGCATGTCTACCTCAAAAAAGAGTTGTAAAGAGAATATTTCTCTTTGAACATAAAGGGAAAGGTATTTTCAGCTTGGAATTTCAACTACATGAGTATCTTAAATGAGTACAATGGGGGTTCCATGGTTCTTCAATAATAATGGTATTTTTATGCAGCATTGGTTTCCCCTTTATACCCCCAATGAGGTAGGTTCTTAAAAAAATTCTTGTCTGATCATATTGGATTATTTTCTTGATAATTTTAAGGTTCAAAAACTATTGGCAAAGATACATGGGTTGGATGTAGGAAATTATTTAAGTTACTGGATGATCTATTTAATATAGTTGAATAAAAAACAATTGTGTACCCTTAATTGGTTGGTTATTTCCTCAAATATTGGACTAAGTGAAAGTGACCCACCACATGAAAAAGCCCATATCTAAATGGTACTCTCTAATGGTTAAGTTTTTGAGTATAGGCTTGGTTTCCTCATGGATGAATTTTTTCCAACCAACTATATATATCCTTGACTTATTTTTGCCAACCAACTATAATTAGTGTATTAACACCATTTTCTGAAAAAGGTTTATAAATTCATCATTGCAGGTGATATGATTTTGTTTTTCCTTGATGAGAAGTATCATGAATTTTTCTTTCATGTTTCTATCATTTCAATGGTTGGTACATTGTATGTAAGTTTTGATTTCTTGTTTTTCTCCATTAAGGTAGTTTGTGCTTCTGGACTTTATGCTCACTTTTTTGTCAATGTTTTGCAGTTATGTGCTGGAACTATGCATGGTTGTCAGTTAAAGACAATGGTTATCAAGAAAAAATGTGAGATTTAAACATGATGCTCCATTAATGGGAAAATCACCTATCACAGTTCATTAGATTGGCAAAACTATGGATAGTTGACAATTGACCAATCCCAAAATTGACCAATGTCACTTTAATGTACTATGGATGACATCTTTGTTTAATGTACTTTAAACCCATTCAAATTAGTAGATTTTTGTTGTTAATTATTTTTTTCTTATCATATTTATTTTTCCCACTCTAATCCTATTCTCTATGGATCTTTTTTTATTCCTCTGGATCTATTCTATAAAGGTAGAGGGGGGATGAAGTGTGTTTTTCTAATTTGTAGTTTTTTTTGCTTTGAGGTGCTTTTCTTCACACCCCTTTTCTAGTTGAAGTACTTGTGGAAGGACATAGTTATCATTGTGAGGTAGAGAGTGCTTTCCTTGTATCCATACAATTACATATTTGGATACTCATGCTTGGTGTGGATTTGGAAGTGTCTGAACGCCCCCTTGATATTTTGTTGGTGTAACATATATTAGCCAAAATTTGTACTTACAATTTTTAACATATGTTTAGTGGTTACATTTTAGGATCATTGTTATTGATTGTTGTATTTTGACATCTTTAATTAATTAATAACGAGAACCACTCCCAATTAGTTTTCTAGACCCCATAGCCACTAGGATTCAAACATGTAGCTCATTATTCATAATTTCATCATATATAATCATTGTTTTTTGCTTTTTGGCATGCAAATCAATCTTTTAGAGGCAGATTTTTATGCCGTCACAACATATTTACATGATTCACAAGGTGAGAAATCAATCTTTGGTGTAATTGCAGATTTTAGATTTGATAATCGTAGGTCATTTATAGGCTATCAATATCTTTAAAGTTTCACTTCTAATTGAGTATTTAATAGAACATATTGAGTATCTTATACATGAGTATTTTTCCCTCCACCCATTTTTCATAACTTCAATTACCATTAGGTACTAAATTTGATCCTATTTTGCTTTTTTAGTAAAATATTTTCCAAGCTTTACAAATTTTTATAATTTATTGAAAGTTGTAGAATTTACAATTTATAAAGTTTCAAGATATATTTTTTTAAAGTCTAATTCTTTAAAGGGTGCTAGCTCAATGGAACAACACTTGCTTTACAAGCAGAAGGTTGGTGGTTTGATTCCATCGTGCCTTGATATTTATATGGAATGGAGATAATCAATTTTTAGTGACATAGACTCTTCTGACCATCCCCAATGAGCTGATGGTGACATTTTTCGACCCTCACCAAAATATGAAATAGTGACGGTAAATAAATGCCACCATATATATATGCATCAATAGTGATAACCATGAAAGGTCCATCACCATAAATCCATGTTGTTCATATGAAATGGTGACAATCACTATCTGTCATTATAATCATTATTCACGATGGAACTTGAATGTCACCACAAAACTTATACTTTTGGCGATGCCACATTTGGTGACCTTCACTTTTTGGCGATGGAGGTTAAGTTCCATCACCATTTCACATATGAAATGGTGACAGTCACTATCTGTCATTATAAACCATTACTGGTGATGGACCTTGAATGTCACGACAACACCTATACTTTTAGTGACAAAGGCTCTTTTGACTATCACCAATGAGCTTATGGTGACATTTTTCGACCCTCACCAATGTCATTTTTTCTTGTAGTATAATTGAGGATCAAACACTGGTGGTATTGTTGTAATATGTTAAATTATGTTTGTATTGAATCAATTATTTGCTGTAAAAGATCAATCAATGTGTTATATCCTGGAAATTAAAAGTATGGTAAATATGGGAAAACTATTGGTGCTTTGCATGTAAATCTACAAAACATATCAAAAGTACTCTTATTTTATATTTTTCTTATAATTATCACTGATGTTTTGAGTTTGAGTGATTGAGGGTGGCCATAGGTGTTCCCTCAAATTGGAAGTTTGGTGTTGGAATTCAATGTGGATTTTCCATTCAAGAATCATATAGCAACTGGAATCTGAAAGTTACATTCCAAGATTAGCCTTTTTTGGGGATTACTAGTGGTGATTGCTACATATTTCTACGCTGTAAATTTGCTCCAAATCATAGCTAATATATTGTACCACAAGTGAGGAACACAATGGGAAAGGATTTGTCTTTGCAATTTATCCACTTATATTGTAGTGATCCACAATATAAGAAAAACATTAATAATTTGATATAGGCTAGTTGGCGTATTCATATGTGATAATGGACCCAAATAGTAGTTCTTATATGAAGAAATGCTCATTATACTTGGGAATTTTTGACATCATCGACCTCTAGACTTGGACTTATTCACTTAGCGTTCTACATTATCTGGTTATATAAATGTATATGAGGCTATCCTATTATTGTATACTTTTTACTTCATTTAATTTTATTCTAGACTTAGCTTTTGCATTTTCTAGGGTTTTTGTTTGCACTCCCACATTGTATAAGTAATCTACAACTTGATATTTTTAGCATATAACTTAGTTGGAATGATTGTGCCTAATCTTTCCTTGAATGTTGAATACTAATTTTACTAAGGTGCTATTTTCTATGGAGACATTTTATTTGCTTTGTTTATACATGTCATTTGGCCACATAGAAGCCATTATTGCCCAATTGAAGAAACCTAGTTCGAGTTTCTTTCTTTTATGGGGAAAAATGGCATTGAAAATATTGTTGATGTTTAGGTATATATCGTATAAATCCTTTATAGTATGCTTTAGTTTATATTCTAGTGTTAAACATATTTCATGTCTTATACTATGCATTGTCTCTCTTTTTTTTTTTTTTTTTTTTTTTTTTCAGAAAAGGAACTCAATATTGATGGTTAGAAGCAGAAATTGAAGAAAGAGGAGAACAATAACACTAAAGTAACAAAATGCAAATTAAAGAGAGAGAGAAGAGAATTGGTCTAGTGGTACCCGTAGAGTCAATATATCGCATAAGAGACACACATAGAGATTGATGGTCAAGTCTTCAGAGTTGGTGAATTCACCTGCAATGCCTTGTCAACACAATGATAATGTTTTGAAGTGATGAAACAATATTTCATGTGTAAATTGTACTCCAACCAATATTAAGTTGGAAACTCATATTGTAATACTTGATATTTTATATAATATAATTTATGTGGTTGAAATTATTTATAGTTGCACTTGATATTATTTAGTATTATAATTAACAGATATAACTTTGCGTTTTCATATTAGATGAACATGTACATTGTATGCCAATTTTATTTTTTATTTTTATTTTATTTTATTTTATTTTTAATTTATTTTTGTTGCAAAATTATATTAATTAATTTATGTTGATTAATAATGAACAAATAAAATCAATCTAAAACTACTAAATTAGTAGTTTGTGTTTATTAATGAACACAAATAAAATGAATATACGACTAAATTAGTTGCTTATAATAATTGTTAATGAAAGTAAATGAAATGAATATAAAATACTAAAGCAGTAATTAATATAATGAATATGAAACTACCAAAAAAAGATAAGTGACTACTACAAATGATAACTTTTTGATTACAAATTATGACTACATTTTGCATACATACGTCTATTAGTAGCTAATTTACAATATCTTATAACACAACTAAAATTTAATCATATTTCTTTGGTCATTAATTGGTTTCAAACAATGAATAAAATTTGCATATATATGACTATTAGTAGCTAATTTACAGTATCTTATAACACGATCAAAATTTAGTCATATTTCTTTGGTAATTATTTGGTTTCAAATGATGACTAAAATTTGCATGTATATGACTATTAGTAGCCAATTTACAATATCTTATAACATGACCAACATTTTAGTTATATTTCTATGGTCATTAATTGGTTTTCTCAGGTAATCATTTAGTAACATATTTTGTTGTATATTTGGTCATTAATTGTGACAATTAATGACTAAATCAATAACTAAATTAATGACCAAATTTATCACTAAATATACTACTAGACATAAAGTTGAGACAACTAATTAATGACTAATCTAAAAATGACTAAAAGTTAGTCCCGTTATAAGATACTGTAAATTAGCTACTATTGGTCACCGACTGAAAAATAGTCGTTTATAAGAAAATTTTAGTCATTATTTTAGTAACTAATTAGCCATTTCGTACTAGTGAAAGGGTCAAGGAATATGATAGACCTATAAAATATTGAATGCTAAAATATTCACAAGATGGATCACAAAAAAAGGGATTGTCATGAAAATCCAGGAAGGGACAAGCATCAAGCAAACTTTGCCGAAGAAGGTTCAACAACGAAGAACAAGATGGAAGAATTTGAAGTCAAAGACATATTTGCTAGGGACTATTAAGGAATATATACCATACATATCCTTCCACACTAAATTTTGAATTGTTTTCTTTTATGATTTGATTTCTAATACTTGTAGTTTTAACATGATTTTGAAAAACATTATTGAATTGTTTTGATAAATTTATAGGTATCCCTCAAGATTGGATTAAGAGGGAGGCCTCACCATTTTCTAAAGATAAGTATATTACTCCTTGTGTTATCTTTTTATATTTGGTTTCCCTTTCTTATCTAATATGTGTTTGTATTAGATACTAATAACATTTATTTTCATATTTTTCCTTGTTTAGGAAAGCTTGTTGATCTGCTCAAGGGTTATGGAAAAGACTGTTAGACTCCTGTATTTCACAATATCACCAGGTGACTGATCATTTCTCATATTTCCATAACTAAAAATGATATTCCATGGCTGTCATTTAATTTTAGAAAAGAAGAAAGAGAGTATCGCTGAGAAGGGTAATGGTGATCAAACTTCATTCTTGTCCTCATTCCATTTTATTCACCTGCCACATTTCCTTTTCACTCCATACATTTCCTTACATTTCCTTTCATTACCATACACTCAAATCGAATCACTTTTCGCATCAGCCAAGTCGCAAATTTTTTCAATTTCCTTATCTTACAAACCCTTCAAAATGCGATTTGTGATAAAACGAGACCCATCCACCCGTGGCGCACAAATAATGCTTTACCTGTAGAGCACACTTCGCTGCCCAAAAATTTTAAACCTTACCACTTAAAACTTATGCAAAACCTTATGTTTCCATTGACACAATGAAGTAGGACCCATCCAACCTTCATACAGTACCGAAATCCACATGAAAACCTTTGTATTTCATATTTTCCTTACCTTCCGCCTTTTCTCACTTCTCCGCATTTAGCACATCGCATGACGCACTTCACACCTTTTATAAATTACCTTTAAGTGCCCATGACTTTAAGTTTTTCACGATGCGACCCGATTGCAATCGCACATCACAAGTTTCAAAGGATTATCGCGGAAGGTAAATGTTAAAAGTGCTGACGTGCGATATGTGATGCGATGGGACCCAGTCGCAAATCGTAAATTGAAAATTTTAAAGAATATGTGCGGAGATAAGAGTTATGATTGCTGAAGTGCGATATGGGATGACGTGGTAGGGTGATGTTGCAGATGACGTGGTAGTGACATGGTAGGGTGACGTGGCAGATGATGTGGCCCCGACCCCACAGACCACAGTTGACTTATGATGACGTGGTAGGGTGACGTGGCAAGTGACGTGGGAGGTGATGTGGCCTTAGCCTGCAATATACCACACATCGTAGGTCGCACAGGTTAATTTTATGGTTAAACGTTAAAAATTGCAAAGTGCGATGGAGGCCCAGATGCAACGTAGTTTCAAAGGCAAAATCCAATGGATTTCAAATCCGTATGGAGGGCCTTTTTTGTGTAAATCACATTAGAAGAGGAAACGGGGAATAAAACATAAAAGCTATGGAACATCGAAGTGCGATATGCGATGCGGTGGGACCCAATCACAATCACAAAGCGCGAATCTTAGAAGACAAGTTACAAAGGTAAAAGTTAAACTATCGAAGAGCGATGTGCGATGAAGGTGGGACCCGAGCGCAGATCACAAATCACAAAATCTGAAGTCTACATCCCGCGGTATATAAGAAAAAGCTGCAATATATGGGCTACGGGTGGACCCACTTTCCTCACCACGAAAAGACTGTGTAAACTTCCCGCAATTCTCTGCTATCCCCGCTCACCTCCGCACATTGCATGGTTCACAGCGCCTTTCGGCCTCCCTGCATCCGCTGAAGGTTAACAAAGGAGGGGGGTCCGAAATGGGTGGTATCCCATACCACCCGTTCAGCTACGTGTTGCACCCAGGACTATTCTGCACTCCCCTCTCCAATACCGTTTACCACTCACAACCCCCTCCTAAAATCCCTTTGCACCACTCACCAAACCACTGCACCTTTTTACCGTTGAATGTACTATACACACAACATTTGCTCCCGCTGTCCGCTTCAATCACATCCCCTCCCGTTAAGAAAACCGTTGCACCATAAAAGGTCGGGCCGTTATCTAACGGACCCGTGCCACCTCCACACCACCGCCTCACTGTTTTAAAAGCTAAATGCCGACATAAATACAGATTTTACTCTGTCAGTATTATCTAACTAACATAGGAATTGAATTTGCAGGTATTAATGGAGAAAGTGTGAATTTCAAAGAAGAGTTGTCAACACTCTGCGAAACCGAATTATAGGGCTCTTTTTGACTATCAATCTCGGTTACTATCCCCTGCTATCATATCCCTTCCCTAGTGCTGACCCATAATCATTTCCCTTTCTCGGTTCCCCTCTCTATTATCCCTTTCTCGATTGTAGGATTGTGAAAGAAGAATCATTGAAGAGAATGCCTCAAAAGCTAGATCAACAACCTTTTAATCCAATGGTCTACCCACAAGTGGACTTGGATCACTTGGCTCTAGCAGACAGAGACTACAAAATCCACGAGACCAAGTCAGATTCTGATTTATTTGATGTCTACTTCTGGTTTGAAGACCAATTTCTTGAAGGATCCAATGAAATTAGCCTATGGGAGACCCAGTTACCTCTTTACATCTTCCCAAAAACCCATAGTTTACTAGAGTTCATTAGGAAGGTCCAAAGTTATTATGACATTAATCAGAGGACCATAGTCACCCCAACAGGAGAAATCAAGTTTTCCATCAATGCCCAATCCATCCAACAGATGATGTAGGTTCCCACTCCTGAAAAAGCAATCCCTTTCTTGTATGAAGCCCTCAGAGAATGTTATTAGAAGCTTGACCCTGCCAGCAAAGCCAAAAATTTGAAACTTTCCATGGCCCCTAGTACCCCAATGCCTGTAAAGAACCTTTCTTACCCCTCATCTACCTTTTCTAGTAGGACCAAGCACATTGCATCTGTTTTATCTTATTTATTGGGTTATCACACTGATCAGTGGGTAGAGGAAGCTATGATAGGTTTTTTGTCCACTCTTTCCCTAGATGCAGGGCCTACAGTACTGTTCAACTATGCTTAGTTTCTTGCAAAAGACATTCATGAACAATTTTTAAAGTTTGATACAAAGGAGGTTTTCAAATACTCCTCTGTGTTGGTATATATGTTTGTTCATTTCCAATCTAGAAGGTTTCAATTTTAGATGACCAAGGTAAATGAAGATGATGAGCCCCAATCTGTCATGTTTTGGACCACCCTTCTATTAAAGGATCATAGGGATTATACATACAAGTATTTTATGGATTTGTTTGTTCACCCAACCATCAACATACTCAACAATACAACATAGCCTAGGATAAATGAAGAAATCAGCAAGGCCATGCAACTAATAGAGCAAGTGAAGACAACAGATTGGTATTTGTACCAAAATTACACAAAGGTTCGAGTCTATGGAAGTGAGCTAGCCCCCTACAAATTTCCAAAGTTACTCTCCATGAGGGTCTTTGCACTAGAATACAGAAGGAAAATGATACATGCAGATGAGCTCCACTTTGTCTCTGCAAAGAAGAAGGCTCAGTTCAAGATCAAGACACAAATTGGGCCTTTCATATGTAATAGTAGAGAAGTAAGAGAGGAGGCAGAAAAGATACTGAAAGAGATGGGTTTCAGCCACAGTTTCACTTGGTCTTATGACCCTGCAGGGATTATCTCCAGGAAAAGGGTGGAAAACAAATCCACACCCTATGTTCACACACACATACCCTCAATTGAGCAGTATGCCAATCAAATAGAATGGGTGACTAATACCCTCCAAGAAGAGGAAGAACAAGTGTTCTCCACTCCAGGAATCCAGACCCCAACACCATAAGAAAGGAAGAATGCAGAAGGAAAATAAGATAAGGGGAAAGAGCAAGAGACAGAGATAGGGAGAAAAAGGCCAAGAGAGGATCAGTGATAAGGATATCATGTTTTATGCTCAAAATTGAAAGTGATCGAAATAGGTCTGAACCTGAGTGACCGGAAAGGTCTCGTCGTTGCGAGTCCGGCGTCACTAACGGTTTGAAAAATCGATGTCGTATGAGGAAGATATCGCATTCTTTCCATTTCCCCAAACAAAAAAATTTTGTGACTAGGTGCTCAGTCAACAGGAATATTTCCTTTTCTCACAGCCATCAGGATTGCACCACGTGGCATGTTGTAGGCCATTGATCTTATGGTACGGAGGAGTGTTTCTATCCATTTAATGGATTTGTTAAGAGCCATCGGATGAGCGACATGTGGAAAGCTCGGAGGCCACCACGTGTCCTTAGGATGGTCTTGTAAAATTTTGTTGGAGTCGGCAGGGGTCGACCTCGCGACCTCCAGCCCACCGCAAGACTTTAAACCATTCTGCCTACAAGATGTTGCTTACCTACATAGGTCTCCACATTAACTTATGGTGTAATATTTTCGTAATTGAGGGGGGGGGGGGGGACCACCAGCGGTCCCAACCCACTGGCGGCCTCGTGGATACTGTTCACATGATATGTAACAAACCACAACACAAAATGTTATAGCCGGCTAAAAAACTCCAACTATTGTGCAAAATTATCACGTTCAACAAGTTACATTAAACTTCTCCCCGCACGTTTAGGGTTAACGTTCTCCTAAACTCTGGGTTCAACGATTTGTTACCACAGTTTATGCATGGGGTTCCGCCAGCGGTTGTGGACACCGCGTGGTTTGGGTCGGCATGTGGCCACCCAACCACCTGAAATTTTATTGTAACAGTCTTTTCGGCGGGAACAATAGTGGAGCCCTAAATTTTATGGATTTTTCTATTTTTAGTCACAGATAGTGTCTGTCTCCACTTTTAGTGGAGATTTTCTAGCTGACATTGGGAAAATGCATTGGGAGGTCAATTTTCGACCAATTTTGGTGAAATAAGAGTCTACCTAGACTAATTTTAGCATTATGGAGCCATTGGTGCAGAGAAAAAAAACGTTAAAGGCCTGTAAACACATTTAATTTTCAAGTTTGAGCATAATGACAAAGAGGGACATGCCATTGGGAGTTGGACTAGTAGATGTAGCCTAGGAGGGGTGAACTGCTTCATCATGCCTACTGTGTAAAACTTATGTGTGACTATATTTCTCTATTATACACTGATTTTCAGTGTTTTTAAGGATTATTTTCATGCTTAAAGTTCACTAATTCATCTATGTTTCATGGTTAAAACACTCATTCCTTAAGAAAACTTATGGAGACAAATTGTACATGTTTATATTATTGAAAGGACACTTAGCACAGAAATAATACACTCCTTTCAGATTAATCAGTTACCTTCAGTGACTGATACCTATAGTAAATAATTCAAAATAAGATATAGGAAGAGGGCCCGAGTTCATATGGACATTGATCAAGGAGGAGAATCAGGGCATCAAACGATGGTTCATATTTCAGACACCCCTGGGTCATCTCCAGTGGGTGGTCAAACAATGGCCTCCCCTACATATACAACCACAATGTCTCTGCAGCAGCAGGCTTTTCAGACATCTACTTCCAATACTACCATAGAAGGCCAAGAAAAATTAGTTTATGACACATTCAAGGAAATAAAATTGAGAAATGAGGTGCTGAAGACTAAAACTTACAATCAATTCTGGAAGCAAATCCCAAGTTCACAAAGCAGGTTGTTGTCTACTTCTGACACTGAGAAGAGAAGGATGCATAAGGAATTTCTAAAAGCCTTGATCTCACAACCCCAAGGAGAAGGAGATCACAAGAAGGCATCATTTGAATTTAATGCCAAGGAAATCCATTCGATTGACCAAATGGAATTACACAAACATGCTGGAGAGATGGTGGCCTCCACCTTGACAAGAACTGTTATGAGCTTGTCAAAGATGTAGGTATCCTTATCCAATGCTCAGTCACAAATCAAGATAGAAAAGATATCTGCCCTAGCTAAAGACTCAAGGATCAAGTATTTAGAAGATTTAATAATGAATATGGCTCATGACCCAACCAATGTTCAAGCTATGGAGGAGGTCTTGAAGAAGAAGAATGCTAACATATTAGCCCTCGGGAAACAACTCAAGATGCCAGCAACAGAAGACCCCTTGGCCAAAGGCATTGAGGAAGATGAGTCACAGAAGGCAGAGATATTGAGGTTAGTTGTGGAACAGTCTGCCCAAATCAAATAGATGGAAAGTGAGATGGAGAAGCTGTTGAAGGAAAAATAAGAAGCAACTCGAGTAGCAATCATCCTAGTGGAAGCGGTCCCCATTTCAAAAAGTGCATCAGCTGTTCCCACAACTGCTGGAACATCTAGTGGGACAGACTAGTTGTCAAAAGCCATGGAAATTATGACCCTGCATGCACAAGAGATCCATAAATTAGAAGCACAAATTGGCATCCTGAGAGATCAAAAGGTCAAGGCTGAAACTGCCCATGAGATAGCCCAAAAGCAGATTGAAATATTAGATAAGGTAGAGAAGGAATGTTCGGACAAAAACATTTTGGGCCAAATGAAGTTGATAATTTGGGGTAGTATCATAAAGTCAGTGGAGGAAATTTGGCACTCCATCCACATAATTTTTGAACAGAAAGAATTGGTGGAAAAATGCGTAGTAGCCATTGAAAAAGAAAATCAAGAGTTAGGAAACATGCCAATCAAAACCCCTAAAATCATAAAATTCCTGAACTCCAAAAACAACTATGAACTTGAAGGGATGGATGTCCAAGACAGAACAACAACCATATTAGAAGTGAGAAAGGTCCTCACTAAGAGGAATTTAGTAAGGTAGTTGGAGGAGAAGTATCGTGAGTTGGACCTAGCCATCAGCAGATTCCTGAACAAGATTGAACCCCTGGTGGAAAAATGATTGCCCTCGCTGTATGTAATAAATAAAAATTTGATCCAATGGGGAGATTATATGAACAAACTCAAAGAAACAACTAAGGATACAACCAAATTCACCAGCATCAAATGAAATATGACCATGAAAGTTGTCTGGGACCACTTGAGTAATGACATCTTTATTCAACATGAGCTGAAGCATGTTTTCCTCACTAGGCCCACATTAGGCACGAGAATTCCCGGCAAAAAGGAGTGGAACAAGTTATGTATGTACCAAGATTGAAAAAGCATGGTGGACACCTCAGTACAAACACTGATTAATCAGAAATGCCAGCATCACATCATATTTAATGATCCAATGGAAGAGGCATATTTCACAGCCACCCATCATTGCCTCCTCACAACCATATCAGTTGCCTCCAAGCCATATTTTTGATTCAAGAAGAGTCGCCTGAATTTTACATTCTTGAAGAGTTACCAAAATTAATTCTACAGGCAGTGTTTTGTCAGAGATTCTCTTTGTTCGGGCCTTGCATGGCCACACTTGTCTAAATTCAGTTTTTTTGTTATTAATGAAGTTTGCCAAAGTAAATTAGGGCAACAAACTTAGTTTTAGTTAAATACCGCTTGAATTTTCATTATCAAGGTTTGGATATTGTTAGCCCCTGCATTGTAAGAACTACTATATTGGAGCACTGTAATTTTGGAGCTGGACATCAATAATCAAAGACCGTTTTCAGGATTCTTGAGCTGTGTTAAAATGGTGATGTGTTACTTATCTATTTTAAATGTTTCCATTGTTTTCCCTGCTGTGCATCTGTTCAAATAATTGTAAGTTAGAAATTTTAGATTAAGATTTGCTGTCAGAGCACCTTAATTTTGTCTGCATTTAAAATCTGAATTTTTTATGCTGAAGTCTGGTTAAATAATTCTTAACTTCCCTTTATTCACTACTGAACCTCACTCTTTCTTTCACCTCATAATTCATACAACTCTTAAGATCCATTTATCACAGTTAGCTTGCCCTGTGATGCTATTGATGTTGATGTGCCATTCTAGCCTTTTGACTCCATATCCCATTGGATTAGTACTTGCAGCCCTATCTGTCCAACCACACCATCAATCAAACAAACAACCCCCAGAAATGTAACTAACCTAATATCAACACCTATAATCATTAAGTTAAATCATAAAAAATAGAGGGATCCGTCTCTGAGTCTAGGAAGGCTAGGTCCTGGACTCCAAAGTGGTTTGATGTTGTCCTTTGTCGTTTTTTCTTGCTAATATTACAAATTACAGAGTGACTACATAATAGCGACCCCACTAGGGAATGATTGAAAAGCTTAGTATTTCATCAGAACTCAGAAACCCCAGTGAAAATAATGTGTGTTTTAAGTAGTTTCTACAGATTGGTTTTTGTAAAAATATTCAACTTGTTTGTGCCTTGGGTATGAATTCTGGCTTCCAAAAGAATATTTACTAGATCCCATCCTGACCCAAATCCCCCTGCAATAGTTGACAATCCAGAGAAAATCCTAAGAATAAATCCCAGATCTGAGAATCCAACTATTAGTAAGCCTCTTCAAAAAGCAAGTTCCCTCCCCGAAAACCTTGCAACCTTGCAGGATATCCAGTTCGACTTACACTTTGAGAAAAGCTTTTTCAAGACCAAATCTCAAAATTGGATAGCCCAGATAGTTTTCGACCCATCCATATTACAACAGAGTCCTATTGGGGAAGCCTCTACCTCCACTCAAACTGACCTTCAGCTTCTCCAACACTTCGAATCCCTTCAAAGTCTGGTAACAGAGCTTACCTCAACTATTGATGATGCTTATCTTCAGAAGTTTGTAGAATTATCTGCTCTGACTACAAAAAATCCTTCTGTTATCTCCAATTTTACTCATCCTCAACCAAATTACTCAAGTGTATCTTCAACTCCTACCTTTACTTTTAACTTTTGCCACCAGAGTGCCCAAACCTCCACTCATGCACCCACTGTCCACCTTCCTCCATTTAACCCTCCACCTCCCTTGGTAAACCCTCCTCTTATCAAACCTCCTTGGGTTCCCCCACCACTAATCATGGCCACCTGGTATGCTACATTAGCGCTACCACAACCCCTAGTACCTATGCCACAGGATTATCAATCCAAAATCCCACATTTTAATGGGACTGGTCCTGAAACTACTCAATAACATGTGGACAAAATGAATGACACTTTGGCTACCAAGAGATAGAGGATGAAACTATCCAAATGAGAGTGTTTGCTCAAAATTTAGGGGGAGAAGTAAAAAAATGGTTCAAGGGCTTGACCCCTAACAGTCTCCATGACCTCCCTACCCTTCACCAACTGTTCATAAATAAATGGAAAGTTAATAAATATCCTCTCCAAATATTGTTGGAATATGAAAACATCAAGAGAAATGTTGGAGAGAGTGTCCAATATCATTGTACCAGGTTCAACAGTGTATACAACACCCTCCCTCCTCACATGAAACCCCCACAAGGTTTAGCCCTAATGAAATTTTCAGATGGTTTCGACCTAGAGATGGCTTATCAACTCAGAGAAAAATACACAGCTACATTGGAAGACATGCAGAGGGGTGCAATAAGTGTGGAATCAAACCTTATTGCAAAAAGGGCTAGAACAATAAATGAGAAGAGAGTCACTATTAGGTAAGAGCCTACAACCTCCACATCCGATGCTAAGATTGATAGCCTGGTGAGAACCATGGAGAGAATGATGGAGACGATCAATTTGAATGAGAGAGCTGCCCCTAGGGAAAATCAGCAGCTCTTCAATATAGAAACCAAAAATTTAGAAGAAACCCCCCTCAAATAAGATAGAGAGAACAGAGAGGGCCTGACCAACAAATTAGGCCTCCATTCCAATAAAATTATGCTGACGAAGATGAGGGGGTGGTTGAAGAACTAGAAGAAAGTTAGATTAATCTGATGGGAATTAATAATGAAGACACTTTTTTCCTCATCGAAGAAGAACAAGAATTATTTACTTCGACTCAAACTGAAGTTGAATTTGAAGAGTCTGAAGATTATAAACAAGGATTCGAGAATGCCATCATGGAGGTGCATAGAAAATATAATTTCCGAAGCAAGAAATATTCAGATATTACCAAGAAAAATAATTCTAAAAACTCTGCTAAAAAGGCCCCTCAAGGTGATCCCAAGAAAACACCAGAAAGTTCAAAGAAAATTACTAAAACATATGGAAATAATGATCTAGAAAGCAACACTAGTAGATCAGAGGTTAGGCCTAGCAAAACTGTTCCAGCTGATATCCCTAATACAAGTCAACAATATGAAATTGCTGCAAAAATAGTGCTTAAGAAGAATGATTCAAATCTGCCAAAAATACAGACACCATTCAACATTAAGAATGAAATTGCCAAAATAGATTTTTCTGCCCCTCTCACTGAATTGGTAAACCAAGATGTATATAGGTCCAAAATCCTAAAAGCGCTGAACACAAGAGAAATCACTGATACTATCAATCTAAATGATGACAAACCTTAACTTTTGTTTGGGTTAGAAGTATAGGGAAAATTTCAGGAGGGAGGTGTTCCCCCATTTTATCTCAGTTTGAATTTGTATGATAATATCCTCCATAATTCCATGATAGACTCAGGTGCATCTCATAACCTCATGCCTAAGGCAGTCATGGAGAAACTTGGCTTGGAGATAACTAGACCCTACAAATACCTGTACTCATTTGACTCCAACAAAGTTAAATTTCTAGGCCTCATCAAATATCTCTATATTACATTAGCCTAGATACCGACCAAGAGTCTAGTGATGGACATTGTGGTGGCTGATATCCCTCCCAAATATGGTATGCTTTTATCACATACATGGGGAGCCAAGATTTCAGGCACCCTCAAAATGGATATGAATTATGCTACCATACCAGTTTTTGGCCAACAAAGGCGATTGTATAGGGAGACTCTAATGAAATACATGGTCAGTTGTCAAGAAAAGCCTCATAACTACCCCATGTACTCTGTCCACTCTAACCTTGATTAATTTATTCTTTACAATGATGTAAATATTAATGAAAAAGTAGCTAGAGAAGAAGAAGACCATAAGAAATAATATTCAGACCAAATGGAAATTGTGCAACACAAGTCTAAAAATGAACCTTTTTGGAACATGAGTTTTGATAGTTCTTGTGGCAAAACTGGCTTAGGAGCAGGGGTGTGGTTATGCAATACTGAAAATAACTACGCAGAAGGGAATTCTTAGAAGATAAAATTTCAGTGTACCAAAAATATAACATAATATGAGGCACTCCTTTTGGGTTTACAACTACTGAAGAAACTAGGAGCCAAAAGAATCTCTGTTCATGGGGATTCTGAGCTGGTCATTAAAAAAATCATGGCAAAATATTCAGCCTAGCACCCCAGATTGAGAGCATACAGGAATGTTGCCCTTGACATCTTGAAAACATTTGAAGAATATGACCTTGTTGTAGTTCCAAGGAATCAGAATATCTTGGCTAATAGGTTAGCATTTTCAGTTAGCACTTGTCAATTACCTCATCCCAAAAAAAAATATACAGTGCAGGTTAAGCACCGTCCAATAGTTCCTAACAATATGAGATATTGGAAAGTCTTTAAAGATGGAAAACAGATTGAGAATTCCTGAAATCTAAGGGTGAGTTTTAAGATTCCAATTTGGAACTAGACTGTGAAGAAGACTGTTCTACTAGAAAGAAAATGTGTAGGGAGGAGCCCCCTCACCATTCTAATGTCAAATTTTCAGCAAATGAAGATAAGCATAGGACAGAGGTGCATGAAGATCCAAAAAAAGAAGAATTTGAAGTACTGGAATTCAGAGACAACACCTTGCCTAGAGGACTTGTCCCTCTGGAGGAACTATTTGATTTAAATGATGTGGCTAAGAAACCAAAAATGGAATCTACAGAAGAAAATATCGAAGAGTACAATATGGGCAGTGAGCAGGATCCCAATATGGTAAAGTTATCAAAAATACTGCCAGCATCCATAAAACATAAATACATCACTTTGTTCAAACAGAAACTGTGCAGGATAAATCCTATCCAAATGCCTCTGGTTGAGAAGGATATCAAGAAGATGTATGATGCCAAGATAATAGTCCCCATCAGATACTCCAAATGGGTTTCCAATCTTGTACTGGTAAGAAAGAAGACATGTGAGATCAAGATCTGCATTGACTTCAGAAATCTGAACAAGGCATCTCTTAAGGACAACTACCCTTTACTAAAGATGAACCACATATTGAAAAAGGTAGTGGGCTCCAAAATAATCTCTCTCCTAGATGGATTTTTAGGGTACAATCAACTGCTTGTGCATCTAGATGATCAACACCAAACAAATTTTAATACCCCCTGGGGAACCTTCATGTATGTAAAAATTCCCTTTGGATTAATAAATTCTAGTGCCACTTTTCAAAGAGAAATGAAAATTGCTTTTTCAGAAGAAATTGGTCTTTTCATTGTGATATATCTTGATGATATTATAGTATATTGAAAAAATGATGAAGAGCATATGGCCCATTTGAGAAGAATTTTTGAAGAATGCATAAGGTTTGGTTTATCTCTGAATCCTAAGAAATCATTATTTGGTCTTGAAGAAGGAAAGCTTCTAGGCCACATCATATCTGAAGAAGGAATCAAGTTTGACCCCAACAGAATTGAGGGCATACTGCAAATCATTCATCCCAGAAACATCAAAGAGCTACAATATTCCATTGGAAAGATAAACTTTCTAAGAAGGTTTATACCAAACCTCGCAGAACTCCTGAGGAATATCACTACCATGCTCAAGAGAGATTCAGGAGTCAAGTGGACCATGGAGGCTAAATAGTCTTTCGACCTGGTAAAGCAGGCACTCACACAGGCGCCAGTTCTCATTAGCCTTGATTTCACCAAGTATTTCATTATTTTATCATTTGCATCAGTTCACACAATTGCTCCTATATTGATATATAAAAATAAGGATGGAAAAGAGTAGCCCATAGCATTTTTCAGCCAAGCTTTAAGAGATGCACCTTTGAATTACAATATCATGGAAAAGAAGGCTTTTGCCTTGATCAAAGCACTGAAGGATTTTAGAGTTTACATTATGCATTCACACATCATTGCATTTGTGCCCAATAGAGTTGTTAAAGACATCCTAACACAGGATCCTGATGGAAAAAGAGGCAAGTGGATTGCTGTTATCTTAGAGTATGATCTAGAGATCAGACCCAAAAAATTGATCAAGGGACAAGGATTAGCCAAATTGATGGCTGAAACAAAATTTCAAGAATTAGACATCAATATGATTCACTCATTGGATGAACAAGAGGAGACAACGACTCCTCCTATTGAGGAATAATTCCTAAATTCTCCCTGGTACGCAGATATACTATATGTTCTATTTTATTTAAATGCTCCTCCTGGTTTGTCCAAAACAAAAGCTAGATTCTTGAAATTGAAAGCTGTAAAATTCTGCATCCTAGAAAATATTTTGTACTGGATAGATTCTGGAGGCATATTGCTTAAATGTTTGCTTCAAGAAGATGCAGATAAGGTCATGAAAGAATTCCATGAAGGGGAGTGTGGAGGCCATCTCTACTGGAAAACCACTGCTAACAATATCCTTAGGGCTAGTTTCTATTGGCCCACTCTCTTCCCAGATATCCACAAATGGTAGCTACCTGTCACAAATGCCAAATATTTGAGGGAAAAATCTCTGTTGCTACCTCTGCCTTTACAACCAATCTCTATTGAAGCTACTTTCCAACAATGGGGTTTAGACTTCATTGGAGAAATCCACCCTTCCTCCTCTTCCAAACATAAATGCATCCTTACTGCTACAGACTATTTTACCAAATGGATTGAGGCCATTCCTTCCAAAACTGCTACTGACTCAATGATTATCAAGTTCCTCGAAGCCAACATCCTGTCTAGATTTGGTTGTCCTAGGAAAATCATTACAGATAATGCTGCTTCTTTTAAATCCAAGAATGTTGTGGATTTTTTCCACAAATATCACATTTATTTGGGGCATTCAAGAACTTATTACCCTCAAGGTAATGGAATAGCTAAATCCTCCAACAAGAGCTTGGTCAACATCTTAAGGAATTTTCTGGAAGACAACAAGAAATCCTGGCATAACAAGTTGGTGCATGCCTTGTGGGTTGACAGACTGACAACTAAGAAATCAATTGGCATGTCACCATACCAGTTAGTTTATGGAATGGATGTAGTTTTCCCAACATCCTTAGGAGTGGCAGCCATGAAACTCATTCAAGAAGGTCAGGCTGAAGAAAATGATGTACAAAGAAGAATAAGCCAGACCATTCAGATGCAATAGTCCAGAGAAGAGGTGTACAACATAACTCAGGTGGTGCAAGAAAATATGAAGAAGATTTTTTACAAGAGAACAAAAGAAAATGATTTCAATATTGGAGATAAAGTGCTGAAATGGGACTCCAGAAGAGAAGATAAAGGTAAGCATGGAAAGTTTGATAACCTGTGGAAAGGCCCATACATTATTCATTCTCTCAGAGGAGATAATACATTTTTCTTGCAAGAGATGGATGGAACATAGCTGTTTGGAGGTCCTGTCAATGGCAGGATACTGAAACATTATTTTTGTTAAAAAACTCAGATTAAACTTTCATCATTGTAAATACCATAGCCTTACAATTTTCAATAATCCATTGGACAAGGTTGAAGCCCGAATTGAAGGCCATAAGCCTATTCTAAAAAAAAAAAAAAAAAAAAAAAAAAAAAACTATATGTATATATACATTTTTTTGAGTGTTGCAAATCAAAGTGCCACTACTGTTGAAAAGAGTCTTATGCAATCATACAGTCTAAGCATGATTGTAAAAATTTTAAGTTTTGCCGAAAGGATTAGAAAATGAAGATTTTCCAAACCATTTAATCTTGGCTTATCAGTAGCTAGGTAGAAAATGACATTGGTTCAACAACTTAATTTGAACCAATAGGAGAAATAAGGGATAGTTGATAGGTTAGAAATTCAAAAGGAAAAAATGAGGTCAGGGTCTGCATGTCTAAATGCACCCCAAAAGGAAGAATGATTAGAATTGTAGATTGGGTAGGTAGGTGTGCAGATGAGCTCAGTACTTTGAGCATTTTTCTAGTTTTCAGTTTCAGGTTGCTTTTCAGTCTCAGGATCAAGTGTGTTTCAGACCTTAGTTTGCAGAAAGAGTTGATTTCAGTTTGAAGGTGGCAGCCACAAAAGTTATAGTAGATCAGGTTTCAGGGTTGGGATTAGCCCAATGGATCAGGCCATTAGTCTACGATGTTCTTGACACCTCCTGAAGGAGCTGCCATCCCGAGCTCGAGCCAATTTTAGACTCCTGTATTTCATAGTATCACCAGGTGACTGATTATTGCTCAGATTGCCATAATTGAAAATGATATTCCATGGCTGTCATTTATTTTTAGAAAAGAAGAAAGAGAGTATTGCTGAGAAGGGTAATGGTGATCAAACTTCATTCTTTCCCTCATTCCATTTCATTCACCTGCCACATTTCCTTTTCACTTCATACATTTCCTTACATTTCCTTTCATAATCTCCCGACGCATTTTCATTTTTTCCCTAAGTAATTTCCCTTTTATTTCATTACCATACACCCAAATCAATTTTCGCATCAGCGAAATCACGAATTTTTTCAATTTCCTTATCTTACAAACCCTTCAAAATGCGAATTGTGATGAAACGAGAGCCATCCACCTGTGGCACGCAAATAATGCCTTACCTGTTGCCCGCACTTTGTAGCCCGCAAATTTTAAACCTTACCTCTTAAGACGTATGCCAAACATTATGTTTCCACCGACGCGATGAAGTAGGACCCATCCAACCTTCATACATTACCAAAATCTGCATGCAAACCTTTGTCTTTCATATTTTCCTTACCTTCCGCCTTTTCACACTTCCCCACATTTAGTGCATTGCATGGCGCACTTTGCACCTTTTATAAATTACCTTTAAGCTCCCGTGACTTTATGTTTTTTGCGATGCGACCCAATTTCAATCGCACATCACAAGTTTCAAAGGATTATCACGGAAGGTGAATGTTAAAAGTGCCGACGTGCGATATGTGATGCGGTGGGACGCAGTCGCAAATCACAAATTGCAAAGTTTAAAGAATATGTGCGGAGATAAGAGTTATGATCACTGAAGTGTGATATGGGCTGATGTGGTAGGGTGATGTGGCAGATGACGTGTCCCCAACCCCACAGACCGCGGTCGACTTATGATGACATGATAGGGTGACGTCGCAGGTGACGTGGCCTTGGCACGCATACTGCACAGGTTAAGTTTATGGTTAAAAGTTAAAAGTCACGAAGTGCGATGGAGGCTCGGATGTGACGTAGTTTCAAGGGAAAAATCAAAAGGTTTTCAATTCCGTAAGCAGGGCCTTTTCTGTGTTAAATCACATTGGAGGAGGAAAAGGGAATACAACGTAAAAGCTATGGAACGCCAAAGTGCGATATGCGATGCGGTGGGACCCGATCGTAATCGCAAAGCATGAATATTAGATGACAAGTTACAAAGGTAAAATGTTAAACCACTGAAGTGCGATGTGCGATGAAGGTAGGACCCGATCGCAGATCGCAAATCGCAAAATCTGAAGTCTACATCCTGTGGTATATAAGAAAAAGCTGTGATATGTGGGCAGACCCACTTTCCTTGCCACGATAAGACTGTGTAAACTTCTTGCAACTCTCCGCTATCCCCACTCACCTCCGCGCATCGCATGGTTCATAGCACCTTTCGGCCTCCCTGCATCCGCCGAAGGTTAACAAAGGAAGGGGGTCCGAAATGGGAGGTATCCCATACCACCCATTCGGCTACGTGTCGTGCCCAGGACTATTCTGCACCCCCCTCTCCAATACCGTTTACCACTCACAACCCCCTCTGAAAATCCCTTTGCGCCACTCACCAAACCGTTGTACCTTTTTACTGTTGCATTTAATAGACGCGCCACGTTTTCTCCCGCTGTCCGCCTTAATCACATCCCCTCCCATTAAGAAAACTGTTGCGCCATAAAAGGTCGGGCCATTATCCAATGGACCCACACCATCTCCACACCATTGTCTGACTGTTTTAAAAGCCAAATGCCGACACAAATACAAAGTTTACTCTGTTAGTATTATCAAACTAACATAGGAATTGAATTTGCAGGTATTACTGGAGAAAGTGTGAATTTCAAAGATTACAGGGCTGCTTTAGACTATCAATCGCAGTTACTATCCCTTGTTGTCATATCCCTTCCCTAATGCTGACCCATAATCATTTCCCTTTCTCGGTTCTTCTCTTTGTCATCCCTTTCTCCATTGCATGATTGCAAAAGAAGAATCATTAAAGAGAATTCCTCCAAAGCTAGATCAACAACCTTTTAATCCAATGGTCTACCCATAAGTGGACTTGGATCACTTGGCTTTAGCAAACAGAGACTACAAAATCCATGAGACTGAGTCACATTCTGATTTATTTGATGTCTACTTCTGGTTTGAAGACCAATTTCTCGAAGGAGCTGATGACATTAGCCTATGGGAGACCCAGTTACCTCTTTACATCTTACCAAAAACCCATAATTACCCAGAGTTCATCAGGAAGTGCCGACGCTATTATGACATTAATCAAAGGACCATAGTCACCCCAACAAGAGAAATCCTGTTTGCCATCAATGCCTAATCCATCCACTCTTGAACACGCAGTCCCTTTCTCGTATGAAGCCCTCAGAGAATGTTATCAGAAGCTTGAACCTATCAGCAGAGCCAAAAATTTGAAACTTCCCATGGCCCCTGATACCCAATGCCTGCAAAGAACCCTCCTTACCCCTCATCTACCTTTTCTAATAGGACCAAGCACATTGAATCTGTTTTACCTTATTTATTGGGTTATCACACTGATCAGTGGGCAGAGGAAGATATGATATGTTTTTTGTCCACTCTTTCCCCAGATGCCAAGCCTACAATACTGTTCAACTATGCTTAGTTTCTTGCAGAAGCCATTCATGGACAATTTTTAAAGTTTGATACAGAGGAGGTTTTCAAATACTCCTCTGTGGTTGTATATATGTTTGTTCATTTCTAGTCTAGAAGGTTTCAATTTCAGATGACCAAGGTAAATGAAGATGATGAGCCCCAATATATCATGTTCTAGACCACCCTGTTATTAAAGGATCAGAGGGATTATACATACAAGGATTTTTTGGATTTTTTTGTGCACCTAGCCATCAACACACTCAACAATGCAGTAGAGCCCAGGATAAATGAAGAAATCAGGAAGGCCATGTAACTAATAGAGCAAGTGAAGACAACAGATTGGTATTTGTACCAAAAATACACAGAGATTTGAGTCTATGGAAGTGAGCTAGGCCCCTAGAAATTGCCAAAGTTCCTCTCCATGAGGGTATTTGCACTAGAATACATAAGGCAAATGATACATGCAGATGAGCTCCACTTTGTCTCTTAAAAGAAGAAGGCTTAGTTCAAGATCAAGACACAAATTGGGCCTTTCATTTGTAATAGTAGAGCAGCAAGAGAGGAGGTAGAAAAGATACTGAAAGAGATGGGTTTCAGCCACAGTTTCACTTGGTATTATGACCTTGTAGGGATTATCTCTAGGAAAAGGGTGGAAAAAAAATCCACACCCTATGTTCACACACACATACCCTAAATTGAGTAGTATGAAAATCAAACAGAATGGGTGACTAATACCCTCCAAGAAGAGGAAGAAAAAGTGTACTCCACTCCAGGCTTCCAGACCCCAATGCCACAGGAAAGGAAGAATGCAGAAGGAAAAGAAGATAAGGGGAAAGAGTAAGATAAGAGATAGGGAGAAAAAGGCCAAGAGAGGAACAATCAACTTCGGTGACTGATACCTCTAGTAAATAATTCAAAATAAGATATAGGAAGAGGGCCCGAGTTCATATGGATATTGATCAAGGAGGAGAATCAATGCAACAAACAATGGTTCATATTTCAGACAACCTTGGGCCATCTCCAGTGGGTGGTCAAATAATGACATCCCCTACATATACAACCACAATGTCTCTGTAGCAGCAGGCCTTGCAGACATCTACTTCCAGTCCTACCATAGAAGGCCAATAAAAATCAGTTTATGACACATTCAAGGAAATAACATTGAGAAATGAGGTGTTGAAGAATAAAACTTACAATCAATTCTGGAAGCAGACCCCAAGTTCACAAAGCAGGCTGCTGTCTGATTTTGACACTGAGAAGAGAAGGATGTAGATGGCATTTCTAGAAGCCTTGATCCCACAAACCCAAGGAGCAGGAGATTACAAGAAGGCATCATTCGAATTTAATGCCAAGGACATCCATCCAATTGACCAAATGGAATTACGCAAACATACTGGAGATATGGTGTATAATATTCCCAAATGGAAAAGCAGGAATATAGGGAAAAATGATGGAATAACAGTGTAAAACATCACATAAAATCATGAGACCAATATGGAGCCTTTCCATTCATCATAATAGCAACATATATGTATAAAATAATGGGCCACAAAGCATATAACAAGATACAACAGGCCTTCAATAGATAAAACCCTCAATAATGAGGTGCTGCTCTTATATCAAAATGCCGGAAGATTGCTACAATGTATTTATATAAGAACTACTACAACAAATGAACATACAAAAGACAAATGGCTGTTATATGCCTCAATAGATAATCTACAATGAAGATCAAAGCTCTAAACAACCTCCAACAAAGAACCCAAGAGGGTTTTCAAAAATACACCAATATACAAGATAGGAATCAAAGCCCTAGGGCTAAAGATTCACTACAACAATAGAAATGGAAATATGTGGCTGATCATATATGACAAAGAATGTAGCCTCCTCCAATAGATCCTCTAGATGAAAGGCTGATCCCTTCACTAGAAAAACCCTCTCCAAATGGTGTACTGAAACCACCCCTGCAACTCCTCCCTAAGATAACGCAATCCAAGACATAAACTACGTTGTAGGGGAAAATGATGATGTGGCCTGATGCCAAATGATGTAATAAGTCTCAATGGCCTTCCTCACCAGCCTCCCAATGGAAGGAAACCTTCCTCCACTGAAAAACAAATCAGAAAACACCCGAATGTATTCTCCACGGCTACACCCTACAACTCAGCACATTTCTCAACAGAAACTGCGATGTACCACAAGAATGAAGCTTTGGCCTAATGCGTGAATGTGGAATGATAGTGAAATATTATTCCTTTGAGGTTCCTCAAGGATAGAGGTGGGATTCCCGCTCGAGAACACCCTATGCTAAACAACACTGCAATCTTAGCTAAATAGCTGAAGAGAGAAACAAGTCTAAACAGACCATAATATCAAAATATCATATCATAACATGAATGAACTATGGCTGCCATCCTATTCCTTATATAAGTGGTGAGCTTCCTCACCCTTCGCCCCACTCATTAAAGGCACTACTTCCATGCATGGAGTCTCCCTCCAAAACTGCGCTGTCCCATAATGAATGCCACTCCTCCATGACAACACTATTGATTTGGTCAAAGTTGACCCAGTCTATGTGCTCCAACCCATTTTCACACAAAAGGGTGCTTAAACAATATGTTAAGATGTCCTCCTTTCAAATTAGCAGTGATTTTATTCATATTAAAGATATTTGTGGGTCTCCATACCCTCTTATTCATCAAACAAGGAAGCAAAAACAAAAATTAATATTCCAACTAGCTCATGCTTAATTGGGAATATTACAATCCTCCCCTCCCAAATGTTGCTTGTCCTCAAGAAAATGAAAAGGTGAGTGCTGCAACTCTTCTACTCATTCATTGGTGACACCTCCATGTGATAATGATATGGTAAGTGGTTTCCCCACCACTTACTTGTTGCCATATTCTCCTCAATATTTTTGAGAAGGTGAGAAATGTTTGGCGCCTTTGAAGTGCACCTTGAATGATATGTCATCTCCCTATATCCTCCTAGGGAGTGGCCATGCTCAACAATTTTTATGGTCCAAAGTTGTCCATGAAGTTTATAAGGAAGAATACTCCCACTAGGAGCAATGGCCTGCACATATTCATCATATAAATCATTATGCATATAAACATGATCCTTACCATATACTTCCATCATACTAATGGAGTGGCTCATAGATAGATCCCCTCTCATTCCCCAAGAGGAAAGAGGTGGCTGTTATAACCCCATCAAAGAGTTATGTATCTCCTCCATCTCCACATGATCCATGCATCTCCTCAAATGCTGATATATCTCCTCTTCAAAGCCTTCCCAAGTGTATCTCTCCATGATGGTATGGTATGCTCTCATGGAATAAGTATGGCTGAAGAGAAAATCTTCATGTGCTGTTTGTAGAAAATTCTCCTTGAGATTGGATTCTCTAGATAATAAGATCCTACCATGATAGTAGATGACCTCATCTTTGACTGTATATCCCTCCTCTTGAAGCAGGTCATCAAGTATCATACAAGTGAAAATATCCTTGGAATAATCCACCAACAGCTGAGATTTACAATATGGATCTATCCTCCAAAGTGACAACGCTAATGATCTGTCATATAAAATATCTATCATATGGCTGATCTCCTCTTTGACATCTCCTATGCCAAAGTCACATAATGGAAGGCTGCTATCCTCTCTCTGCTGCTCCTTTCTTAGCGCAAGATCTGAGAAGAGAGTGGGTAATGATAATGTCTCCCTCCTCCCTTAGTCTACCCAAGAATCTTAGCGTTGTACCACGACCTCCCAATGCTTCCAATCCTCCTGGATCTATGAGTGGTGCACCATGATGTGAGACATTCCTCACCAACTTCGAATCAGGTGGACTCCCAGGTGGTTTTCCACAAAATAGTAATGTCTCACGGGCCAAAGTCATGTGCATAATAGATGGGACTGTTAGGTCCTTTCTTCCACTGTGAAAATACATGTCTGTTTTATGTGTGGAAGTTGTATGTGAGGGATATGTGTGCATGCCCTTAATCATCTGATTTTTGCCACTCTTTTTATCCACCCATTCCATCTACAAAGTCTCCCAATCTGTGGTGACCTTCCCCAAAGTAATCAACCACTGCACACCCAATATCACATTGGTGTCAAGTATGTCAACCACAAAGAAGTGACCAATCAATGTATATGCTCCCATGGTGACAGATAAAGATGGAACATAATGCATGCACTCCATAGTTCTAGTTCATGGGACCAAAACAAAAAATCCCTCAAAATCATTAGTGGGTATTTCCCTCCTCTGCACTAGTTGGGCATCAATAAATTTGTGGGTAGCCCCACTGTCGATAAAAAAATGAAACCCTATGATTTAATATGGAACCTTGAACTCTCAAGGTCAAGTACTTGGGAACTCCTCTCAATGATGTAAGAGCCCCTTCAATGGGAACAAATGCTCCATTCCCACTTCCTGTTGGTGGCGGATCATCTCCTGCTATTCCAACACTGTGACCCCCTTCTAGTTCTTCTTCTTCTTCCTCCTCATCATCTGAGAAGACCTCTATATAGTGTGCCTTTCTTGCTGCACATCTATGTCCAAGTGCCCATGATTCTTGGCATGTGAAGCAAAGCTTCCTTCTTCTCAAATCGCTTTGAACATCATCACTAAGAGGTACTTTTCTTTGGCTATATTTTGAAAAAGGAGCCTTCTCATCTTTTCCCTTTCATGTTAAAGTGGGCTTTTGCTAAAGTGTTGCCTTTGCTTTTGACAAGGCATCTTGTAGATCTCTAGCCATTTTAATGGAATCTTGTAGGGTAGTGGGTTTGGTAGATTTAACCAACCCATGAAGAGGTTCTGCTAGCCCATCAATAAACATATAGACCCTTCTTGCTATAGATAAATCAGGAACCATAATAGAAAGTTTTAGAAATTCATAAATATAAGTTTATGGATTACTTGATTGTTTGAGCTTTGCTAGCCGCATGAAAGGTGCCTCTGGATCTCTTCAATCAAACCTCTCCACCAACCTCCTTGTGAACTCTGAATATGCAGTCACATTGGCATGAACCAATGTGGACAACCCATGAAACCACCAATCATATGCCTCACCCTTAAGGTGTAGTGCTGCTATCTTGATGGCCTCCATCTCTGGTACTTGGTTCAACTGGAAGTAGATGTCTAGCTTCTCTACCCATGATTTGGCAGTGCATTTAGATGACCCATCAAAGTTGGTTAAGAAAAATTTTCCCATAGTTTGGTGTAGATCATGATTCTGAATGAATCCTCCACTTCTATTGTGATGCCTGGGTCTCCTATTTTCCTTGATCTGAAAAAATTCTTGAAAACTCAAGTGATCCTTGAATCTCTGAGATTGAGACTCATACTCCATGAAATAGTCTTCAAGAGTTTCTTGTTCTTGAAACCCTCCATTTCCCACTGCTAAGAATGTAGGCATTGTAGAGCATTGGGAAACTTGCTGCTGCTTCACTAGTTGATCACTCTAGTGATGAGAAATGCCGGAGCCTTCACCATGTAGAAAAACTTTAGGGGATTCCATGTGTCTATCCATCCTCATATCCTTTATTTCTCTGGAAATTTCTTGCATAGTTCGAAGAAGAAGCTTTGGATACTCCTCCTCATCTCTTGATAAAGGGGTTTTACCCTTGTCTTCTTTATCATATGTATAGTCATACTTTCGGGTTCCTCTTCTGAGATACCTCTTCTCTCTATCTATGAGAGGATCTCCTTCTTCTTATGACATATTGGATTAAGATGCACAGGCTGAGCCAATATTATGCTCTGATACCACTGTAATATTCCCAAATGGGAGAAGCAGGAATATAGGGAAAAATGCCGGAATAACAGTGTAAAAAATCACATAAAAGCATGAGACCAATATGGAGCCTTTTAATTCATCATAAAAACAACATATATGTATAAAATAATGGGCCACAAATCATACAACAAGATACAACAAGCCTCCAATAGATAAAACCCTCAAGAATGAGGTGCTGCTATTATATCAAAATGCTGGAAGACTGCTAAAATGCAATTATAGAAGCACTGCTACAGAAAATGAACATACCAAAGACAAATGGCTATTATATGTCTCAATAGATAATCTAAAATGAATATCAAAGCTATAAACAACCTCCAACAAAGAACCCAAGAGGGTTTTCAGAAATACACCAATATTCAAGATAGGAATCAAAGCCCTAGGGCTGAAGATTCACTGCAACAATAGAACTAGAAAGATGTGGCTGATCTGATATGAAAAAGAATGTAGCCTCCTCCAATATATCCTCTAGATGAAAGGATGATCCCTTCACTAGAAAACCTCCTCTCCAAATGGTGTATTGAAACCACCCCTGCAACTCCTCCCTAAAATAACGTAGTCCAAGACATAAACTGCGCTGTAGGGGAAAATGATGATGTGGCCTGATGCCAAATGCTGCAATAAGCTTCAAGGGAATTCCTCACCAGCCTCCCAATGGAAGGAAACCTTAATCCACTGAAAAATAGATCAGAAAACACCCGAATGTATTCTCCACTGCTACACCCTGCAACTCAGCACATTTCTCAACAGAAACTGCGCTGTACCACAAGACTGAAGCTTTGGCCTACTGCCTAAATTTGGAATGATAGTGCAATGCTCTTCCTTTGAGGCTCCTCAAGGATAGAGGTGGGATTCCCACTTAGGAACACCCTGTGCTAAACAACACTGCAATCTTAGCTAAACAACTGAAGAGAGCAACAAGTCTAAACATACCATAATATCAAAATATCATAACGTAACATGAATGAACTATGGCTGCCATCCTATTCCTTATATAAGTGGTGAGCTTCCTCACCCTTGGCCCCACTCATATAAGGCACTACTTCCATGCATGGAGTCTCCCTCCAAAACTGCGCTATCCCATAATTAATGCCACTCCTCCATGACAGCGCTGTTGATTTGGTCAAAGTTGACCCAGTCTGTGTGCTCCAACCCCTTTTCACACACAAGGGTGCTTAAAAAAGCTGCTA
Source organism: Pinus albicaulis (assembly GCA_034641835.2). Lineage (NCBI taxonomy): Eukaryota > Viridiplantae > Streptophyta > Pinopsida > Pinales > Pinaceae > Pinus > Pinus albicaulis. Next base: position 1,002,393,518 of record CM076583.1, on the reverse strand, counting down.
AGATGTCCTCCTTTCACATTAGCAGTGATTTTATTCATATTAAGGAGATTTATGGGTCTCCATACCCTCTTATTCATCAAACAAGGAAGCAAAAACAAAAATGAATACTCCAACTAGCTCATGGCTAATTGGGAATATTACATGGTGGCCTCCACCTTGACAAGTACTGCTATGAGCTTGTCAAAAATGCAAGTATCCTTATCCAATTCTCAGTTACAAATCAAGATAGAAAAGATATCTGCCCTAGCTAAAGAGTCAAGGATCAATTTTTTAGAATATTTAAGAGTGAAGATGGGTCGTGACCCAACCAATGTGCAAGCTGTGGAGGAGGTCTTGAAGCTGAAGAATGCTGACATAAAAACCCTCAGAAAACAAATCAAGATGCCAGCAACATAAGTCCCCTTGGCCAAAGGCATTGAGGAAGATGAGTCACAGAAGATAGAGCTATTAAGGTTAGTTGTGGAACATTCTGCCCAAATCAAACAGATGGAAAGTGAGATGAAGAAGCTGCTGAAGGCAAAAGAAGAAGCAACTCGAGTAGCACTCATGCCATTAGAAGCTGTCCCCATTTCAACAATCCCATCAACTGTTCCCATAACTACTGGAAAATCTAGTGGGAAAGACCAATTGTCAAAAACCATGGAAAGTATGACCCTGCAGTCACAAGAGATCCAGAAATTAGAAGCATATATTGGCATCCTGAGAGATCAAAAGGCCAAGGCTGAAACTGCCCATGAGATAGCCCAAAACAGATTGAAAGATTAGAGAAGGTAGAGAAGGAATTTTTGGACAACAACATTTTGGGCCAAATGAAGTTGATAATTTGGGGCAGTATAATAAAGCCAGTGGAGGAAATTTGGCACTCCATCCACATCATTTTTGAACAGAAAGAATTGGTGGACAAATGTGTAGTAACCATTGAAAAAGAAAATCAAGAGTTAGGAAACATGCCAATCACAACCCCTAAAATCTTAAAATTCCCGAACTCCAAAACCAGCTATGAGCTTGAAGGGCTAGATGTATAAGACAAAACATCAACCATATTAGAAGTGAGAAAGGTCCTCACTAAAAGGATTTTAGTAAGGCAATTGGAGGAGAAGTGTCATGAGTTGGACCTGACCATTAGTAGATTCTTGAACAAGATTGAACCCCTAGTGGCAAAAGGATTTCCCTCGCTATATGTAATAAATAACAAGCTGATCCAAAGGGGAGAGATATGACGAAAATCAAAGAAACAACTAAGGATACCACCAAATTCACCAGCATCAAAGGAAAGATGACCGGGAAAGTTGTCTGGGACCACTTGAGCAATGACATCTTTATTCAACATGAGCTGAAGCATGTTTTCCTCACTAGGCCCACATTTAGAAAATACACAGAGGTGGATGAAGTGTACCAACAGTTGATAGGTATGACAATTCCTAGCAAAAAGGAGTGGAATAAGTTATGTATGCACCAGTATTGAAAAAGCACAGTGGACACCTCAACACAGCCACTGATTAATCAGAAATGCTAGCATTGCATCATCTTTCAGGATCCAATAGAAGTGTCAGATGTCAGAGCCACTCATCGTTGTCTCCTCGCAACCATATCAGCCACCTCCAAGCCATATTTTTGATTCATGAAGAGCCACCTAAGTTGTACATTCTTGAAGAGTTACCAAAATTAATTATACAGGAGGTGTTTTGTCAAAGATTTTCTTTGTTCGGGCCTTGCATGGCCACACTTGTCTAAATTCAGTTTTTTTGTAATTAATGAATTTTTCCAAAGTAAATTAGGGCAACCGACTTAGTTTTAGTTAAATACCACTTGAATTTTCATGATCAAGGGTTGGATATTGTTAGCCCCTGCATTATAAGAACTACTATATTGGAGCACTGTAATTTGGAGCTGGACATCAATAATCAAAGACCATTTTTAGGATCCTTGAGTTGTTTTAAAATGGTGATATGTTACTTCTCTGTTTTAAATGTTTCTGTTTTTTTCCCTGCTGTGCATCTGTTCATCTAATTGTAAGTCAGAAATTTTAGATTAGGATTTGCTGTCGGAGAACCTTAATCCTATCTGCATTTACAATTTGAATGTTTTCTACTGAAGTATGGTTAAAGAATTCTTAACTGCTCTTTAGTCACTATTGAACCTCACTCTTTCTTTCACCTCATAATTCATACATCTCATAAGATCCATTTAACATAGTTAGCTTGCCCTGTGATGCTCTTGATGTTGATGTGCCATTCCATCCTTTTGACTCCATAGCCCAATGGATTAGTCCCTGCAACCCTATCTGTCCAACCTCACCATCAATCAAACAAACAACCCCCATCACTGTAAATATCCTAATATCAACACCTATAATCACCAAGTTAAATCATGAAAAACAGAGAGAGCCCTCTCTGAGTCTAGGAAGGCTAGGTCATGGACTCCAAAGTGGTTTGATGCCATCCTCTATTGTTTGTTCTTTCCAATCTTACAAATTACGGAGTGACAACAAAGACCTCACAAAAGAAAGGATGATAAAAGTTCTATTGGAATTAATATTCGAAAAGGTTTGTTAAGAAACCACTCCAAGGTATGTCTTATACCATAATCTTTGTTCTCTTCATAATAAAGGTATATTCATTCCTTTTAATAAATATATTTTACATTACTAACATCGGTATGTCTAGGAATTTTGAGTCATAAAGATTCTTCTTTGGGTGATTAATCATTATATTGAATCTACCCTAATTAAAATTCCTTTTTGAATCTACCATAAAAGGAAACCCTAAAAAGTTCTCTGTAAAACCCTAACCTTAGGGTATGTCAATGATAATGTGTGAACCCTAGTTTACTTAGGGTTACTAATGAAATATAGAAAATAATATTATTTTGATGTTTGGGGTTTTTATGGTAATGCCATGTTTGGAGTTTTTGGTATTGTTATGGAAAACCTAGTTCTTTAGGGTAGGATGGTAATGTCTATGTATTGAAATTATAGAACTTTAAGGTTTTTGGTAAATTAGGGTTTATGAGAAAAACCCTTATGATATCTATAATAAGATCCTATGAATGAAACCCTAGGTGTATGTTTGTACGTATGATCGAAACCCTAGCCTGATCAAAATTGTTATATGTCCAACTTTAATGTATTGATATTTGTGTTTTGGGTTTGCTTGATATATGTTTTTGTGATATGTATGTGCATGATTATGAAATCCTAGATATGTATATTATTGATGATCATATTTCTAGGGTTTGTAACTAAATCCTAGTAGAAGTTTGATATTCTAGGATATGATGTTATTGTTTCAGATGTGATGATAAAGTCTCATGTCTACAAAATGTTGGTAATATTGTTGAAACCTTAGATTTTGTTGTGATTGGTTTTTATTGTCAACATATAAGGCTTAGTATCTCATAAATGGAATCTAGGGTTTTCATTAAATCCTAGTAGAATTCTAACATATCAATTCTATAGTTGTTAGATGCATTATAGAACTACACTTGTTTGAATCGATTCTAGGGTTTACAATTTGTCATAAAAGAGTCTGTCATATCTTTGAAGGAAATATTGAAACCCTAGATATAATCTGATATCTTGATTGACTTACTGATGTGATATAGGCTTTATAACCAAACTCGAGCAAGTAGTTGAAGTATAGAAGTATGTGTCTCTTGTTGATTATGAACCTAACTAAGATTAGGTATTTGATGTCTAAAGTCTAATGATTCCATTATTGTATGATTATGATATAATGAAATTCATGCTTCTATATGTGTATTTCGTTGTAATTTTTGTTTAAGTTGTACATGTACATAATCTTCAAGATATTATATATATTTGTAAGTAAAGTTAACTTGATTTACAAGCATGATGAACGAAGTTATATGAATGATGATGATAAAGATGACTTTGATAAGAAGGATGGAAGCCATGAAAGATTCTCCAATTTCGTAGAAAGTAGTTGATCTACCTAAGTTAAGAGGGGGCCTGGATAAAAGAAAGGGAATATCTCCAAAGTTGAGAGGAAGGGCATATTATAGTCATGATGGATACCTTGAAGAAGAAATTGGAGAATGTATATTGAAGTGCCGCTGAAAGAAGGAAAGAAGGATCCGGTTATAGAATATGTTGCTAAATGTGAATTAGGAAAGGAAGTTGTATGGTTGAGGAAACTTTTGTCAAGATTTGTTTAGAAAGACTCTAAGTCCTACTGCAATAAAATTGTGAAGCAACATCAATATGTTTGAAGACACCGAAGGTTTGTGTTTACTTATGTATATTTGAAATATTATTACTGATTGGGGTTGTGTTTGTATAGGTAAATCTCTTAGAGTTTTCGAAGCATGTTTTTCATGCTTGATGTTACTAATATTATTGATCGGGAGAGATTCGAGAGAGATTTTTTGTTACTGATTTGAATAATCGAGAGTGTTGAGGCATTGTGTAATGCCTGGGAGGACATCTGGTCGACCTGTGTGTTGATGTCTAGTTCCCGAAGTAGGGAGGGTGGCATTGGTCATTGAGCTTTGACCTTGCATTACGCACCTAGTTCCTTGGGTTGATGGTTAGTAAGTAAGCATGATGGTACCTATAGAGGTTGAAAGCTTTAGTCCATCTTAGTCCCACCTAGATAGATTTCCCTCATCAAGAATCTAGTCTGTGTGTTGATGTCTAGTACCCGAAGTGGGGAGGGTGGCATTGGTCATTGAGCTTTGACCTTGCATAACGCACCTAGTTCCCTGGGTTGATGGTTAGTAAGTAAGCATGATGGTACCTATAGAGGTTGAGAGCTTTAGTCCATATTAGTCCCACCTAGATAGATTTCCCTCATCAAGAATCTAGTCTATGGCACCGTGACTCCATGAGTGCCTAAAATATCAGTGTTTCATATGCTTTTAGATCTTCCTTGTACTTGTATATCTATGTCATTATGAATACCTCCCTAGTTAAGAGGGACAGTTGAAGAATGTAACTAGGTTCGGTCTTCATAATTTTATTTCAGTCATATTGAAATGTGTTTATCAAAAGAAAGAAAAATAATTTATTATTATTATTATTATTATGACTTATTAACACAAGGGTTTCATGCTTGGGTCATGATGTTATAGGTAAAAGTACCCATTGAGGACTTCTAGGTCTTATATTGAGTCATTAGAGTCATTTTCCATTGTATGAGACCCTTCTTGGGCTTTTGAGTCATGTAAAAATAATTATTATTGAGTCAGATAAGTCATTTGTCACCTCCACACCAAGTCGTCCCTCACCTAATGAAGTCAACCTACACTAGGGAAATTTGACCCACAAAAAAGGCTATATATATAAGTGTAGTTCAAATCATTTGTAGAATTACTCACTCAAGTTTGATACTCAAGAAGGAGAAGCACAAAAGTGTGAAGTTGCAGAAGAAGGAAGAGAATTGCGGGAAAAGTCTAAATCAAAGTTTTGAGCTATCTCTCTCTCACTCGTGCTAAGTTACTGGGCTACGACCGGAAGGTCGAAGTTATACTGCTGGGAGGTCGAAGTCCTAGTACATCAAGGTCAAAGTTTCTACTGCATCAAGGCCGAAGTTTCTACTGCATCAAGGTCGAAGTTTCTATTGCATCAAGGTCGAAGTTTATATTGCATCAAGGTCAAAGTTTCTTCTGCATCAAGGTCTGTTGCTAGGTTTAAGTGTTGTTGCTTCTAGTTCAAATTTATTTTGTTGCTACTAGGTTGAAATACTGCTATTGTAAGATTGAAGTTCTAGGTCAAAGTTTCTAGAAGGTTATCATCTGCATAAGAAGGGAGGACTAACTTAGTGATCGGAGGAAGTCTGTGTATAGGTCAAAGAGTCTTATATTATCTCGTGAAACTACTGAAGGAAGAGTTTTTGAATGGGTTTTCCTCTAGGTAGGGTTTTTTCCCTGGCTATCCACCTACATATGGTGTCTTTGATCTTCGTGTTATGGTTTTGGTAATTGCTTGATGAAGTAAGATACAAGAAGAAAAAAATAAAGTTAGTAAGAACATAAGAATATCACAAGTAATTATCATCATAAAGAAAATATTTATGCCTTTCTGATTTTGCAACACCTATCAGGTGGAGTCATAGTGTGCTTTGGATTCCTGCATGAGACAGGTGGAGGCATTGTGGTTCTAGATTTCTGAAGTGTGAAGTGGGTGGAGATGCTTTGGAACTATGTATTCCTATAGTGTGTGATTGGGTGGAGCATTGGGTGCTCTGGATTCCCTTAAGTGTTTCTTGGGTGGAGACACTTTGTACTTTAGACTCCTGGTTGTTAGGTGGAGGCACTATTTATTCTGGATTCTCATGTGATTGTTCAATTAACTGGTGTTGATTTCCCTTGAGAAATTTACTCCTTAGACTTTGAGTCTACCTCAGGAGTGTTTAACTGAAAGAAAGCACAAAAATGTAGTTGGCATGTGGTTGGGAGGAGAGTTTAAGTCCCTCTCTCAGTTTTTAACCATCCAGTTATTAAGATAGGTGACCTACTTTTATTGCTATGCATATATGTGCAATGTGAATCTCAATTAGTGATTATATATAGTATTGATTTATTAACATCTAAGGAGTAATGTGTATTCCTGTGTGATGCAAGGAGAAAGTTGTGTGATTGACCTTCCTGATTTGGAGGGGTTTTAAGGCCTTTGTGATGTAGATATAAGTCTTGAATTGCAATATTATTTTTATTATCCCGAATGGTTGTTTACTTTTTTTGATGATTATCGATATATGATATATTGAGTATACCACAAAATTTCTTTGATTTGAATTCTTGAGTATTTGATTCCATTTCATTTAGAATGAATGTGTTGATTTCCTTGAATGAAATTCATTGGAATGTGGGAGTTTTACTCATGTAGAGGTTGATGCTTGAGCAACACTTGACCATGTCAAGGTTTAGCTAGGTCAATAGATTTCCAATCCTATGATAGTGGAGTGATAGGCATGTGATCATGCCTAGGGAGCGCTTCCCAGACTTGCAAAAGAGTCGTGGAAGAACCCCCAAAATATTAGAGAAAATTGTGTAATATGATAATTATGAGTTAATCAAGGTTAAGTTGCTTAATATTAAAACTTATTCATAGATTAAAGACTAATTGTGGATTCTCTTAACTCTGTGATGCAACCCATTGTGGTGTGGAAATTTCATTGTAGTGGCACCATGACAGAGATCATGAGATGGAATTTCTCTTAATCACATGAAATGAAGTTTTCTCGTCACGCTGCCCCCATTTTGGGTGGTGGCCTCTTTTGCATCTCAGCATGATGGATTTAGACACAATGATGTGGAATATTTGTTGGAGAGGATTTTCACTGAACCCATAAAATTTTATATAATGGTAAATTGATGAATTACACAAAGGACTGGGCCCCCAGTGGGACCCAGGTTTGAGCCGAAGTGGCAGGCTCCACATAGGCCAAGTTTGGCCACGTGGAACACCAAATGTATTATGTTTGACATGGGATTATGACCTGATGATAACATTGACATGTCACACTAACAATGTGCCATGGGGAAGGAAAAAATGGTCCTTTTGGATGGACAAAAGAACGTATTTTGAGTTCCATGTGGAACCCTCAGAGGATGCCATGTGGCATGGTGACGCAAGCAAGGTAGGTCAAGTGCGGACTAAAAGGAGGAATGTTGTGGAGGAAATCCTTTTTGTGGACATAAACGATCCCTCTAGTCCTATGGGAGGATCTAGCAACTACAAAATACAACTACATGCAATATTTCCTAATTCATATTAGAAAATGCAAAGGAGGATAGATCTCCTACCTCTCTCTAATTCTAATACCTTGATGTCGACCTTGAATCTCTGGATTCCAAGCTCACGATCTCCTCTTCGCTGGCATAGATGAGTGCCTGCAAGAAATATCAAGTGGATACAACAAAACTATGCAAAACATAACATTTTATAATGTGAATTATGTAACAAATCAAGGAGCATTACAATAAATGGACAATAATTGAAAAATTTATGGAAATAAAACATATATTGTATTATTGATAGATGAAAAGGGAGAATTACAACCAATGAAGCCTTGATATTGGAAGCCTCCTTTAATTGAGATTCCAAGTCCAATACTTAGCCTTCAAATACCTTTTCTCCTTTGAAAATTGGAAAAATTTGGGCACAATTCAATACTAGGATGGCAACCAACTAGCCAACAACCAACCTACAGGAAAACCTCACTAACCATTAGTGGATAGTGGGAAATTTATTTATAGGGAAGGTGAGGGAGTTAAGGGTCCATGAAAAGAGGGAGGAGTTCCACATCTCAAGGGAGAGATCAATGGAAGGAGGATATAGGGCCAGGAATGGGAGGTCTTGTTCCAATCTTCAATTAATTGAAACTTTCTCGCAATTCTCGAGCCTTCTAGTAAGAGAAGCTTCTCCTTCATTTTTGGAAAAACTGCCTAAAGAGGGCAAGCATGGATTTTCTTGATAAAAGTCGCACTGGCATCATGATTCATGTAAAATGGCCCAAGTTATCATCGCAGGAAACTAGCATGAAAATCATGTTGGGCTTTCAAATAAGGGATTTTGACAAGTTCTCCATAATTCTTTCAAGGCAACTTTTCTTCCACTTCTTTAGGGATATTATTCTGATCTCCATAAACATGTTTCATGGTGAATACATTATTTGTGACAAATTTCATCACTTTGCGACACTTGCGTCATTGAAAACACAAAGTGTGATACTTCAGGATATGAGACTGGGAGCGTGAAAAATACTGTATAATAGATGCCCCCTAAAGCATGAAGTTGGAATGGGAAGTGATGGCTAAAATGATTTACAAGCAAGGGCAAGGACTTAGAGAATCACCATCAGGAGACATGAAAATCAAACATTATACAATATATCTTGACATCTGTGATGTAAGTATGCTTTAAAGTGTAAGCATCTGACAGTACATGGATCCACGACATGGACACGACCATCCGACTAGAAAGGATCATGTTTACAATCATGAATACATGGATCCATGACATGGGCACAACCATCCAATAAAAAAGGATCATGTCTACAATCATGAATACTTAATAACTCCAAGCAGCCTAGATTTATCAAACTAAAACAAGGGTCTTCATCTCTGTCTCAATCCAACCAAAGTAAGAATCTCACCATGTGAATAAATGGGTTGAAGTAGAACATGGTAGAAACCACTTGATTACCAAAAAATGATGTAAACTGTTAACAGACACGATAGAAACCACCAATGATGGCGATGGCTCTCAAGGTACTACAACATAATACACAAGTGTGAAAAATGAAGTTGAAGTCAAACACTTGTAGAATCATTCGATTGAAGGCCAGTGATGTGAACCTATTGTCAAATGTGAAGAAATTGCCACTGACGCATGCAAGATCCAAGGTACTGAAAGAAAGTTTCTAGATCATCTTCCTGGATAATGAATTGGAGTCGACATGAAGTGATCTGTTGAAGGAGGGCCATAATGTTTCCCACATCATCGAAACGAAATATAAGATTTTGCAAAGTTGGAAAGAGTGATTTAGGATTGATGCAAAGAAGGTCAAACATGGTATATAAGTGGTTTTGAACTTGCAAGTAGGACTTCTCTTGAACATATTGGTGACACGACTCCAGAATTTGGCAACATTTGACTCAAAATAGGATCAGAGTTCATGGTGACAATATATAATCAAACGAGAGGAAAAATGGATTTCCTAAGCCCAATAAGACAAGTGAGAAAGTGAGGATGTCCCAAACCGGACATGAGATACAAATAAGTGTCATGTTCAAGAGCGACATATTGCATTTCACATAAAATACAAGATATATGTCTCCTTCCATTTACCCCCACTATTTCTAGCGAGTACCTATTTATTTTTAATCTCAATATTGAAGAGGATACCATATGCTTGTCGTATAAGTTCATCTTTTGGATGAATCCATCTTAGTATTTTTAATGAGCCCTAGGAAGGAGTATATCGGTCTCGTCATGGTGACAATTCCATCACTGTTTGATGTTTTAATGAGTCCAGTGAAGGTAAAACTCGACGTATTTTTCATGTTTAGAGAGTTTGAAAAAGAGGTGAAAAATAAAACTCAAGATGTCTCTTTTCATAAATAGTCTCTCGAATACGCAAATATAGAAAACAATATTCAAGAGAACCTCTTAGCCATGTTTGACTAAGGTATTAATTTTTCGTAAATAGTCTATATTAGTTCAGAAAAGGGTTAAATTTATACTGAGTAGACTTCTTTTCATTTACTTTTACGAGTTCAAAAGGATAAGTGCTCGACAATCTTTTCATATTTTGGGAGTCTGAAAAGCACTGAAAGAGGAATCCTCCTGGAGGAACGAGTGGTATAAAGGGTAGTGATTGGTTTCGGTAATGATGGAACTTATAAAAACACGCAAAGGTCAAGAGGTTGGTTAACAAGACAACTCATCGCAGTAGTTCCCCAGGCAAGGGTAAAACATCCAAGTGAGAGCGTATGATTGGCCAAGTAGATGGTGACAATGGAATGAGAAAACCAAGGCTCATCTGGTAGAAGAGGCATATAAAAGGGAAATCACAATATGTGTATAGGAATAGTTTCATTTTTTACACAAGCTTGAAACATGGGAAACTATGCTTGAGAGTTGTTTCATTTTTACACAAGCTTGAAATGGAGACAAAATATTCTTGGAATAAGTTTGGATGCCCCCAATATAATGGATCAATTTGAGGTACATGCCCCCAGGCTTCATTTCATTCACCTAAGTAGACTACTGGTTACTAACAAGTGGATGGAATGAAGGCTCATTTATGAGATCAAGTGAAAGACTCAACTAGGAATTTACGAGATCTAATCAAAGGCTCAAATTGAAAGGGGTTTTGTTTCATTTTTTAACGAGCTTGATAAAGTAAAAGAACTATGTTCACAAGGACCTATTTAATTTTTTAACGAGGTTGACATAGTAAAAGAACTATCCTCATAGGAACCTGTTTCATTTTTTAACGAGGTTGACACAGTAAAATAACTATCCCCAATATTGCATGGATTTCTCTGGTCCACTACGTGAGCTTGGGTCAATAAACCTGGCACCCTGTCGGGTTAAGGGGCATTATTAGTATTCGAAGAATAAATCTTGATAAATAAATGAAATTCTGGAGACATTGACTATCATACATCTTTGGTTGCCTCCATCAATGTATCAAAGTTGTCGGTCCTCCAAAAGGAGCCTTCTTCCCATTATTTCCTCCAAAACCAAGGTTCATTAGTGCTACCATATATGCTAATAAACCCCCTTCACTGTCTCCCCCCATATGGAAATCTGAGCTGTCAAACAAAAATGCGAAGGTCAAGCTGTCCATCATCGAGGGTTATATGGCATGTCTTGTAACTGTGCAACGAATATTCTTTTCAATACATTGCTAAATGGTGGTATCATGAAGATATCCCATTTAATGTTGCTCACTCAACTTATTACCAAGCTATGTGGGACTATATTATAGCTACATGAAAGGGCTTTAAAGTCCCTACTATGCATGACTTGAGGGGAGCTCTATTGCAAAAAGAGATTTTCTACTTTTATTATTAATCAAATATAAAACCAATAATATTGTTTTATTTAAAGCTTAATTTGATATAACCATGTAAATTATGTATTAAATGAAATAAATATATTCATTGGTATAATTCTCATAGAAATTGACAAAACTAAACACATTTAACCATTATTACCCAATAAACCATACTTAAATATTTTGAATTACATATTTATAATCATTAATAAAGGTTTATATATTATTAAAAAATTAAATAAAGTTCATACCTAAACAATTAACAAAAGTTCATAATACCATTAAAAATTAACCAAGGTTCATATCAAACAATTAATAAAAGTTCAAACACCATTACAAAATTAATTAAGGTTCATTTCTAAATCAATAAAGATTCATACATACTCCTCAATGGGGGTGAGGTCTGAGAAACACATAGAAGGCATTTCGCATGAGTAAATACAAGTGGAGCGAGGGTGAGGGACGACACTCCCGATCCCTTCACCATAACGCATGCAGCAAGAGAGGTACTGGCTTCACATTGGAAATTAGTGTGGAAAATAACTACGCATTGGAGTTCAAAGGTGGTGAAAGGATAAGGTGAGGGAAGATGAGGGAGCCCGACATTCGACTCCTCACTCTGGTTTGGTACTGGTCTTGGCGGTGGCCTCCAGAGAGGAAGTGTAAACATCACAGGAAGGTTTATAGAGGGAGTGGCTTATGTGTGCTTGTTGTGGGCATTTGATGGTGCGGTGTGTTCAAACGGTCCTTGCTGCTCAGTTTCTTAGCCATTGTCTGTGTCTGGGTTGAGGATAGGAAGTTGAGGGGAAGTGAACTCACTCGTTTCCATTTTTCTTGGCTTTCAGTGAGCCTGTTTTTCATGCTAAGAGAGGAAGATAGAATTTTCAGTCTAGGAAACCTCAAGGGTGGCGGCATAAAATTGGTTTTTTTTTCCCAATTTCGTGCCCTTCGGCGTGGGTGCGAAAATGTTTAGTGGATTGGTGTGTGGTCTTTGTGTGGATAATTTGAAGGCTGTTCACTGCCCCAGGGGAAGTTATGCTCAAGCATCGACTACTTTTTCATCATTTTTTGTTCGATTTCCTATGTTGGTTTGGTGAGTGATGGTATTTGGTTTTCTTGGTGGTGGCGGTCTTTATCTGGTAGTGGGAGGTGGCTCTGTGTTTCCCTGCGGTGGCGGGAGACAACATTTTCCTCCTTTGATGGTGGTTTTTGTTTTCTATGATGGGGGGTCTGGTCTCTGGACTTTGCACATGGTGGGGTTCCAACCTTGGAAAATTATGAAGCCCCCAGTGTAGTGTGGGCATTCTCCCTCCCCTATCGTCCATGGCCCTATGAAGGTGGCAGACTAAAAAATAATCATGGCGGATCAATGCCAGGGTGGCAATACTGTAGGGCATGCACGACTCGCTAGTGTGGGTGTGCATGGGGGTTGTGTAGGAGCTAAGCGGGGGGATAACAGGGGTGGGGGTTTCAGGGTTCGAAAGTAGAGTCGTCGAGGTGGAGGATCCTGTGGTGGCAAGGGGAATCATGGGTCTGATTGATCTGAGGTAAATGTGCGGCAGGTTATCCAACATTTTTTCCTGAAGAATTGCCATACACTTATCAACAACTTGATGGAAAGAGTGGACACAACTGAGAGAGTTTATCGTGAGGAGCATGCAAAGAAGATGGAAACATTGGACCGAATGAACTATTTACAATTCCAAGTCTGGGAGAGACTGGTAGTGGTTTGACAAGGACAAAATAAACTCACTGAGAAAGTAGAAAATCTGGAGACTTGGTTGGCGCACTTTGAAGGGTACGTTGAGTGTGACTTCTGTCCTCCACTGCCTCCAAGAACAACCCCTAACAACCCTACATCCATCAAGTCATATGACTAGTATGCTATTTGATGTTATTTATGTTTTATGTGTTTTGGTGCCTCTGGCCCAACCGTTTATGGACAATATCCCTAGTCTCTCCTTTGTATTTTTGTCATCTGGTGCAAATTTTGGTCAACAAACCCGGTCGAGGTGAGACCACCTATTTTGTAAGCGGCTATATGTACTCATTTTTTCCTACATGAATAGAGCATTGACTTACAAAAAACAAAGGTTCATACATCATTAAAAAATTAAGTAAGGTTCATACTTAAATTAATAAAGGTTCATACCTATTTACTAAATAGGTCTATAAATATATATTTTATGTTTATCTATTTAGTATTTATCAAATATAAATATGATGATTTAATACTAGGTTTAAATGAACTCACACGTTTAACATAAGCAATGTTATATTTATCTATTTATTAAATGTAAATATGAAGATTTAACCTTATATTTAAAACAACTCACACATCTAACATAAATCAATGATGTTTAAAAATTAAACTTTATGGCGAAATATTAAATATAAATATAAATATTAATTTGATTATCTAAATATTACCTTTACTAAAATTATGATGAAGGCATTAGTGTAAAGTCAATAGATGATACATGCAATTATGTTAATTGGAGATGAATCCATCTGCAGTGTTAAACTTTAGAGACAAAAGGGTATTCAGAATTTTAACACTGTAAATTCATAGACCCCTTTGTCTCTAAAATTTAACACTGCCAATGGGTTCATAGACACCTATAGTGAAATGTAACACTTCGGTACCAAAATTGCAATTTTCCATTTATGGGGTGACACAATTAAAAATTACTGACATAGATGACTAATTCATATACATTTTGTACTTGTTATTTGGTTATATTTTTATTCTTAGAATATAATATTCATTTACATTAATCATTATTAATTTTTTCACTTATTATCTAGTCATATATTTTAATCCTAGACTAAATTAGTCATTTAAGTTAGTCACTTATTATCTGGTCATATATTTTATCCCTAGAACAAATTAGTCATTAAGTTAGCTGCTTTTAATTTAGTCACTTATTATCTAGTTGTATATTTTATTCCTAGACTAAATTAGTAATTCAAGTTAGTCATTTTTAGTTCGATCACTTACAATTTCTAAAATTTAGTAGTAATTCATTTGAAATAATTGTGGTGACTAACGTTTTTAGTCACCTAGTCACTAATTTCATAATTTTTTACCAGTGATAAGGAACTTGTTTCAATTTTTAATGAGCTTGACACAAGAAAAGGAACTCTGCTACGACACCTTGTTTCATTTTTTAACGAGCTTGACACAAGAAAAGGAACTATTCTCTGACACTTTGTTTAATTTTTTAACGAGCTTGACACAAGTGAAGGAAATATGCTCCGGAGACCTTGATCATGGCCCATACGAGGTCATGGCTTTGAAGAGGTTCTCATCATATGGGATAACAACATGATGGAAATGGTACATATCAAAGGATCTAATGGAAAAATTAGGATCCAATGCCCCCAGTACATGATGCACTATATCCATTGACTAGATCATCAATAGACATGGGCATGGAACAGGTTGCCACATAATTAACCTATGGTGGGGAAGATACCACTTGCATATAAGGGCCCTTTAGGGATGCTGTTTTATTGGAAGCCAAATGAGGACCAATGAATGAAAGTTGATCAATGGTCACGATTCTTCCTTCATGTGAGAAATACATCACACGAACGAGAGAAGAGACAAGATCTCCCATGACATAAACATAGTCACGGCTAAGGAGTAAATTAAAATCCAAAGGGCCTTGGAAAACTATCACATCAACATAGATGATTTTTCCTCCCAAAGTGATAGGCAACTTAGGAAGAATCCCTAATGGTTGACTAATTCCTTTGTTAAAAACCAAAAAATTTTGGGTAACGGGCACAAGCTACAAAGAACCTAAATCTTTCTAAGTAGTTGAGGACAAAATACTAATAGATCTGCCTTCATCTATTATTGTGCTGGGTATGACCACATTATAAGCCTGTACTGTGATATTAAAAGGCATGTAAGAAGGAAGACGATATCCTGCCAGTCGACCCCAATCAAAAGAAGTGACCATATTACTTGGAGGGGGTGCCATGGGAATGAGAGAACTACCCCCTTATGTTATGGGAATAGGAGGATCACCCCCCGTACCTTGGGAACAAGAGGAATTCCCTCTAGTTCATTCAAATCTGAAGAAAAAATAAAAACATGAGTGGTATGAAGTTCACTCTCTACGGGAAAAGTACGATCAACTGAAGGTGGAATCAGGTCAACCATTTTCTCAATCAATGGTTGTTTGGGAATGGACTCATGGGATTTAATTTTAGAGAGAGTGGGATTGATTAGAGATGAATTCTGATCAATCACTTCATCAACTAGTGAAGGATCAGGGGAAAGATTCCAGTAACCAACAAGAAGTCGTGGCTTAGAAGTTGTAAGATTTCCCAACACTTTTGAGGTTTCATCCATGTAAGGACAAAGGTGAATACGATGATTCCCTTCACATAACCTACATGGAAATTTTACTTTACCCTTTTTCCCATGGACCTTACTATCGCTAGTCGAGGGTTTATCACCAACATGATATCTAAAGGCCGATTTGAGCCTATGGACCACACTTATAATACCTTTGGAATACCAGGAAAATCTCTAAGAAGGTGGGCACCCTTACATAACCTTCAAGTTAACTTCACTTTGCGGGGCTGATTGGAAGGTTTTTCCACATTAGTTGCATCTGTAGAAATGGTTTCTTGGTTGGCCCATTGCTTATTTTGCTTCTTCTTGTTCGGAATTTTCTTCTTCTTCTTATCTTGTTGGTTACTAGAATCAATACTTTCACCAGGTGAGGAGGAGGAAATGGATGAAGAAAAAACAAGTGAAGAAGGCAAAGGGTCAACTTTAGGATCAACATGAGGCTGATGTTGTTCAGGTGGAGGAGAACTCGGTTGAGAACCGTTTGGAAATTTAGAACCATAGGGGTCAAAAATAACCAAACTGGAAAACCAATGGTAAATACAGGAAGGGACAACGTTTTCATATAAGGAGCACCAATATTTCCAAAATGAGGAAAAGGAATAAGATTCCCATCAGAGGGGTTTCCTTGATTGGAAGAATAGGGAAAAGTTTCCATTAGTATCAACCTAATACCTACTAAGGAGGTGTTCCATGAAGAGGATGTTATTCCATAATCAATCAATTAAGTTTAGAAATTAACAATAAAAATAAAACAAAGAGGGGAATCCAAGAAACCGTGAACTGCAATATACAACTTGGCGAACCAAGGACTTAACGTACGACAACCAATATCCCTGAATGTTGTGTTTGGTGCATCATGATATACAAGGCGGCAGACTCAGTTACCTATGGATGGATAGCAACCATAGGGGACTCCCAAAATATACTCTACGGTACGTGGGAGTGCTGTTTGTAGTAGTGCTTTCTAATGTGTAACCGTTCGATGAGAGCATTCCCATATACTTTTCATGCATGGAGTGCCATCCGATATACTCGAAGGTACATGGAGAATGATCCTATACACTTCTGTATGTGGAAAAAGATTTCACCCCCAGGATGCAACGCTAGAAAACAATGAGAACTCCTAAGTTTAACGACGCCGGAACATGTCTCTAGCCTAGACCTCTAAATGTTTGCGTTAATTTTCCAAATGCTCCTTAGGTTATTTGAGATGAATTTTAAAATTGATCTTGAATCATGTTTCAGTTTCAAGGCTCAAAAACTCGATGTCACCTAAACACACCTATGATGCAACTAACATGAAAAAAATAAATCTTCTTATTTTCAATGAAAGCTATCTAGTGTAGATAAGAGGTGCAAAAAATGATGCAACAATCAAATATACAACAAACAAGAGCTTCCTAACTAGATATTTCAATTTCACTATTCCAATTCAATTCAAAGCATTAAAAGATGCAAAACCATGCGATGTAATCTATGCACGATTCCTCTGAAAACTATGAAAATGCAATCTATGCACAATTTCCTTTCGTTCTGTGAAAATGAGAATTCTAACTATACAAATGTAATCTATGTAAGATAATTATTCAAATAAAACATAAGAGGATTCCAATGAAATCAAACATAATAAAAAATTTCATGTATAGAGGACTCAAACTGAAGTTGGGTGAAAATTCCAAAGAGAAAAAGAGATATCACTCAAAGGCGATTAACACTCATACAAAATTCAGCCCCCCCCGTCGATTGAGGGGAATTGTTTTTTGCAAAAATTCAAGCAAAAACATGCAATTTCATACTAGTGAATTCCAATTTTTACACACAAAACCCTAGATGAAAATGCAAAAATTTTATGCAAACATAGTAGGATAAAAAATTTAGAGATCAAGACATTCTATATCCTTTGAAAAAAAATCTAAAAAAATCTCATTTTTGGACCAGTGTGGGCAGACAGTGGAAGATAGGGTCTTAAGCAGGGAAAATTTTAGGGGCTAATATTCGTAGGTGGGTTAATTTTCTATATTCGCCAATTTTCATTTTTGCTAAAAATTATTCACCCAAATATTATATCATAAAATTATTTTACCTTAAAATTCACCAAAATTTTATAGAGACTATACAAAATCATTATAAATTTGAATATTTTTTACAACCATATCGCTAAACATTTTATAGTTTGCATGTTAGGGACTAGTAAGATTCACCAAGGTTTCTAAACTTTAAGATAAATTTCCATCCTTAAAATTTTCCCTGGTCTTAAGTGTGACTATAAGCAACCAAATCCATGTCTGCAAAACTTGTTTTTTCAGAGAAAAATGAACTGGGAAAGAAAAACTTAGGAAAATATAATAAAAATTGAAGAGATATCCATACTTTACACTCTAAAAAACATACCACTCAGAATGTAGACCGATAATCAATCAAAGTTACGAATCACTAGGAGGTTGGCCAAAATTAGCAAAAGAGACAAAAAAAAATGAGGTTTGAAGGGTTATGTACTCCCCATTGGAGTCGCCAATTTGTTGTGCAGGAAATCCTTTATGTGGACATAAACGATCCCTTTTGTCTTATGGGAGGATCTAGCAACTACAAAATACAACTACATTCAATCTTTCCTAATTCATATTAGAAAACACAAAGGAGGATAGATCTCCTACATATATTTAATGCTAATAACCTTGATGTCGACCTTGATTCTTGGCTTCCAAGCTCACGATATCCTCTTCACTGTTATAGATGAGTTCCTACAAGAAATATCAAGTGGATACAAAAAAAATATGCAAAGCATAACATTTTCCAATGAAAATTATGGAACAAATCAAGGAGCATTACAATAAATGGACAATAATTGACACATTTATGGAAAGAAAACACATATTGTATTATTAATAGATGAAAAGGGAGCATTAAAACCATTGAAGCCTTGATGTTGGAAGCCTCCTTCAAGTGAGATTCCAAGTCCAAGACTTAGCCTTCAAACAACTTTTCTCCTTTGCAAATGGGCAACATTTGGGCACAATTCAATACTAGGATGGCAACCAACTAGCCAACAACCAACCTATAGGCCAACCTACATAACCATTAATGAATAGTGGGAAATTGATTTATAGGGAAGGAGAGGGATTTGAGGATCCTTGAAAAGAGGGAGGATTTCCACATTTCAAGGGAGAGATCCATGGAAGGAGGATCTAGGCCCAAGAATGGGAAGTCTCGTTCCAATCTTCAACTACCTGAAACCACTTCGTCGTTCTTAAGCCTTCTAGTAAGAGAATCTTCTCCTTCATTTTGGGAAAAAATGCCTAAAGCGGACCAAAGTACATTTTTTGATAAAAGTCATACTATCAGCGTGATTCATGTAAAATTAACCAAGTTATCAGTGTGGGAAACTAGCACGAAAATCACGCTGAGCTTTCAAGTAAGGGATTTTGACAAGTTCTCCACAATTCTTTCAAGGAAATTTTTCTTCCACTTCTTCAGGGATATTCTTCTGATATACACAAACATGTTTCATTGTGAATACATTATTTGCAACACTTGCGACATTGACAACACAAAGTGTGACACTTCAGGATACATGACTAGGAGTGTGGAAAAATATTGTATAACAAGCAATGATGTCAAAATTGGCATCATCTAATGAAGAAATATCCATTTTTCAATCTGTCCAATTCCAAAAGTATTTGATGGGGAGGTTTCGGGAAGGAGGTGCACATGACGGTAGGTGCGTAACAACAAAATTTCACATCAAGAAAATTGGTTGCAATTGGCAGGAAATGCACTCAATATAAGCCACTAGTGTGGGATGGTGACTATGTGGAGGAAGAAGAGAATGGATTTGACCCTATGTTTTGTATACAATACCCATGACATGGAGTGCTAGTATTACACATTAAGGTCACACATCCTATGTTCCGAAGTAATAGAAATAATATTTGTTAATTAATGATGGTCATGCCATCTATCTAGCACCACACTCATTGCACCCTTCTTGAGTTTAGGCACAATGGAACTAGTGTGTTGATTGGGCTGGTGTGCACTGACGTGGCATGTAACATGACAATTCCACGTAGGCCACATGGAAGTCCATGTGGAGGGATGCTGATGTGGTAGAGGGAGTTAAGGGGCTAAAATTTAAATGGATATAAATTTCAATCTGGGCATTGGATCATGATAAATTTTATATCATCGAAAATCTCTCGACGATCCTGATCCAATGGTGGTCTTAAAATTTGGTTCTGAGAACTTTTGAGATTGAGGATTTTCATAACCTCGTCTTCCTAATAAGACGAGGGAGATCACAATAGCAGAAAGTAACACCTCCAATTCAACATGGTTTATTCGAGGGGGTGGGAGTGAGTGTTACAGTGCGGTGTCAGAGTGCCTAGGTTCAACACTCAGACTGAACGGTCCTAAAAGGAAAAATTTCAAATTTTTTTACATAATGTAGTAATCTATATTTATTTATTGTTGTGTACAAGGGTGTGATTGTTGTAGAAATTTGATTATGGACTACATGCATCAATTTTTATATGATTTTTATTTTCTAACAATTATACTAATTTGAAATGTGGTGTTTCAGATAGCCTCACAACCATGTTATTATGGTAGATTTACTAAGGTGATAATGAGCATGTTTGAATTGTATTGTGGATCGGGTAAAAATTAAATGTGTATGAGAGAACATAAGAAGACAACAGGGAACAAAAAAGAAAAATGGATAAGAAACAAAATGGTGCAGTACAACATTAATAGATCTTAACATTGTTAGGAGGTGGAGTCAGTTAAGAAAATAAGAGAGGATGACTCTCCTTACTATATGGATACCATTAGAATTTTAAGGGCTGAATTAAGGAGCTGAAAGGAAGACAATGAGAAGATTAGCAGAGCACAAGAAAGGTAGTTAGAGGTAGTTAGAAAGTGTCTAGAATGCTAACAAGTAAAGGCAGAATGTAGGCATCAAATGAGATTATTACATCCAATCCCAATCCTTGAGTGGAAGTGGGGAGTCATATATATGGACTTCATTATAGGAATACCAAAGGCGAATAAACAACATGATACCATGAAGGTGGTGGTGGACAAGATGAGTGTTGGTGTGCCCTCTTGGCCAGGAGGGCCACCAAAAAGAAAAACAAAAGAAAAAAAATATTTGTAGAAATAAACACCACACATGGACATCGCACTAATAGAAGTAGTAATAGAAGTAACCACCATGAAAAAAAATAATAACAAAATATACCAACACCTTGCATCACATTAGATTGTTGCAAATAAAAATCATATTTCTGCCATAACCACGTAACAATGTAATGTACTGGAACCCAAATTCCATTTTCCATTAACACTGAACATGAAGGTAAATAATATGCATTCCTCCCTTCCATGGGAACAATTAGGTTGTGCTTCCTTCAACACTCATCTCATCCCCTGCAAGCCCTATGCAACAATCTCTAGAGACCCCAAAGACTAACTCCAAAATGACTGACTCAAACTCTTATTATGTTCTCCTAAAAAACACCTATCCCTAAAGGAGAGAATATTTTATTATTTTAATTAAATATATAACAATTAATTTTTCCTCCAAATGAAATGAACCTTACATGGCATTTACATTTAATCTCATTTACATCCCATGTGCATTTATATTTACATTTGATGTCATTTCACATGTACATTTTACATTTATGCTTATAATTACCTTGAGTTCATACTTGGGCTCCAACATGCCTCAACATAAATATTGGATCGTCCCAAGCCAGGTGTAGTCATACAACCACACTTGCTTGTATTTCTATTGCATGTTCCAAAACCACCTTTCAATGTTGAACCACAGGCTGCTCCCTATATTCTACTTTACTTTTTTCTCTCTCCTTGCACACCTCTTCATCTATGGGCGTCTGAGCCTCCCACTCGCATGACCCCACTCTCTATCTGTTACACAGTAATTTGTCACCGTCCCTACCATTCCCCATCCCACACATTGGAGGGCCCATTCTGTGACCTGTGAGCAATGTCATGCCTTGAAACCACTATCATTGCATTCCTCTAAATATGAGCTTCAATTGCCCTGAAGACATCTCCTTGCAAAAAACCATAAAAACATCCCTTTTTGCATTGGCGCGGGCAGCCAGTTCATCACTCGCGCCAATGGGGAAAATCCTACAAAGAGGCCGCGCCAAATGGCGCTCTGTCCCAAAGTCGCAGTCGCGCCAGCCAATTTAAGGAGTGTTTTTTAAATAAAATGGCGGAAGTTTCGTTTCAACAGAATCAGAAACTGTTATCTATCTTGAGTTGGGAGGTTTGGCTCCAGGAGTTCCATGAAAGGGAAGTGGTTTTCCACCTCTCATGGAAGCTTCCTTGAAGATAGGGCCAATCCCACAATTATAGGGATCCCAAATCCCCTTCCTCCATCTATAAAAGCTTTCCCATTGCCATTGCAAGCTAGTCTGGAAGTGCCCAAGTTTTGAATCTCCAAGTTCTCAAATTCCCAAGAGCCTTAATACTACAAGAGCCCTCATTCTTCCCTTAAGGCCAAACTCGAGCGAGGAGACTATCGTTGAGAGACTCTAAGAGAGGCTTATCCCATCCTTGGCAGGTTTTGCGAGACGTGTACTACTAGAGACCCCTCCGAAGGAGATCTCAGTGTCAGAACATTGGTTGTACTCTCTTTCGATTGTTTATTAATGAATGACTACTGGTTATGGTTCCACTATGTTTTTCGCTTATGATAATGATGAGTTATATCCTTTTTGACTGATATATAGTTGCGTATCCTAGATTTTATGCCTGTATTCGTATTGTTTCTTGCATGTGCAGGTGTCCATTCATGGAGATCGTGGGGATCGTGATCTGCCGAAGCTGAGGAAAGGGAATGCTGTCTCTTCTACGAATCATAGCGTTGGACTCCAGGTAGGCCTCCATCGTTTGTCTGTTTATTCGCAATTAGGAACTTGCGCTGTAGCATTTGATGATTGTTGCTAGACCCGTTCTGGGCTAGTAGGGATCGCCTCTATCCGCAGAGGGGATTTACCTCTTCAACACTATCATTCTCTACTCTAATATATATACTACATCCTGCATTCATCTCTCTATTGCTCTCCCTTCTTCCACTATCCATGTCCGCTACATCTAGTCAGATTATCTACATGTTGTCACTTGCTAGTGATGTTGGATTTCTCTGTTTTTACTGGGTTGGATTTTTTGGGTACGAAACTGTCCCTCTTTGTGCACTGCATGGGTTCTTTTAAAAATATAAAAATATAATAGTATGATACAAAAAATAAAATGAAATTAGCACAAGAAAATGATGAAATTTGTGGGGAAAATTTGGTCTATAACCAAAATTGAAATTATGGGTTGTTTGTGAGCTTGAATGTGGCTCCCCCAACACAATTCATTATCACATAACGAAATTTAATTCCCTACTCTTGCATACCTTCAAATATCTAGTGAGAGACCTCACTTTGTCAATCAACATTCTCCCACCACTTACTTTGTCCAAATCTTCAAATGCTCCATTCTTCATGGGATTCACTTCATCTTTTGGAAATTTTCCATAGTAAATGCCTTATTCTCTGGTAAGGCCTCTCCTTTAGTTATGCCCTAATATTTCTAGAATGTGGTCTCTCGTGAATAAATTCATTTCATCATAATGTTCTAACTCATAGATCACCACACATCAAGAACAATAAAACAATGACGTATATTGGAAAGGGATGGAGTGTTATGCATGAAGTTGATAGGGTGTTTGATTATACAAAACCTATTGATAAGTGGATGGAGAACGATTTTAACCTTTGTATCCTCCATCAATAGTAACCATAGTCAAGGGAGGGCATGGTGGTGTCAGTGTTTTAAGACTGATATCGAGAATTGAACTGCTGCTGAGACTGAATGTCTTATGGCCTTATGTCAGTGCACAACCTGAGTGTCCATATCTCCGCGCAACATTGTCAATGACACCACCCCTATTTCATGTGCCATGTTTCTTTCCTTTCTTGTCATATCATACATGGTCGATCTACAAGTGAAACCCTGCATGATGTCGCACACTCCTCTCCCCACTGTGAAACCCAGCACACCCTTCCTCTCCCTCACATCCTTGTCCTGCACTGTGGGTTGAGCACCACATGCTAGTGAAGATACTTTTCACCTCAATATAGCCTCATGTTCATACACACTAGCACTCAAAAAATCATGTGCCAATCTTGAATCTAGAAAGGTAGGTTTCCCTCAATCTTGACATCCTTCTTAGGAGGGTGTGATTCAACCATAGACTGAATACCCTTTTCAAGTGCCGCTAGGAGGTTCTCATCATAGGTGAGGTTGCTAATCAATTTAGAGCCAATGATACTCTCTTTGTTAATCATGACGTAGCCATTGCATTTATTCCTAGCCCAGGGCTCCCTCTGTTTCATATAGAGGGCATAATTGGGCCCCATCTGTCCAATGTGCAGGTGTGCTTCATGGCCCAGCCCTTCATGGCCTTGAGCACTCAAAGCACCCATCCTGAGCTACGTAGACACTTAAAATCATGTCAAACCACCCACAATAACGAGTATCCAACCATCAAACTAACGAGTAGCCAACCATCGTTAGAGGTTCTCAGTTAACCATTAAGAACCCAAAAAAAAATTCACCAAGAAACTCATGATTTTGCGTTCTTCTTGAAGTTGTAGGATGGAAAATCCCACAACTCCCTTCTGACCACAACTTCGTTCAGTTGGGATTATATCCACTGCTTTTTCCACCTAGTTGGAGAGGGAAACCGAGTTGTTCCCAGCTGGTGCATTTGTTTGCATGCCCACTTGGACAGAAGGGCCACAAAAAAGAAAAAGAAAAAGAAAAAGAAAACTATTTGCTAAAATAAAAATCATTGTAGAAATAAACACCACACGTGGAAATCGAACTAACAACAACAACAACAACAAAAGAAACCACTATGCAACAAACTAACAACCAAATATACCAACACTTTGCATCACATTACATTGTTGCAAATAAAAAGCATATTGTTTCCATAAACACATAAGATTTTAGGGAAGGAGAGGGAGTTGAGGATCCATGAAAAGAGGGTGGAGTTCCACATCTCAAGGGAGAGTTCCATGGAAGGAGGATCTAGGCCCAGGAATGGGAAATCTCATTCCAACCTTCAATTACCTGAAACCACTTTGTCGTTCTTAAGCCTTCTAGTAAGAGAAGCTTCTC
The DNA here is from genome assembly GCA_034641835.2 of Pinus albicaulis. Lineage (NCBI taxonomy): Eukaryota > Viridiplantae > Streptophyta > Pinopsida > Pinales > Pinaceae > Pinus > Pinus albicaulis. The sequence continues at coordinate 1,002,368,411 of CM076583.1, read as the reverse complement.
CTTCATTTTGGGAAAAAATGCTTAAAGCAGACCAACGTAGATTTTTTGATAAAAGTCGTACTATCAGCGCGATTCATGTAAAATTAACCAAGTTATCAGTGTGGGAAACTAAAATCACGCCAGGCTTTCAAGTAAGGGATTTTGACAAGTTCTCCACAATTCTTTCAAGGAAATTTTTCTTCCACTTCTTCAGGGATATTCTTTTGATATACACAAACATGTTTCATTGTGAATACATTATTTGCGACACTTGCAACATTGACGACACAAAGTGTGACACTTCAAGATACACGACTGGGAGTGTGGCAAAATATTGTATAACAAGCAATGATGTCAAAATTGGCATCATCTAATGAAGAAAAATCCATTATGAAATCCGCCCAATTCCAAAAGTCTTTGATGGGGAGGTTTCGGGAAGGAGGTGCACATGATGGTAGGTGTGTAAAAAAAAAATTTCACCTCAAGAAAATTGGTTGCAATTGGCAGGAAATGCACTCAATATAAGCCACCAGTTTGGGATGGTGACTATGTGGACGAAGAAGAGAATGGATTTGACCCTATGTTTTGTATACAATACCCATGAAATGGAGTGTTAGTCTTACACATTAAGGTCACACATCCTATGTGCTGAAGTAATAGAAATAATATTTGTTAATTAATGATGGTCATGCCATCTATCTAGCACCACACAAATTGCACCCTTATTGATTTTGGGTGCAATGGAACTAGTGCGTTGATTGGGATGGTGTGCACTGATGTGGCATCTAACATGATAATGCCACGTAGGCCACATGGAAGTCCATGTGGAGGGACGCTGATGTGGTAGAGGGAGTTAAGGAGCTAAACTTTAAATGGATATAAATTTCAATCTGGGCATTGGATCATGATAAATTTTATATCATCGGAAATATCTCGACGATCCTGATCCAATGGTGGTCTCAAAATTTGGTTCTGAGAAATTTTGAGATTGAGGATTTTCATAACCTCGTCTTCCTAATAAGACGAGGGAGATCAAAATAGCAGAAAGTAACACCTCCAATTCACCATGGTTTATTCGAGGGGGTGGGAGTGAGTGTTACAGTGCGGTGTCAGAGTGCCTAGGTTCGACACTCAGGCTGAATGGTCCTAAAAGGAAAAAATTCAAAATATTTTTACATAATGTAGTAATCTATATTTCTTTATTTGTTGTCTATAAGGGTGTGATGCTTGTAGAAATTTGATTATGGACTGCATGCATCAATTTTTATATGAATTTTATTTTCTAACAATTATACTAATTTGAAATGTGGTGTTTCAGATAGCCTCACAACCATGTTCTTATGGTAGATTTACTAAGGTGATAATGAACATGTTTGATTTGTATTTTGGATTGGGTAATAATTAAATGTGTATGAGAGAACATAAGAAGACACCAGGGAACAAAAAAGAAAAATGGATAAGAAACAAAATGGTGCAGTACAAGATTAATAGATCTTAGCATTGTTAGGAGGAGGAGTCAGTTAAGAAAATAAGAGAGGATGGCTCTCCTTACTAGATGGATACCATTAGAATTTTAAGGGCTGAATTAAGAAGCTGAAAGGCTGAAAATGAGAAGATTAGCAGAGCACAAGAAAGGTAGTTAGAGGTAAATGCAGCGATACTACAAATCCTTTTATAATTTCAGAGGTATAAACAACATGAGTTAGGTGTCGACTACCTGGGAAAGTATAAATATGGGCAGAGTCCATCGAGACCTTAAAATTAAGAATTAAGAACTAATGGGGTAGAAGGAATCATATCTAAGAAAAGGCATAAAAAATAAAGTGAAGACATAATAAAAGTTGGAAATCCATAAAGTACTCTAGAGAGGAGGAAAAAAAACCAAGAACACTTTTCGAACTGCCACTAGAAGATATCATCAATAGAAAAGGAAGGAAAAAGACTTCATGTAGGAATAATTTAAGAAGGAAAAGCCTCCTATATTTGATGGAGGGGTGAAGAAGGATGAGGAAGTTAAGGCATGGCTTCTAGGAATGAGGAAGTATTTCAGGGTCCATAATTACTTAAAAATGTGAAGGCAAGAGTAGCCATGTTCAGCCTGAAGGGAAAGGATGATATCTGGTGGGAAAATTTGAGGAATGTAAAAGAAATCAGAGAGATGAAGTTGTCCTAGAGGAGGTTTGAGAAGTGCTTTAGGGAAAAGTACCTGTCTGAGTGGTATTGTGACAATAAGACCAAGGAGTTTATGATCACAAACTAGGGAAGCTATCAACTGATGAATACACAACCCTATTTCATTAACTATTGAGGTATGCAACCTACCTCAAGGATGAGAAAGAAAATATCCAGAGGTACCTCAGTGGGCCACGACATGCATTCCAAGACATAATAGAATTTTATGAGCCTAATACCTTGAGGGATACCATCAGGAAGACGAGGTATTGTTTCAAGCAAGCCAAGCACAAATATGATTTCAATAATGATTGGAAAACTAAGGAAAAATCCAATTTCAAAGGGAAAGGGAAAAATTTTGCAGGACATCGACCGAAAATAACAAATGTGAAGTTTATTACAACTATTAAGGGTGAGTATCAACAAAAAATTACTAATGCTAACATGAACCGAATCATAAGACATGCAAGAGAAGAAGTTGAAAGGTTCAAAGGAGGACCCACACAATGTTGTACTTGTGGATAAAACCGTTGAAAGAGGGAACACTCTCAGCAACAATAGAATGGCCCAATACTATACAACATAGAAGAAGTAGAGCCCATGAAGGATGTGGCTTAGAGTGCGCCACTGATGTATGCTGTGTTGAACAACATGGAGGATGATCACAAATCATCTGAGATCTAAATGGAAGCTATGATCAATCCCCAACCGGTTTCAGGCTTGATACCTAGCTTCTAATTTCAGTTACATTAGCCCCAACATTAGAGAGAGATGTGCATTGTAGAAAGTATCCCATGAGAGATCATGGTTGGTACAAATAACAATAGGTACAAAGAGGCTAGTCGAATGTGTGTTAAAATCATGCCCAATTATACTAGGCAACATGCCCATGTCAACTAACTTAAATATATTTCCATTGGATTCCTACGATATGCTAATTGGCATGGAATGGGTTGAAATCCATAAGACCAAAATTGATTGCTATAATAAATCAATGTAATGTCTCAAAAATAAAGGGGAGAAAATGACACCGTAAGGAAAAGTAAAACCAGTGACTATTCATCAAATACTAACACTACAATTGAAGAGGTGCAATAGGAAGAGATGCGATCTATTCATGGTCCAAGCTACTAATGAATCTAAAAGTAACAACCACAAATGGGAAGAACATAAATCTTAAAACAATTCACAGACATGTTCCCTAAGAAAATCTTAGGACTTCCACCAAGAAGATACATCGACTTCTCAGTTGAGTTATATCAAGAACAATACTAGTAGAAAACACACCATGCTGCATGAGTATGCCTAAGCTCATTGAATTAAATTACATATGAAAGATATGATAGAAAAGGGATACGTCCGGCCCAAAATTTTTCCCTGGGGAGCCCCGATGTCATTTGTGAAAAAGAAGGATGGACATTGCAACTTTGTAGAGACCACCGAAAACTAACAAGGCTATAGTGAATAAGAAATACTCACTACACATAATTAATTATTTATTAAATCAAATGAAAGGGGTTGTGATGTTTTCCAAAATAGATTTGATATTTGGATACCAACAAGTTAGGATCAAAGATGAATACAATCACAAAACTTCCTTCAGGACTAGATATGGCCACTATGAATTTGTAGTGGTTCCATTTGGGCTTCTAAATTCCCCAAAAACCTTCTTGTGCTTGATGAAAAATGTCCTCAAACCTTATTTGGATAAATTTTTATTGGTTTTTGTAGATGATATCCTAGTAAATTCAAAAACTAAAGAAGAGAATGAAGCATGAAGACCACCTGAGAGCAACATTACAATTACTAAGGAAGCATAATCTGTATGTAAAACTCAACAAGTTTGAATTTTTCCAAATCCAAGTTCACTACTTGGGGCATGTTATTTCAAAAGAAGGAAGGGTTATATACCTAGAAAATATCAAAGCTATAATAGAGTGCCCACCTCCTCGAAATGATACAGAGGTCATATCTTTCATGGGTTTATCTGGATTTTATAGATGGTTCATTCAAGACTTCTCAAATATTGGGAATCCAATAACCACCTTAGAGAGAAAAGGAGTAAAATTTTAGTGGACACCTAAATGTATAGCCAATTTTGAAAAGGTGAATAAATTGATCACTTGTACACCTATTTTAAGAACAACAGATCCAAAGAAAGACTTTGCGATTAGAAAAAAATATTTTAAGGAAGGACTCGATGGAACCCTGGTGCAAGAAGGATATGTGGTCTTCTATGAATCAAGAAAGTTAAATAAACATGAGAAGAATGATGTCAGCCACGATTTAAAGCTTGCAACATTAATGCATGCTTTAAAAATGTGGAGGCATTATCTGTTGGGAATAAGATTTGTATTGATGACAGAACATGGGGGATTTAGATTTTTTTTGATCAACCTAAGTTGAATGCTAGACAAGTCAAATGGTTGGATTTGATCAGTGAATTCGATTTTGAGATAAATCACATCAAGGAAAAATAAAATAAGGCAACGGATGAACTAAATACGAGTCTACAGGAGGCTCACTTGGAAGCCTTAAGAACATGAAAAATTGACATCAAGGAAAGTATTAAAAAGGCATTAGCTCATGATGAACACTACCAACATGTTAAGAAATGTTGGTAGAAGGAGCCAAAGGGATCCATGAGCAAGAAATTACAGCTCAATGATGTTGGCACTTTGTTGTTCACGAACATAAAATATGTGCCTAATGTCATTGATTCAAGGAAGATCGTCATGGATGAATTCCATAAAAGACCTTACTCAGATCATCATGTTTATGAAAAGCATATGACAACCATAAATAAAATGTATTACTGGTCAGGTTAGAAGAATGATATCACTGAATATATTGCCAAGTGTCTGGAATGCTAACAAGTAAAGGCAGAATGTAGGCATCAAACAAGATTATTGCATCCAATCCCAATCCTTGAGTGGAAGTGGGGAGTCATATATATGGACTTCATTATAGGAATACCAAAGGCGAATAAACAACATGATACCATTAAGGTGGTGGTGGAAAAGCTAAGGGTTGGCATCCCCTGTTGGCCAGGAGGGCCGCCAAAAATAAAAACAAAAGAATTTTTTTTTTTTTGTAGAAATAAACGTCACACATGGACATCATACTAATAGTAGTAGTAATAGAAGCAACCACCATGCAAAAAAATAATAACAAAATATACCAACACATTGCATCACATTACATTGTTGCAAATAAAAATCATATTTCTGCCATAACCACGTAACAATGTAATGTACTGGAACCCAAATACCATTTTCCATTAACACCGAACATGAAGGTAAATAATATGCATTCCTCCCTTCCATGGGAACAATTAGGTTGTGCTTCCTTCAACACTCATCTCACCCCTTGCAATCCCTATGCAACACTCTCTAGAGACCCTAAAGGCTAACTCCAAAATGACTGACTCAAACTCTTATTATGTGCTTCTAAAAAACACCTAACCCTAAAGGAGAGAATATTTTATTATTTCATTAAATATAAAACAATTAATTTTTCCTCCAAATGAAATGAACCTTACATGGAATTTACGTTTAATCTCATTTACATCCCATGTGCATTTATATTCACATTTGATGTCATTTCACATGTACATTTTACATTTATGCTTATAATTACCCTAAGTTCATACTTGGGGCTCCAACATGCCTCAACATAAATCTTGGATCATCCCAAGCCAAGTGCAGTCATACGACCACTCTTTCTTGCATTTCTACTGCACGATCCAAAACCACCTTTCAATGTTGAACCACAGGCTGCTCCCTATATTCTACTTTACTTTTTTCTCTCTCCTTGCACACCTCTTCCTCTATGGGCGTCTGAGCCTCCCACTTGCACGACCCCACTCTCTATCCTTCTCTACTCTAATCTATATACTACATCCTGCATTCATCTCTCTTCTTCTCTTCCTTCTTCCACTATCCATGTCTGCTACATCTAGTCAGTTTATCTACATGTTGTCACTTTCTAGTGATGTTGAATTTGTTTATTTTTACTGGGTTGGATTTTTTGGGTAAAACACTGTCCCTCTCTATGCAGTGCATGGGTTCTTTTAAAAATAGAAAAATATAATAGTATGATACAAAAAATAAAATTAAATTAGCACAAGCAAATGGTGAAATTTGTGGGGAAAATTTGGCCTATAACTAAAATTGAAATTATGGGTTGTTTGTGAGCTTGAATGTGGCTCCCCCAACACAATTCATTGTTGCATAATGAAATTTAATTCCATACTCTTGCACACCTTCAAATATCTAGTGAGAGACCTCACTTTGTCAATCAACATTCTCCCACCACTTACTTTGTCCAAATATTCAAATGCTCCATTCTTCATGGGATTCACTTTAGCTTTTGGAAAATTTCCATAGTAAATGCCTTCTGCTCTAGTAAGGCCTCTCCTTTAGTTATGCCCTAATATTTCCAGAATGTGGTCTATGGTGAATAAATTCATTTCATCCTAATGTTCTAACTCATAGAGCACCACATATCAAGAACAATAAAACAATGACGTATATTGGAAAGGGATGGAGTGTTATGCATGAAGTTGATAGGGTGTTTGATTATACAAATCCTATTGATAAGTGGCTGGAGAACAATTTTACCCTTTGTATCCTCCATCAATAGTAACCATATTCGAGGGAGGGCATGGTGGTGTCAGTGCTGCAAGACTGATATCAAGAATTGAATTGTTGCTGAGACTGAATGTCTCATGGCCTTATGTCAGTGTACAACCTGAGTGTCCATATCCCCGAGCAACAATGTCAATGACACCATCCCTATTTCATGTGCCATGTTTCTTTCCTTTCCTGTCGTATCATAGGTGGTCGATCTACAAGTGAAACCCTGCATGATGTCACACACTCCTCTCCCCACTGTGCGACCCAACACACCCTTCCTCTCCCTCACCTCCTTGTCCTACATTGTGGGTTGAGCACCAAATGCTAGTGAAGAGAATTTTCACCTCAATATAGCCTCATGTTCATACACACTAGCACTCAACAACTCATGTGCCAATCTTGAATCTAGAAAGGTAGTTTTCCCTCAATCTCGACATCCTTCTTAGGAGGGTGTGATTCAACCATAGACTGAATACCCTTGTCAAGCGCCGCTTGGAGGTTCTCATCATAGGTGAGGTTGTTGATCAGTTTAGAGCTAATGACACTCTCTTCGTTAATCGTGACATAGCCATTGCATTTATTCCTAGCTTAGGGCTCCCTCTGTTTCATATAGAGGGCATAAATAGGCTCCATCTGTCCAATGTGCAGGCATGCTTCATGGCTAGGCCCTTCATGGCCCTAAGCACTAAAAGCACCCATCATGAGCTATGTAGACACTTAAAACCATGTCGAACCCATGGTGCACCCACACCGGCCATAAAGAGGCACAAAAGAAACCATAAAACTAATGAGTAGCCAACCATCGTTAGAGGTTCTCAGTTAACCATTAAGAACCCAAAAAAAAATTCACCAAGAAACTCATGATTTTGCGTTCTTTTTGAAATTGTAGGATGGAAAAGCCCACAACTCCCTTCTGACCACAACTTCGTTCACTTGGGATTCTATCCACTGCTGTTTCCACCCAGTTGGAGAGGGAAACTGAGTTGTTCCCAGCTGGTGAATTTGTTTTCATGCCCTCTTGGACAGAAGGGCCACCAAAAAGAAAAAGAAAAAGAAAAAGAAAAAGAAAAAGAAAACTATTTGCTGAAATAAAAACTCATTGTAGAAATAAACACCACACATGGAAAACAAACTAACAAAAACAACAACAACAAAAGAAACCACCATGAAACAAACTAACAACCAAATATATCAACACCTTGCATCACATTACATTGTTGCAAATAAAAAGCATATTGTTTCCATAAACACATAACATTGTAATGTATTGGAATCCGAAATCCATTTTCCATTAACACCGAAAATTAATGTACATAATATGGAAGCCTCGTGGTAGGGAGGTTGCACTACCTTCAACACTCCTCTCACACCCTCCAAGCCCTATGGAGCACTCTCGAGGGACCCCAAAGACAAACTCCAAAAATACTGAATCAAAGTCTTCTCACGTGCCCCTAAAAACCCCCCAACCCTAAATGAGGGAATATTTTATTATTTTCATGAAATATCTAACAACTAATTTTCACTCCAAATGAAATATTCCTTACATGGAATTTACATTTTATCTCATTTACGTACCATGTGCATTTATATTTACATTTGATATCATTTCACATGTACATTTTATATTTATACTTCTAATTACCCTAAGTTCATACTTGGGATCCAACATTGAGTAAGAAATATCACTTCATAGCTATCAATTCCACTCATAAATCTATCAACATAGCCCAAATATTCATGAAGGAGATATTGAGACTGCATGTTGTGGCTAAGAAGAATATATCAAATCGAGATGCTAAGTTTACTTCTAATTTTTGGAAGTCTTTAATTATTGGTTTTGGAACCTAGATGAATTTTAGTATGGAAAGAGTGAAAAAATTTATTGAGGACATGCTAAGAATGCATGCCATGCATCAACCAACGAAGTGTGAATATTTCCTACCATTGGTGGAGTTTGCATATAATAATGGATATTATGAGTCACTAGGGATGAGACCTTTTGAGATAGTATATCGCTGAAAATTCAACACTCCTATCAGTTGGGATGACCCATTAAATAAAGTAGTTATTGGAAAAATATGATAAAATAAATGGAGCAAGAAGTGGAAAAGATAAAGTAGAAAGTAAAGGCATCTCAGGATAGGAAAAAAAGTTACACCAACAGAGGATACACAAGGAATTAAAAGTAGGATAGCATGTGTATCTCCACATTAGACTGAGGAATATCTCACTAAAAGTAGGGTCTTGTGCCAAGTGGAAACTTAGAAAGGGTGGGGCCAGTGGCCTATAGATTGACCTTTCCACCCACAGTGAATGCACATAATTATTTTCAGCTTTCCTTGCTTAAGAAGTATGTACATGATGAGAATCACTTTTTTGATTGGTATGTGATACAAGTGGAACCCCAGGGAGAGTTCCAACCAAAGCTAATGTCACTACTACATTTGGGAAAAAATTCTGATGGTGAAATCCGAAATAACGGATAAAATGAGAAAAAGTGTTGGAAGTTAAATGCATTTTTTGTTTTTTCTAAAATCTCGACACCCGTCAAATAACTGATGGGGGTTATTTAATGGTTGAATATTCAACGTAAAGTATTTTCTCATCGATTATTTGACTCTTTCCTACGATTCTTCCTATTGTGGATTATCTGACGAGAGTTATTTTACTATCAAATATCTGACTTTTTATCCAATATGAAAATGTGCTGTCTAATTTCTGAAAAATGGAAAATAATCATTGCATAGCGTTCAATTCCACCATTAATGGATTTTCTGTTGACAACGTTTAATATGGGACCGCTTTAATTTGAGTTTAACTAATTAAAATAAATATAAAATAAATATTATAATTATATACAACATTATTAATATATATTAATATTAATATCAATAACATATTAACATTAATATAATATTATATGATTATAATATAAATTATATATAAAGTTATGATATATATATATATATATATATATATATATATAGAGAGAGAGAGAGAGAGAGAGAGAGAGAGAGAGAAAGAGAGGCCCTAACAACATATAACTTTGACATAGTTCCCATATATATTAGTTGTAATTGTTTTTGTAGGAACACCTAATCCTACATGGGTAGGTGTGGAATGCGAAAAGTCACAATGGAGTCCAAGTGACCTTGGAATGTGAAACCAAGAGTCACACCATTGTATTATAAATGTACATCATGTATAATGGAAAAATAAGAAAGCCTCACGCTTATCCTTCATTGTGTGTTGAGTCTCTTTTGTGTGTGTGTTTATTCTTCCTCATACACCATGTGCGTGTTTAACATGGTATCAGAGCTGAGAAGATCATAACCAGCTCAACCTTGAGTGAGCCATTTGTGTTTATGGCCTGTGCATATCTGCAAAAATTCTTGGCATTTTTGCAGCACTCAGAGTTTCTGCAGCAGACATTTTGCCGCATTTAGAAAGTGGTTTTGAAGAAGAGCAGCATTGGTTTGGAGAAAAGCATCATTGTGCATCTGAAGGTTTTCTCACTGCTCATTCTTCCTGCAATTTTTGTCTTTTAAATTCTGCATTTTGAAGAGCTGCTGGAATATTGTTCAAAGTGGGGTTTTGAAGAAAATTTTTGGGTTTTCAAGTAAAATTTCTGAGTTTTTCATTGAAAAATTTATGCAAATTTCTGGGTTTTCTGCTGAAATTTTTGGGAAGAATTTTGCATTTTTAAAGTCCATTTTCATGCTGCTGGGCTACTGGAAAGATTTCTAAGTTTTCATTGAAATATTTTTGAGTTTTCTGCAAATCTCTAATTCTGAATTTATCCAATATTCTGCTGCTGGAAGAAAAAATACTCTCTCTTTTCTGCCACATTTGTGAAATTTCTGCTCTTTCACTGCTCTCTGCTATTTTAAATTAAAAAAAAAATAAAAAAAAACATAATAACAAAAAATAAAAAAATAAAAAAATAAATTCAAACCCCAGGCCTGTTGGCCCCCCTCTATGCTGTGCATCACTCGGCCTTCCCACTATTCCAACCAACCCCCCTCACTACTCTCACCCACGCACTTCCCTACGCTCACTACACCAACGCTCCACTCGAGCCCACTAGCCGTGGCCTCTCGGCCCCCTCTCCCTACGACCTACGCTTATCACGATTCCCTCTACGCTTACCACGCTCCACACCGCTCCTAACTGTGCGCCCAGCCCTACCCACCTACATCCTTCCACACTCCCCCTCTCGCTTACCCTGCAACCCATCCCCTACCCGCCGGCTTAACCCCGCCCCCTCACTGTAATATACGCTCCTCACCGGCCGCTCACAGAATTTCGTTTGCCCTCACTGCAATCTCCCTACGCCACTGCTCCCACCTGCGTTACCCACCTCCCTATGCCCTTACCCCTTCCCCTTAACTCCGCGCTCTCCCCCTTATCGCTCCTCTCCTCGCCTCTCCCAACGCTCCCCCACTACATGACCCCCCGCCTACATCTTTCCACTTATCACTCCAACGTTGACCCTCCTCCCACCACAATACTCCGCCCCTCCCCCTCACGGTTACTGCCACCCTCCTCTCGCCTCTCCCCATGGTTCTTCCCCCTCACGGTTACCGCAAACCTCCTCTCCCATCCCTCTCTGCCCACGGCAGCCCCCTACCTCCCCCTTAACGCACTTTCAAAAATATATATATATATATATATATCGATTATTTTTTACATTAAAAGCCCCCCTCTGCCCCTTCACATTTTTAATTATTAATCCCTTTTAATTAAACTCCATTTTAAATAATTCCCATTTTTATATAATTCCTTTTTTAATAATCCATTTTTTATTAAAATTTCCCTTAGTTTGCCCACCCTCCTCCCCACCTCTTTTCCTCTTTTTTTTAATTTATTAAATTCCCTCTCATTTCTATTACAATCCCTTTTTCCATTTTTAATTAATTCCCATTTTTAATAAATTTATTTTTTAATTAATTTTTAATTAAAAAAAAAAAAACAGCAGAGAGAGAGAGGAAAGAGAGAATATGAACAACAGAAAAAGAGGAAATGACATGTGAGCAGATGGACTGAATACATAGAGAAAATTGCAGATTTGACATTGTGTGATTTGTGGCATTGATTTGAAGGGTGAGTTTCTAAAGAAATTGATGTGAAGACGAGTTGTTTTTGGTGTCAAACAACTCTTTGAAGAAAGAAAAATCAGCTGCCTTAAAGGCTTCTTGCATAGTGTTTTCAGCTGCACATCTACAAAATATTTTACAGAGATATTGTATTGCATTGACATTGTATTGTGAGTAGACATTGCTTCTTCATAGTTGCAATCAGTACTTGAGTTGTTGAAAAATTGTTGATTGCTCTCCATCATTTGAGGAGCAGATTTTGTACTTTGAGATTTCCATAGTTGGAAATTATTTGGAGTCATTTGTATTTCTTGAAATTGTTGAATCACATTGTAAACGGGTGCATTTTCGGTTGAAGTCGACACCCTTTTCATTTTTTGAGCCTAAGTTGTTAAAAATGGCTAAAATCAATGAGGCATTAGAGTTGTTGAATAACCTCATTCATTCAAATGTTGATGATATGATAAGAATGAGCAAGAATGCTCTTGGTAACATTCAAAATTGTTTGCTATATGCACAAGAAAAGATTGAGTTTTTGAAATTGGAATCTCAGCTCCAACAAGACGAACTTCAGCAAAAGAGTCACCATTCTGAACCTGTTTCTGTTCAAAAGATTGAGAAGGACTCCCATCAACAGCAAGTTAGTAAAGTTGAAATTGATTCACATTCAGTTCCTTGTACAAGAGAAGATTTACATGCAGATGCAGCATCTCAGCCTGCACTTCTCAAGCCCATCATCAGACCTTGGGAAGAGCTTGTCCACAACAAGCACCGAACTGGTCTTGGATATGACAAGGATGTGTCCTTTCATATTCTAGACTACACCAAGCCCATGATATTTCAGAGTGCCAGATTCTTGTATGACAGTTCAACTGCAGCTGTTTCAGATCCTGTTCCACTTCCACAATAACAGCAGATTGTAAAATGCCAACACTGTGATCGAGTTGGCCACGTGAAAGATCACTGTTTTGATCTTCATCCATGCAAGCACTGTGGTCGACACACCCATTCTTCAGATAAATGCTTTAGAAACAAGCCTCCTGCAAGAACAAATATTCATCTTGGATGGATTTCTTCTTGGCAATGGGCATCAGCAACCAAGAAGATGTTTAAGTCACATGTCAAAACATGTTCATGAGTATTGAGTAAACTTGCAGTTGAGTTTTCACCATCATCTCACCTTGTCCCTAACAGAGGGGAAAATTGTGGTCATGTACAAGCTTCGACGACAGATCAAGCGAGCCTGAGCCACAATCTCTCATTCCATGCTCAGAGTTGTAGCTAGAGACACAACAGTTCAAGCGACCCTGAGCCACAATTCGTCATTCCAGATTCAGAGATGTATCCAGAGACACAGATGCCCATGAGCATGCCTTCGGTTGGTGGACAACCTTAAACCATCATCTTTGGTTGGTGGATAACCTAAAACCATCACAGGTAGTAGACCTCCTTTCTTTTAGGTCGAAGGTATCCCTTTCATATATGAGGGACACTTCCTCTAGCAGAAGCCTTCATCTTCTTGCCAGCTTTGGTTGAGTTCCAGGAAATGCTTCAAGCATTCCAGAGTTGTTGGTAATCCTAAAACCATCACAGGTAGTAGACCTCCCTTCTTTTAGGTTGAAGGTCTCCCTTTTTTATGAGAGACAATTCCTCTAGCAGAAGCTTTCAGCTTCTTGCCAGTTTTGGAAGAGTTCCGGGAACTGCAACAAGTTTTGAGTTCCAGTGTTGGTGGTCATCCTTAAACCATCTCTTTTTTCCAACATTTCAGAGAGTTTATTCAGCGCAAGTGTTTCCATGTATACTTTGCAGATTTGTATTACAACTCTCTTCTTGGACTCACACATACCCCTTCGGATTAAGGGGGGATGTTAGAACACCTAATCCTACATGGGTAGGTGTGGAATGCGAAAAGTCACAATGGAGTCCAAGTGACCTTGGAATGTGAAACCAAGAGTCACACCATTGTACTATAAATGTACATCTTTGTATAATGGAAAATAAGAAAGCCTCACGCTTATCCTTCATTGTGTGTTGAGTCTCTTGTGTGTGTGTGTTTATTCTTCCTCATACACCATGTGTGTGTTTAACATGGTGTTTAATAATTTTGAAAGGTTGTAGGTTTATTTTGAGGTTAATTTTTGAACAAAATAGTCACCGAGAATTTGGTGATAAAAAATTTCACATAACATTCCTCATGGATACCAAGGATATGTGGGATCGACATCGAGGGCTTCTGAGGATTGAAGATGTTATTTCCCTTGTATAAATTGCAAGAGCTTGAGGCCAAGGAGAATTATAATAAAATCAACTAAAAACATTGTAGAGACTATGGGCACAATGAAGACGGCTATGAATATCATCCATTTGTAAGTTATTTATTATATGCCTTTGTACTGTAGATTTTTTTTGTAAATGTTTATTTGTATATTTTATTTTATACTTTATGTCTTTGTATTTTATTTTTATTGTATATATATATATATATATATTTGTGAATAAGATATTTCTATTAACAACGAAGGCGAATAATTACATTATGGTGAGTTGGTTCAAGCGACATGCATCAACAACCAAACTATGAGAGATATATCATGGCAGGATTTTGGAGTTGCTGGTAATGCCATTACACAAAATGTTACAAGTAGAGAGAAAAAAATTCCCCAAATTGTTGTGTGAGCTTGAATTTGAATTAAGGTAGATTTCTGAAGCAAAAAGGGCTGCGTAGAAGCTTTTCACTGTTGACTTGGCTGGCCGAGTAGGGGTCAAGGGCTCTCGAGAGCCGAATACATAGTAGTAGAAAATTAAGAGCCCATAACCAGATACTGAAAACCTACCAAAAAACAAAATATGAAGTGGTTGCTGGTTACGACATATCCTCGGCAGAGTTAGCCTCCAGGCTTATTGGATGCTCATTAGTGCTGCCTTCAATGATGGCTTCCTGGGCTGGCTTGCTGGTGGTGGCACCCCTGACCTCTCCTTTGACAACAGGCGAAGCATCAGCACTTTCCAACCTCTTTTTTAACATCGCGTAGTGGGGAGAATCTCTGGTGACGAAGTGGCGACGGTGAACAACACCGACATACAGAGTGAACTTCTCAGTGAGATAATCCAGCTTCTTTTCAAAGATATTATTGTGTTCCTGGTTGGCTTGCATGGCAAGACAGATTATGGTTTTAGTTTGCTAGTGAAATTTGATTTCCTTGCTTAACAATTTTTCCCTAGCCCTTGTTAGGCCGGGGTCAGGAATCCAATTGAAGTCCTCATCGACCTCCTCAGCGACAATTTGCTGGCAAACCAACCTGGCTTGGTTTTCTAACTCAGTAACTCTGTGATGAGTTTCTAGATTGATCACAACTTCATAGTTCATAGCAGCCTGCCACGCCGCGGACTTCACCCTGGTGGTGGGAGTCATGTTGGGAGAAGCCCAATGCGATGCATGAGTCCCCCCGCCATGTCCACGACCACGATTACTTCCCCTTTGAGCGGAGGAATTGGCACGATGGGGGGACATATTAGAGTAGAAGCGGGGATTCTAGGGTGAGCAGGGATAGTTTGGGCAATGATTGCAAGGGAGGGTGGTGGAGGGACAAAGCACAAAGAGGAAAAAAATATGAACACTGAAATCAAATGCAAAGAATGGAGAGAGGGTAGGGTATTCATAGGTGTGGGAAGGAGGGGTCAAGTGAGAAGACAGGGGTTGGGTAGTAATGAGTACTCGAGCGGGGTTTTGGGGCTAGTTAAAACTACAGGTGCTACCAGACTAGGATAGGCATTTTGGGAAGCTCAACATGATGTGCCCGATACTTCCTTTGCTTTGATCACACAAAATGCAGGCTGGGATCATGATTAGAGTCTCGAGTTGGAGTACTGTGATCCTGAATCTCGTCAGGCCTATCTTGGTGATATTGCCTCATAATGATGGCGCAATATTCCTTGAGTGTCCCTTGATTGAGCTTGTCCCAGGCCGTTGAGAGAAGCCTATGGGAGCTCTACACCCCTGTGTTGGCCATATTTTCAACCAACTGGTTTCCAGCTCATTTGATTAGTTGAAAGGTGATACCTTGGTGATCAAATTTGTATCATGGACCTAAGTGATAGCTCAAAATTCAAAGTATTCGGAAGTGTGCCTAACTTGAGCAAAAAGATAGATATCATCTTCCTAATTCCGGCGCCATGAACGGTTCGAAAAACCGACACCGTATGAAGAAGTTATCGCGTTTTGAAAAATCCAGTAAATTGCAATTTCTGGCTTTTGACCAAGTTTGAATGGTTTTTGGAAATTAAAAAAAGAATATTCCAGGGAATATTTCTGGAATATTCTTGGAATATTCCTAGAATATTCTTGGAATATTCCTCAAAATATTCTTTGGAATATTCCCTTTGGGCTAGTCATATTTTCATAAGTGGCATTACCTGATTGGGTTAAGGTTGCATGAGTGTGTTTTCATGGCCAATTGGAGGGTGACACATGGCCAACCTTTGAGGCCGCCACGTGTCCCCTGTACGGTTGATTAAAATGTTGTTAGGTCCAGGGGTTTCGACCGCACGACCTTCGGTGCGCGCACAAAGCTATCAATTGTCTGGGCTACCATGTGATTCTCACCCCCATAGGGCACCGACACTATATATGTTTTAATACATATGCATATGAAGGGGGGGGGGATCGTTGGCGATCCCAACCCGCCGGCGGCCCCAGTTGTTGTGTTTGTTATCACTCCAATAGTTCTTAAAAGTTGTGAGATTTTTGATTTTAGTTTAAAGAATATTAGAGGTAGCCAGAAACCTAATTTTATGCCTTAGGATCTAGCCTTCCTAATGCTCAGAGAGGGCTCTCTCTATATGATTTATCTTTGTTGATTATATTCGATTTTAGGCTAGTTATGTAGGGTAAATTTGTTTTGGTTTTTGATTTGATTTGGTGGTGAAATCACTTAATCAGATGGATAGATGTAGATCTGTATTCCATTGGGCTAATGGAGTCAATGTGTCAAGCAGTCAGATCAGGATCAAGCTCTAAAGGGAAATGTTTACAAGGCAAGATAAATGAGTTACTTTAGATCTTCAAGGCTGATGGTGAAAATGGTTTTGATCGAGATAAAAGAGAAATTAAGGGTTCTTAAATCCGGATTATGAGTGAAAAGGCAGAGGTCAATCAACAGTAGGGAGCAATTAAGGGTTCCCTAATCTGGATATTAGTGGAAAACATATAAATGATAATCAGTCAAAACAGAGTGCTTTTAACATATTCTGAAATAACAATTCTTGATTTATCATTTAGATTTAGAACACATTCAAGTATTGATGAAAAATATAAGAAATTGACAAAGAAACAAGTGAAAATACTTCACTGTAGTAGCCCAACACATGAATCCTGTAATATGATGTTTTATTGCTTTGATCAAGTCTGCTGACTTGAAATTGTTACAATCACCCTTAGGTTCAGAATAGTACAACTATAGAAATTTTCAACAATTAATCCACACTCAATAATTCCAAATGAGAAGTATTTATACAAAAAATCTTTACAAAATATCCTAAAACAAAATTAGGAATTATTCATGGAAAAGAAATATCTTCATGCAAGAAGATAGTGACAACTTTCTAACTAATGCTAGCTGTCCCTTTGTTTATTGAAATAACTTGTTTGCTGTCTTCATTTTGTTACTGATTTTTCTCTTTCCTGTTCAACGAAGCTGCAAGTGGACAATGAAGTGTCCTTTACGCAAGCAGGTTCATCTCTGCTTTGTAATTCTTCTTTTGACTTTTAAAATTTGACTTTGAATTGATTTTCTTTCACTTGATACTCTTTCATCTGATACTCTTTATCCTGCAAAACTGTAAACACTGTTTTAACCTTTACTGCTCTGTTTTTATTGCAATCTGATTTCACAGTAAATCAATTAATTTTTCCCAAAGTTCAACTTATGAAAATTTTATCTTCATCACCCTCCTGAAATTCTCATCAGCTTCAGTGTATTTTGAGAATGTAGGCTTGTTGATAAATATGTGTTTTACCTCATGTTGTAGGTAAAACAAATTCTCAAAGCTTT
Organism: Pinus albicaulis; assembly: GCA_034641835.2. Classification (NCBI taxonomy): domain Eukaryota; kingdom Viridiplantae; phylum Streptophyta; class Pinopsida; order Pinales; family Pinaceae; genus Pinus; species Pinus albicaulis. Next base: position 1,002,350,477 of record CM076583.1, on the reverse strand, counting down.
TGTAAAGTACCTTCCCTGATGAGATTCCTTGCAAGGCTGAATTTTTCACTTGCTCCTTGGAAAATTCTCTTATATTTTTATCATAATCATCCTGCTTCATTAATCTGTCATTAATAACTAGAGGATTGAGAAGGCCTTTTTGCCTTAGAACATCAAATTTGATCATGAACCTTGTGATAGCAACCTCCATGTTCTGGCATTTCTCTTCTAACTGTATCATCAAATTCTTCTTAGAAATTACCTTCCTAACTTCTAGGATGGTTTTTGTCCTGTCATTAATTCTAATTTCTTCCAGCTCTTACCTGTTCTTAGAATTTAGAAATTTGATGATTTCAAGAGTTTCTTCAGGTTTCTTACCAAGCTCTTCTTTGATCTTTTGAATTGCTTCTCTTGCTAATTTTACTAAGCCTTTCTGCTCATATATGACCTGTATGGATGGTCAAATATCATTGACAGATTCAATGATATTGGACCATATCCGTTGCTTGACATGTGCCATTGGTTCCTTTAGTGTTAGTTTTTTTTCTAACTTTTTCAACTGCTCATTTAATTTGTTGGCTCTTTGTTCTTCATTTTTATGCATTATCTCGGCAAGATTATTTTCATCTTCAAGACTTTTAAGCTGTTTTTAAAGTTTTTTTATCTCATTGGTCTGAATAGACATGTCTTGCATAGATTTTACCAACTTGCTTGCTTCATCTGAATGCTGTGCTATTGTTGTTGAAGATTCTGTGGCTGAAGTGGTTGATGTAAGTGACAGGTAATGCTGTAGCCATGGGGACTGTAGGTGCCAGTGATTTAGCAAGTGTAAAAGGTACAACAATAGTACCTACAGGAATCACTGTGACTGTAATTTCTTCTTCTTTATATTTTTTCTCTTGGACCAAATTATCCATTTCATTTTCCATTTTCTTTATCCGAGCAGTCAACTATAAAATGAGATTCATCATCTCATATTTCTGATTGGTATCCAGTAAGACTTCCTTGGCTTGAGGATGTTCTGTAGGGGGCAGCTTTAGTTGTTTCTTTAATGCAACAATATATGCATTTTCCTTCTTGATCAATTCTTCTGCAACTTTTATATTTTGAGGATCATATCCTACTTCAATTACTAGCTCTTCCAAGGATTTAATTCTAGTGTCTTTTGCCTGTGAAGATGATTTTTCCAATTTGAGCTGATCTCTAATATTTACCTGAGTGTTTTGCAATTTATGTGCACTCATGGCCTTGGTGGTCATTGTAGAAAAAATCATCTCCCCTGCCTGCCTATGAAACTCAATTTTTTTCCAGAGGATGAATATCCTAGACTGGGACTTCAAAATCTATCTTTTTGTAATCAGAAGATGACTTAGGAGTCTAAACTCTAGGTTGAAGAAATGTCATCTGCATCTTTCTGTTCTTATAGTAAAAGGTTGAAAGTAGCCTATTCTGGATGCCAGGAGTTTGTTTCAGAAACTGAGAATATATTTCTGTCTTAATTTCTTCATTTTTGGCTTTGATTTCTTTGTATCTTTCCTTGATATCCATATCCTTTTCTGCTGGTTTTTTAGATGAAGAAAATTCCATACTATGCTGCTTTTGAATAAGTTGAGCCTTTGAAGTATTAGGCTGTTGTTCTTCTTCAATTATTGTAGGAGGTTCATTGTCTTTTGCTGCAATTTCTTTATCAATCACCTGTATTGTTTTTACTTCTTTATTAGTAGGATTTAACTTTGGCTTTTTACTGTATCTCAATTTGAATTTTGTCTCTGTAGTAGTTTTTGCAGTATAGGAACCTCTGGAACCTCTTGGGGAAGTCTAGTTTGAGGTATAGCTGAGTGAGGGCCTCAATGTATAAAGGGATTTAATCAGGCCTGGGCTGTATTTGCAGCATCTGATTAATTGACTCAACAGTAATGGTAAATAAGAATTCTTTTTTAGGGTTTATGATGGTTCTTTGATTAGGAAAATAACATGATAGACAGAGTATAATTACTTATGGGCATTGAAAGGTCTGAGGGACAACATATTTTGGTAAATTAGACTCCCAGGTGAAAACTTCATCAACCTGATCTATGGATTTTTCTTGGCTCCAGTAGTGGAGCTCAAGAAGGTTGAATTCTGTCACTGTATCAATAATCTTGAAGTCTGTGTCATCTAATGGAATATGCTCTATATCTACAACAAGGGGTTGTAGTGTATTGATGGGTACAATGTTTTTGGAAGCCATTGATTTGCTTGATTTATCAATTTTAATACTCTTTTTATTTATAAACATTGGTTTAGGCCTGTAGGAGCACCTTTGGTAATTTATAACAGTTTTGCAGAAGCATTTTGATAAAACAAGGACTTATAGTGCAATTTTTATGACAAAAAGTAGCCTTAAGACCTAGGAATTTGGTAAAAAGACACTTAGATTCTGCAAAAAATGGATTTAAAGGCAAATGCGGCTTTTTTCAGGTCTACAGAGGCTTTAAATTTCTCCAGTTTACTTAATCTGTGATTTTTTAATAGTCCAAGGTTTCAGAATCTCTGCATGTAGGTCTAGGGTTTACAGAAAAGAGATTTTATGAATGAAAAGGGCCTTCTTTGGTTTCGACAGAGGGCTATAAATGATTCAATTTATCGGTATTACTTTTTTAGATCAAGGAATAGGTCATTCTTTTTAAGAATACCTAGAAAATGAAGATTTTCTGTGCAGGAGGGTTTCTGAGGTGGAAGAAAGCTTTCATAAGCTTTTGCCGATCTTTATAAACCTCGATTTGGTTCTGAAATGTTTTGTTTCATCAAAGATCTTCGAATTTTGGTGAATTGGGCTTAAAATGAGGTCGGCAACGTGATCTGGTAGCGAAAAACTGGTCAACAGGGCTTCTTTAGTGCAAAATATAAGAGAGAGGTGAAAAAAGGGTGCAAATGGGCAGTTTTATGCATTTTTATTAATAGTGAATGCATTTAATGGGTGGTCAATTTTGAATTGACAGGGCGGTTTAGGCGCGGAGGAGAAAACAACCGAGCGGTTTTCACAACGAATAAAGGTGGTAAGATGTTTTATTTTGAATGGTGCGATCCAATAAAGTTTCAACACATAGCAGATAGGGAGATGCCGAAAATGGGTATTTATCAAGGCTTGGGGTATGCTAACTATCGAGCAATGAAACACGTAATAAGAAATACTAGCGGTAGGATCTGGTGGATGAATATCGGACAGCTAGGATGGTGCGATAGAGTTGTGGTTTCAGATGACGTGGGGCCCGGGGTTTAAATGAGGCGGGAGGTTATATGTATTTAAACTATGTTTTAATACATATAATCGAGACTTTGATATAATATTGGTTAATTTGTGATATTGTTGGGGTTTTATAATATAACCAATGGGATGCGGGTATGTGTAAAGTTATAACCGGCAGGGATAATATATAGTGGGACTGGGATTATATAATATGTGGGGATTTAAACTATATGTTTAAATAAAACATATGGGTTGGGATATAATACATAAAGGGTTTTATATTAATACGAGGTTAAAAGGTTTATATAGGAATTAATACATTAGGTTAGTGTGTTAGTAATGAAATGTAACGCGGGACATTGTAGGATGTAAAATATACTAAGTATAGTGTAAAACTTATGTCGGGAGAGAATTTCTTCACTATATGACCCGAAATATCATTTAAGCATTTATAATTAGGATAAGTGGTTTTTATGAGTTTTTGATGTATTTTTTAATGAAAAGGGGAATTAGTAAAGGGCTCTAACTTTTCTTAAGTAAAATGTGTTTTTTAACTTAAGAAAAGGGGCCTTTTGCAAGGGGGAAAATAATGAAATAAGGGGAAAGAATGAAAATGGAGGGGATGGAGTATTTTTTACAAGGGGATGATTTTTTGAAGGAAGTTAGTAAATGAAATGACTGATTTTCTGCTTATCCATGATTGTAAAAACTGCTTGTACTTACCCATCTGCTACCCTAACATTTTTTCTTTAGTAACATGGGTGCATTTGAGCTTGCAAACCCTTATTCATTTTCTTTTAAAACAACAAACTAACTAATTCTATCCTTATTTCTTCCAAGGGCTCAGATTAATCTGTTGAGCTCCTTATTTTTCTCTACCTAACTACTGATTTGCCAAGATTAAACTGTTTGGCTAGGTCTTTATTCTCTATCTAACAACACGAAATTTAAAGCATGAGAGGTTAGAATTAAGCTGTTTAACCTTCATGGATTGTGGCACTTTAACAAGTTGCACACAATATTTATTTTGCAGTAAAACTAAATAGTAGTGGAATTTGGATTTGCATCATTTTCATGTTTTATTTTTATCTCTTTTTTGTTTGGGGTCTATTTTCATATTCTTTTTGATATTTTTTCTTTCAAGTCCTTTGATTTTTATTTTAGGAATTTTACCCTCTTTATATTTTTTTTATTTTTTTGATATGAGAAAACAATTTGCAGAAAGAAAAGTATGTACATATTACAAGACTAATCAAAGTAAATTCAAAATTATGAATCCTATTATTATAGGACCCTAACAGTGTTCACAGGTCACGTTTAAAACCGTTACAACAAAACTAAATCCGACCGCAAAACTTAAACTGTGACCCCGAACATATTCACATGGCGGATGTTACATTTATTTATGTCGACGGTTGGGAAAAAATCCGACCCAAAATCCAGTTAAACAGAATGCCACCGTGGTTTCGGCATGGGGTTCCACCCCGAAATTTAATGTAATCGGGGTTTCAGGGTTTTGGCATGTGGCCACCCCCATCCCTTAATGATTAATGTTACAGTTATACCTGGCGATATATTTGGAGCGGGCGTGCCATTTTTTGCATAACTCCTATTTTATCTACATTTTGACTTGAGTTCTCCATTTTTGGTGGAGGATTTTTAGGGGTCACTAGACAAATCTTGTTTTGGTTCTATCTTGAGCCATATTCGTCCATTCTGAGAGTGTGAATAGTCAATTTTGACTATATCAGACATTCCAGACTCATTGGTTAGGGTTGAAAAGCCATCAGAGGAATTTTTTGTAGGTGTTTGCTTCAAAGAAGTTCTAGGGGCCACTATGGCCACCATGGACCAACAGCAGTTTGAGGCTTAGCCAGTGCAGCTAGAGGCCTTTTTCAACAATTCCATAATCATTTTTGGATGTTTCATACATTATGGAAATAATGGTGTGGTTTGAAGAGCCTGTAGAGGAATTTTGAAGGCTGAGATGCTTCAGAGAAGTTCCAGGGGCCACTAGGGCTATCAAGTGCTAGCAGGAGAATGAGACCTATCCAGAGCAGTCAGCATCCATTCTCATCAAACAAATAGTATATTTGTACTATTTTGATACTTATGAATCCATTTATGGAGTTTTAAAATTTTTTTTAGGATTTTTGAAAGTCTATATGCTTCAGAGAAGTTTTCTTTGATCTAGAGCCAGGGGGTGCCACCAGGTGTTGGAGGCGTAACCAGAAGCTGGAGGCCAATTTTTGCAAGTGAATAGTCTATTCTGACTATTTTGGAAATTTTGAATCCAATGAAATGAGTTTTAGAGAAATTTGAAGACTTTAAAAGGTCGAAGAGCCACAGGGAAGTTTTGGGTAGCCCAGGGCCATCAGTGGATGGAGGCCTAGATTGGGAAGCCAATGCTCATTTTGAGCAAATGATCAGTCTATTTGGGAAGTATGATATGTGCTGGAGATAATAGGTGAGGTTTCAGGGACAAAAAAGGATTTATGAGGGAGTTAGTTCCATAAAGAAGGTCAGGGTAGCTCAAGAGCACCGACTCAAGGAGACCAATCTAAGGGGACCTAGTTCTATTTTCAGAGTGATGACAACCATGGTAGGGGTGTGATGGTATTATAAACCCATTGTTTCAGTTTAGAAAACCATTGGAGTTGATTTTGTAACTTGTAAAAGAAATTTTCCATAATCCCAAAGAGCCAAGTCAAGATGACAATAGCTCAAGGAGACGTAGCCCACGATATTCAGGTGAAATCCTATATTAAATTTTCTGTTATGTTGATCCAGATCTTGGGGGGAGGCCCCCAAGATCTAAAAAGTTGAAATGGATCTAACAAGATCTACCAAATTAGAATGCCAGAAAAAAAGAGAGAACACAAAGCAAATAAAACCACAAAGAAACCTGTTTTATTAAAATAGAGAATAACTGTAGAAGCTACATTGTGGTCGAAAAATATGTCCTTTTACAAAGTGAGGCTTATTATTTATAGCCTTTTTTGAGTTACGATACCATGCGTAGATACCATAGGTGGATACCATGGGTCAAAACCATGGGTAGATACCACTTGCAATACCATGGGTAAATTCCATGTGTGGATGAATACCATGGGTGGATGAATATTGTGGATAGATGTTAGTTAAAATACCATGGGAGAATAAATACAATGGGTGGATGAATACCATGGGTCAATGAAATTTACAATACCATGGGTAAATTCCATGAGTGGATGGATAACATGGGTAGATGAATACCATGGGTGGATGACATTTTCCATTCGGATCATTCCTCCCTCCTTAAGAAGCAATGGTCCCCATTGCGTCAAGTTCCCTCCTGAGAAACCTTTGTTGAATATGAAGAGCCACTGAAGAGAGTGGTTTTTTTGTAGTTAACCCATAACCGTGATGAACGAAGATCTGATGATAGAGATACCTTGTAATGCTTGTGACCAACTGTGATATTGATAGTGTGCGGCCTAGCAAATGGACTTCGATGAAGTGTGGGTTTGTGGATGAACCAAAACCATGAAAAATGAAGATCCGAGGATAGAGATACCCTTTAATGCTTGTGACCAACTGTGTTACTAACAGTGTGCGGCCTAGCAAATGGACTTCGATGAGAAGGATTTTATGCGGTTGACCCATAACTGTGATGCTGATTGTTGATGAAGTAGAAGGTGCCTACATAGCTTGGGGTGGGAGGGCACATCTCCAAATAACCCAAGCCGAATGCTGCTATGCTGAAACTGATGAATGTGAAGCATGTTCCTACTAAAGCTGGGTGGGAGGGCACGTCTCCAAAGGGAACCCGCTCCGAATGCTGCTCCAAATTTAAAATGAGCATAACTCGGTCGATATAACTTAGAATATTTATTATAACCTATTTTTGGAAATGGAATGATTATTCTACATCTTTTTATGTGTTTGAAATCGATATCTGGAGAACCTAGACTCTCAGATTCGCACTGGACTGTCTCGCCGTAAAAAAATTTATGAAAAAATAGTTGATTTTAAATTAGCGATAAATCCCTTGTCCGGACTCCGATTTGACCGATTTTTTTTTTGAAATCGGGTGATTTTTCAAGGGGAGCGTATATCTCTAACCATTTATCTGAAATTTCCCACTTAAATTTGTAATAAATGATAGGAGTGTCGCCGTCCATGAATTGTCGTCAGAAAAATTGCTTCAACATTGCTGATTTTGAATCAGCGATATCTCCCTCATCCGAACACCAATTCAGCCGATTTTTTTTTTTGAATTTGAGTATTTTGTTGCAAGGAATGCAGACATGGTCTTATATTTTGAAAAATTTTCACCAAAAGTTTCAAATCTGATCTTCAAACTCGCCGCCCAAAAAATTCATGGAGTTTGCTGAAGATTGTTGCCAAAAATTGAAACTGAAATATGCTTCAAACCCTCATTCCCATGGATTCGTAACCTTCTTTGATACCACTGATATAGATCTTGGGGAGAGGCCTCCAAGATCTAAAATGTTGAAATGGATCTAACAAGATCCGCAAAATTAGAATGCTAGAAAAAAAGAGAGAACACAAAGCAAATAAAACCACAAAGAAACTTGTTTTATTAAAACAGAGAATACCTGTAGAAGCTACATTGTGGTGGAAAAATCTATCCTTTTACAAAGTGAGGCTTGTTATTTATAGCATTTTTTGAGTTACAATACCATGCATAGATACCATAGGTGGATACCATGGGTAGATACCACTTACAATACCATGGGTAAATTCCATGTGTGGATGAATACCATGGGTGGATGAATATCATGGACAGAGGTCAGTTACAATACCATGGAAGAATAAATACAATGGGTGGATGAATACCATGGGTCGATGACATTTACAATACCATGGGTAAATTCCATGGGTGGATGGATAACATGGGTAGATGAATACCATGGGTGGATGCCATTTTCCATTCGGATCATATATGTTGATGTTTATTTGCTGCATTATATGGCTGTTGCACATGTTTAATATCATAAAAAACAAATGGTCTTAAAGAATTTAAACAGTTAAAAAAAATTACACCTGTTTCAAGTATAAAATTCCGCAAAAGTCAAATATAAGCTAGATATTTTATTTGTTTAACTCAGTGGGACGTTATGGAAAATAATAACAATTTATCCAACCCATTTTCAGATCACCTGGAGTGATGAATGTGTGTCTAAATCCTGCTGAGGATCTTACTTAGCCTTCAGATGTCTGACACCTGTATAGTTTTTCTCCCGTGTTGTATTTTTCTGCAAACCTGGGTAGAGAATGCATTTTATAATATTATTTTGGGAGGTGTTTGGACTATGTTGTCATCTTGATGTGGACTATAAATATTATTTTATTATTTTCTTTAGGGTCGATTAAGGGGTTAGGTCAAGTTATGGGTTAATTAATTTATGGGATTAGGGATAAGGGGTTATTGTTTAAGGGTTTAGGGGTTAGGGTTTAAGGGGTTAGGTGTTAGGGGTTAAGGCGTTAGTGGTTAGGGGTTTAAGGGCTTTGGGGAATAGGGTTAAAGTGTTAGGCGGTTAATGTATGTTTAGGGGTTAATTAGGACTTAGAGGATTTAGAGGTTAATCATGGATTTTTAGGGAGCATTATTAATAGGTTTTTAAAGTATATTATGAAATATATGACATTAAGAAATAATATGACATTATAATGATGAATGAAAAATAAGATCAATATGTTTTTTATTATGCTCATGACTATATATTGCAGAAAGTGTATCACTTCCTACATATCAAGAAAAGTAACATTTTTCTTATATTTTTTCAACATATTCTTAAATATCTTGATAAATTTCACAAGCATCATCATGGATTTGTTGTCTTTGTTTCTTGGTATCACTTGAGTTGTCTTTTTCTTTGTGTTTAGTGACTTTGTTTTCCTTATATATTATATTTATTAACAATTCTTATATCGGCGTTTCAATATTTGCTATATATACTAATATTAATTTACTGATTGTAATTGTATAGTATGGCCCCCCTAGGGCATTGCTCAACGAGGAAGAGGTGGTTGTAGTACAAGCGCCTGTTCAATAACATGGAGCGATTAATATTGAGGATCAAGCTAATGATCCTATGGAAGAAGATAATAATTTCGATAACATAGTTGAAGAAGATGGGACAAATAGATTGATCCAAGAGAAATTTAATAATGCTGGAATGGATGATGATGGAGACCAATATGATGACCCTACTTTTGATATACATGTACTTGAGAGGGAAACTAAACCTATTTATGAAGGATAAAAAACATCTCTTCTCTCTGTTGTATTTTTGCTGGTCAACTTAAAGGTGGTGAATGGTTTCTTAAATATGTGTGACACAACTCCTAAGGTATGTAATATATTTTGTGACATTTAGTATTATATATATGATAAAGAAATTAATTTTTTCTATTGTTTTTAATTTTAGTACATTGATCATCATTTCATTAATTTGTAACATTTGGATGCAACATGTATGCTTAATATTGTTTAGTACATTAGCGAGTACTATTTTTTTATGTGGTAGATTATTAGGTGAATTTATTTTACCACCGTCAAATGCTTTACCTTATACATATCGAGATTTACATGCCATTATGAAAGATACTGGAATGGAGTATCAAGTTATTCATGCATTCCTTAATGGTGATATTCTCTATTATAAATAACATGTGTTGAAAGACAAATTCCCAAAATGCGATGAGAGTAGATATAAAACCGATAAAATAACAAAAAACGTGCCTCACAAGGTTCTTCGTCATATTCCCATAATTCCACGTGTGAAAAAATTGTTCAAGTGCAAAAGCATAATAAAACTTATGGATTACCATGCAACGAATAGAAGTGAATATGGTGTTCGTTGAATGCCCGCAAATGGATCTACATTTAGGAATATAGAGGAAAAGTGGCCAAAGTTTAAAAGAGAACCTCATAATCTTAGGCTTTCATTAGCAGCTGACGGTGTCAATCCATTTGGAGAGATTGTATCTGCTTACTCAGTGTGGCCCATTCTTGTTATCAAAAATAATATTCCTCTGTGGAAGTCAATAAAGAGGGAGCACATAGTGTTGACAATGATTGTTCCAGGTATTAATTTGTTTGGAATATTTTTTTTTGACACAATATCAACTCATTTGTTTTGTTTGTTTCATAATTATGTCCTATATTTTTTTGTTTACTCATATATGTTCAATTATGACTTATAATTATGTATTATATTTTTTTTATTTACTCATATATGTAGTAATTAGGTATTGTATGTTCAATCAATTAGGTAAGTATCAGGTCAAAGATATGAATGTATATATCGAGCCTCTTATCGATGAGTTAGTGAAATTATGGAACACTGTCACTATGTATGACATCTCTAGACCAGTAGATACGCAAAGGGAATTTGAATCCCATGCAATGCTTGTATGGACAATTCACAATGCCCATGGCTAACAAATTTATGTGGTATGTTATAATGTTACCCTGCACTTTAATAGTGTTTAATTTTATGAAGTTCATTTCATGTATGTTTTTTAAATAGTTTGACCTTCATTGTATACTTAACATAATTAACACAAAATTTATTCCATCTCTTCAAATCATCAAGCAAAGGGAAAATTTTCTTGTCTAGTTTGTGGTCCTAAGATGAAATATCATCGTTCAAGAAGCTTAGGAAAGGAGGTGTTTGATGAGTATAGGTACTTACTTTCTAAGAACCATAGGTATTGAAGTACCAAAAAAAATATTTTCAATGGGAAAGAAGAGGCTGGATTAAGACCACAGAGAATGACACCTCGTGCATGGAAGTTGCAGTTTAATAGAGTCTCTCAAGGTATGGATCTAACTATCTATGTATCAATATACATGATATGTTTGGGTTATTTTATATTTATATGGAATTTTATTCACTGTATTAATTAACATGTTATATTATTGTTATAATATCTTTAACTATGATTCACATTGTAGGTTTTCAATGCGTTAATAACAGTGCACTTCCATGAGGAATGAAAAGTTATCCCGAACAATTAAATATGATCCCCTACTATGAGCACCTATAAATTTTTCATTTGTTTGATACAATACACACTAGGAAGAATGTAACAAAGACCTTATGGTGGATCTTAGATGGAAGGAGAGATCAAGAAAATTGTCAATATTTGTAATGAAATTAAGGAGGACAACCATGCATTTCAAAGTGTGACTCATTCAAATAGCGATGGACATGAAAAAAATATAAGTGCCATTCCATGGTTATTGATAGAGTAGCAAAGCAAGGATGTTAAAGAGGTTATTGAAAAAAATTGAGTTTCCAATTGGATTTTCTTCAAACATAAAGAATATCATAACAAAGAAAGATGAATTATGTTGAAATTTGCAACAAGAAACAGTGAAATTGGCATCCAGAAACAAAATCCAGAAAATGGCACCCATAAATGGCTACCATGTGAGGATTTTGATTTAATTATCCCTTAATTAAATTTAGATTAAATTGTAATTTCATCTCATAACAACTTGTATCAGTTAACTAAGTGAGATAGACTTAGTTAGCTCAAGAATTTAAAGTTGAGGCTCAAAGGATAGGCATGTAGAGTAATTATATTATTTACAGGGTCCAGTTGCGGTTGTAGCACTAGTATGGTGTGAGTGCAATCAGTTAACTCAAATTAATTGAGTTAAAATCAATTTAACTAGTTCTAACTGATTGATGAGCAAGTGGAAGATCAAGTGAATGAAAATATATTTAATTCACAAGTAGTGATCTACCAAGTAACTGATGATTCACTATTAATAGTTGCATGCATGTCAATTTTGATAGAGACTCAGTTGAGACAAAGGTTAAAGACAAGTAAACTATCAGTTGTATTTTTAGCAAACTGCCCAAGTGTAGTTATAAAGTTAGAGGAAGACTCCATAGGGATTGCACAGTCAAGGAAGGATAATTAAATTTTTTTATAGGGGTTAATTGCCTAGGGATTGCATGAGCAAGGATGGGCTAAGGAAGGGCTGATAATTGGCTAAGTGTTGGTCAATTTTGCCTAAGAATTTCTAGACAGTTTTGAGCAGGATCAAAGTGAGACAGTCAGGATAGTGCAGGATTTTCTTAGTGTGAGAAAGCATTGTATTGTTTCATGATTATTTGACTATGTACAATATATGATAGAGGGGTTTTGAGTAGGTGCTTTCCCCAGATACGTCTTGTGTTGTGTGATTTATAATTTCCTTTCTCTTACTTGCATGTGATTGAGCGATTGTGTTTTATATTCCGCAAATATTGTAGAAGGATTCAATATCTTGTTTTAATACATTACATGATCGGATTGAGTCCATTGATATAATTTATATATGGTATCAGAGCTATGTTATAGATTTTCTACATGGTATCAGAGCACCAGGAATCACAATAGTGGAGAAGAAATTGAGTTTTTGTTGAACAATATTCAAATTTGTAGATATTTTCTTTGGAGCTACAAGAAAATCAATAAGTATTTCAATGGCTTGAGACTCGAATATGCACTCGAGGAAAATTCGAATTATATTGCATGGAAGGATAGGATGGAAGCAGTGTTGGAGGATAATGGGTTGAAGGAATTCATAGATAATGATATTCCCAAGCCCGCAGCAGCAGATGCCCAACTTCTTGATGCATGGAAGAAGAAGGTAGCAAAGGTGAGGAGCATCTTGTTAGAGGGAGTTAGAGATCATATTGTCTCGAGTCCCCATGGGAAGGTGACTACATATGCTATGTGGAAGGCCTTGATAGATCTATTTCAAAACAAAAGCGACCAAAGGAAGTTTGCGCTGAAGGAAAAGCTTAGAAAGATCAAGAAGGAGGAGGGAGAGACAATACCAGTATACTTGGTGAAGTTCACTCAATGTCGAGATAAGCTTGGAAGTGTTGGTGTGACCGTAACCGATGATGACTTGGTGAGCCTAGCACTTCTAGGCCTTCTCAAGAGCTGGCATAGTTACCGAGACTCTATGAATGGGAGGGATAAGCTACTAGATTGGGAGCGACTATGGTCAGATTTGGTAATAGAAGAGATAAGGTGGAGCACTAGAGACGAGACCTCCAACACCAAAAAAGAAGAACATTTTGAATTAGTGGGAAAACAAAATAAGGCCAAGGGAAATAAATCCCAAGGTGAAGAGGGAAAGAGAGACTTGTCCAAGATCAGATGTTTTCACTGTCACGAGCATGGGCACCATTCTTTGAATTTTCCACAGAAGAAGGCAAGCAAGAAGGATCCTGTAGTTGTAGAAGGTGAAGCACTAGCTTCATAATTAGAGATTTATTTTACTCTCATTGCATGCATGGCCAACATTGCAATGGGATGCATGTGGTATCTAGACAACAATGCCTCATTCTTTATGACGGGGAATAGATATCTCTTCAGTGAATTGGAGGAGAAGGACCTCCAACAGAACATAGAGTTTTGAGATGAAGGGAGGTATAGCATGACCGAGATAGGTACAGTTACATTTCAGAGGGAGTCTAGCTCCCCTCTCAGACTAGCAGATGTTTTGTATGTTCCAAGCCTAAGGAAGAATCTTGTCTCCATAGCGGTATTGGAAGACTATGGTTATGAGGTGATGTTTAGAAAAGGAAAAGTGTTCCTTAAACACATAGCCATGGGACAGGTGAAGTAGATCGGTTCAAGAGTCAAGAACCTGTATGATATCGAGGTTGAGGATGCATGCAAGGCTTTTAGGAGAAAAGCAGTGGTTAATGACTTGGTGGTTGAGAGGGAGAAATTATCTCTCAACATGCAGCCTCAGCAGTAGTCTGAGAAATTTATGGAGCAGCCACAATTGGAGAAGAAGAGAGGAGATTGGGTGGAAGAGTCCACTCAAGAAGAAACCTCCATGAGGGGGAAATTTTGAGCCAGATGGGCAGAGGGAGTACATGCAGCTATACCTCTAGGTGTGAGGTGGGGTGTTGTGCATAATTAATCCCAAGAAGAAATTTGGGCAGGGTCTATTGAGATGGTGTGTCTCATGGATTGAACCTAGCTACGAGCAGCCCATAGTACATTAGTAGCAGGAAGGACCGGTTAGATTAATGCAGTCAGATGTCAGGAGGACATAAATCAGAGTGACAGGTGTCAGATATTGGAGCACAGATCAAAGTTCCAGCAGTGCAGAGTAAATGGATTCAGATGTCAGCAACAACGTAGAAAGTCTAGTAGACATTTGCAGTAGCTAGAAAGAGTCAAAAATCTCTCATGAAAAATGCATTATATCGATTCAGTTATTTGGAGGCTATTCAGTTTCAGGAGAGTTGCATGTGCAAACAACACTAGATAAGTGTTGCATGCAGAACATTCCAAAGGTACCAGATCAGGATAGATTGATTCCTTTCTTGTTGAGAGGGAGTGTTGAAATTTGCAACAAGAAACAGTGAAAATGGCATCCATAAACAAAATCCAGAAAATGGCACCCAGAAATGGCTACCACGTGAGGCTTTTGATTTATTTATCCCTTAATTAAATTGAAAGTAAATTATAATTTCATCTCATAACAACTTGTATTAGTTAACTAAGTGAGATAGACTTAGTTAGATCAATAATTTCGAGTTGAGGGTCAAAGGATAGGCATGTAGAGTGATTATATTATTTACAGGGTCCGGTTGTAGTTGTAGCACTAGTGTGGTGTGAGTGCAATCAATTAATTCAAATTAATTGAGTTAAAATCAGTTTAACTAGTTCTAACTCATTGAGGAGCTAGTGGAAGATCAAGTTAATTAAAATATTTTTAATTCACAAGGAGTGATCTACCAAGTAACTGATGATTCACTATTAATAGCTGCATGCATGTCAATTCTGATGGAGACCCAATTGAGACAAAGGTTAAATACAAGTAAACTATCAATTGTATTTTTAGCGAACTGCCCAGGTGCAGTTACAAAGTCAGAGGAAGGCTCTATAGGGATTGTGCTGTCAAGGAAGGCTAATTATCCTATTTAATATGGATTAATTGCTTAGGGATTGCGTGAGCAAGGATGGGCCAAGGAAGGGATGAGAATTGGCTAAGTGTTGGTCAATTTTTCCTAAGAATTTCTAGACAGTTTTGAGGAGGATCAGAGTGAGATAGTCAAGATAGTGTAGGATTTTCTTGGTGTGAGAAAGCATTGTATTGTTTCATGATTCTTTAACTATGTGCAATATATGATAGAGGTGTTTTTAGAAGGTGCTTTTCCCCAAATACATCTTGTGTTGTGTGATTGATAATTTCCTTTCTCTTACTTGCATGTGATTGAGTGATCGTGTTTGATATTCCACAAATATTGTAGAAGGATTCAATATCTTGTTTTAGTACATTACATGATCAAATTGAGTCCATTGACATAATTTCTACATGGTATTATAGCTGTGTTAGAGATTTTATACAAATTAGGTGGGGTAAAAACTCATGACTGACATAATTTCATTAAGGTAATTATTTTTGGTGTATATATTTATAAATTGGTGAAATGTCTTGCTAATTAGCATTTTGTCTGCTAATTTGGGAAAAGATAATGATCGATCATTATTTTTGTTACAATATGTTCTACCTCTATCTCTCCCAGAAAAATTTAACAACAATGTCAAACAAGTTATATATGACCTTGGAAAATACACAAGGTAAGTGGAGATTTATGTGCAAAGTGTAATTTGTTTAATAAGTTGTGGTGTCGCATATTTTTTACTGTATGTGTTTTACTTGCCATCATGTACTATATAATTTTTTTTTTGAAAGTTGTGATTTTCTTGCTTCATTTGTAGATGGTTTTCATCTAAAGAAATTGATAAAGAAGATATAGAGTATTGGAGGAAAAAAATTCCTCGTCTAATGTGTGAAATGCAAAAGTATCTACCTCCAACATTTTTCAATGCACAAGAACATTACCTCATATACCAAGTCGAAGAGATTGAAAAGTGTGGACTTGTACACACAAGATCAATGTGGATGGTTAAGAGACACTTACAATCACTGAAGGATTTGGTCACACAAAGAGCACGTCCTGAAGATTCTATGGTAGAGGGATATATGGTATATCAAGCCATGGTTTACATTCATCAATATAGTCGTGCAATAGGAAAAATTATCAATGTATTGGATCACATTTGGTATGTCAACTCAATGTACAAATTTGAAGGGGAGCACTTATTGGGGAAAGCTAGAATGAGAAAAGTGAGATGTAAATAGATAGTGGAGATTTATAACACATTTGAATTTTTTATTTTTATGTATATTGTACTTATTTAATTTTTATTCTTCCTAAATAATCCATTATTATGAAGGTATAACATGGAAACTAATTATACATATGTGAATTATTTTATTTTAATACAACTGTTCGAGAGTGGGATGCAATACATTTATACATTGCAAACAATCTTGATTTGATGAAGGTATGGAATGAACGATGAAAGCAAGCTAATAATGGTTGGTTATCATAGTATGGTGTGTCTATATTGGTCAAAGAATCTCAACGTAGTGGAGATACCAATCTTACATAGAGGGAAATTAATTTAGCATAGGGTTTAAAAGATTATTAGGCAAGCATATTCACCCATACTAAATAGTTTGTTTTACAATTATATCGATGCATATGGCATGTTTTTTCTTAATTTGCAAAATTTCTAAGTATAAATATTCTTATTAATTGACAATGCACTTTTTATGTATTTGACATATTGCAGTTGAAACACCACAACAAAATGTGGTGTAATGGCCACAAATTTCGCATCAAAAGGTTGGATGAAAAGATGAAAAATTATGATAATGGGATAACTGTGGTTTTTCAAGTTATCAATGTTTCCTCTAGAGGTGATAGACATCCAGAAGTATTTTAAAGTCAATACTATGGGTATCTCCATGACATACTTGAATGTGAATTTAAATCCTTCAAGTTAGTTGTGTTTGATGTCAAATGGTTTAGGCTACGAATCCATGAACGTGACCTTGATAAAATTGTTATTGAGCATGCTAATGAATTTATGATGGTTGATACAAGGAATGTTGAGCCAAGATCAGATCCATATGTTCTTCCAAGCCAATGTGAATAGGTATTTCACGTAGACGTTCCAGGTAAAGCAAGTTGGTCATATGTTGTTAGAAATGATCCCAGAGGAAGGCCTGTAAAGTATAATGTAGCAGAAGAAAATGAAATCAAAGAAGAAGATGATGTAGAGGAGCAGGGGTTCATGCAGTGTTGTATGAAGACATCAAAGAATTTCAAGGAATATTTGTCAATCGAGAAAAGTTTAATTTAGATGAAATAGATGATATTGATATTGTGTCAGGCGAAGAAATTGAAAAAGTTTAACCAAATGTAGAAGAGCATGTTCGAGATGATGATATAAGTGATGATGACGATGCTGATATGGTGAACCCTTTATACATGAATTCTGAATTGGATGATATAGATGATGATTTGGATGATAGAGAAGAATAATGATACCAAAATTTTGAAAAGTATGAGGTATGTATTTATATGTTTTCAGTTGGTTTGTTCTCTTTTGTTCACCTTAATTTTTTATTTTCCTAGTTTTTATGTTTGAATGTTACTGTGTTTCTTTCAAATATATTATAGTATATAGATTGGGGTATCAAGGAATTGAGAGTGATGTGAAGTGGGGGGAGGGGGGATGGGGGGATGGACCATATGGGCTTCCACCTTCACCTTGTTGGCCTTGTTCAATATATAATATATTATTCTTGAGATGAAGAGAAACTCATTTACGTTTATACCATCATTTCCAATTTTGACTTTGGTTCATTTTGTATACGTACCGGGAAATTTGGGAAATGGGTGAACCAAGTGAAAAGGAAGTTGGGTAAATGTACGAAGTAAGGTCAGCCCATGATTTCCCATGAAATGAGTTCCCACTAGGGGTCTCATAATGATTTTTAGAAAATTGACTAAATTAATGTTTAGGTGTTAAAAGCCGGTTTATAATTGATTGATTATGCAACATGGACGTACTAAAAAATGATAATGTTTTGTTGTAATTGATGAGATAATGATTTTTTTGATAGATTTTCACATCAATGTGAACATCCATACCCTGGGCGCGCTTGCATGAAGGTGGGGCGCCCAGGTGCCCATGGGGAATTGCATGCTGGGCATGCCATGGCACCTGTGCGACAAGTTGGTGGGCCAACTAGACTTGGCAAGGGGCACCCACATAAAATAAGTAAGGTTTTCCCATGACTTCCCATGCCCAGTCAAAGTGGAGAAAAAATGAAGTATGAATTGGAGTGCGACCAAGGGGGTGTGGTGTGCAAAACACAAAGGCAAGCACCCTGAGCATGCCCACACAAAGGCTGGGAACTCACGTGCAAATGGGGAATGCACGACATGTGACATGATGGGAAAACCAAATGAGTGAAGTGAATCGAGGGAGTCGTGTGCATGATAAGGGTGTATGCCCTGGGCATGCCGAAGCACCCAAAGGTGACTTGCACGACACAGTGACGGTTGGACGAATTGGGGGAGGAGTGAACTGAGTGACACGAAGGTTGGGAATATGTGTGAAATATGCAAGGACAGGATGCGCACATGCAAGAATGGATGAAAAACAACACCTTGGGTGTGCCTGGATGAAGGCATGGTGTCCGGGAGCCCATGGGAGCATCGCGTGCTGGGCATGCTAGGGTGCCCACTCGAGAGGGGCACTTATGGGATGAGTTGGTGGGTTGAGCCAAATTGGAAAGGAGTGCCCACACAAAATAAGTAAGGCCGGTCCATGACTGCCGACAATGGAGTATCATAATGATTTTTTGGAAAAATGACTAAATTAATGTTTAGGTGTTAAAAGTCAGTGTATAATTAATTAATTATGCAACATGGTACTGACAAATGATAATATTTTGTTGTCACACCCGTCCGAAAAGTTGGTGGGTCGACTTGACTTGGAAAGGGGTACCAACATAAAATAAGTAAGGTCATCTCATGATTGGCCATGAATAGAGTTCCCGCCAGGGGGTCTCATAATGATTTTTAAAAAATTGACTAAAATATTAATGTTTAGGTGTTAAAAGTCGGTTTATAATTGATTAATTATGCAACATAGTACTGACAAATGATAATGATTTGTTGTCATTGATGAGCTAAGGATTTGTGTTCACTAATTTTCAAAGTAGGGTAAATGAAATTCGCGTGCTGGGCACGCCAGGGCACCCACACAAAAGAATTAAGGCTAGCCCATGACTACCTATGAGCTAAGTTCCCACCAAGGGGTCTCATAATGATTTTATAGTTTATAATTGTTTGATTATGCAACATGGTGATAAAAAATGATTATATTTTTTTTTCATTGATGAGCTAATGATTTTTTTTCACTGATTTTCATAGCAGGGTGAATTCTTGCACCCTCGGCGAGCCTACACAAAGGCAGGGCTCCCGAGTACCCATGGGGGCTTCACGTTCCGGGCATGCCAGGGCTCCTGCTTGGCATGGGTGCTTGTGCGACGAGTTGGTGGGCCACACTGACTTGGCAAGGGACGCCTGCAAAAAATAATTAAGGTTTTCCCATGACTACCCATGAACTGAGTTCCCACTAGGGGGTCTCACAATGTTTTTTATAAAATTGTTTAAATTAATGTTTCGGTGTTAAAAGTCGGTTTATAATTGATTGATTATGCAACATGTTACTAACAAATGATAATATTTTGTTTCCATTGATGTTCTAATGATTTATGTTGACTAGGTAGGGCAAATGCTCGTGCCCTGGGTGCACCTACATGAAGGTAGGGCACTCGAGCGCCCATGGTGGAGTCACATGCTGGGCACGCAAGGGTTCCCACCCAGAATGAGCCCTTGTGCGATGAGTTGGTGGGTCAGCCTGAATTGTAAAGGGACGCCCACCTAAAAGAATTAAGTTTGACCCATGACTGCCAATGAACTGAGTTCTCACCAGGGGGTCTCATAATGATTTTCAAAAAACTGACTAAATTAATGTTTAGATGTTAAAAGCGAGTTTATAATTGATTTATTATGAAACATGGTACTAAAAAATGATAATATTTTGTTGTCATTAATGAAATCATGTTTTATGTTGATTGATTTGCACAGAAGGGTGAATGCCCATGCCCTGGGCGAGTCTGCATGAAGGGGTGGTCCTGGGCGCCCATGGGGGTGTTGTGCACTGGGACGCTAGGATGCCCACTAGAAAGGGGTGCCAATGCGATGATTTGGTGGGTCAGCTCGAATTGTAAATGTGCGGACACGAAATAATTAAGGTCGGCCCATGACTTGATGAATTGAGTTCCCACTAAGGGCTCTCATAATGATTTTTCAAAAAATGACTACAATATTAATATTTAAGTGTTAAAAGTTGGCTTATAATTGACTGATTATGTAGAATGGTACTAAAAAATGATAATATTTTGTTTTCATTGACGAGCTAATGATTTTTGTTGACTGATTTTAACAGTAGGGCGAACGTTCATGCCCGCGCGAAGGCGGGGGGGGCCCGTGTGCCCATGGGGGAATCATGTGCTGGGCACGCTAGGGTGCCCGATTGGCAGGGGTGCTCGTGCGATGAGTTGGTTGGTTAGCCTTACTTGTCAAGAGCCCCCCATAAAAATGAAGTAAGGTCAGCCCATGACTGCCCATGAATAGAGTTCCCACCATTGACTAAATTAATGTTTAGGTGTTGAAATCTGGTTAAAATTGATTGATTATGCAACATGGTACTAATAAATGATAATATTTTGTTGTCAATGATGACCTAATTATTTGTGTTGAGTGATTTTCACAACAGGGTGAATGCTTGCGCCTTGGGTGCACCCGCACAAAGGTGGGGTGTCGAGGCACCCAATGGGGCATCGCGTGCTAAGCAACGCTAGGGTGCCAATGCGAAGATTTGGTGGGTTGGATCGACTTGGAAAGGAAAACCCACACAAAGAAGTAAGGTTAGCCCATGACTTCCAATGAACAGAGTAACCACAAGGGGGTCTCATAATGATTTTTATAAATTTGACTAAATTAATGTTTAGGTGTTAAAAGTTGGTTTATAATTGATTGATTATGGATCATGCTACTAAGAAATGATAATATTTTGTTATCATTGATGAGCTAATGATTTATTGTGAGGGTTGCAGAATTCTCTTCAGCTAGTCGTGATGTGACCTTAGAATGGGGCCAACATTGAAATTTGTTCATTTTGTGAACGTATGCACTTAAATTTGACATGGTAATGGTAGATGCATGAAATGGAGATATGGGATGTTTTAAGACTCAAATACGACTCACAGAAAGAATTCAAAAATCAAACGAAAAAATTATAACATATTTCAAGGAAATGAGATTATTTATTACTATTTACTAGTTGCAGGCTTATAATGTACTTCATAGTCCAAAGGTTGAGAAAAATCCTTACCCTTACATTTGATAAAACTTCTTACCCTTCATCTTCACCTTTTGTTGAAATGTAACTAGTGACGGTCTTCATAATTATGATGGCATGAATTGATGTAATCATTGTAATTGTCAAAAGAAAGAAAATAAAAATATTTATTTTTATAAAAAGGAAATATATTTATACATGGGTTTCTTTCCCATGTTTTTGGTCCTAGGTTGTGCACCCATTGAGTGCTCTATGGAGTCAAGGTCAAAGTCATAATGTAAAACCCCTTAAAGAGATCTTGTATAAATGTAAAGAAAAATATTTATGTCATTGAAATGTCTAGACACTACCCAATAGATCAGGTCGAATACCCATAAAGGTTGACCTAGAAGAGGCTTGAGGACCCTCTCAAATGACTATATATTGGAGAGGAATTCGGCCTCCAAATACACACTTGTGCATTTGACTTTCATAAGAATATATAAGGTAGAATAGAAGCAGAAAGAGGAGGAAGAATGACAAAAAATCTGTTTTGGTTTTGGTTTTATTCTCTCTCTTGAAGCTAAATTATCTATGGAAGGACATACTACTTCAGATCCGAATTTGTGAAGATTTTTTTGTTTTGTTTGGATGGCTAGCCTGGTCTCTTGAAGGATAGTCTAGAGTCTTAGTGTTACAAGTCTCCATTGAAAATTCTATAAGAAATATTTCTTTGGGTTTTCTCCTTTGGAGGCCTTTTTCCCTAGCTTGGATCCTACCTATGGTGTCTTTCTTGTGCTTACATTGTGATCTTATATTTGGAAATTGTCTTGATGATAAATATAATTAATCTACGATGCTAAAGAATTAACCTAACTCATAAGAATTTTTCAAAGACATAAGAGAAATCAATTAATAATAACCCTAATGCTCTTCCCTATATTTATCAACATGCTATAGAAGCTTGGTTCATTATATTAAGGGAAAGAATAATATCATAAATGGATTCAAAACATCGGGAGAGGAAAGCATAATCTTTAGGGCTGAGAGCTCCTTGAGTAACTCAAATTCTGGGCACATATAAAAACCCTAGTCTCTGTGTAAACACTATATATCAAAAGAGGAAAGATCGAATGTCTTAAAGAGCGTATAGTATCTATTCTGAAGCATCAAAAGGATAGATTGATAGGAGGCCGAGTCCATTGATGTAGAGATCAAAACTTTGGGAACATTATCAAGACCTAATTTTAGAAACTAGGTTTCAGGTGTCATCAAGGTCGCAAAGGTATTTAAAAATAGCATTTGAGCTCTATTTGAAGAGACCAAATTAAATAGTGAACAAATATCCCAAGAATGCACTCTTTGGCAAGAAAATCAATATTTTTTGGGCATTAATATTAGCGCTAATCCCTATCACAAGGCCGCAATTAAAATTATTCTCCAGAATGAGGTCATAAAAATATTATTTATCAAGATTGAGATCCTTTCCTAGTAGCCTTATGGAAGCCACATTCTTTGGGATATGAGCGAAGGTCAAATGTGTCGCCATAAGTTCTACAAAAATATCCAATCTTTTCAATCCATTTCTAGAATGTATGATATATGTCTGTTGAAAATTTGTTCCAAGTGTTGAAGGGAATAAAAAGACTATTTATTGAACTTCTCCCTCAACCATAAAGGAAGCAAACCCTCTTTCAAAATTGAAGTGTTTTTGATATTAAGGTTTCCATCGAAAGCCCTAGAAGAGAACAAATTCATTCTAAATTTCTATGTTATAATTTTCCTTAAGAAGGAGCATCAAGATTCTCTCCCTTCTCCTATGCAAATAATCCAAGATCGATTTTGCTAAAGATTTTGAAACATAAGTATCAATGTCAAAAAACGTTCTCTATACCTAAGTGTGAGATTTGAATCTCTCTTCATAAAAAATTCGAGCATTAGTCACCCAGGAAGAGGATTCCAGAATCCTATTACGTGACTGTGCATAAGGGAAGACCTAGATCAAAGGGTCATTAAGCTGATCATCTCCTTCGATTCCTTGTACAAGAGAAGGCTCATCACCTTTCTCTCAGTTCAATGACATAAGAATAGTAAAGCATCTATACATTCTGCAGTAATAGGAGTATATGTTGACCTGTGGAGATAATATAAGTCACTATAATTTGTTCCTTCTACAGTGACATGGTTAAAATACACACACACACACACACACACACACACACACTGTAATATTCCCAAATGGGGAATGCAACAATACAATGTGGATTTGTAGGAAAATAACACAGATCATCAAAGAAAAAGTAGGAGGCCAATATGGAGACCTTTAAAATGTATTTACAGCAGTAAAACTTATGTAAAAGATGGCCCATAAGATACATAACAGGAAATATAAGTCTCCAATAGAATAAAATCCTCAAAAGAGGTGAGCAACCATGTATTAAGACTGAAAAGGGCTTTATAGCGTAATTTAATTAGGCTGCAACAACTATTGATTACACTTCAGATCTAGAGCAAATAAGTGCATGAAAATTCAAATCTATAACAGATCCATACACTATATAGGCTCTTCTTCAAAATCCCCTTAGTGTTTTCAACATTACACCGTGTACAAGGAGTAGATCTAAGTTCTAAATCTGTAGATCTGTAGAAATATTCAGATATTCAGAAATATTAAGATCTGATCTGATATGAACAAGAGAATGATACCTTCCAATGGATCTCCAAAGTGAAGGGTAGATCCCCAACACTTGAAAACCAATCCTCCAAATTATGTGCCAAAAGACCCTGCAACAACACCTATAGGAATAACATAGATATGGAAGTAAAAATGTGTTGTAGGGTTTAGAATATGGTTGGCCACATGACAAGGTCTAAAAATGAAGCTCAATACATCCAATACTCTCCTCCCAATGGAGACAAACCTCCTCCTTTGTGAAAGGGCAACTGAAATGGCCTAGACACGAAGAGATCTAGCCTCCACTTGTGCCGACACCCAAAGACAGCAAACCCTCACTGGAGGTCTGCGTTGTAGTTGAAAGAAAAGCTTGGCCTTGACTATATAGTGGACAATACAATGAAAAATATCCCAGAGATACTCCAATGGGAAGAATTGGGATTCAGGCCGAGAACGATACTAAACAACATTGTTCTCGGCTAAACAACGAATGATATATGTAAACGGACAATATATTCGGAAATATAATATCATCATTCAACTTTCTTCTCATGCTTCCATCATCTTCCTTTTATAAGTTAGGCTTGCAAACCCTAAACCACTTCCAATGAGATCACTCCTTTCACACAAAGCATATCCATCTAAAACTGTGTTGTGCCTCATTGATGGCCACTCCTCCATGACAGCGTTGTAGATTTGGTCAAGGTTGACCCAGTCAAAATATCCAACCCCTTTCACACCTAAGGGTGCTTGTTTAAACAACCAAGATTTATCCTTTTTCACATTTGGCATTGATTTATTCTTTATTAAGGATTATTATGAACCTCCTTTGCTATTTTATTCTACAAACAAAGAAATAAAACAAAAATGAATATTCCAATTAGCTTAGGACTAATTGGGAATATTACAGTCCTCCCCTCCCAAATGTTTCTTGTCCTCAAGCAACTGATAAGGTGAGTGTTGCAGCTCTTCTCCTCCTCCATTGGTGACAACAACATGTGATAAGCTTCCTCCATAAGATAAGTGTTCACCAATCCATCCCTCCATGAATTGTTCCTCCAGAGTTCTCATGATATGAAAATAGTCCATCCCATAAGGAGACAAAAGTTCAAATGAAACAAACATGGTTTGCCCAATGTTCTCCCTGAAACATGTAGCATAAGGTACATGGAGAGTTTCCATCCCATAGGGCACATTTATACCTTCCCTCCTTCCTCCATACATCCCCATAAAAATTACAAGTATATCATCAATGTAGGGGATCAAAACAACATATATACAAACAAAAATTTGTGCATATGGAGATGGGTCATAGTCCCACATGTGGAACCAGCGCAGTGTATCTCCCGACTGAATTATATAAAGATGTGGTAAGTGGTTTCCCCTCCACTTACTTGCTACCCATGTCATCTCACTATGGCTGAAATTGTGAGATATATTTGGTGCCTTAGGAATGCACCCATCATGATACAAAATCTCCCTTTGTCCACCAAGGGAGTGGCCAAGTTCAGAAATTTTTGTGGCCCAAAGTTGGTCATGAATTTTATAAGGTACAATACTCCTCCTTGGAGTCATGGCCTACATAAACATGGTGAAATAATACATACCATCAGAAAATAAAACATGATTCACATGAGTATGTCCTTTACCAACAATCCTCCTTGTACAAATGGAGTGGTGCATAGATCTTTCTCCTCTCTCAAAAGAAGGAAGAGATGGCTGTGAAAACTCTTTCATAGAGTCATATTTCTTTCCCAACTCCACATGGTTCATGCATTCTTGAAAATTATGATGTAGTTCTCCTTCAAAGCCTTCCCAATCAATGCTCCTCAGGATGATGTTGTAAATATTCATGGAATATATGTGGTTGAAATAGAACTCTTCATAGGCTCTTTGTAGCAACTTCTCCTTGAGCTTGGAGGCTCTAGACAAGAATATCCTACCATGATGATAGATGAATCCCTCTTGGACTAAATAGCCCTCTTCATGCAGTTGGTCATCAAGTATCATGCAAGTGTGAAGATCCTTGGAATAATCCACCAACAGTTGGGATTTCCAATATGGATCTAAACTCCCCAACAATGACAGCGTTGATTATGTATCAACTGAAATGTCTGTCATGTGGCTTATTTCCTCTTTGACATATCCCATGCCAAATATATATGTTGGAAGGTCATTCCTTCCCTTCTTCTACTCCCACAACGCAAAATCTGAAATGAGAGTGGGTGATGATGATATTGGGAGAAGATCTCCCTCCTCCTTGAGCCTACCCAAGACTCCCAGCACTATATCATGGTCTTCCAATGCTCCCATCCCTCCTGGATCTAAGCTTGGAGCATCATTTTGTGAGATATATCCCACAAAATCTGAATCAGGTGGCCTCC
Source organism: Pinus albicaulis (assembly GCA_034641835.2). Taxonomy (NCBI): domain Eukaryota; kingdom Viridiplantae; phylum Streptophyta; class Pinopsida; order Pinales; family Pinaceae; genus Pinus; species Pinus albicaulis. The sequence goes on along the minus strand of CM076583.1, from coordinate 1,002,323,893 downwards.
CAAGTGGTTTTCCACTAGATAAAAGTGTCCCATGCAACAATCTCATGAGCATGATAGATGGGACTGTAAGGTCATTTCTTCCACTGTGAAAATCCATATGTGTTCTTTGTGTGGAAGTGGTATGTGAGGGATATGTATGCATGCCTTTGATCATTTGATTTTCACCACTCTTCTTGTCCACCCATTCCATTTTCAAATCCTCCCAATCAGTGGTGACTTTTCCCAATGTAATCAACCATTGAACATCCAAAATCACATTGGTGTCAAGTATGTCAACCACAAAGAAGTGATCAATCAATGTATAAGTCCCCATGGTGATTGAAAGTGATGGGACATAATGCACGCATTGCATTTCTCTATCTCTTGGGACAAAAATAGAGAATCGCTCAAAAGCATCAGTGGGTATTGCCCTCCTTTGCACTAGTTGGGCATCAATGAATTTGTGGGTAGCCCCACTATCAATCAAAACATAAACCCTTTGATTCAAGATGGAACCTTGAAATCTTAAGGTCAAGTACTTAGGTACTCCTCTCAAAGATGCAAGAGCCCATCCAATAGGAGAAAATGCTCCATTCCCATCTCTTGATGGTGTTGGCTCTCCTCCTGCAGTGTCAGTGTTGTGACCTCTTCTTGGTTCATCTTCTTCTTCCTCCTCATCATCTGAGAAGACCTCTATGTAATGTGCTTTTCCAGTAGCACATCTATGTTCAGGTGCCCATGATTCTTGGAAAGTGAAGCAAAGCTTCCTTCTTCTTAAATCTCTCTAGACTTCATCATCCAGAGGTTTCTTGTATGAGCTCTCCTTGGAAGGAGCAGCTTTTTCTTCCTTTCCCTTTGAAGGAAAAGAGGGCTTATGTTGAAAATTTGCCTTTGATCTTGGCAAAGCATCTTGAAGGTCTCTAGCCCTTTCAATAGCATCATGTAGGATAGTGGGCTTGGTAGATTTAACCAACCCATGAAGAGGTTCATCTAAACCATCGATGAACATGTACACCCTTCTTGCTGCAAACAAATCAGGAACCATAACAGATAACCTTAAAAATTCAGAAATGTAAGATTCTGTATTACCTAATTGTTTCAACTTTGCAAGGCTCGTGAATGGTGCCTCTAGATCTCTTCTATCAAATATTTCCACCAACCTTCTAGTGAACTCTGAATAAGTAGTCACATTGGAATGACCCAATGTAGACAAGCCATGGAACCACCAATCATGTGCTTCACCTTGAAAGTGCAGTGCTGCAATATTGATAGCCTCCATCTCTAGGACCTTGTTCAACTGAAAGTAGATGTCAAATTTTTCCAAGATTTGGCAGAACACTTGGATGACCGATCAAAGTTGGGTAAAAAGAATCTCCCCATAGAGTGGTGTCGATCATGATTCTGAATGAATCCACCACCTATATGATGGTGCCCTAGTCTTCTTTTGTGCTTTATGTGACAAAACTTCTGAAAACTCAAGTTATCTTTGAATCTCTGATTTTGAGACTCATATTATTCAAAATAGTCTTCAAGGGATTCATGCTCTTGAAACCCTTCATTTCCCACAGCCAAAAAGGTAGGCATGGTAGATCATTCGGAAACTTGTGGCTGATGCACTGGTTGATCATTCCAGTGATGAGACATGCCAGAGCCTTCTCCAAGATGAAATCCTTTAGGGGATTTCTTTATTCTATCCATTCTCATCTCTTTGATCTCTCTAGAAAGATCTTGCATGGCTCTAAGAAGGATCTTTGGAAAATAATATTCTTCTTCACTTCCAGATACAGTGGCTTTACCCTTGTCTTCATTATCATTTGTGTAATCAAATTCCTTCTATCTTCTCTTTATATACCTCTTCTCTCTGTAAGTAAGAGGTTATTCCTCTTCAGAAGACATATTGGCTTCTTATGAAGCACAGGCTGTGCCAAGATGATGCTCTGATCCTCCATGACAACACTGTAGATTTGGTCAAGGTTGACCCAGTCAAAATGATGCAGGGGAATTAGACACTAGCCAAAAATGTAGGAGGTTTTGTCCACATGTTGTGGCTAGGAGGGTTCAGAATAATTTGAATTTGTAACAGCAAGGTGTCAATACCTTAGCTGTCTGTTGCATTTAGATCAGTTAGGAAGTTGAATAGTTTAGTTCAGTCCATCTGTCATGTCTAAGTTATTCGAATAAATTGTAATTAGGCTTTTGATTTACCAATAACGGTCCTCACAGAGGAACCGAAGAGACATATGTTGATGTATAAATGTAACTCCCGGATGCATTGAAAGGGGGAGATTTTTACAGTAAAACCTGGTGTGTTAAGCTTTGCTTTAGTTCGAATAAAAGCCAATATTTTATTGCCTATCTGTGATTGAATTAGTCTCTGTGAAATTTTGTTGTGTGAATTGCTGTGTAAATCTCCGCAAAAGCCTTGTCTATGGTTGATTGTGGATTCCCTAGAATTGTCGAAATACTTTACGTAGGAGGTCCGAAATGATATATAAATAACCATCGCCTCAGACGTTGTAATCTGTAGGAGTAAATTGCCCTCAGAACAGTGGATTCTGGTCATAGTGGAAAACCCGCTTAATAAAGAAATAGACTTGCTTGCTGTTAATTGGAATTCCTGTCCCGAGGTTAGACCTTGAGTTGTGAACCAGAGTGTATAGAAAGGATAGCGTAACCCCGACTTAAACCTTGGTAAATCACTATTCCAAACTCGAGAGTGGGTTTGTGAAACCAAACCACCCATATCTCACCGTCTTTGTGGCATAAGCGGTATTTTCAATTCGGACGCGATTCCATTAGTTGTCTGACACGTCAACGAAGGAAAAATGCCTTTTCGCGTGCCATCGCGCGTTAACATTCGACTGAGGAGGCCGCGCGATACCGATGAATGCCTTTGATCTGGAGGAAGGCTCATCGAACGGTGATCGCACTCGGAAGTAGCCCGGAGGTTAACCAAGGTATAGTTGTGTGTATTTAATGGAATTTTCGCCGATCGTATGTGTGGGTCCAGCCTAAAGTGCATCGAAGTGTTTCCTTGCCAAGGTTGTCGGATTGTAAATGTAAGTCAGGAGTGTTAAAGTTAAAAGGCATAAGGTGGCGGACTTAGGACTGTCATAGAGTTTTATCGTGGGGAATTAAAAGTCCAGAGATATATTTTAATTATGACAAGGAATAAAATTTGATCAAAATCAAAGGGGATTATGGACAGGATTTAGAGACCAGCTCTCCTTGAGGGGCCCAAATTCAAATTTGTTGCTATCAATTGTGGTATCAGAGCTGTTTTGAGTTGTTTTTGCAGAGAATTGACATGGCAATCCGAGTTGGTAGAGATGCTGGCAGAAGGAGACCCGTTGCCAATGCAGAAGTGTTCGAGACCTTACATAGGTTCGAAGCCAGAATGGATGCCATAGAGCGAAGACAGCCCAGAGATCCTGAAGACACCAGTGAACCTGAATTAGAAGAAGCTGAAGAAAATGCTGAGATTCCTCCTGACATGAGGCTCCTCAGAACTGTTCTAGGGTCTGCAGTTAAGCCCAAGATTGAAGTATCAAGTTTTGCAGGAGGACTGAATCTAGAGGAGCTGGTGGACTGGATTAATGAAATGAACAAGTGCTTTGACTATGAAGAAATGAGTGAGAATAAGAAGGTCAAGTTTGCAGTAACAAAGCTGAAGGGACATGCTGCACTTTGGTGGGATGGAGTGCAGGCAGAAATAAGGACAGTTGGCAAGCAGCCTATCAAGAGCTGGACCAGAATGATGGCTAAGTTAAAAGGTAAATTCTTTCTTAGTGATTATCAGCTAACATTGTTTAGGAAAATGTAGAACCTGAGACAGAGGTTGTTGACAGTAAATGAATACACAGAAGAATTCTATAGAGTAAGCATAAGAGCTGGGAAATTTCAAGACACACCAGACAAGATTGCCAGATATGTGAATGGTCTCAAGATGGAAATCCAAGATGAGATTGGTCTTATGTCTCCTAAGACAGTTGAAGAGGCCTATTACATGGCCTTGAAAGCAGAGGAGAAACTCCTGAGGAAGCAGTTTGCCAAAGGGAGAGGTACTTTCCGTAGAAAGGGAAGTCAAGGTGGTAGAGGAAAGCCTACTACACCCAGAGATGGAGCTAAGAGTAGCTCACCTCAGAATGCATCTACAGAGGATGATGCAAGAGGCAGAAGGGGTTCTTATAGAGGAAGAGGAGGCAGAGGCAGAGGTAGAGAATTGAGGTGTTATAGATGTCAGCAAGTGGGACATAAGCACTATGAGTGCCTAGAGAATGTGGGTGCTGGTCCAAGAAATGCTGTTGTTGCCCAGGCTGGAGAAGAGGCAACAATTGAAGAAGAAATTCTACTAGAGAGGGGAGAGTCCTTGGTGGTTAATAAGGTCCTATTGAAACAAGCCAAAGAGGTCACTGAGCCTGCACAAAGGAAGACTTTGTTCAGGAGCATATGCAAAGTCCAAGGGAAATGATTCCAGCTAGTCATTGATAGTGGCAGCACAGACAATCTGGTTTCCACTAAGGTGATAGAGAAGTTGAAGCTGAAGACAAGGGAGCATCCAACTCCCTACAGGGTGTCCTGGCTACATAAAGGGCACTAGCTGATTGTAAAAGAACAGTGTGAGATAGAGTTGAAAATGGGAAACTATAAAGACAAAGTCTTGTGTGATGTGATGCCCATGGATGTGTGTCACATACTGCTGGGTAGACCTTGGCAGTTTGAAAGAGTAGCAGTGCATGATGGCAAGAAGAACACATACAAGTTATTCAAGGATGGGGTACATCATACATTGATACCCATGGAAGAAGGAGAGCCATCAAGCAGAGTGGTTGATCCAAAGACCTTGTTGCTGAGCGGGAAAGAATATCTACAAAATATTGAAGAAGAAGAGCTAAGTTTTGCTTTAGTTTGCAAACCTAAGGTAGTTCTTACTTCTACAAAGATTTCTGATTTTCCAGTAGAAATCCAAGAGATGTTAGACAATTATTGTGACATTGTTGTGGATGATTTACTTGATGAGCTGCCACCTGTGAGGAAGATCAGCCATCAGATAGATTTTATCCCTGGTTCAAATCTGCCAAATAAGGCAGCCTACAGAATGACTCCCACAGAAAATGAGGAAATCAGGAGACAAGTACAGGAACTGGTGGACAAAGGACTGATCAGAGAAAGTTTGAGTCCATGTGCAGTACCAGCAGTATTGAGCCCAAAGAAAGATGGAGGCTGGAGGATGTGTACTGATTCCAGAGAAATCAATAAGATAACAATCAGGTACAGATTCCCCTTGCCTAGAGTAGAGGATTTAATGGATTGTTTGAGTGGTGCTAAATATTTTTCAAAGATAGATTTAAAAAGTGGATATCATCAGATTAGAATAAGAGAGGGTGATGAATGGAAAACTGCCTTTAAAACGAATGAAGGACTGTATGAATGGATGGTAATGCCTTTTGGGTTGTCAAATGCACCTAGCACTTTCATGAGACTTATGAATGAAGTATTGAAAGAATTCATTGGTAAATTTGTGATAGTGTATCTAGATGATATATTAGTTTTCAGCAAAACCAAAGAAGAACATTTAAGGCATCTTAATTATGTCTTGAAGAAGCTGCACCAAGAGAAAATGCTGATAAACTTAAAGAAATGCTCATTCATGAAGGAAGAGCTGGTGCATTTGGGCTTTGTTTTTTTTGCAGAAGGATTGAAGATGGACCCAGAAAAGGTTAAGGCAATTGTGGAGTGGCCTTCACCCAGAAATGTTTTTGAGGTAAGAAGTTTCCATGGACTTGCCAATTTTTAATGGAAATTTATAAGGAACTTCAGTAATATTAATGCACCCATTATTGAGACAATAAAAAAAAGAAAACAACCATTTAAATGGACTGCTGAAGTAGAAAAAATCTTTAAACTTCTGAAGCAAAAGATAACTGAAAAGCCTGTGTTGATTCTGCCTGATTTTGCTAAACCATTTCAAGTGAAGTGTGATGCTAGTGGAGAAGCCATTGGAGCTGTGCTGAGTCAGGATGATAGGCCTATAGCCTATTTCAATGAAAAGCTGAATGACACCAGAAGGAAGTATTCCTCTTATGAGAAGGAATTATATGCAATTGTTCAGACATTGAAAAAGTGGAGGCATTACTTGATGTCCAAAGAATTTGTATTATATTCTGATAATCATGCTTTGCAGTACATTGTATAGCAGCCCAAGTTGAATCATAAGCATGCCAAATGGGTTGAGTATCTCCAAGGTTTTAATTTTGTTTTGAAACACATAAGTGGCCAAGCAAATAAAGTAGCTGATGCTTTGAGTAGGAGGCACATGCTTGTTCAAGAAACCAATTTTGAAGTTGTAGGATTTGATTTTCTCAAGGAATTGTATAAGACAGATTCAGATTTTAAGGAAGCATTTGAGGCATGTTGTAACCCTGTTCTAACAGATAGAAGCTATTGGCTGGATTATTTCTTGCAGGAAGACTTACTATTTAGAAGAAACCAACTGTGTGTACCAAAATGTTCCATGAGAGAAAATTTGATCAAGGAGAAGCATAGTGGAGGACTTGCTGGACACTTTGGTACTGAAAAAACTTATGAGCTGCTGAGTCACTTCTATTATTGGCCCAAGATGAGAGCAGAAGTGGACAAGTTTGTGAAAAATTGCAAAATTTGTCAATATGCCAAGGGAAGGAGCCAGAATGTAGGATTGTACACTCCCTTGCCTATTCTAGACAGGCCTTGGGACATGGTGAGTATGGATTTTGTTCTAGGATTGCCCAAGACTTAGAGAGGGAATGATGCAGTATTTGTTGTAGTGGACAGATTCTCCAAAATGGCACATTTTATTCCATGTTATAAAACTAGTGATGCCACCCATGTTGCTAACTTTTTTTTCAAGGAAGTTGTTAGGTTGCATGGGTTGCCCAAGAGTATTGTTTCAGATAGAGACACCAGATTTGTGGGCCATTTTTGGAGGACACTGTGGAAGAAACTTGGTACCAAACTGAGTTTCAGCTCAGCTTATCATTCTGAAGAAATCTTTCGGTAATAATCACATTATCATGAATAAAGTCGACGCGTTTTGAACCAACCAGTGTGGTTCATCATCAGGACTAGGTGAGAGATCAGATCAGTCGTTAATTTAAATAGATGTAGGAGATCAACTTATCATCCTCAAACTGATGGGCAAACTGAGGTAGTGAATAGAAGTCTGAGAAATTTGTTGAGAAGTCTTGCAGGAGAGCACCCCAAGCAGTGGGATCATATTTTGCCTCAAGCAGAATATGCATATAATGACTCACCAAACAGAAGTACAAGGCAGAGTCCATTCCATATTGTTTATGGGATGCACCCCAGAGGAATATCAGAGTTAAGAAATCTGGGAAAGGCAGAACTAAGGAGCGCTGATGGTGAGGAATTTGCTTCAGAAATCCAAGCCATACATGAATGAGTGAAACAACAGCTACAAGGCAGCAACATCAAATACAAAGGCAGAGAAGACTTGAGCAGAAAAGAAGTCCATTTTGAAGTAGGAGATATGGTTTTGGCGCACTTGAGAAAGGAGAGATTCCCCAAGAAGCAGTATAAAAAACTGAAGTTCAAAAATATTGGACCATGCAAGATACTTAGAAAGTTTTCTGCTAATGCTTATGAGGTTGAATTGCCTCCTGATGTTGGAATATCTCCCATTTTTAATGTTGCAGATTTGTACAAGTATGAAGATGATGGTGCAGAAGAGGGAACAGTAGACAAGGAACATATTGAGTGGGAAAAGCAGCTACCTCCAGCACAACCATTGCAACCAGAGAAGATATTGGACAAAAGAGTGTTCAAGAAGACCAGAGGACAAGAGTACTTTCAGTACTTAATCAAATGGAAGGACTAGCCAAAGGAAGATGTCGCTTGGATGACTGAAGGAATGTTGCGGAAGATAGGCAGATCAGTGGAAGAGCTCATGGATAGGAGTCCATGAAGAAAATCACACTCGGGAGTCTGATGCAGGGGCATTAGACACTAGCTAGCAATGTAGGAGGTTTTGTCCACATGTTGTGGCTAGGAGGGTTCAAAATCATTTGAATTTGTAACAGCAAGGTGTCAATACCTTAGCTGTATGTTGCATTTAGATCAGTTAGGAAGTCGAATAGTTTAGTTCAGTCCATTTTTCATGTCTAAGTTATTCGAATAAATTGTAATTAGGCTTTTGATTTACCAATAATGGTCCTCACAGAGGAACCGAAGAGACATATGTTGATGTATAAATGTAACTCTCGGATGCATTGAAAGGGGGAGATTTTTACAGTAAAACCTGGTGTGTTAAGCTTTTCTTTAGTTCGAATAAAAGCCAATATTTTATTGCCTATCTGTGATTGAATTAGTCTCTGTGCGAATTTTTTGTGTGAATTGCTGTGTAAATCTCCGCAAAAGCCCTGTCTATGGTTGATTGTGGATTCCCTAGAATTGTCGAAATACTTTACATAGGAGGTCCAAAATGATATATAAATAACCATCGCCTCAGACGTTGTAATCTGTAGGAGTAAATTGCCCTAAGAACAGTGGATTCTGGTCATAGTGGAAAACTCGCTTAATAAAGAAATAGACTTGCTTGCTGTTAATCGAAATTCCTGTCCTGAGGTTAGACCTTGAGTTGTGAACCAGAGTGTATAGAAAGGATAGCGTAACCCTGACTTAAACCTTGGTCAATCACTGTTCCAAACCTGAGAGTGGGTTTGCGAAACCAAACCACCCATATCGCACCGCCTTTGTGGGGTAAGCAGTATTTTCAATTCGGACGTGATTCCATTAGTTGTCTGACACGTCGACGGAGGAAAACCGCCTTTTCACGTGCCATCGCGCGTTAACGTTCGATTGAGGAGGCCGTGCGATACCGACAAATGCCGTTGATCTAGAGGAAGGCTCATCGAATGGTGATCGCACTCGGAAGTAGCCCGGAGGTTAACCAAGGTATAGTTGTGTGTATTTAATGGAATTTCTACCGATCATATGTGTGGGTCCGGCCTAAAGTGCATCGAAGTGTTTCCTTGCCAAGGTTATCGGATTGAAAATGTAATTCAGGAGTGTTAAAGTTAAAAGGCATAAGGTGGCGGACTTAGGACTGTCATAGAGTTTTATCGTGGGGAATTAAAAGTCCAGAGATATATTTTAACTATGACAAGGAATAAAATTCGATCAAAATCAAAGGGGATTATGGACAGGATTTAGAGACCAGCTCTCCTTGAGGGGCCCGAATTCAAATTTTTTGCTGTCACAAAATATCCAGCCCCTTTCACACCTAGAGGTGCTTGTTTAAAAAACCAATATTTAGCCTTTTTCATATTTGGCATTGATTTATTCTTTATTAAGGAGTATCACAAACCTCCTTTGCTCTTTTATTCTTCAAACAAAGAAATAAAAAAAATGAATATTCCAATTAGCTTAGGACTAACTGGGAATATTACACACACACTCACACACACACACAATTCTCAGTTGAAGCCGACCTATGGATATTTTTCAAAATTTACAGTAGAAATTGTTGAATAAAGGTCTATATTGAAACCCTTGTCTTAGGGTATATACGTCAACGGATATTTGGTCACGTTTGGAAGAAAGGGGGAGATACAGGAAGTAAAGGAATACATCAAGGATAAATCACTGTCTAAAGATATATTAATAAGGCCTATATCCATCAGTAATAAAAGTAGCATATTGTCTTTGTCCTGAAATTATGAAGGAAGAAGAGCAGTGATATCCATGTTTGTATACTCATTGGAAGGAAGTATTGAAGATGGGAAAGGATCAATGAATATTGCAGTACCTTTATGAAGAAACCATGGCATTAAAAAGTACATGCCGCCATAGGTATGTAATTATGTATGGAATATTTTTGTTAAGGGTCCAACATGAAATATAGGGTTGATTGATTGGATAAGGTTTGTTGAAATTAGTAAAACACTAGTAATATAAAAATACTAATCCTATTCCCTCATAATAACCTAAACCCCAGGCCTTTATGGTTTATAATCAATATAGCACTCATGAGCATGAATAAGGTAGGAAAACCTGGTCTAGGGTTGACACCTAAAACCTTAGTAGTACAACCTTTACGACTGATGATAACCTTATATTGTCAAATATATATCATACTCTTATTATTGTATACTTTCCTTGGGAATACTTGTCAATTAATTTTGCAGGTACATGAAGTAAAGGAAGGTGGATGGGATGATCCTTCATTTTGAGAAGCATGATGGAAGGAGGGAAATGCACGGACCCTTGGATCCTCAGGCACTATGATAGATTCATGATATAAATATGGAACTATGGATGTTTGGTACATATCAAGGAGAAGTAGAAGGTGAAAATACCTCTACTATGGTCAAATATTGCAGTCAAGAATTGCAATTATGACAAGATTCATCATATTGAGAAGATGGCATCATAAGAGAAGAAATATAATTGGATCAAGAACTTATGACAAAATTGTAAGAATATTTTATGGTTGTATTAGTCATCATAGGAATATATTAGCTCTTGGTAACCTCATTAAAAGCGTAAGTAGTACTTATGGGTAGAATAAAGTCATCTAGCATAGAAAGACTTCATCATGAATCATCATGATTGGGAAGGAGCATTTGGAGGATGAGGATAATTAAGGTTCTCCAATGGAATATTCATTAGAAGGTTTACCTCTACTTGAAATAAGCAAGTGTATTTCTTATCATTCCACATTGTGTGGGATCCATTGCTTAAAAGGATGATGGTATGGTGACAAAAGGAGTGCAACATGTCAAGATGGTTGAAGTACTTTTAATCATGGAAAGTAAGTTTCCAAAGGAAGTATAGATGAAAAAAAGGAGAAAATAAGTATGTATATATTTGATAAATTAAATCATGTTATCATATAATTTCCAACAATATGGGTGAATACTCTACCTCATGAGCATGATCGAAGACAAAATATCTCTTCCTTTGGAAATATGCATGAAGGCATGGTTCACATATTGACAAGATGAATTGAAAATAGTATGTCCTCATATGGAATTAGAGGTGGTTGAAAAAAATTAAGGAGCTATGGAGGGAAGTTCCCGCGGACCAATATGTGAATAAAGAAAGAAGAGATCGTGAAATATGAAACTATAGTTAGGAAATCAACATCCAATGACTAAAAGAATTGGATATGACATCTCCATGGAAAAGGTATGAATACTTTGATGAAGTATGTGAAGGAAGGAGACCCTTGACATTGAAAATATTGGAGATGTGTTTATTAATGTACAAGATGTTGATGTTGAAAGCAAGTAGATGTCATGATGAAAGGCCATCACAAACATAACTTTGATTTGATATTCATTTTTTGATTTTTAAACAATATATGGATGGGCTGATACAAGGCTACCGAAAGGGAGTTGTAGATGTCACCTACAAATAGCAATCATATGGTTGGATGGAAGATCCCGAAGGAAATATGTCTTGTAAGAGGTATATGTATGAAGAAAATCCATATGTGGACTAGAAGATCACTTTCTGATGAAGATACGAATGACATGACTAACATGGCTCATGAATGAAAGTGATGGATGGACGATGCGCTACAAGATGAAGGCTCCATAATGATGAAGATGAAATTCATGACATCGAAAGGAGGAACTCTAAAAGAAGCTGAAGGTACCATAATCTCCACCAAAGAAGCATAAATATGCTATTAAAAAAAAACTCCCTGATTAAGAGGGAGCTTGGAAAAGTCCCTAGATAAGAGGGAGATTGGGTACATTCCTTTTATAGGAATGGGTATATATTCCCTAGTTGATAGGGAGATATAGACACATGATTCTTTTCTTCATGCTGTGAAGAAAGAATGGAGGATTGGGTAATATTCTGATATTGATTCCGATACTATTTTAGGATGAGGTAGGGCATCCAAGAGAAGAGTAGTCAAAGAGGAAATTCCTTGAGGATATGTAATTCCAAGATAGGAATTGTCCGAAAGGACATACCCTGTGAACACCCGGGTGGGGTATGTGCCTTGAGAGACAATGATGATGGTGTTTATCAGTCATTGGTCTCGCCAACATTGTGCTATGATATTGTGGATATATAGAGTTGTTAGTCAAGGCCTTTTTATGTGACAATGTTGGTTGGTATGATGAGATGCTATGGAATAAGCTAAGAAAGTAGCTTATGAGATGGCTTACTAATCAGACTCTTCTTATGAGAAATTTTCAATGGAAGTACTCTCCTTGTACTTGTTGTTAATTATGAATACCTCCTACTTAAGAAGGAGTGTTTAAATGTGACTAGTGTCGGTCTTCATAATTATTATTTCATGACTTGATGCAATCATTTCAATTGTCAAAATAAAGAAAAGAAAAATATTTATTTTTTTAGAAGGAAAATTATTTATACATGGGATTCTTTCCCATGGTTTTGGTCCTAGGTTGTGCACCCATTGAGTGCTCTAGGGAATAAAGGTCAAATTCATAATGTAAAACCCTTTAAATGGCTCTTGTATCATTGTAAAGAAAAGTATTTTATGTCATGGAAATGTCTAGATACTAACCAAGAGATCAGGTCAACTAGCACTAAAAGGTTGTCCTAGAAGAGGCTTGAGGACCCACTCAAATGACTATACATTGGAGAGGAATTTGTCCTCCAAACACACACTTTTGCATTAAAATTTCATAAGAATATCTGAGGCATAATATAAGTGCAAAGAGGAGGAAGAAGGGAAAAAAATATGGAAATTTTTGTGTGTATTGATTTATCTCTCTCTGTGGAAGTCGATTTCTCTGTGGAAGGACAAACTAGTATAGATCCAAATTTGTGAAGAAAAGAAAAAATTTGTCTAGGTGGATAGCATGGTATCTTGAAGGATAGTCTGGAGTCTTGGACTTGGAAGTCTTCATTGAAAATTCCATAAGAAAGAGTTCTCCGGGTTTTCTATTTGGAGGGGTTTTTCCCTGGATTGGAGCCTATTTCTGGTGTCTTTCTTGTGTTTGCATTGTGATCTTCTATTTGGAAAAAACCTATAAATAATTAATATATATGCTAAAGAAAAAAACCTATATGCTAAAGAAAAAAACCTATGTATTGATGATAAATATAATTAATATATATGCTAAAGAAAAAACCTATCTCACGAGAAATTGTCAAATACATAAGAGAAATCAATTAATAATAACCCTAATGCTCTGCCCCAAATTTCTCAACATATTTGTCATTATCATCAACATCAACATGGTCATCATCACCATCATCTTTTTCATCTTCATCAACATCATCATCATTGTCATAATCTTCATTTTTTTCATCCACATCATCTTTAAAATCATCATCATCATCATCATCCTTTTTTTATCCACATCATCTTTAAAATCATCGTCATCGTCATCATCATCGTCATCATCATCATCATCATCATCGTTTTTGTCGTCATCATCATTGTCATCATCATCATCATGGTCATCATGGTCATCATGCCTCAATGAATCACACATAATTTTTTATATCTTTCTTATGATCCTACTTCCAATATTTAAGGATATTAGTCTCCGTGAATGTAAAAATGATGGCTAGCTAGGTTATTCATGTCAAGCTTATTATTATTTGTTTCTGGCCTACCCCTAAGTACCAATATACCACTTAAAATTTACCAATTAGTTGAAATTATGCTTTAGTTAATTGAACCCACACAGACTAACCTATGAAAGGGGCCAATGTTGAAATTTTTCAGTTTGTGCTTGCATGCATTGAAATTTGACATGGTTATAGTAGATACATGTGTTTTTTGTATGGGAGGGTTTGAAGACTCATATATAACTCACATAAAGAATTCAAACAAATGGTAAAATTATAATATAAATGTCAAGAGATGAAATTATCCATGCAAAATATCCATGTTATTGGGTGTTTAACATGTTAGACCTTAAGACCTATTGTTGGTTCATAAATACTCTGTTCATCGTGGCTATATCCCTCTTAGATGTGAATTTTAAGCTACACTCATCATATGTGTTGGTTCAATGAATTATTGATTTTTCTTTGAAACTATACTTATGATATGTTAAATTGACTAGTGCATATTTAGGATATTTGGCCATGGTAACAAATCAGCTTATAATGGTCACCTTGTTACTTTATCTCCAAAATCCTAATATATGTTGAAATAGTGGCAAACTTGCTAGTAAATTGTTGATATCCAAGCTTGTAGATAACAATTTGGATTAGTCTATGAGTTCAGATTCTTACTCACTTAGCAAATGTATTCTTTCTCCTTGACCCACTCATCATGCATTTCCCTTCATAGTGGACAAGTTGGATTGGACATCACATGTTCCATTCATGTGGCCTGATAAATCCTCCCATTTGAAGGATGGGCACTATGATGCCTTGGAAAAAATATTTTCATTGGTTGTCATAGTTGATGTTACTCGGAAATGAGAACGTGGTATTTCATGTAAATCTCTTTTATATACATTTAGAAATCAACTATGACAATTCTTAACCATATAAACCCCTTTTTGAACCTAGAATTGTGTGACCAATAACTTTTTTCTCCTCAACCCACTCATTGATAGCCTTCATTGTGGACAGGTTAGACTCAACATCATCCTGTTCCATTCTCATGGATTGAGAAATAATCCTCCCATTAAAAATACAAGCACCAAGATGCCTTGAACGAAATAGTTTCCATGATTTTTATAGTTGACATTACTTAGAAATGATAACATGATTTTTATTGGAAAATTATTTTGTATACATTTACAAACAAATTGTGACAATGCTTAACTAATGGGTCCTATTTTAGTTTTCCATGAACCCTCCTCCAACACAGATCTCTTATATTCAAACAATGTATTATCTCGATTCATTGTACTATTCAATTTATTAAATAACTAAGAGAACTATTCATGTGCATTTAAATTCAACTTGAACACTTGACATATGGTTGGATGCCATCATATTTATATTCTTAATTTTTAATTATATTAATGAATGGATTGATGTTTTCCACAATGTGTAGCCATGTTAAAATAGGGGTTATTTAGATGTTTAATCACAAGATACCATGGGATTTCATCATAATTTCTTCAATGACACCATTAAATTTTTATTAACATGTAGCACATAAAATACGTGATTAATTTCAACAAAAATCATATAATATTATTTTCTAAGATTATTGTAAATATTAATACGGTTTATAACCAAGATTAAGATTATATTAAACTAAAATTAAATATAACATATAATTTAATTTAGTTTTATATTATATTATTTTATAAATTGTTAATTTAATATAATAATTTGTTATACTATTTTATAAATTGTTATTTTAATATAATATAATATAATTATATATTATATTATATTTATATTCAATTTTTTTTGTTTTCAAAGTGTTTGGGGGTCCTATATAAATAAAATAGTGTTAAGCCACCACATTTGGCTTCCCATTAGTTTGATGCTCTTTAGCCTGGATACCGGTCGGGCCCTGCACACATTTGTAAACTTGATGTCATGTATTCTTAAAGTCCTGAAGGTATAGAATAAAGGGTTTTGACGGATTATTTAATTTAGGGAGCTCGAGGGGTGCATCGACTAGCTAATCTTAAGATATGTACATACAGGGCACCAAGGAACTAGGGTTTTTGAGCTCGCCTTTCAGATCTCGGAACATCCGATTCACTCGCTTTTCATAGCTCGACACCACATTCACACTCATGGCTGGACGATCCTCAAACTCTCTGGTAAGAAATCTCGAGATTTTTTCTTGGATGAGGTCGTTCTTCTCTAGATGGGTCACACTTGGATTTCCATTTCAATGGCCATTTGAATGCATTTTGTCGCCACTTTACCCACACATTGGTACCTAAACCTTGGCTCGATTGCTGAATGGATTTATTTATCTCTTCTGGCTTGAGAGTTTGACAGATGCATTCCAAATTTTGCACTGATTTATTTTTCACTTGAGTCTTTGTCGTTTGCAGAGCCTGGAGGTTGCTCTAATAGTTGTAGTTTTATCCCACCTTACAAGTGAGAAACCAGTCCTGATTCCACAGATAGCCATACGCGCAAACCCCTTATTTCTCACTATCTAGGGAACTAAATTGGTTGTCTCAAGCATGGATCCTAGGGCCTGTGCATTGACTTAGCATATAGGTGCTTTCCTTCCTTCCTGCTTTCGTAAGTAGAACAATTTTATTACTGTACCCTCGGGTTATGGTTTTCAAAATAGAGACCCTTTATGGTTTTCAAAATAGAGACCCTTGACTATTATTTACAAAGCTTCAACAGTGATTTAAATTTTTTTTTTTCCCTTTCAATGTTACCATAGGTCAGATCACTGCTTTCATGGACTCTGTATATATATATGTTCCAAAAACTCATCACTACTATGCACAGACTCTTTGTCTCCTTATGCCACTGTCCAAGATTATGAGCAAGGTGATGAGCTTTCTCTTATATGCACACAAAAAAATATGCTTCTCCTCTATTTGTACAAGGGATCATATGATATTTTAAGCCTAATGTTCCTTAATCGTTCTACGTCTCCCTCGTGCACGAAAATGTAATAGGAGTCTCAACTCCTCTTATTTAGTGATTGAGGCTCGAATTGAGTCTTTTGAAATGTGTTTATTATCGGAACAAGAGGATAACTAGGCTACTTATTTTCTATCCTTCACTTGCACGATAATTATGCTTAGACCTCATGCACATGTACAAAGAAGAACTTTATATATCTTGTACAAATGTAGGGTATGAGTTTCTCTTGACAGTGAGACTATGCTTCAGAAATTTGGTACTTTGACAATGAGACTATGTTTAATCTTTTGTTCTACTTTGATTACTCATACTTTTTCAATGTGAGCTAACTTAGATGTTATATTTGACATAACACTACATTGGATAATCAGTGGAGACATTACATGTTATGTCCACACTAGTGTGCTTATATATATGGACATAGATGCACCTTTATCAATTGTTGATTTTTATAGATAAGTACATTTGAGATGGAAATTTCTATGTTGTTTATGGCTTTGTGAATATACATGAAACTGTAAGAATATCAATTATTACTTTTAAACTAGAATGTCTGTATCTTATGGTGGCATAATATTGTGGTTTATAAAAATTTAATTTTCATATGACGTACATTACAAATATATTCATAATGAGTAAATATTAGTGTATATCTCATCTACGATCTAATTAATGCACTCTAGTTGATTATGAGTAGGATATTAATTCGTGACTAAATGAATTCTCATATTTTGATGATATGCTCTATAATTTGATAAACGTTGTTGATGCTGCTTACATTAGATATATGTGATTATGTTATCCATATGATAGTCAAGTGTTGACATGATCTGTACATATGATTGTTTAATTAATGCATGGGATGTATGGCTAGATACATGTTATAAATTGATGTATTATTTTGTCCATTGAGAAAATGCTTGATATGATAGTCACTCTATTAGCACATAAGGATGTTATAGTGTTGTATTTCATGGGAATTTATAGAAATAATCGAACTTAGTATAAGTACAATAATATGGTCCATCGATAGGATATGAAGAATTCACTAGTTTATTTTTCCATCTTTTGCAGTCTCATGTTATGAATGGGACCATAAAGCCTTAGGAGATGCTTGGAGACAAAGGGAATTTCATATGTATAGGGTCACAGGGTCTTGTGAGATGACAAAAGTTAGATATTAACTCTTTGAGCAATGTTCAAACTTTTGAATCCTATATAATCAACACATGTGGCCATTTTTTACATGTCTCCAAAATTATATTTATACTGACAAAATATACATGATTGATTACAAAGTTTCCAATCCATTTTCTATTGAAATATCTAGTCTTAATATTAATCTCTTACTTCATCTATTCATTCAAAATGCTCTATTTTTTTTGTTATAATAGTTTGAACAATTTAGAAAAAAAATATTGAGAAAATATCAATTATTTTTCTTGATTAATAACACTTCTATAGTTATTTCTTCACTTATATTAGAATATTTTCTATTGTATTTTATTTAGAATGTTGAATGTATCCAATATTTTATTAGTCCATGAGTGCGAGTACTCTTCTTTTATTCTTCGCTCATACTACTAGTCTCGAGGATTATTTCTTTCAGACTAAAGATCTACATAAAAATGAAATGAACAAAGTTACTGGATATTAGAGGTTGATAAAAATAAATTAGTAGTTCGAATAAAAATATAATAATATATTCATTCAGATAATTTATCCTTTTATGATTCAATCTCATTTAAATCAATTGTGAGCTTGACAGTTCCCAAAAAAAATAAAAATGAATGGCTATGTTAAGAAGTTATTAGTCAACTTAGAGTTTCACATAGTGGTAATATATACCACATTTCCCAGATGAAATTAAAATATCCAGCTTATAATGTTTTGCTGATTTAGTGCATATTGTGTCTTATGGTGCATACTATGGCTCTTAGGACACACGATAATATTTTAATCTTGACACTTGCTAACAATATGACGTAGATATCCATGATAACCTAGTCACATAGGATGACACATCAATTTTAGTGGATGATATAGTTAGTAACTCTATAGTTTATTTAGTAATCCAATAGATGTGTTATTTTCATCTAGATATCTGGATACCTAAGTATCTAGATTGTTTGAAACCTCACCTGATAACTTGATCCTGGATCCATAGGTAAGCACAACTTAAACCTCATCCAGGATTCAAGCATCCAAAACATCAAAATACCATGGAATATTAGTTCTGATAGGATCCATATGCAATTAAGAAACAATGTAATCTAGTTTTTAACATCCAAACATTTTCCAATGAGTCATTATATGCCAAGTCCTAGACCTGTATGTGATATTTCATTGTTGAAGGAATCTGGCATCCAAACATCCAAAGTATTAAGGAGTCATCTAGATAACACCTTCTCTTTATTCTAGATGTAATACCATCATTACCATGTTAGCGGTCCAACTTAGTTTCCATGTTAGTACAAAATAATAGAAACCCAATAAAGAATAATAACAAACAAATGAAATTATCATTGATAACATGCATCTAGAGGAAGCTAAATTAAAAATTGAGGATTACCTCTAGATCATATGTTATACATTCTACATTTTCCCATTACTAAGAAGGCTCATCATTAATGCATTCAAGTCTAGATGCCAACATCACATTTTTTCATCTAGAGAAAATCCCAAGCAATATACCCTCTCCTTGACCCAGATCCAGATTACCCTTATCTGGTTATCTAGTATTTGGATTCATTTAGCTTAGAAATTGTAGACTAAGTCCATATTTATCCTAAACATAGTTTTCCCTTTTGACATTCTGCAAAATAAAACAAAGATGACATTAAACCAAATAGGAAAATCTCTTATAGAAAAATCATTGAAATGAGTTAGAAAATTTGTCAAAATTATAAAACAAATCAAATTAAATTATGTGCAATTATGTTAGAATCTACATTAAATAGTCACAAAATGTTAAAAATCATTATATAAGATAAAGTTAGAAGGTTCCCCATTATTTTATGAATTCTTCATATCATAGTGGGAGCTTGTTGTGTAGGCTACAACACTTCCATAAAAATCATAGGAAAGAGAAGGAGAAGCCAGGAATAGTGTAACTCCTTATAGTGGTGTTGTGTATCCAAGCGATATTATATGAAGTCATTCATCAAGTAGAGACACTGGTTCATTTTTATGCCTTGCATGCAACAATTCACCACAAGTATAATCCCTAAAGGGAATTAATCTTGCATGGCTTTCCTAATTATTTTTCATTCCAGTATCAATGTCGCAAACCTCAACATGGGGCCTATAATGGTAAAAATAATACTATCTATGACATGTCTCCCTATTCCATAACTACATTGGACATATTCCACTCACACAACTTACATGTAATAACATTTTTTGGGTCTTCACTGTGTTTAGGACAAATATCATGTGCATTACCCCTTCATTCACTAGGTAAGTCGAGTCAAGCCATAGGGGGGAGGAACTGTTGAGATAATATATGTTGGTTAACCAACAATGATGATTCATGTGGGTCTTACCCTTCCCCTTTCCAACATCACAGGGGAGAAGCACTACCAGCTATCGAAGTACGTGGTATTTTTTTGTAATGGAAGATAAATCATTTTATGCTAAGTTCTCAAGTTATTGAGTGAGTTCATTCAACATTGGTTAGGATGAATAGGTTCTCAAGTTTTAAAATATTACTGGAATATTTTAAACGCAAAGAAATTTCTTGTAAATCAATTGTACTATTATAATTTTCTTGTGGTTTTGTCAAGACATTTCTCAACATCCATTATGACACTCGCTAACAGTTTCTCTCATTTGATGGAGTGTTATAGGATTTTCAACCAAATAGGTATTTATAAGATCTATCTTCCTCAAGTGACGAAAATTCAGGTAGGATAGAAGAAATTGACCAAACATCTGCTACGTCGTCTAGTAGGCGAAGAATAACTAGTGGTGAAAATATTAAAAGAAAATTCCATAGACACATGGGTTTTTTTCTTTCTAAATGGGGGGTCATGTTCTTATGATAATTAGAGAATATATGACATCAAGGTGCCCTTGAGGTACAAAAATATAGTGAAACAATGAGCACCCAAGGATTTTTATGTCAATTAAAGGATATACTACATTGCCCCATCACCATTACATGGTTTGGTGATATTTTCCATGGATGGAATAAAGGTATGTTATAGAGGTTTAACTACATTGATGGAGAATGTTGGACCCTATTACAACTACAAAGATTGGTACGACTAGTCTAATATACCGAAACTATGAAAATATATGGAATGGCAACGAAATATACAGAAATAAAATACAATGATGAAAATAAATGCATAACTATGTATATTGATGGAAGGCCAAAAGAAAAAAGGAATATTACAGGGTTTATAAATAGTACACGGCCCATGACCACAAATAAGCAACCTGATTGCATATTTGAGGGACGTGAAGGAAACCGTGTATTCATATGTGCCATTAAATCAATAGTCACAATGAAAGAGTTGCTCATTGATTAAAATTTGAATAGAATAGATATAATATTTCTATTATGGGGGTGGTCTATATTTAATTTTACCCAACTTGTAAGCAATGCCTATTGTATGTTATGATTGTCATTTACTACAATATATTGTTAGAAATCTTGTAAGTTGAGGAAAAATTTTAATACATCATGGTTAAAATATTGTGGCAGGTTGATCAATGCCAAAAGGCACCAACCTCACATCAGGTAAACAACAACACTATTTCAGGTAGTACGTAAAATAATATAACCACAAGATTTATTATAGAGTAGCATTTTATCCATTATAGAGTAAGTCAAATTCATAATTTTAGGCATCATATAACTAAATGAAATATTCATTATGCATATGACCAACTTGAGCAAATGCATTCCTTCATCCTTTTAAAAGCATTGTTTCTATACAATATGGAATATATACTGGTCCTCTCATAATCCATCTTCCAAGAGCCTTCCAAGATGATGGAGTTTTTATAAATTTAAAACCTTTTATATTGGCCATGATATAATGTGAAGTTTCTATATAAATTTAGAGATATGTCGGTAGTGGTTTTATTATTAATATAATGATAACTAATTGTGGATGAATTGAAAATTACACTTATTTGATAAATAGGGTGATAAGGGGAAGGCACCAACCTTAGAGTAGTCCACATATGATCCTGAGGAAGAGCTTACTGAAGAAGAATTTTTTTATGTCTGCTAATCCAATCCAAATAACAAAGAAGCTTCAAATGAAAGCAAACAAGAAATTTGGTTCTTTAGTTCTAATTAAGCCTTGGACAAAGGAGATAATAGGTGAAATAAAAACATTGATGCACCAAATTCATGAGTATGGGGTGAGAAAATCATTTAATTATCTCATTTATTTGTTTATGATTTTAATTATATCATCCTTTATAAAAAACTCTTTATTTTACAAGTTTTTTTGGCGGAGTACGAACCTCATGCTGCGACTATGGGGGCCGATGTTAGTAACAACACCGATGCTCTCCCTATGATTGATGCATGGGTCATTGAGACCAGTGAACTCGATCAAACACACATGACAAGATCTGTACCTATTGAAAAACATACGTCAGGATATGCAGATGATGAAAAACTTGATATCATTGTAGAATTTGAAGTGAGCTTTCCTGGATCTTCCCATGTTACTAGCACGGGAACACTACTGATTAATTTTTTGGTAGATTATGACAATGTACCCATGAAAATATAGAAACTTCTAGGTATTTAAGAAGTGTTTTAAATATTAAGTACAATATAATTCAAATTAACGTATAGTCTGTGATTATTTCAAACTAATGATAAGATCGTCTTGTAGGAAATGATGTATTCTATAAGCGTTTGTATGCCATAACTTTGGAAATATTTGGGCCCACAATTTGCAAAAAATGGAAATCCCAAAGTTCCAAGTTAAAATATGAACTTATTAATAAGATGGTTCGCCTGTTTGGTGAGGGTATCTTCAACAAAATTGGAGTTACCTCAAAGGCATGCCTACATTCAAAATATCCCCGGGACAAATATAGGTCTCAATTGGAAAGGTCCAAGTCACATGAGCACCCTCCAACAATTCCAGAGATGAAGTGGAGAGTGCTTGTGGTAGATGCAAGTGGGAAGGCACTTCAAAAATCAGGGAAGAGACCACCCATAATAGGAAGGTATGAGGCACTTTTGATAATGTAATTATGATGATTTATCATCATTGCGACATATAATTAAGTTTTTAAATGTTTTAAATATAGGCTCCCAGATACTTCAAAATCCATGATGGCTAGAATAGCCAAACATGTGCAACATCATCTTGGCCCAGGTGGTTACTCAAAGCTGGTTACAAAATTGTAAGCATATAAAAAAATAATTTGCATCCAAATTATAAATTCTTAACATTTTTAATCTAATATCACAGAAGAAGAAAAAATCATGTTTTCATGCAAAATTGCAGGGATCACAATTCAAATAGGCTCCCACGGTGGAAGACCTAAAGCTTGATTTGAAGCATGATTATCAAGCCATGGTTGAATGTAGGACAAGCTTGGTGTCTTCACTGTCTTCCACCACCCAACCTAACACTTAGGAAAATAAAAGAAACAAATAATATTTATAAATAATTACTTGTAGAATCTATTGGTTATTATTTTTAGCCATAAAGTATTGTTCTTGATTGTAAAAAGTAGGCAAGTAATGTAGATACAACACATGGGTCTACTGACGGTGGAGCGCCTCTTGAGACTAATGTTCAAAGCGATACTGCAGGTATTTCATGTGTTATAAATTTTTTTAGTATGGAATACAATTAAAAATATTTAAATGAAAATGGTGTATTAATTAGAACCGTTCTTGTTTCTACACTAGAGCATGTACAAGATGAGGCAGGGAGGAATATATGGCCACATCCGAAAGTATTTCACTTCTGTCCACTACCGAAGCAAGTAATGAATGCTCTACTACTATTTTTATTAATAAAATATTTATAATAATAATAAATATAAATATGAATTTAACATTTATTTCTTATTGCAGTTGATGCTTGGCCCCACTTGCAACATCATAGTCGTATGACTAGGTCAACAACAAGACATATTATCCTAGAGACCACAACAACTGAAGGAGGAAAATATCAAGACATCCTTGTTAACTACATAATAAAAAATACAAAGAACCTGATAAAAATGACTGCACTTGTTTATTTAGAGCCCGTATTTTTGAGTACCACATTTTTGAATGAGAGGTTGAATGCCTCATGGCATGTGCACATGTAAATTTTGATTATCTTAATAAAAGGTTGTGATTTTCTGTTGCAAAAAATTAGAACGATTTTGTTTCATACTATGTAAAAATATTTTTTGTGATAAAATTTATTGAGATAAAATATTTTGTGGATGTATGAATGAATGAATGAATGAATGAATGATGAAACCCTTAAAGGTATAACATATTAGTGATATTTCTTCACCCAAATCTAGTTTGAGGTTATGATTAAATTATAATGCAAAGATTTTTTTTTATAGAGGCTCAACTAGAACCCATGTAAACTAAATATGGGGAAAAATCTAGAAGACACATTCTAATATTTTGTCTCATATAAAATTTGTGGATTTTAAACATCTTGGTATACAAGTCATTTTGAAATATGTACAACCCTTATGACTACTAGAAAAACCAAGGAAGCTTTCATAGGTTATAACACTAGTTTCCATAAGCTTTATAATTAGAACTACCATGCATTTAACTTGTTTCTAACGTACCAACATTTTTTAAATCAATCACCCATTTTAGTCTTGGGGATGAGATACTTATAAACATTTTCCTATTGAAGGATTTGAGTAACTCCAAATATGAGTTTGTGGACTAATGGATTATTAGAGTGAAATACACATTAACTTTAGGATTTTCCATCCACAATATTGTGTTACAATATGTCTAATTTTCTTGTTAATAAACGAGTCGATGCCTTCCTTTCCTTGAATAATACCTTTCTTCTCTTTTCCCTGAACTACTCCCTTAGTTGTGATGCCTCAATCAACCTTCCAGATGAATAGTTAAGGGTTTAATCCTCTAAGTTTCATAGATTAAATCGTTCATCTTCATGTGCCCCTTTCAATTACATAATGGTTTCAATTCATGTGATAATTAACAAAACTATCCATTTGAAATGATATGATCAACGGAAGAGATGCTTCTAATTGAAATATACCATTGAATCACTTAGTACTATTAAATAGGCATCATAATATACAACTAATCAAAGTCAATTCAATTAACAAAAAAACTATAGCCCATTGTCCAGTTACTTCATTATTGTTCTTAGCCAAATGATGCCCATTCCAATTGAGCTAGATCATTAAATTGGATTTTTTTATTGATCTAAAATGTTTTATCAAATTCAAATATTTGAATGTTTATAGCTAAGGATGGTGGAATAAAATTACTAATTACACTTATTTTATAAACATGGTGATAAGGGGAAGGTACCATCCTCAGAGCAGTCCACAAATGATGCTGAGGAAGTGCTTACTGATCCTGATTAGTTTGATGATGATGAGTTTTACATGTCTCCTGACCCAATCGTAACAATGAATAAGCTTGTGGTTAGAATGAACGAAGAACTTTCTCATTTGATTCACATTAGAAAAAAAGTCCTGATATTAAATATAGGATCAACATGTTCAACCAACATCTTCAGATATATTAGGTAATAACCATATTTTAAAGTGATTTTTTATGTCATAAGTTCAATTATGAATGCTTGTTTTTTAACTTTTACATTTTCTAATCGAATAACCATTTTATTTCTTATATAAGATTTTTTTGGTAGAGATCACACCACAACATACAAACACCTTGAGCTAACTTTCAATGATAGAGAGTGTCATACATGAGAATCCTGTACCAGAAGAGGAGCACAGGGAAACCATTCCAACAATGTTGATTAGTGCACGAGGTAAATAAAAATATAATGCTATTTTTATTAATGAATAATAACAAAAAATATCAATTTAACATTTCTTTCTTGTTACAACCGATGATCCACCCCTCTTGTAACAACCTCAACAATGTCATGAGTATACAACCAGGTCATAAAACATAAAGAAACAGAAAATACATATTTGTACTAGTTATATCATTAGAAACATCATGTACCATATTATGAAAACATATTTTTGATGATAATTTTTTTTGAAATGAAGTATTTTGTGTCTATGATTAATGAATGAATGAATGAATGTTATATGTTCATGAATAATTACTATATATTTATTTATGTGGATTTACGAATTAATGAATGAATGTACGCTATTTGAATGAATGAATGAATGAATGGATTTTTTCTATTTTGTGGATTTACGAATGATTTTTTTTTTTTTTCCAAAGCAAAAATCGAACCATCTATTAAGACATAGAAAGTTACATAGTATATGCAAGATGCATTCAAAAAAATGCATTTCCCTCCTTTTCCAGAAGAGAGATGGAGTTACTGCTGATGATTTTGAGGAAACCTTCATTTCTCAACCTTAGTCACTCATTGAGTAGATACTCATCGTCTTTTTTCACCCCCTTGAGCTTCCTTTCTAGGAATAAGCACCCGAAACAGAGGTACATAAAGATAGAGTCATATAGTTCTCCCTTAGAATAAAAAAATAGGTGGTAGACACCGGTCCAGTTCATACATAATGACCACAAAAAAGTTTGTAAACAAAACAATTTTTATTCTATCTCCCAGGCCTCCTTATTGAGGAAATCAGTCCGAAACAGAGACAGATTTTGAAGTCTAGTTTAAAACAACAAAGCGTCTAAATGTCTATTGGAAATAAAAAGAGAAAAATTTAGCAGTGATTAGCTCATCAGTTGAAAACAGGTTGTTCGATATTCTAAACCATCCAATCCTCGATTTCTATAGCTATCCAGTGCCCCATATCATGTCAAATGCCCTCCTTAGAAAGAAGGTCTGCTTCATGGTTCCGCTCCCTGTAAATGTGGTAAATAAATATCTCGTTAAAAAATGTTTTTAGTCTAGATACCTCATTAAGTAATGGAAGCAAGATATAATTTATGCATCTTTGAGTCCCATTGAACCACTTGATAATGTTTAGAGAGTCTCCAAAGATCTGAACCTCTCTACAACTTAAGAAAGAAAGCCAGCATAGAAGAAGATGTAAGGCTTTTAACTCTGCATAGTTATTTGTCCCCTGACCTAGACCAATCGAGGCTTTGAGAATTTTCCCAGAGGGAAAATGTATGACTAGACCCACTCCACATCTGTCTTGTGGGTCCGAGGCCCGGTCAAAATAAGCCCATGGGATGTTCCCCCTTATGTTTTCTTGTTGAATGACTCTTGTTTGTTGTGACTATTGGGGTATTGGAATATATTCATAGATGGATACTCCCTCCACTGCCAATATACTGATGGGAAAAGGAGAGTATTTAAAGATAGCATGATTCCTAGCTATCCATTTCCCCCAAGCTATCAACAAAGGAATGTTCCTGACCCTCTCGTTAGGTGCTTCTTGCCACCATCTCTACCAAGCTTCCTGTACCTCCTGTCCTTCCCATCTTTGTGGAATTTTAAGTAACCTCAAAGATTCGTTCCAAAGAATGATGTTGAAAGGACATGTAAGAAATAAATGTTGAACAGTTTCAAGACTATCCTTGCACAAGATGCACCAGCCTGGCCTATCTTTCCCCTATGCTGTAGAAAGTCCCAAGTGGGGACTTTGTTCTGGAGACTGCACTAGAAGAACAATCTCGTTTTTTCCAGCCCTTTCAACTCCCACAGGGGTTTACACCACCATTCCAGTTCCCCCCATCCTTTCTAGGACATAAGCCAGCTATAGACAAACTTTGGTGAGTACATCCCAGACAAGGAAAAGACCCATATGAGTTCATCCCTTTTTTCCTGTATCCTAACGTTGGAGTTTTGAAGATCCAACATGTATGCCTCCCATTCCCCCAACCATCTAGCATGAAGCTGGAGATCATCCCCATTCATCCACCCTTATCTCCACATTGTTGATCTTTCATAATTTAAAACTTGCCTTAGAGAGGTGAAACCTCTATGGTTTATAAGCTCAATTAATTCTCTAGAAAGAGAAAAAAATCCCAGTACAACCCACCCAGGGGTCATGACCCAGCCTAACCCAGGTTCCATCCCCCACCTACTATTGTGGAGGTAAATCCCCTCTGCGGACAGAGACGATCCCTACTAGCCCAGACCGGGTCTAGCAACAATCATACACGCTATAGTGCAGGTTCCTAATTGCAAATAAACCAACTATCGATGAAGGCTTACCTGGAATCCAACGCAGTCATTGTAGAAGAGGTGGTGCTTCCGTTCCTTAGCTCTGGCAGATCATGATCCCCACGATCTCCGTGATCGGACACCTGCACATGCAAGAAACCACACAAACGCAAGCATAAAATCTAGTATATACAACTATATGTCAGTCGAAGAGGACATAACTCATGAACATAATAAAAAACAAGAGTGGAACCATAACCAATAGTCGCTTATCATTAATGAGTCAAAAGAAGAATACAACCATAGCTTCGACGCAGCACTCTCCTTTGGCGGGTCGTCAGCAAAACATGTCTCGATAAAGCCTGTCAAGGATGGGACAAGCCTTTCTCTTCGGATACTTGACAATAGTCTCCTTGCTTGGATTTGGCCTTAAGGGAATCAAGAAGGCTCTTGCAGCATAAGGATGTGAAAGCTCTTGGGAACTTGGAGATTAGCTTGCAAAGGAGATGAGCAAGCTTTTATAGATGGAGGAAGGGGAGTTAGGATCCCTATAATTATGGGATTGGCCCTATCATCAAGGAAGCTTCCATGAGAGGTGGCAAACCACTTCCTCTCTATGGAAATCCGTAGCCAAACCTCCCAACTCAAGATAGATATCAGTCCAGGAATTTGTTAGGACGAAAATTCCGCCATTTATTTTAAAAAAACACCTCTTAATGTGGTTGGCACGGGTGCGGCTCTACGACAGAGCGCCAATTGGTGCACCCTCTTTGGAGGATTTGCCCCCTTGGCGCGAGGGCTAAACTGTGGAACCGCGCTAATGGAAAAAGAGCTATTTTTAGGGTTTTTGGCAGGGAGATGTCTTCAGGGCAATGAAAGCTCATATTTAGAGGGATGCAATGAAAGTATTTTCAAGTCTTGTCTCTACTTACAGGTCACGGAATGAGCCCTCCAATGTGTGGGATGGTGACAAATTGTTGTGTAACAGATGCCCCCTAAAGCATGAGGCTTGAGAGAGAGAGAGAGGGGTGAAACGCTTTACGAGAACATGTCGACTGAAAACATTGCCATTGGAAAACCTACGGAGTGAAGTAAAACTGATGTCTCAGATACGTGATATATATGCATGGTATGGGCACAGCCATCCATAACAGAGTATACAATAATCGAGATCCAAGGCATGGATGTAGCCACCCAGAGAGGATCGATAAATAGACTCAGGTATGGTCGCAGCCATCCAATCAGTGAGTCATGTAATAATAGTCCACAAAATCGCAGCCTGGATTCCAACAGACAAAATCCAGGGTCTTGCGCTCCATCTCGACCCGAACAAAGTACAAGTTCAAGCATGCGAATATGTGAGCTGAAGTCGAACATGCGAGAACATCGCCTGATTACCAGCCAATGATGAAAGCTGTTAACAGACGCGAGAGGTACCACCAATAATGACAATGTCCCTCGAAATTACTATAAATGCAATCTCAGCATAGATCAATGAAAGTTTGGCGTCGAACACCCGTAGAAAGTCACTCGATCGGAGGCCAATGATGAAAACCTCCGTCGAATGCGGCAGACACCGCATTGAGGCATGCAGGCTCCAAGGTACCATAAGGGAATCTCTAGATCAGCTTCCCGGATAATGAGCTGAAGTCGACAGGAAG
This sequence comes from Pinus albicaulis, assembly GCA_034641835.2. Classification (NCBI taxonomy): domain Eukaryota; kingdom Viridiplantae; phylum Streptophyta; class Pinopsida; order Pinales; family Pinaceae; genus Pinus; species Pinus albicaulis. The sequence continues at coordinate 1,002,294,438 of CM076583.1, read as the reverse complement.
TGACCTTGATCGAAGGTGGGCCATAGTGTTTCCCACATCATCGACACGAGACAGAGGAACATAGTGTTGTTGTGAATCACGATCAGATGAGAATCAGAGGGAGGTTGATATTTGCAGAGGTCAACTTCTCTTGAACATATCGGCGACACGACAGTGGATTTGGCAGTATTTGACATCAAAAGATCAAGGGTCATGATGACGAGGCAAAGATCAGATGAGAGGTCAAAAGGGATCACCCAAACCCACGGAGGCAAGTGAAAAACAAGATGAGATGTCCCCAACCCGACAAGAATGCAGACAAGTGCCATGTTCAAGAGCGACATACTGCCGACATGACAATGATGCTGGTTCCATTTTCCCCACCATTTCGGTGAGTACCTCTTTATTTTTACACAAGCTTGAAGAGGATACCATATGCTTGTCATATAAATCCATCCTTCGGACGAATCCATCCTAGTACATTTAACGAGCCCTAGGAAGGAAGAACTGGAATACTGTCATTACGACTGAACCCAATGTCATCAAGGTTTAACGAGTCTGACAAAGGAAGAACTCGACGTCTTTTCATGTTTAGAGAGTTTGAAGAGACAGCTGAAAAGTAAACTCCAAAGGTCCCTTTTCGTAAATAGTTCCTCAGATCCGAAAAGGTAGAAAACTATGTCTGAGAAAACCTCCTAGTCGCGATAGGCTAGGGTATTTCTTTTTCATAAATAATCTATCCCATCGCGAAAAAGGGGTAAATGTATACTGGGTAGATGTCATTTCGCAGCCACTTTAACGAGATCGAAACGACAAGGGCCTCGGCAATATTTTCAATTTTAGAGAGTCAGAAAAGAGCTGAAAGTTGACTCTTCCTGGAGGAACGAGTGGTATAAAGGGTAGCATCTGGTTCCGATAATGGTGGAACTGCTCAAAACAACTAAAGGTCAAGAGGCTGGCTAACAAGACCACTCATCGCAGCGATTCCTCAGGGACGGGTAAAACAGCCAAATGAAGGCATATGATCAGCCAAACAGATAGTGACGATGGAGTGAAAAAACCAAGGTTCATCTGGCAAAAACAGGCTGATAAAATGACAATCACAAGAGGTAAAATGGGCATGGTTTCATTTTTACACAAGCTTGAAATCAGGAAACTCTGCTTGAAGTTGGTTTCATTTTTACTCAAGCTTGAAACAAAGATAAACTATGCTTGAAACCAGTTTCATTTTTACACAAGCTTGAAATGGAAACAAACTATGCTTGAAAACTATAAGCATGCCCCCAGCATGGTGACTCAATTCGAGGTACATGCCCCCCAAGCTTCAATCCATATGAACAGCAGATGGAGTGAAGGTTCAAGTTACGAGATCAAAAGAAAGACTCGACTTGGATTTTACGAGAACTTATCAAAGACTCGAATTGAAGGGGAACATGTTTCATTGTTTTAACGAGGTTGACACATTAAAAGAACTGTCCTCAGGACACCTTGTTTCATGGTTTAAGGAGCTTGGCACAAGACAAGGAACTCTGCTCCGATAACCTTGTTTCATTTTTTAAGGAGCTTTACACAAGACAAGGAACTCTGCTCTGACCAGACCCAGTTTCATTTTTTAAGGAGTTTGACACAGGAAAAGAACCATGCTCCGAAGAGCTTGTTTCATTTTTTAAGGAGCTTGACACAAGAAAATGAGTTGTGCTCCGACCAGCTTGTTTCATTTTTTAAGGAGCTTGACATAAGAAAACGAACTGTGCTCCGACCAGCTTGTTTCATTTTTTAACTAGCTTGACACAAGACAAGGAACTATGCTCCGACGAGCTTGTTTCATTTTTTAAGGAGCTTGACACAAGAAAACGAACTGTGCTCCGAGAACCTTGTTTCATTTTTTAAGGAGATTGACACAAGACAAGGAACTCTGCTCCGACCACCCTTGTTTCATTTTTTAGGGAGCTTGACACAAGAAAAGAACCATGCTCCGACCGACTTCATCATAATGAACAATAAGTCATCGCTTCCAAGAGTTCCACTCCCGATGGAAGGAAAACATCCTGGAAGTCAGGACCCAATGCCCCCAGCACACGATGCACGACGACATCATTACTGAGCACAGACACGGGGTAGGTAGCCACATAGTTGACCTGCGGTGGGGCAGATACAACGGGTGGATAAAAACGTGAAGGATGATGATAAGCAATGCCACATCAGGACCAAAGAGCGAAAGCTGATCAATGGTCACGATCCATCCTTCATGCGGAAAACAGACCACACGAAAAAGGGAGGAGACAAGCGCTCCCATGGCATAGGTGTAATCGCGCCCCAAAAGCAGATTGAAATCCAAGGGGCTTGGAACAACCATCACGTCCATATGGACGGTTTTACCTCCCAAAGTAACAGGTAACCTTGGAAGGATCCCTAAGGGTTGACTAGTTATTCTGTTAAATGCCAACAGATTCTGCGTAACAGGCGCAAGCGGCGGCGAGCCAAAATCTTGCCAAGTAGTTGAGGATACAACACTAACAGACGCGCCTTCATCTATAATGGTGTTGGGTACGACCAGACAAAAAGCCTGTACTGTGATCTCAAAAGGCACATAAGACGAAAGGCGGTATCCTAAAAATCGATTCCAATCAAAGGAAGTGACCAAACCACTCGGAGGGGCTACCATTGAATCAAGATGGTCTTCCCCTGGTGTTACGGAAGAAGAAGGAGCATCCTCCACGACCTCCATCTCGAAGGTGGGAGGAGTATCCCTCCCATCTCCATCACGGGAGGTGGAGAGCACCCATGAGCAGGTGGACAGGAGAATCCTTCTCCAAGTCTGAAGAATCTGAAGAAACAAGAAGAACCTGAGGCGTGTGAGATCCACTCTCAACGGAAAAGACCTGGTGCACCGTAGGTGGAGCCATCTCAACCGATCCCACGACCAATGTTTGGTCGGGAACAGATTCCTGAATTTGAATTTCCGAGGGAGCGAGATCGACCAAGGATGACTCTTGACCAATCATAGGATCAGTTGGTGGAGGACTCAAAGAAAGCCGTTTATAACCAGCCGGGAGGCATGGTGTAGAAACGGTTGCATTGTCCAAGACTCTTTTGGCTTCACCCATATATGGACAAAGGTGAATGGCATGGTGCCCTTCACACAACTTACAAGGATTGGTAATCTTACCCTGCTTCTTAGGAGCCTTACCAACACCAGTTGAAGACGTACCCCCAACCTGACTCCCAGAAGCCAACGGCAACAGTAGGCGACTGTTAGACCATACTTCGAGCACCTTGGGAATGCCAGGGCAGTCTCGAAGAAGATGGTCTCCTGTGCACAACATGCAAGGGAACTTGACTTTCCGCGGAGGGTTGGGAGGTTTATCAATAAGAGCAGTAGCTGCAACTTTAGCCTCTTGCTTATCAGACTTCTTCTTCTTTGTCTTCTTCTTCTTCTTCTTAGCCACCTGGTTACTCGAATCTAGACTTTCACCAGGCGAAGTAGAAGAGGACGACGCAGAAACAGACGAAGAAGGGGAGAGGTCCACCTTAGAATCAATATGATGTTGTTCAGGTGGAGGAACTGATTGAACAGTAGACAAGACATTCAGAACCATAGAGGTTGAGAAAAACCAAACAGGCAACCCAACAGTTAACCCAGGAAGGGACAACGTTGCCATATAAGGAGCACCAACATTCCCAAAAGGAGGAAAATGACCAGGATTCCCATCGGAGGGGATTTCTTGGTCGGTGAACTATGGAAAAGTTGCCATCAACAACTAAAAACCACACACTGGCTAAAAACCAAGGTACACAATTAAACGGCCAACAAGCAAACCTAACAGGGCGTGTGATCACGGGTGATTAATTTTTTTACCACATTGAAACTTAGAAACTTCACCGTTTCATGTTTTAAGAGTCGAGAAACGGATGAAAGGTGACTCTATCTCTTTCAGTTTTGAAGCAAGTGTGAAAGGACAAGCGCTTGATGATCTTTTCAAATTTAAAGAGTCAGATAAGATCAAAATGACTGCTCAGGAATACTAGGCAAAGCGTGTACCAAATAACCGTGAACTGAAATATACACCTTGGTTTCAAAATGAAAGAGAAATCAACCAAGGACTTAACGTACGTGCAGGCAATCTCCCCGAATGCTGTGTCTGGTGTATCACGGGTATAGGGCAGCAGACTTGGCTTCCTATGGATAAAGGATTGAAACCTAGTGGGGTCTCCCTTTATATACGCGATGGTACGGGGAGCACAAGTCTGTACTAGTGCTGTCTAAAGCCAAGAGGCGAATGACAACTACTAGGTTTTAAGACGCCGGAACACGTCTCTAGCCTAGACCTCTAAATGTGTTTCATTAGATTTCAATGCTGCCTTAGTGTAAATTGAGTAAATTTTAAAGTTTATCTTCAATTACATTTCAGTTTTCAGGCCCTAGCGAGTGTCATCTGACAATCTCCTATATGTAGCTATATGAGAAAAAAAAACTTTTCAATTCGATGAATGCTATATAGTTAAGGGAAGAGCTTCAAACAATGATGCAACCAAAAAACAACACTGTAAATGAAACTTTTCCAAACTAGATGAATTTCGATATCCAAAAGTAATTTCAAACATTCAACGATGTGAATAATGCAATGTAATCTATGCAAAATCCTCTTTTTCAAAAACTATACAATTTGTAATCTATGCACAATTTCCTTTTCCTTTTCAAATGATAAGAATGCACTCAATGCATTTTTCGATGAAATGAGAATCTACTTAATGCATGCTTTTAATAAAAGAGAATGCAATCAAAGCGACTTCTAGTTTTCAATCATTAAACAATGTGATCTAAGTTCAATGATAAATCTCAAAAATACTTTTCAATGCAATGTGATCTAATGCATTTTAACGAAAAGAAAACTATGAGACGAAAACTAAAAGAATGCAAATCTCCTTAATGAAGGATGAATGCAAAAGAGATGTAAACAAACACTAAGAATGCAATCGTTGTTTCAAACACTTTGTCGCGAAATCCCTCAAAAGGTGACAAGACATATGAGGTCAAACACAAAGAGGACTTCCAAAGAAAGAGATCAAAACAAGGCATTCATTCCCTTTTACATCAAACTATCATGGAAATAAGACCTTTCAAACAATGAGCAATGTAATCTATGCTCATACAGTGAAAAGACCGGAAGGGAAAGACACACTGGTGAAGGATTCAGGGAAAAAAAAAACTCAATTTTCATACACCCTGAAATTGGCTCGACTTGTACATTGACAACTAGCGCCAACTGGCGCGACTTGTACATTGACAACTAGCGCCAATGGCCAATTGGCGCAGGTTGCTAACTGACAACAAGCGCTAACACCTGAAAATAAAAAAACAAAGAATTTCTCCCAACCAAGACCAGACTCACCACTTCAAGCAGAATCTCCAAGACTCAAATGAACCATGTGATCTAGGCTCAAAGCGAGACAGACATAGATCAAGCTCAGAAATCTCAAAATAGAGTAAACCCTAGTACCTTACAAGATTGGCGCGACTGTAAGGCTGAAACTAGTGCTAGAATAGAATTAGCACGGGTAATACACTAGCAACCTGCGCCAATGGGCGTGAATGTCAAGCTGAAAAGCACGCCAGTCGAGTTTACCAGTCAAAAATAAAAAAGAGCAATCCAACAAGCAGACCAATGATGATCAAGTTATCCAAAAGCCAAATTCATAGAAAGAGCCAGCCCAAAGAGCTGATCAAGCAAGCAGAATCAAGAATCAACCGAAAAGACAAGACAAAGCTCCAAGTGTTCAGTTTACAAACTAAACTGGAGATTGACTGAAGCAGCTTTGATCTACTTCGCAATTGCAGAGAAAAAGTGTTTCGAAGGCTATCTAGCTAACTTTAGGCTCTGTCTATAGCTTATAAAACGAACAATCAACAAGCTAACGATCCCCAGTGGAGTCGCCAATTTGTTGTGGAGGTAAATCCCCTCTGCGGAAAGAGGCGATCCCTACTAGCCTAGACCGGGTCTAGCAACAATCATACACGCTATAGTGCAGGTTCCTAATTGCAAATAAACCAACTATCGATGAAGGCTTACCTGGAATCCAACGCAGTCATTGTAGAAGAGGTGGCGCTCCCGTTCCTTAGCTCTGGTAGATCACGATCCCCACGATCTCCGTGATCCGACACCTGCACATGCAAGAAACCACACAAATGCAAGCATAAAATCCAGTATATACAACTATATGTCAGTCGAAGAGGACATAACTCATGAACATAATCAAGAACAAGAGTGGAACCATAACCAATAGTCGCTTATCATTAATGAGTCAAAAGAAGAATACAACCATAGCTTCGACGCAGCACTCTCCTTTGGCGGGTCGTCAGCAAAACATGTCTCAATAAAGCCTGTCAAGGATGGGACAAGCCTCTCTCTCCGGATACTTGGCAATAGTCTCCTTGCTTGGATTTGGCCTTGAGGGAATCAAGAAGGCTCTTGCAGCATAAGGATATGAAAGCTCTTGGGAACTAGCTTGCAAAGGAGATGGGCAAGCTTTATAGATGGAGGAAGGGGAGTTGGGATCCCTATAATTATGGGATTGGCCCTATCATCAAGGAAGCTTCCATGAGAGGTGGCAAACCACTTCCCCTCTATGGAAATCCGTAGCCAAACCTCCCAACTCAAGATAGATATCAGTCCAGGAATTTGTTAGGACGAAACTTCCGCCATTTATTTTTAAAAAACACCTCTTAATATGGTTGGCGTGGGTGCGGCTCTATGACAGAGTGCCAATTGGCGCGCCCTCTTTGGAGGATTTTCCCCCTTGGAGCGAGGGCTGAACTGTGGAACCGCGCTAATGGAAAAAGAGCTATTTTTAGGGTTTTTTGCAGGGAGATGTCTTCAGGGCAATGAAAGCTCATCTTCAGAGGGATGCAATGAAAGTATTTTCAAGTCTCGTCTCTGCTCACAAGTCACGGAATGAGCCCTCCAATGTGTGGGATGGAGAATGGCAGGGATGGTGACAAATTGCTGTGTAACACCTGCCAAGCTAGACCCTGTTCTATGATGTTGACCAAGGCTATGGTTGCTTTCCACAAAATTGAAGAATTTTTAGAATTTTTTTGAGGCAGTCTCAGCCAGTCCTGAATTAACATAGGATCAATGTATTTCCTTCTTGTGACAGTTGTCCAAAGATTATCTAAGGTGATTAGCCTCCAAGCTGATTTTTCTACCAAAGACTTTGAGAAAGAGGCTAACTCTTTTATTCCCCATCCTCCCCATGCTTTTGGCCTTACTATTTTCTCCCAGGCTACCGAGGGTGTCACATGGTCCTTTTTTGATCCTACCCATAAGAATCTACTACACAATTTGTTTATTGAAGTAAGGATGCTCTTAGGGACCCAAGATAAGCCTACCTAGTATACTGGGATGGCCATTCCTACCGTTTTTATCAACACTAGCCTTCCTGATCTGGATAACCATTTAAAGCTCCAGCGTTTCATTCTTGCCTCGATTTTTGCAACAAGCCATTTCCAATCCTGGACCAAGTATGAGTCTGGCTTAAGGAAGAAACCCAGGTATTTGAAGGTGTCCTGGAGGGATTTTACTTAAAAGTGGAGTATTTATTCAATTCTTCCCACTTCAACCCTAGTGAGACCTGCCATTGTCAGGGATGACTTCTGACAGTTTATAATAAGGCCCGTGGCTTTCAAAAAAGGTTCCAACAACTTATTAAGACACCTGCAGTCTTCCAAGCTACCATCACTGAACAACAGAATATTGTCGACAAACAACATATGGGTGACATTTAAGTTCACTGCCACTTCAATTCCTTTTAGTTCCCCTCGCCTCTTTGCTTCGTGTATCATCAGGCTCATTCCTTCTGCTGCCAATAAGAATAGAAGGGAGGAAAGAGGGAAACCTTGGCGAATACCCCTTTGTGGGTTAAAAAAACTTGTTGCAGCACCATTTATCAAGATAACAATACTTGATGAAGAGATACATGTCATTACCCAATTAATGAAATCAAACCTGAAACCAAGATGAGTCATTAGCAATCTTAAGTACAACCAGCTGATTCTATCATAAGCCTTGGAAAAGTCAATTTTAACTATAGCTCCTTTTTTCTTTCTTCTCTTAAGGCTATGGAGGGTTTCTTGGGCTACCCCAACTGCCTCATGAATTTGCCTTCTATCCAGGAAGCCAAATTGTTCCAATGGGATGTTTCTTGAAAGGAAAGGTTTTAAACGGGTGGCTATCACCTTAGAGATGATATTATAGATACAAGAGCAGAGAGAAATGGGGCGAAAGTCATCAAAAGAGACATGATGTTTTTAGGAATAAGAGCCAAGAAAGTAGCATTAAAAGGCTAGTAAATTGAGCCAAAGTTGCATGAATCTTCCACCACTTCTACCATCTCTTCCCCTAAGAATTCAAAAAAGTGTTGGAAGAATTCTACAGTCCATCCATCAGGCCCTGGAATTTTATCCTTCTGCATGGAATTTAGGATATCTTCTACTTCCGCCTTAGAGACCGGCTCCATTATGCTGTTATTTCCTTCCTCATCTATGAAACTAGGGAAAAATTGAGCCACCCTTATTAATTTAGCTATTGAAGCCTCTGCTAGTGCTATGAAGAGATATTTGAAATGATTTACTCCTAAAGAGGAGAGTTCTTCAAAAGAATGAGCCCATTCACCATTCAAGATTTACGAATGAATTAATGAATGAATGTTTCCTATTTGTTTTTTATGTATCTTAATGTATTTCTTTTAAAAATTTCCTATATAGTAGATAGATTGGGTGTTGGGGAATTGAGAGTGATATGATGAGGGGGGGAGGGGCCATGAGAGCTTTCACCTTCACGTGGTCGGTCCTATTCAGTAGAGAAAAAATTAGTATTTGGATAATCTTGGAGAAAAACACCCTCGATCCAATAGATAAACATCAAAGTCAATGTTGACTTTGTTGCTGCTTTGTCGAGTGGAGGGAGGTTTGCTCCAAGATTAAACTACTCCAAAAATGTATTCTCGAAACCAAGAGGAGCTAATTCAGGTATTAATACACTCAATTCCTTTTAATTATTATTTATTCATGTAACTAGATTTATTATTTGGTCAAATTTAATCTAAGTTTACCTCATTGGTCTAGTGAATATGTGTAGGACAACTAGTCTGAATTCAGATGTTGAAGTGGAACAACTATATGAAGAAAATAGCTCAAAATGGTAAGGGTTAAGGTGAGACAACAAAATTTGTTTGATATTTGTGTTTTATATGTTGGCTGAGTGGAAGTTACATAAAGGTTTATAAGAAATAAGAAACTTTTCCATGAAAAAAACTCATGTAGTATTTGTCTTTCTTTAACCATTGTGTTTTTGTTTGAGTGAAAAACCATAAAATGTCATTTTTCATTTAGGGCAGTACGAGAAAATATTACTCTGTTAATCGGGCATACAGCATTAGTATGATTTTTCTTCTATTTTATTAATTATTTATCTCATCTAAATTCTCCTCCTTCCTTTTTTTTGCAAGTGCTTTCATTCACATATGGATTTGGAATAGTAATTGGGTTTGGAGTCATATATGCAAAAAAACTCATCGATGTATTGCTCAGCTTTATCAGACCAAGCACTTAGCTACCCGGTGCGTGATTTATTTTTGTGTCACATTTATTTCAAGAAATTTTTTATTTCTACATTGCAAATCTTCCAGGATCATATATGTTGAGAAAAACTAGGGAAAACAAAATTAGGGTTTCTTTTATAATGTTTTCTCTTGTTATATTGACAATTATTGTGATATAATGTTAGTTCTATTATCACCCTAGTAATTCTTAGGTCATGGGATTTTGGTTTATAGTTAAAGAAAACTAGGGGTAACTAAGAACCTCTTTGAGAATTCAGGATCTAGCCTTCCTGAGTTCCAGAGAGGGATCTCTCCTTATGATTTAGCTTTTTTTTGGTAATGGATTTTAGGCTAGCTATGAGTGGACAATTTGGTTTGATTTTTTGAATGTTGGTAGGAATAAAGGACTACAAGGGAAACCATAGAAAGATCTACCTAACCATTGGGCAATGGAGTCAAATTTATAGCAAACAAGACTAGAAAACTAAGGTCAAAAGAACAAATATACTAAGGGCAAGATAGATGATCTTTAGAGGGTTTTAAAAGGCTATTTTGATGAAGTGGTATAATCTGGACTAAGGGCAGTTAAGAATCCTTAGATCACAGAAAAGGAAGAGGGAAATTGAGGTCAAAGGAGACTAAAGAGAAATTAAGAATTCTAAAGTCTGGAAATCAGCAGAAAACATAAACATGAAAACTAGTAAAAACAGAGAGCTTTTTACACTGATTCTGTAATACCTTTCCTAGTTATTCATTTAAGATGGAAAATAACATAAGATGTATGAATGAAACTTAAATAAATAAACAATGAAAAATGGAAGATACAATACTCATCTGATCAACACGAGGATCATTAGTTATGATGTCTATTTGCTTCAGTTTCCAGCCTTCTGCTTCAACTTAACTCACATAAAATCCCAATGTTTCAACAAAAAAGTCTATAGTAGTCTTGATAATTTTATTCCACCTAAAATACTTCGAAGCATGAAGTATTTATACAAGTAAATTGTTTACAAAATATCTCAAAAGTTTGAGAGAATATCTCAAGAGAAAATAGGAATTATTACATAAGAAGAGGGACAACTGCAAAATAGATGGGCAAGCTGTCCTCTTTTGCAAGAAAAATAGAACAATTTATCTAATCAAACAAATTATTTGTCCTGCTGGAAGTATTGCTGGCACTTGGGACAATATATTGTGGAAGATGACTTGTAGCATACTCCTCCTTTTTCACGCTCTGATCTGATACTCTTTTACTCTATTTCTTCACTGCTTACTACTGTAAATTAAAAATAACCAACAGTAACTCTTGTTTTTACTGATACACTTTGACAACTGATACTCTTTGACACTGATTTTTCACCCTGGGGTAACAGTAAAATCTGGCTTCTTCTTGTGATTTTCTTGCTCTTTGTCTGTCAAATTCACATTAGATCTGTGAATTCTTGCCACTGTTCAGCAGTGGGAATCTTCATATTCTTCAGATTTCTATAACTTTCATCAGCTTCTGTATACTTCGAAAAATTGGGTTTCACTATGAACATGTGCTTGATTTCATTCTGTAGAAAAAACAAATTTTCAAAATATTGCAAAACTACTTTACCAGTAGGAGACCCTTGTGGTAAAGGTTTGTTGACCTGCTCTTTGGCATAAGCCCTAATTTTGGTATTCTTAGTCTTTCTGTGGCATCAATTTTTCATTTTAAGCATGAATATCTGGTAGGCCTGCTTGTGGTAGTATTGTGTATTTGGCCCAAAATCTTGTGATTGCCAAGTTCATATCCTTACACCTGTCCTCCAAATTATTCATCATATTTCTTTTATTCAGGACTTTCTTAATTTGAAGGATGGCCTCTATTCTATCAGAAATTTTCAACTCTTCTAATTCTTCCCTGCTTTTACTGTTAAAAAATGCTATGAGTTGAACTGCTTGTGGTGGCTTATTTTCAATTTCTTTCTTTGTTTTATCAATTTATGAAATTGCAGCCTGTAGCAACTCTTTTTGCTCATAAATTATCTAAATGGAAGGCCATTGTGAGTGAATGCCTTCAATGATATTGGTCCATAAATAATTTTTAATGTAGGCAACTTGATCAGTGAGATTCACTTCCTTTTGGAGGATCATCACCCTTTCTTCTAAATATTTGACTCTTTGCTTATGCCCCTTGGAAGTTATCACAACATCTTTATAGGCAGATTCCAAGTTTTGATTTGCTTTTTTCAAACTTTTAATTTCATCATTCTTCAAAGTCATTTCCTCCATAGCTTTTGCCAAATCTGTGGCTCCTGTTTCTGTCCCTGTTTGTACCTGTGTATTTGAAGATGCAGCATCAGAAACATCTTTTGATGAAATTGACACTGCAGTTGTCAATTTTCCTTTAGGTGCTAGATGTTCTGCTAAGGTGGATGGTACAACAGTACTTACTACTGGAATGATTGTGGGAATGACTTCTTTAGCCTTTTTCAAAGCTTCAATTTCCTTCATTAAAGCTTCAGTTTGGTTTTCCATTTCTCTAAGTTGAGCAGTCATATTTAAAATCAACTGACTTAATTCATCATTTTCAGTCTTCTGTTGAAGGATCTCATTGGCTTGGGGATGCTCACTCTGAGGCAATTTGAGTTGCCTCCTCAGAGCAGCAATATTTTCATTATTCTGTTTGATCAAAGCCTTTGCTATTTCAATATTAGCTGGGTCAGCTCCAGCTTCAATTACCAAGTCCTCTAATGCTTTGATTCTCAATTCTTTAGAATGCAAAGATGCTTTATCCAATTTCATTTGTGTCTGCAGATTTGACACAATTTTTTGAACCTTACAAGCACTCATTGTTTTATTGATCACTTTTGAATATAACATCTTTGTAGTGCTTCTATGGAAATCTATTTGGTCTAATTCATGAATAGCATCTGCCTCTACCTCCAAATCTGTCTTTGAATAATCTGCTACTGTCTTAGCATCAATCACTGTAGGTTTCAAGAATGAAATTATCAATTTGTTGGAAGAATAATCAAAAGCAGTGAGAAGTCTATCCTTATTTCCAGGTTTCTCTTTGAGAAATTTGGAATAGACTTCATTTTTTATTTCTTCATTCTTCTCCTTGATTTGCCTGAATTTTATTTGAATTTCGGATTCTTTGTTATCAGTTTCCTTCGAGGAAGAAGGAAATTCTACATCAATTTGTTTTTCAACCATCACTGTGTCTATATCCTGTGCTTAAATTTGGACCTTTTGAAGTTCCTTGAGTGTCTCATTTACTATTAATGTTGCCTCATCATCAGTCTGATGACCATTATTATCATCAATCTCTATTGCATTATCCTTTTCTTCAGCAGTCAATTTATTTTTCTTGATATAAGGAATTCTGAATTTCTTGTCTGAAATAGCTTCTGCTGTATAGCCGTCCTCTTCTCTGTTTCTTTTGTGTGAAAGCTCTGTTTCTTTATCAACTGTAACAACCTGTGAATTATCAACCTATTTTTCCTGTACATTACTTGCTTGCATATTCTGTATATCATCATCAATCAGAGTATGTGCCTCCCACTCAATTTGATTGGAAAATTTCTCAATCTGTGGTTTGGAAGTATGTAAGAAGGGAGTCAACTTACATTTTACTCTCATAGTGCTTGAAACACCCCGAGGGTCATATTTACACATGAAGCTGTATTGGAATTTGTACTCCTTTAATTTGATATTTATTTCATTCACAGCTTCTCTATTGTTGACAATAAATGGGCCAACCTGATTCTTGAGTTTAAACTGGGTCTTTTTCCTGGAGGCCATGAAATTCACTTCATCTGCATTTAAGATTTTCCTTAAATATTCTAAGGCAAAAATTCTTGTAGTTACAAACCTTGGTAGTTTGTATGGAGCCAAGAGTGCACCATATACTCTAATATTTGTGTGATACCTGTATAATACTAATTCCTTGCTTTACAATTCTTAGACAAATGTAAAATCCTTCTAGTCTCTTCATTTATTCTGGGAGTTTCTTCTTTATTTAACAAGCTCATAGCTGGTATTATGAAAAAATAATTGAAATATGTGTAATTATATTGACTGCCGTATTTCCTTAATAAGGATGTCCAAAATATTAATGACAAAATTTTCCCTTCTACATCCAATTTGTGCAACTCAATAGGGAATTTTTCTGCTTGATAATACAAGAAAATATGTAGTAGATATGATGTATATCTAAATACCCCCTCCTCTGGTAATTTTGTCAATTGGTAGTGCATGTTCTCAACAATAAGCTTAGCAAAATTGAAGATTATGGATGGAGGTTGGCCAGGAGTCAATGTGGATAGAAAATCCAAGATAGAAGCATCAATAAATTCATCACTGTCATATCCCAATATAAATGATAGCATGGAGACAATCTGCCTTGTACCTTCAGGGAAATCAAATGTATCATAGGGTGGATTTACTTTGGGGATATCAACATGATTTTGCCAAAAGGTCTGAAAGATATTGAACTTGGTAGGAAAATCTAAATCCAAGTAAAGCTGGGTCAAATCCTCTATTGACAGTGAAACTGAATTAGGGTCATGGTTCATTTGCAACATGGAATTAATGGACTCAGCATTGATATAGAACATGAATTACCTATCTTTATTAACAATATACCTCTGATATGGGAGGTAATACAACTGACATAGTTTGACAAAATCAGGGGCTTGATGAGTAAGAGGAACAACATATTTTGGCAAATTGGAATCCCAAATGGGTACATCATTTTCAACCTTTTCTACAGACTTTCCAAAACACCAATTGTGTACTTTTAGCAGGTTGAATTCAACTGAAGGATCAGAGATTCTATAATCACCATCAATCAATGAGCTTCTTTCTTGAGAAGTTATGGGAGGTTGAACATGTCTGACTACTTTAGTAGTTTCAGCAGTAAGAGTAGGAGTAGGCTTATTAATTTTGGAAGGTTCAGGATGTGGCAACTTGCCAGAGGTTTTTCTCTGAGATTTTGGACCTCCAGACTTGGGAGTGACTTGTTTCTTGGTCATTTTGAATGAACAGAGAAATATTATACAGTTTGCTAAGTTCTTTTGAGAAACAAGAGGTAATTGAAAGGTTTTTTCTGGAAAAATTCAGACTCTGATTAGGGTTTTAGGGAGATAGAACAAGTTTACTGAATGAAGAAGGCTAGAAAAGGAGTTTTGAAGGCTCTCAGATCAATTTAACTCTTGAAAATTGCTTTAGAAAGGTTTAAAAATCTCTGAAACTGAAACAATGGATTCTAGGAAAAACTTGACAGGGTTTCCCCTGTGTTTTGAAGGTTTAGAGACTTCCTAGATGGATAATTTGGGCTCTTTTCAGTAAATGGAACTTCAATTGGTTTATTTTTCCTTTGAATTTGATGATTTTACAAGTTGGAATGACGAAAAATACCTGTGAAAGGTATGATTGCGGTTGCAAGGGGTTGCTAGTCTGCAACAGTCTTCAATTCAGTTATAATTTGGCTTGGCAGAGGTCATGGAAATTCTCTGGGAGTAAATTTCAGAGTGAAAATGATTTACAGGTTCAGATAAGGCTCAAAAATGGTGTCGGGAGGCTCTGCAAAGGGTTCACAATGTTTTCTATGGTAAATGCGCGAAATGCTATGAAATAAGTGAAAAACATAAGGAAAAACCTTAAGTCTTATCAAAATTCAGTTACATTTATTGCAGGAAGGATATTAATGGTGGGAGCAGATTTATTTTGGACCGGGCGATTTTCGCGTAAGTTTGAAGTGGTAAGCTGTATTTACCTTTTGGCACGTGATCGAATGAAATGTTGACACATCGGCAGCGGGTGGTATCAAGAAACAACTTTTATCGCGTGATTTTTTGAAAACTTGGGTCGATTACTTTAGTTGCGCGATATTAGGTTTGTACCGTCGGATCTGACTCTGAGATGCGAACGGTCAGGATTTGGTTGAAAGCTGCAGGGTAAATGCAGTGGGGTCGGGGTATTGAATGTGAGCCATAGATCTAGTAAATGGAGATCTACGATTGTAGTTCAGCGCAATAGGGATGGTAGGGACGGGGGAAAGACTTATCGGGTTCATTTCGAACCATTAGATTGAATGAATATCGAAGATCGAACGACTATTATTCATTGAGGTGGGGGAAGGATGGGAATGAAATACTTTTATCGCGTTCGTTGAGAACCGTCGAATCAATGGGATGTTGGAGATCGGATGGTCAAGATTGAATCCAATGGTGCTGAGGGAGTTTAATAAGATTTATGTATAAAAAGGCTCTATACATAGAATAAAGTGGACGGGGAGGGGTTTATAAAGGGTTTAACCAAAGTAAAACTGTGGTAAAAGAATATGTATCGGGGAATATGGATAAGGTTATGGTTTTAACCTTGGGTTAAGGGTAGTCGTGAGAGGATATATATAAACAGAGGGATAAGTGTTATGAAGTTTGGTTTAAATTAAACTTCGAGAATTACATTTTTTTTGTTTTAAACATATATAAAATATGTTTAATGATTTTCTTTGTATATTTATTATAATATATAGTTAATTAAACCAAATTGATTTAATAACCATAGGGGCAGGATATTTACATAAAGATATTTTTAGCCAAAGGGGGTTTAATGTGGGTTTTATTTAAACATGTGAGGATAATAAACTTTGGCTTAAAGTTATATTAATCGGTTTTTGGGGCTATTTAATAAAAGACAGTTATATTAAATAGGAGAAGGTTATTTTTTAGGGAATTATTAAATAAGTTAAATTTAATATGACAAGGGAAAAATGGACACTCAAAATACATTAATATAAGTAAGAAAAGTGAAGATTAAAGGCAAATTTGCGTTATAATTACTTCATTCCTCAAACTTAGGATAAAATGTCATTTTGAGGGTTTTATGCTTTCATGATATGTGGGAAGTTAATCAAATGAGGATTAGAGCATCATTAAGTAAACATGAGGTTTTTACTTATGATTTTTCAGGGAAATGAATGCATGAATGGAAAATGATGTGATTTTTGGGATTAATATAGACATTTAACACTTTCAACTAATCAGCCATAGAGCCTTGGGTCCGGTCCCAACAAAAGTCAAGGAAATGCCTTGAGCCTTTCTGACTGATAGTTTAGAATGATAAATGACTATGGGGAAGGGAAGTTAGTTATTTGCAGCCTTGATGAATAATATTTACAATGATGCTTCTTAGCTTCTTCTACCTACCCAATTTTAACCACTAACATTTTTTCTTCCATTTTGATTAGGTGCATTTGAGCTAGCAACCTTTACAACTTTTATTCTTTCTGAAAGCAGTAAAACTATCTAATTCTACACTTATTCCAACCATGAATCCAGATTAAACTTTTGGATTTACTTATTCTCTATCTAACTACTGTATTGTCATGATTAAACTGTATGACAATTCTTTATTATCTATCTACAACAAGTGAAATTGAAACATGACAAGTTAAGATTAAACTTTTTAACTTATCATGGATTATGGCATTTATTGACACTCTGCCATAATCAACTGCAAAAAGTAAGAGTAGTGGAATTTATACTTGCACACTTTCATGTTTTATTCATTTTTTTCTTTTGGGGTCTATTATTTTTTCTAAGTCCTTTGATTATTCTTTTAGGACTTTTTACCCTCTTCTTGATTTTTTTTTTATAATTTTTTTAGT
Source organism: Pinus albicaulis (assembly GCA_034641835.2). Classification (NCBI taxonomy): domain Eukaryota; kingdom Viridiplantae; phylum Streptophyta; class Pinopsida; order Pinales; family Pinaceae; genus Pinus; species Pinus albicaulis. The sequence goes on along the minus strand of CM076583.1, from coordinate 1,002,277,211 downwards.
TTTTTACAAAATATGGGAATATCACTCGCAGAAGGCAAAGTATGTACATATTTACAAGACTACCATCAGTCAAGTCAAAATTATGAATCCTATATTTATAGGTCACTAACATCGGCTTCACTTGGGGATGGCATTTCCTGGTGGAATGTCAAGAACTCTGAGATCAGTAGCCTCCATCTTTGACTTTGGTGATCCTGTAATTGTTTTCTATTTTCTACAATAATTCATACTTATGACATTTTATACTGCAAAGCTTAGGGCCTTCTCTTCGGGCTTCAACTTTGTAGGTAAAATCTCCAATCCAATCTACACACTTGCAATGAATATTTACAATGATAAAGTAAATCAATCTAGATGTGGAGTGACTCTGAAGAATAGTAGTGTTTCAGCATCCTACCATTCACTGGTCCTTCTTGAAGTTCAGTTCCATCCAAATTCCTAATGAAAAATGAATTATTACCTCTGTAACCATATATCACATAGGGTCCTTGCCATAGAAAGTCAAACTTTCCATGTTTGCCTTTATCCTCTCTTCGTGAATCCCATCTCAAAACTTGATCTCTTATGAAAAAACCATCTTCTTTAACTCTTTTATCAAAAATCTTTTTGATTTTGTCTTGTAATACTTGTGATTTTTCATAAACTTCTTCTCTAGTTTGTTGGAGATGTATGGTTTCATTGATTATTTGTTGAATATCATTTGTTTCCACCTGTGATTCCTGGATAATCTTCATGACTGGAACACCCAAGGAAGAAGGGAATACTGCATCTGTTCCATAAACAATCTGATAAGGTGAAGTTCCAATAGAATTTTTTGTGGTAAGTCTATCAGCCCATAAGGCATAGAATAGCTTTTTGTTCCAGGTGTTTTTGTTTTCTTGGAGTAATTTTTTGATGATATTGATTAGGCTTTTGTTTTATGATTCGGCTAAACCATTACCTTGGGGATAATATGCTGTGGAATGACCTAAGGTAATATGGTATTTATGACAAAAAGAAATCATTTTCTTGGATTTGAATGCTGCTGCATTGTTAGTAATAATCTTATGTGGGCATCCAAATCTTGACAAAATATTACTTTCTATAAATGAGATTATAACCAAATCAGTGGCCTGCCTAGTAGGAATGGTTTTAATCCACTTGGTAAAGTAATCTGTAGTAATTAAAATCCATTTATGTTGGCTTGAAGATGGAGGATGGATTTCACCGTTGAAGTCTAACCCCCATAGTTGAAATGGCTTTTCAATTGATATAGGCTTAAGAGGTAAAGGCAATAGTTTATTTTTCCCTTCAAAAATTTGGCATTTGTGGCAGAAGGTGACAAATTTTTTAACATCGGAAAATAAAGTTGGCTAGTAAAAACCAGATCTTAGTATTTTTTTTAGCTGCACTCTTCCAGTATAGGTGGCCTCCACAGTCACCTGCATGAAATTCCTCAAGAATTTTTTCAGCCTCATATTTTAATAAACAATTTAGTAAAATCCCAGTATTTTCTTTCCAGTAAAGTGCATTTTTTAAGATACAAAACCTCATTTCTTTCTGTTTGATGAATCTTTCTTTGGTTTTAGTTAGCCCAAGAGGAGCTTGTAAATGTGTTAGTACAAAGATAATATCAGAGTGCCATGGTGAGTCTAGATAGGCCTCACTGATCAATGGAGTCACCATCTCCTCCTGGTCATCTATTTGTGCAATGAAATTAATGTCTAATGCATTGCAATTTGATTCAGCCATCAATCTGGCTAAACCTTGTCCTTTAATGGGCTTTGTTGGTTTGATTTCTAGATCGTATTCAAGGATAGTGGCTATCCACTTTCCTCTCCTACTATCAGGTCCATCTTGTGTCAAAATATCTTTAATTACTGCATTAGGGACATATGCAATGATGTGTGAATGAAGTATGTACACTTTGAAATCCTTGATGGCTTTAACCAGGGCTAAAGCCTGTTTTTACATTATATTATACTTTAGAGGTGCATCTCTGAGGGCTTTACTAAAGAATGCAATTGGCTGTTCAAAACCTTGATTGTTTTTCTGCAGAAGAATTGTAGCTATGGTATGTTCATATGAAAATGAAAAGATTATGAAATATTTTGTATAATCTGGGCTGATGAGGACTGGTGCTTTTTTCAAGGCCTGTTTTATGGATTCGAAGGATTGTTTGGCCTTTATTGTCCATTTTATTGCAGAGTCCTTTTTAAGCATATTGTTGATATCTTTTATGATTTCAGCTAGATTAGAGATAAATATTCTTAGAAAATTGATTTTACCCAAGAATGCTTGAATTTCATTTATGTTTCTTAGTGGTTGAATGTTCAAAATAACTTCAATTCTTGCAAGGTCTATTCTAATGCCTTCTTTGGAGATTATGTGACCTAACAGTTTTCCTTCTTCTAGTCTGAAAAGAGTCTTTTTAGGATTAAGGGATATACCATATTTTCTACATTTGATAAAGACTTGTCTCAGGTGATCTAAGTGTTCATAATTTGTTTTTGAAAAGACAGTAATATCATCAAGATAGATAACTAAAAATTCATGGATCTCCTTAGCAAAGACAATATCCATTGCCCTCTGAAAAGTAGCTCCTGTATTTTTCAATCCAAAAGGCATTTTCACGTACATGAAAGTACCCCAAGGAGTAGTAAATGAAGTTTTAGTTTGATCATCTTTATGAACTAGAATTTTATTATAACCAGAGAAACCATCTAATAAATAAATTCTTGAAGAACCTGCCACCCTTTGCAAAATATGATCCATTTTAGTCAAGGGGTAATTGTCTTTCAAGGAAGCTTTATTAAGATTTATGAAGTCTATACACAGTTGAATTTCTCATGTTTTCTTTCAGGTGGGTACTAAATTAGATGACCAGTCAGAATACCTGACTGGTGTAATTATTTCTGCATCAAACATTCTTTTAACTTCTTTTTCGATTAAAGGTAACAAAATTGGATTAATCCTGCTTAGTTTTTGTTGAAAATATTTTTGATTTTATTTCAAAGGAATCTTATGTTCAATTATGTCTTCGTTGTAAGTTTTCAAATCTTCGTAGCCCCATGCAAAAACATCCTGATGTTCTTTCAAAAGTTCTATGTATTTAACCTTTTCTTATGATGACAAGGATTTTGATAGTTTGATCATTTTTGGCTTTTCATTTGTCCCTAAGTTATACTATTCTATATCAGACCTGACTGGTTCCATTTTTGGCCTTTTGGGCACATCATTGGAATCAAATAAGTCTTCTAGGGGAGTCAAACCTCTGGGTAAAATTTTATGTTTTAAATCAATCAAATCTGGTTCATCTTCCATCATTTCCTCTATATCTACTTTTCCCAATTCATCTATGTCACTTTGAGTAAATGTAGTAGGTCTATCAAAATTATGTACATCTAAATCATCTAAATCATCTATTTGACAAAAAAATGAATCTATGTTACAAGGTGAATCTATATTACAATCATTATCAATTTGGCAATTTTGAAACTCTCGCTCATTGTTCAAAAAGTGATAGATTTGTTCATCTTCTGAGAAAATTTGCCAATATTTTACATTATCCTGGACAATAGGTTTGTGTTTTATTTCAGCAGTGTATTTTTGTAATGGTGAAAATGGAAATTTGCAAGTGCTGGCAAAGGTTGCTAAAAAATGGGCTTGCATGTTCTGTTTTCAAGGGATGATAGCAAACTTTCTTTCTAACAAATCTTCAACCAAATCATGTGTTGTGTCCCTATATCTGGCCAGTCTGGGATTGTGAACAAAGTATTCTGCGTTTATTTGCTTGATAACTAACTCTAAATCTCCCATGACTAATATTCGTTGCCCTCCCATTTTTCTAATGATTTTAAGACCTAAGATTAAAGCCTCATATTCAGCCATGTTATTAGTTCATTTGAAATTCAATCTAAAGGCATGTCCTTGGGAATGGCTTGTTTCAATGTTGGTAATCCATACACCAGCTCCAGCTCCTGATTTATTCACTGATCCATCAAAATCTAAATGCCATAAAGCCTCATGGCCAATGTAATCATCCATTATTTTAAGCTTCTTATCAGTGAGTTCAGTTTGACTGTTATTATGATCAGAATTACAGAGAATAAAGGAATCAAGATCAGTAGGAGTTGAATAGATTGGGTAATTGGTAGGTCTGTCAACACTGCTGATCACAAACTTCATTAAGGTTTCTCTGTAAAGCTTTTTGGGCTGTCCAAATACTGAGATAGTGGCATAAATCATGTCAAGTTGTAGAGATCCCTGCAACTTTGCTCCCCATGAGCGAGAAATAAGCATGCCATATTTTGGCGGGATATTAGCTACCACATCCATAATCATGCTTTTATCAGGATATTGGACTAAGTTTACACACAGATCTTTAATCAATCCTATGCATTGGAATTTAGATGAATCAAATGAGAATAGATATTTATATGGCCGGGTTATGTCTAGATTCAGGGTTTCCATTATTGCTCTGGGCATTAGGTTATGGGAAGCTCCAATATCTAGCATAGCATTGTGTAATATTTGATCATGTATTGTAAGACTTAAATAAAATGGAGGTACTGACCCATCAGAATGATTACCATATAAATTTGGACCAAAGATTAATTCAGGTCTATCATCACTCATATTAATTGTATCCTCATTTTAATTTACATTCAATGTTTCAATAATAATAGATCTATACAAGTCATTTTTAGCCAATTCAACTAAGGGAACAACTATCTTTAACTTGGATATTTCAGATTGCATGTTAAATGTTGACTGAGATTTGATAGCTTGAATTAACTCATCTTTTGGAACTGTTGTTTGGGATGATTTTTCTTGAGTTTCAGCAGTTTTACCTTTAGCTTGAGATTTTCTTTTATCTTCTATTTGAGTTTCCTGATTTCTGCTATCTTTGATTGTTTTTTCAGGAACAGTTTGAGGGTTAACAGATGCTTTATCAGTTTTGGGATTCTCAGCAGAAGATTTAGGATTTGATGATTTTGAGTCAGCTGACTTCTTTTTTGGAGCAGTAATTGTCATTGAATTGGTGGCCTTTGTGATATTAGCCTTTTGGGCATCTTTGGAGGTTTGGGCCACCTCATCAGTGATATCTACAATCTTAGGACTAAGCTGCTTTTTAGGACTTGGTGGGTTTGAATTTTGTTTATTTTCTCTGGGAAGAATCTGCAAAATTTTCGCCTTGGGAGCTTCAATATTATTTTTGTTTTGATTTTTTTGATTTGGAGCATTGTTTTTTGCAGTAGGCTCATTTTTTTTCTTGCTCCTAAGGTTATATTTACTATGAATTTCATTGATCGTGAAGTCATAACCTTACTTATAATCAAATGATTCACCAGATTCCACTTTGAATTGTTGTAGTTCAAAGAGTTCCTGATCCTCCTGTGTGAGAAAAATTGTATTCCTCTCATTCATCCCCATAACTATGTTGATGTCTTCCTCATCCTCAACATTGTTTTGTGAACTCTCTGCAAAGTTTTCTTGGAATGGGTGTCTTATGTTCTGATTTGGGGAAGGTTCCTTACCTTTCCTAGGATTGTTGTTTTTCCTGTAGTTGGGATTCCTGAATTGGGATTGATTCTCCCATTGTGGTTTCCTTTCAATATGGTCTAGTCTCTCAACTAATTTTTCTAATGTTTTGTTAATAAAATCAAATTTACCATCTAAGTTTGAAGCTTCTTCTTTGATGGTAACCCTCCTCTCATTTCTCATTCTGGCTTTCTTGGAAAGGATATTTATTTCTACACCAACAACATTCATTTGCATTTGTTCTAGGGTGTCTGCATCCCTTTCTCTAAGTTGGTAGGCCATGTCCACATAAAAAAAATTAGGGAATTTGAGTAGCACAGAATACGGAGTGGGTTTAAGGTCTGCAGGAATAGAATTGTAAACACTGTTGTATCTAGTGCAAAAATCTTGAACAGACTCATTGGGGGCTTTATTAACAACATCAAATTGGGATAATATTTGCATGGGATTTTTCTTTTTTTCCCCATTTATTTAGGAAAGCTCTGTGAAAGGCAGCTAGGTATGCTATACTACCAGCACCTAAATTTCTAAACCATGTTTTGACTTCTCCAGTTAAGCTTTGTGTAAATAACCTCATTCTGACATCAGACTCATCTATTTCATAAATTTCCCAAAAATAATTCATTCTGGTGATATGTTATTGTGCAGTAATTTGTGAACAATTGTCAAATAATTGGATATCCTTTTGATAATTTTGGGGCATGTCATGAAGATTTTTAGGTAAGACCAAGGGAGCATATCTGGCTGCCATGGCTTGGATTTTTGCTAAACTAGGAGGTACAGTAATAGTGGCAGGGATAGTGCTGGTTATAATAGCAGATGTGCTAAAGGCTGTACTTGAAGAGCTTGGAAAAGAGGATGGAAAATGAGTGGTATGAGTAGGAAATAGAGATGAAGTGCTTATCAAGCTAGTGGATATAGTGGTAGTGGATGTAGTGGACTGAGTAAATGATGGAAATACTACTTTGGGCTACAAAGGCAACTCAGGGATGAATGGTTATGTTCATGAACTAACGGTGGATTGAGGATATGATGAATATATGATTCTATGCTGCAGAGGCAACTCATGACTTATAGGCTCTTGAGGTGAACTGACAGTAGAGTCTATAAATGAAGTAGCAGCATACAAAGTAGAATCTGATGCTGGAAAGACTGTGGTGTATAGTTGGGAAACTGGAGGTTTGAATTGAGACAAAAAATTGGCTAACTTAACAGCTTCTTCAACGTCTTTTATCCTTGTTACATTTACCCTTTCTACTGGACTTTTATTTTCAGTTTTTTCTGATTTTATAGGTTCTAAAACAATTTTCTGTTTCTCATTCACAAAAGAAGTAAAAACAGGATCTAAAACAGTTTCCTTTAAATCAGTTTCAGACTTGGTTCTAAATAGTGATGTTTCAAACTTCAAATCAAATTCAATTTCTGATATGCTTACCAATTATTTGGGTAAAGAATCAGCTCTTTTTAGGGGTACTTCAGTTTCTAAACAAACAATTTGTTTTTTCTTTTTTCCTATCTGGTCTGGATTGTCTACTATATCTGCAGGATTGGGATCAGGGTTGGATCTAGTACAATAGACTTTCTTAGGAGCCAGATTGATTATTGTATAAATACCCACGACCTTTAAACTTAATCTTAAAGTAGAAAATATATGTTTAAAAATCTTCCTCAAAGATTAAACTTAAAACTAGAGAGTGGTTAGATCCCCAGAATGGTCGCCAGTATGTTATCACCCTAGTAATTCTTAGGTCGTGGGATTTTGGTTTATAGTTAAAGAAAACCAGGGGTAACCAAGAACCTCTTTTAGAATTCAGGATCTAGCCTTCCTAAGTTTCGGAGAGGGATCTCTCCTTATGATTTAGCTTTTTTTTGGTAATGGATTTTAGGCTAGCTATGAGTGGACAATTTGGTTTGATTTTTTGAATGTTGGTAGGAATAAAGGACTACAAGGGAAACCATAGAAAGATCTTCCTAACCATTGGGAAATGCAGTCAAATTTATAGCAAACAAGACTAGAAAACTAAGGTCAAAAGAAAAAATATACTAAGGGCAAGATAGATGATCTTTAGAGGGTTTTAAAAGGCTATTTTGATGAAGTGTTATAATCTGGACTACGGGCAGTTAAGAATCCTTAGATCACAGAAAAGGAAGAGGGAAATTGAGGTCAAACGAGATTAAAGAGAAATTAAGAATTCTGAATTCTGGAAATCAATAGAAAACATAAATATGAAAACTAGTAAAAATAAAGAGCTTTTTACACTGATTCTGTAATACCTTTCCTAGTTATTCATTTAAGATGGAAAATAACATAAGATGTATGAGTGAAACTTAAAGAAATAAACAATGAAAACTAGAAGATACAATACTCATCTGATCAACGCAAGGATCATTAGTTATGATGTCTATTTGCTTCAGTTTCCAGCCTGCTGCTTCAACTTAACTCACATAAAATCCCAATGTTTCAACCAAAAAGTATATAGTAGTCTTGATAATTTTATTCCACATAAAATACTTCGAAGCATGAAGTATTTATATAAGTAAATTGTTTACAAAATATCTCAAAAGTTTGAGAGAATATCTCAAGAGAAAATAGGAATTATTACATAAGAAGAGGGACAACTGCAAAATAGATGGGCAAGCTGTCCTCTTTTGCAAGAAAAAATGAATAGTTTATCTAATCAAATATATTATTTGTCTTGCTGGAAGTATTTCTAGAACTTGGGACAATATATTGTGGAAGATGAGTTGTAGCATATTCCTCCTTTTTCACGTTCTGATCTGATACTCTTTTACACTGTTTCTTCACTGCTTACTGCTGTAAATTAAAAATAACCAGCAGTAACTCTTGTTTTTACTGATACACTTCGACAACTGATACTCTTTGACACTATTTTTTGACCCTAGGGTAACAGTAAAATCTGGCTTCTTCTTGTGATTTTCTTGCTCTTTGTCTGTCAAATTCACATTAGATCTATGAATTCTTGCCACTGTTCAGCAGTGGGAATCTTCATATTCTTCAACTTTCTATAACTTTCATCAGCTTCTGTATACTTTGAAAAATTGGGTTTCACTATGAACATGTGCTTGATTTCATTCTGCAGAAAAAACAAATTCTCAAAATATTGCAAAACTAATTTACCAGTAGGAGACCCTTGTGGTAAAGGTTTGTTGACCTTCTCTTTGGCATAAACCTTTTGTTATCATAGTCTTTCTGTGGCATCAATTTTTCATTTAAAGCATGAATATCTGGTAGGCCTGCTTGTGTTAGTACTGTGTATTTGGCCCAAAATCTTGTGATTGCCAAGTTCATATCCTTACACCTGTCCTCCAAATTATTCATCATATTTCTTTTATTCAGGACTTTCTTAATTTGAAGGATGGCCTCTGTTCTATTAGCAATTTTCAACTCTTCTAATTCTTCCCTGTTTTTGCTGTTCAAAAATGCTATGAGTTGAACTGCTTGTGGTGGCTTATTTTCAATTTCTTTCTTTGTTTTATCAATTTCTGCAATTGCAGCCTGTAGAAACTCTTTCTTCTCATAAATGATCTAAATGGAAGGCCATTGTGAGTGAATGCCTTCAATGATATTGGTCCATAAATAATTTTTAATGTAGGCAACTTGATCAGTGAGATTCACTTCCTTTTGGAGGATCATCACCCTTTCTTCTAAAGATTTGACTCTTTGCTTATGCCCCTTGGAAGTTATCACAACATATTTATAGGCAGATTCCAAGTTTTGATTTGATTTTTTCAAACTTTTAATTTCATCATTCTTCAAATTCATTTCCTCCATAGCTTTTGCCAAATATGTGGCTCCTGTTTCTGTCCCTGTTTGTACCTGTGTATTTGAAGATGTAGCAGCAGAAACATCTTTTGATGAAACTGACACTGTAGTTGTCAATTTTCCTTTAGGTGCTAAATGTTCTGCTAAGGTGGATGGTACAACAGTACTTACTACTGGAATGATTGTGGGAATGACTTCTTTAGCCTTTTTCAAAGCTTCATTTTCCTTCATTAAAGCTTCAGTTTGGTTTTCCATTTCTCTAAGTTGAGAAGTCATCTTTAAAACCAACTGACTTAATTCATCATTTTTAGTCTTCTATTGAAGGATCTCTTTGGCTTGGGGATGCTCACTCTGAGGCAATTTGAGTTGCCTCCTGAGAGCAACAATATCTTCATTCTTCTATTTGATCAAAGCCTTTTCTATTTCAATATTAGCTGGGTCAACTCCAGCTTCAATTACCAAGTCCTCTAATGATTTGATTCTCAATTCTTTAGCATGCAAAGATGCTTTATCCAATTTCATTTGTGTCTGTAGATTTGACACAGTTTTTTGAAGCTTACAAGCACTTATTGTTTTATTGATCACTTTTGAATATAACATCTTTGTAGTGCTTCTATGGAAATCTATTTGGTCTAATTCATGAATAGCGTCTGCATCTACCTCCAAATATGTCTTTGAATAATCTGCTACTGTCTTAGGATCAGCCACTGTAGGTTTCAAGAATGAAATTATCAATTTGTTGGAAGAATAATCAAAAGTAGTGAGAAGTCTATCCTTATTTCCAGGTTTCTCTTTGAGAAATTTGGAATATACTTCATTTTTTATTTCTTCATTCTTCTCCCTGATTTTCCTGAATTTTATTTGAATGTATGATTCTATATTATCAATTGCCTTTGAGAAAGAAGGAAACTCTACATCAGTTTGCTTTTCAACCATCACTGTGTCTATATCCTGTGCTTCAATTTGGACCTTTTGAAGTTCCTTGAGTGTCTCATTTACTATTAATGCTGCCTCATCACCAGTCTGATGACCATTATTATCATCAATCTCTATCGCATTATCCTTTTATTCAGCAGTCGATTTATTTTTATTGATATAAGGAATTCTAAATTTCTTGTCTGAAATAGCTTCTGATGTATAGTTGTCCTCTTCTCTGTTTCTTTTGTGTGAAACCTCTGTTTCTTTATCAACTGTAACAACCTGTGAATTATAAACCTGTTTTTCTTGTACATTACCTGCCTGCATATTTTGTATATCATCATCAATCAGAGTATGTGCCTCCCACTCAATCTGATTGGCAAATTTCACAATCTGTGGTTTTGAATCATGTAAGAAGGGAGTCAGCTTAATTTCTACTCTCATAGTGCTCAAAACACCCTGAGGGTCATATTTCAACATGAAACTATATTGGAATTTGTACTCCTTTAATTTGATATTTATTTCATTCACAACTTCTCTATTGTTGACAATAAATGGGCCAATCTGATTCTTGAGTTTAAACTGGGTCTTTTTCCTGGAGGCCATGAAATTCACTTCATCTGCATTTAAGATTTGCCTTAAATATTATAAGGCAAAAATTCTTGTAGTTACAAACCTTGGTAGTTTTTATGGAGCCAAGAGTGCACCATATACTCTAATCTCTGTGTGATTCCTATATAAATACCAATCCCTTGTTTTACAGTTCTCAAACAAATGTAAAATCCTTTTGGTCTCTTCATTTATTCTGGGAGTTTCTTCTTTATTTAACAAGATCATAGCTGGTATTATGAAAAAATCATTGAAATATGTGTAATTATATTGACTGCTGTCTTTCCTTAATAAGGATGTCCAAAATATTATTGACAAAATTTTCCCTTCTACATCCAATTTGTGCAACTCAATAGGGAATTTTTCTGCTTGATAATACAAGAAAAGATGTAGTAGATATGATGTATATCTAAATACCCCCTCCTCCAGTAATTTTGTCAATTGGTAGTGCATGTTCTCAACAATAAGCTTAGCAAAATTGAAGATTATGGATGGAGGCTGGCCAGGATTCAATGTGGATAGAAAACCCAAGATAGAAGCATCAGTGAATTCATCATTGTCATATCCCAATATAAATGATAACATGGAGACAATCTACCTTATATCTTTAGGGAAATCAAATGTATCATAGGGTGGATTTACTTTGGGGACATCAACATGATTTGGCCAAAAGTTATGAAAGATATTGAACCTGGTAGGAAAATATAAATCCAAGTAAAGCTGGGTGAAATTCTTTATTGACAGTGAAACTGAATTAGGGTCATGGTTTATTTGCAGCATGGAACTAATGGACTCAGCATTGATATAGAACATGACTTCCCTATCTTTATTAACAATACACCTCTGATCTGGGAGGTAATACAACTGACATAGTCTGACAAAATTAGGGGCCTGATGAGTAAGAGGAACAATATATTTTGGTAAATTGGAATCCGAAATGGGTACATCATTTTCAACCTTTTCTACAGACTTTACAAAACACCAATTGTGGACTTCTAGTAGGTTGAATTCAATTGAAGGATCAAAGATTCTATAATCAACATCAATCAATGAGCTACTTTCTTGAGAAGTTATGTGAGGTTGAATAGGTCTGGCTACTTTAGTAGTTTCAACAGTAAGAGCAGGAGTAGGCTTATTAATTTTGGAGGGTTCAGGCTGTGGCAACTTTCCAGAGGTAATTCTCTGAGATTTTGGACCTCCAGACTTGGGAGTGACTTGTTTCTTGGTCTTTTTGAATGAACAGAGCAAGATTATACAGTTTTCTAAGTTCTTTTGAGAAACAAGAGGTAATTGAAAGATTTTTTCTGGCAAAATTCAGACTCTCATTAGGGTTTTAGGGAGATAGAATAGGTTTACTGAATGTAGAAGGCTAGAAAAGGAGTTTTGAAGGCTCTCAGATCAATTTAACTCTTTAAAATTTCTTTAGAACGGTTTAAAATCTCTGAAACTAAAACAGTGGATTCTAGGAAAAATTTGATAGGGTTTCCCCTGTGTTTTGAAGGTTTAGAGACTTCCTAGATGGATAATTTGGGCTCTTTTTAGTAAATGGCACTTCAATTGGTTTATTTTTCCTTTGAATTTGATGATTTTACAGGTTTGAATGACGAAAAATACCTGTGAAAGGTATGATTGCGGTCGCAAGGGGTTGCTGGTCTGTAACAATCTTCAATTCAGTTATAATTTGGCTTGGTAGAGGTCGTGGAAATTCTCTAGGAGTAAATTTCAGAGTGAAAATGATTTACAGGTTTAGAAAAGGCTCGAAAATGGCGTCAGGAGGCTATGCAAAGGGTTCACAGTGGTTTCTATGGTAAATGCGAAAAATGCTATGAAATAAGTGAAAAACATAAGGAAAAACCTTAAGTCTTATCAAAATTCAATTACATTTATTGCAGGAAGGATATTAATGGCGGGAGCAGTTTTATTTTGGACCAGGCAATTTTCGCGTAAGTTTGAAGTGGTAAGCTGTATTTACCTTTTGGCATGTAGTCGAATGAAATGTTGACACGTCGGCAGCGGGTGGTATCAAGAAACAACTTTTATCTCGTGATTTTTTGAAAACTTGGGTCGATTACTTTAGTTGCGCGATATAAGATTTACAACGTCGGATCTGACTCTGAGATGCGAACGGTCAAGATTCGGTTGAGAGATGCGAGGTAAATGCAGTGGGGTTGGGGTTTTGAATGTGAGCTGTAGATCTGGTAAATGGAGATCTATGGTTGTAGTTCAGCGCGATAGGGATGGTAGGGATGGGGGAAAGACTTATCGGGTTCATTTCGAACCGTTAGATTGAATGAATATCAAAGATCAAATGGCTATTATTCATCGAGGCGGGGGAAGTATGGGAATGAAATAAGGTTATCGCGTTCGTTGAGAACCGTCGAATCAATGGGATGTTGGAGATCGGATGGTCAAGATTAAATCTGATGGCGCTGAGGGATTTTAATAAGATTTATGTATAAAAAGGCTCTATACATAGAATAAAGTGGACGGGGAGGGGTTTATAAAGGGTTTAACCAAATTAAAACTGTGGTAAAGGAATATGTATCGGGGAAAATGGATAAGGTTATGGTTTTAACCTTGGGTTAAGGGTAGTCGTGAGAGGATATATATAAACAAAGGGATAAGTGTTATGAAGTTTGGTTTAAATTAAACTTCGAGAATTACATTTTTTTGTTTTAAACATATATAACATATGTTTAATGATTTTCTTTGTATAATTATTATAATATATAGTTAATTAAACCAAATTGTTTTAATAACCATAGGGGTGGGATATTTACATAAAGTTATTTTTAGCCAAAGGGGGTTTAATGTGGGTTTTATTTAAACAGGTGAGGATAATAAACTTTGGCTTAAAGTTTTATTTATGGGTTTTTGGGGCTATTTAATAAAAAGGAGTTATATTAAATAGGAGAAGGTTATTTTTCTAGGGAATTATTAAATAAGTTAAAGTTAATATGACAAGGGAAAAATGGACACTCAAAATACATTAATATAAGTAAGAAAAGTGAAGATTAAAGGCAAATTTGCATTATAATAACTTCATCACTCAAACTTAGGATAAAATGTCATTTTGAGGGTTTTATGCTTTCATGATATGTGGGAAGTTAATCAAATGAGGATTAGAGCATCATTAAGTAAACATGAGGTTTTTACTTATGATTTTTCAGGGAAATGAATGCATGAATGGAAAATGATGTGATTTTTGGGATTAATATAGACATTTAACACTTTCAACTAATCAGCCATAGAGCCTTGGGTCTGGTCCCAACAAAAGTCAAGGAAATGCATTGAGCCTTTCTGAATGATAGTTTAGAATGATAAATGACTATGGGGAAGGGAAGTTAGTTATTTGCAGCCTTGATGAATTATATTTACAATGATGCTTCTCACCTTCTTCTACCTACCCAATTTTAACTACTAACATTTTTTCTTCCATTTTGATTAGGTGCATTTGAGCTAGCAACCTTTACAACATTTATTTTTTCTGAAAGCAATAAAACTATCTAATTCTACACTTATTTCAACCATGAATCCAGATTAAACTTTTGGATTCACTTATTCTCTATCTAACTACTGAATTGTCATGATTAAACTGTATGACAATTCTTTATTATCTATCTACAACAAGTGAAATTGAAACATGACAAGTTAAGATTAAACTGTTTAACTTATCATGGATTATGGCATTTATTGACACTCTGCCATAATCAACTACAAAAAGTAAAAGTAGTGGCATTTATACTTGCACACTTTCATGTTTTATTCATTTTTTTCTTTTGGGGTCTATTATTTTTTCTAAGTCCTTTGATTGTTCTTTTAGAAATTGTTACCCTCTTTTTGATTTTTTTATTTTTTACAAAATATGGGAATATAACTTGCAGAAGGCAAAGTATGTACATATTTACAAGACTACCATCAGTCAAGTCAAAATTATGAATCCTGTATTTATAGGTCACTAACAAGTTCATCATCATAATGATTATTTTGTGTTCATCATCAAGACAATTCCAATAAAGGAGGTCACAATGCAAACGAGAACACCAAAAATAGGCTCCACACTAGGGAAAAACCCAAAAAATTCTCTTCTTATAGAAATTCAAGGAAGGCTTCCAAGACCTTTGATCAATACAACTCATCAAGTGATAAGCCAACCACCCAAACAAAATTGCTTCTCTCTATAACTCAGTCAGCTACTATTATCTAGCTTGAAATCTGAACAAAGAGATTTCTTCCCATATGTGAAACTGATGAGCCCCAATATTGCAACAAAGATTTTGCAACTCCTAAGGCTATCAAATTAAATTATCAACCTGAGGTTCGTACAAAATTAAGAGGGGCCGACACTATATTTGCAATAGACACATTCCTCTTCCTAGTCTGACTCTCTTTGATGCAAGTGAAAGAAGGCAATGAAATAACTTCAATTGTGAAAAGATCTAGACAAGCCACTAATCCTAAGTTGCAAAAGGTAAATTAAAATAAGCAAACCTATTCTACTTTTTATAGAAAGTAAACGGCAGAAAGGAAATTTATTCTATTTGAAAAATTGAAAATCATAATGACAACTTAATAAAATATAATCTATCTTGTTGGAAAGGAAATGTATTCTATTTTGCAGGAAATGAGAGTCCTAGATTACTCTTGCAAGAAGGAAATCACACTTTGCATGAAGTAAATTGTGAAAAGGAAATCTAAAATAATTGCAGAAATCAAAATTCAAGATGAAAAAAACGTAAGAGATAAATGGTGACCTAACCAAGCCTTAGATCAACAAAAGTGGTCTCATAGCATTCATAGGCTATAGATATACTTCTACCATGAATTTGGAGTGAATGCAAGGAAGATCTCGAAAGAAAATTGCTACATGATGTCTGTTGCTCGAGTTAACTTGCCAAATTCCCAAGAAAATGAAATGAAAATGAGATAGGGTAAATTTTTTTTTTAATTAGGATTTCCTAGGGCTCTAATCCAAGTGGAATCATTCAAAAATAACCTTGTTAATATGTGATAAAAAATAACCAAAAATTACTATAAAAACTAGAAATTCTAGAACTAGTGAGCTAGTTAACCTACCAAATGATTAACCTGATCAAGTGAAAATTCCATGGGGTGAATTTTTTTCTTAAATAGAAATTTTTTAGGACTCAATCCAAGTGGAATCAACTCAAAATTTCCTCCTTAAAATTTTCTAAAAAATAGAAGAAAATTACTATTGTTTTGCTACAAGATACTTCCAGAAATTCCAAAATTGTGAATTGGTAAACCAATCCAAGTAGATAGATCATGGATATGAATTTTCAAGGTTGTTGTAAAGATTCATAATTCTTGTGACTTCATAAATAAACATCAAAGAAACTCACTTCAATCATTTAACCAATATAACCTACATCAAATGAAGCATGTATAATAAGTCTAGAAAAATGCAAGAATAAGAAATGCAAGTGAACAAGACATTCAAAGAAGATAAAGAGATTGTAAAACAATGATATGAGGCTCCTGGGATGGCCAAGACCAAGGATAATCAGAGTCCTATGAAGGAAACCAATCCTTAGAAGCTGAAAATGACACCAAAATTCATTATTTGAATAAATCTAAGTGCATCCCTGCTAGAAATGAAAGTAGAGATGCTAAATAAAACGTTTTTTCCACAATAAGACTAAGAAATACATGCCCTTCGAGGAAAATTCGAATTGGTACTTATAAAAATAGATGGTATAGCATTCTATTTGAAAGGAGGAAACTTTCCCCTCCAAAATCCCTCAAAAAGTGGATCTGGCTCCCAGAAATGGGAATCTTCATTAAATGATAGGGAACACATTCGTAGATTTTCTCAATCATTGGAGCTCCAAAAATTGAGCAATAATTTCATAATATATTTTTCATTTATTATCAAATCTTGGTCCATCCTGTAGCAAGGAGTACATCCCTAGATTATCTTAGCCTCCAAATCTTCATAATCTGCCCAATATTCTACAACAATAAATAATATTAGGCACATAATATGCAATCATCTCTAAAACTTCTTAATGAACATATTAAAGCTAAAAAAATGTCATCCAATTCAAAAATAGAGGTTTAATGTTTCGAAGGATGGTGAGATGGGCCTTAATTTGTGTCTAATTTGGAGGCCCATCAACGAGCTTTCCAAATAAATAATTGATGCACAAGCCAAACAAATAGACCTTCTTCCTTTCCTCGTTATCCTTCTCCTATTTATCGATTTGATTTTTCCTTAGAATTCTTGAAGAGAGATAATTACTTGTGTGACTCAAATGAGCTCGAATACCTCACCTTTATATAGTATCTTGGTGCGGTTCAAGTGCCTCTTGTGGGGCCGAATTGATGGGTTGGCCGACCCATCACTTGGTATCTTCTAGGTAACATTTTACACTAAAAAATGTTTATTTTATATTGATTCAAGAGCCCTCAAAGGGAATTTACATAACGACCTTGAGTTGACCTTATGAAAACCCTAGAGAACAAAATTGGTGCTAAACCTATTACAAAATAATCAATGGGAAAGAAACCTATTCTTGAAAAAATAATTTTCTTTTGCAAAAAAAGGAATTTTCTTTTCTTTTTCTTTTAACAAGTACATTGATTACATCAAGTCATGGTACATAGAAAACTATGAATAGTGAAGCTAGTTACCATTTTTAACACTCCTTAACTAGGTAGGTATTCATAATTTACAACAATAGGTACAAGGATAGTACAACCTTGATATGTTCTCATACGAAGAGTCGGAGTGGTAAGCCATCTTAAGAATCAACATCATCATAACTAGAAATATCAAATGTCACATATGCAAGGCCTTGACGAACAAGCTCTATCTCACTATAAATCAGAGCACAATGCGAGCATGATTTACGTGGGAAACCACACTACCTCTCAGGGCACATACCCCAACTGGGTGCTCATAAGGTATGTCCCTATAGGACTATTATTATCTTGGATTCCAATTCCTCAAAGAATATTGGTCCTCTTTGCCCACTGTTGTCTTGGATACCCTGCCATATCCTCAAAGAGTGTCAGTCACTGGACTAATACCTCACTTGGATTCTAAATCATCAAGGAGTATCGATCTTAGATACTTACCCAATCCTCTAGACGCCATTCTCCCTTCATTCCCTTCACTATGACTTACGACTGTTAGTCCTAGTCTAGTGCATGACACATGAATCAGAGAACCTTGTCATCCACTCCCTCTTAACTAGGGAGGGGTATCCAACATCATCACTCTCTCTAAAAAAAAGAGGATATACCTATTACCTTCACATAGGGAATGAAACTAGAGCTCCCTCTCAACTGAGAGATATTATTAATTTGGTAGCTCAATGATAAATTCTAACCATGGGACGAGATTCATATTTTTGGGAGGACCAATTTTGACTATTTAAGTACTCCATTTGGATAAGGTAAAGTGTATTTTTGAATTGAATCCCACATGTGCATATTTGATCACGTTGGCCCTAAAGAAAATTGGACACCCTTGTAAGGTTATAAATACAAGAGACCTCAACCTCATTTGGACAACATCATTATGATCATTCTTCTTCTTTATTTTTTTTGGCTCACATAGGTTTGATATAGTTCGTGGAAAGTTCGCTTGCACAAGTCCAAGATTGCAGGGTTTGAAGCTCACACGTGTCTAGGGTTTTTGTGTTAGGTCCCTATATTACTAGTTTAGTAACTTATTGTTATTAGTGTAGCCCCCTTATTGTTATTTTTGTACCCCTGTAACCTCAATATTGTTACTATTGTGCCCTTACATTATTATTGGGTCGGCTAGGATTATATTGTGGCCCCATGGACTCCTATATATAGAAGGAGGTTTTGATCATTTGTATCTTCCAAGATTTTTTCATTTATGTAATGTATTGGAGGTTTCCCCCTCGAAGTGGCTGATTTCTAAGGCGTTGATCTCTCTTTTCTTCTATTTTTGGAGCTGGTTTCATAACATTCGGTATTAGAGCTTTGGATTCTAGGGTTTTGCTGCTCCAAACAAGTCATCGTGGAATTTTCGATATAAAATTTTTTCTACAAATTTTCAAATGCTGAAATGTTTACAGAACGAAGCCGAAAGCTTGAGGAACGTCGTGAAAAAATTTCAGATCTTGGTTCGCAATATTTTCGGAGATATGATCTATGCAAGTTAGGGAATTTTGTAGGCTCCTGAGTTTATCCTAAATAGGTCATCGTGGAATTTTCGATATAAAATTTTTTCTACGAGGGTTCAGAAGCTGAAATTTTTACAGAGTGAAGCCATAATCCCAAGGAATGTCATGGAAAAATTTTAGAGCTTGATTCACAATACTTTCAGAGAAAGGGTTTGTGGAAGTTAGGGATTTTTCAGGCTCTCGAATTTCATCTCAAAGAGGTGACCGTGGGAAAATCATCATAACTCTCTATCTGAGCATTGGTTTGGAATTTTGTAAAATGTGGCCACAATTACACAAACTACAGTTTACTCTATATCAATTTCAGAGCTGAAGGAGGAAACAATGACATGTGGCATGTCGTACAAGGTCTCTCTACTGAACCAGTCCATAATTAGGTCATTGTGGGAGATTAGGCATAAATTTGCCTTGAAGAATCCAAATCAGGTGAGAACTATGGAAATTTAAAGAAGCTTCATGTTGGGCCGTTAATATGCCATTATTATTATCACTTGTGAATGCTTATTCCATCCATTTCTACCATTCCTCATCACGTCATTTATTATAATTTATTATTTAAATCCATTTTATAATGATTTATGCTCTTATGAATGAATATTATTTATTCTCCTTTATTTCTAATAAATTGATGATTATGAGTTATTTTATCAATGATAGTTTTAATAAGTTGGTTATAACATTATTCACCATTTTTACCCTCCAAGATAATTTCCAGATTGAAGATTTGATCATTAAAAGTGCCAACTCAGAAATGCGCTGGAATAAGGAGTGACAGTTTTGCGGTTGAGATTCTGAGCAAATGAAGACGAATCTGGAAAATCTGGAACATGGGTTTTGTTCAGAACGGACCCAATTAACTTTATTAAAGAATGGTTTGCCCAAATTCGGCTTGTACTGAGAGAAACGCAGGGTTCTTTGAGCACGATTTTCTCAGATCTGTGGTTGCGGCCGTCCTCCAAATCTCAGCTACAAAGCCAAATTCGACTTGTTGTTGTTGAAAGAGGGATGTAAATCTATTTTATTGTTGATCAATTGGTTGGAAGAAATTCAATATTATTATTAGAGATCCTATTTGCTATTTAATTTCTCCACCTTCTGATTATAAAAGGAGAAGCATGAATTGTGTATGAGAGGAGGGAGAGACTTTTCTTATTGTAATTTGCAGAATTGTGCATCGGCTCTTGTTAAGAGAGTGTGAGATGTTTGTAAACATTATTAATGCCTGATTAATAAAGGATTTCACTGTTGTTCCATTTCTCAAGCGCTGGAGTAAAGCACAGCAACGCTTCACCGGTGGTTGAGGGCCCGGCCCTGGTGGAGCGATCTGCTGTTTGTATTTCTATTGGTTTATTTCTGTTGTGTGAAGTTCGTTTATTTATTGAGTTATTGCTAATTCGATCAAATACAGAGTCATTGTTATTCCATTCTTTACAAGAAGCATGATTCATGATTCAATTGTTATAAAATGTTGTTTTTCTGTATCTAATTCCAGTTGTTATTCCTTTTGTTTATGAATTACGATAGTTGATTGTTGCGTGGCTGTCGATAGGATTAAAGAGTAGAAATCTAGTTTGCTTGGTTATGAATTGAATTCACTGTTTATTTTACGCTGCTATTCAATTCCTGTTCATTGCTTTTAGATTGCTGTTCCTTTCCAGTTTGCGTTTTAGATTTCATTTCCTTTGAGTTGTTTTCACTTGCTTTGAGATCTCTAAACTATAGAGGGCAGAGCTAATCATTCCAGGTCCCCAGATTTGGTCATCTCACATCGATTTCTAGGGGAAAGAATTATTACTACTGCATCCCTAATCGATGTCTAGCAAGGTTGCTGTAGTGTAGTCTTTACATTTCTGTCATTTGTAATTAGATTTCTTTTCAAGCAGATTTCTTTTCAAGCATTTATTATTTTTGCATTTGTATTTCTATACTACATCTTCACAAACATTACTCTTGAGTAAATAGCCGCCTCAGACTGAGTACACTCTTGAAACAAAAAGTCGTCCCTGGGTTGACAATTAATGTGAGGTAATTAGGAGTTACAAAGACACCTTTTTATCGCTCCACATTTTGGCGCCGCTGCCGGGGAGAGTGTAGCCATTTCTAAAGAGTAGTGTGAATCTGATGAGTGCCTGCTAGGGAAGAGTTGGATCTTAAAAACGGAAGGTAAGAACCTACGTGCGGAGCATGTAAAAGCCGTGCTCCACTGTCCGCTTTCCTAACAGATTTGTTGTTGCTTTGTTGGGTAGAAATAGATGTTTGAATTTTTGTGTGAGTGACTAGGGAAAAAAATAGAAATTTTGAAAAATAAATCACATGATTTCATTCAAGTGGTGATGTAAGCACCACCCATTTCACTAACCGATTGACAGGAACATTTGAAGAAGGAGCCTCGAAGAAACACATGAAGAACATCTTATATTATGGTAAGAAATGGCTCACGTTTCTACTTTTGAATTTCCTATCAAAGATCTAGGAGGAGTGACACAAATGCACATAATTCCTCCATCTTTACCAAATTTTCATGGTTTAGCAAATGAAGATCCAGATACATTCTTATTTGAGTTCGAAATACTTTGTAGAGGATATGATTATTGTACTAATGATCAAAGATTGAAAGTGTTTCCTCTTACTCTAAAAGGAGCAGCTCTCCGATGGTTCATGAGGCTAGGTGGGAATTGCATCCAATCATGGGAGGACATGAAGAACATATTCTTGAAGAAGTACCAAGACTATTGCAAATCCAATGAAGATATTTTCGGTATGATACAAGGGGAAGATGAAAGTTTGGAGGACTATGTAAATCGATTTCATTATAACCTTCAAAAATCAAAGCATAAGCATTTGGAAAAAGAGATCTTAAAAACACTCATTCTTAAAGGAATCAAAGATGAATTTTTAGAACTCTTAAATATGATAGGAAAATGTGATGTTTTTCAGTTATCATATGATGATGTTTGTGAGTTGTGCATAAGGTATTCAAGAGGAATCTCCAAGGCTGGTAAGAATTCTAGAGATGTTTGTTCTTTCTTTTCCAAATCCGCTACAAGAATAGGAGACATAAGAGCTGAAATCAATGATTTATTTGAAAATTTTAAATTTGATTTTATTAGCTCTCTAAGCTCAAAATTGGACGTTTTGCAGGTTCATAAAAATGAAGAATTTGATGAAGTGTTTTTCCCTCATGACCGAAAGGAGCAGCCCATAGATACTCACTCTTCCTTATCTAGGATGGAAGTAGCATATCAAAGAGATAAGGAAGCTACAACAAGGTCAACAGGTATGGTTCAAAACATTTCTTCTCCATTCTCTTACTTGCATAATCCATTATGGAATACTCATGTTCTAGGGCAGCCATGTCAATTTCAATATAACCACCAATCTTATCTACAAGTTTGGCATGGTTCACCTTATGATTGCATGACTACTCTCCCTCATCTTGTAGCACAAGCACATTCTCCATATTCTCCACCAGCTCTTTCACAACATCCTGCTTGTATATCAAATCTATCCACTCAACCCAACCAACCACATCATCACAATGCTCCATTCCATACACAATTTCCTGCTCAACTAATTCCACACCCTCACCACAATAAACCAGTACAACATGCTTACAATGTTGAACTGCCAAATTTACCCACCCGTCCCACCCATTCTATCTCACAAGCGCCATTAGAGAAAACTTACAATGAGATTCAGAATGTTTCAAATTCAAAAATTGTAGAAGCTATGGAAGCAAATGAGGTTTCTTCTAGGTTGCACCAACAAACCATTTTAAAAGCTCAAGAACTTCATGGTATGATGGGAAATCAAGAAAGTAATGGATATATTGAAGATTGGTTTCACTCCATCACGTGTTTGCATCATCACTCTATGCTTCAACAATTTTTGATACCTTTTTTTCAAGGGAAGTTGGCTTCTCGTACCCTAATTTTCACTAATATGCATTTTTCAAATTTGGGTATGTGTATACATGAAGCCATATTTCGAAAATGGTTCCATTGGAAGTACTCCTATACGTAGTCATATTCATTTTTCAAAACAAAATAGGTTAGTATAGAACATAAAATAAATAAGGGAATAAATAAATGCATTTTGTTTTTTATGTAAAACTAGTTGTTTTTTGTTGCAACATGCTATGAAAATCAATATTGGTGATAATTTTTTTAATTCATTTGTGTATTTAGATGAATTATAATGGAAATAATAGCTCTAAAAACACTCATATTCATTTTTTATCACCAATTTGAAAAAAATGCTTGAATATCATTTTTTTGGCTTGCGGGCTTAATGAACTTTCTGGAAAAACAGTCGGGACAGTCATGTTTTGAGGGACCAAAAATGAATATTTTTAAAACCTGTTTCTACCCTAGATAGCCCTTGATGTCTAGTTTCTAACCCAATTTGAATCAGTCAATTTGGATTTGAAACGAAAAAGTTAGAACCAAAACATTGACCGGATGTCTAGCGGGCAGCTCAGGAACAGAGTTGGGACAGTCAGTTTTTGGAGGCCTAAATGACCATATTTTTAAAACCTGTTTCTATCCTAAATATCCCTTGATGTCTACTTTCCAACCCAATTTGAATCACTCAATTTGGATTTGAAACGAGAAAGTTAGAACCAAAACATTGACCGGATGTCTAGCGGGCAGCTCAAGAACAGAGTTGGGACAGTCAGTTTTTGGAGGCCTAAATGAATGAATTTTTAAAACCTGTTTCTATGGTAGTTTCCCCTATGAATCTAGTTTCCAATTCAATTGGAATCACTTATTTTCGATATCGTATGGGGAAGTTATGATCAAAATACTGACTGTCTATCGTAAATCAGCACCCTTAAAACTCTGTTTTTCCGGATGTTCCTTACAATATTTCACCTATCAATTCTTCTTTTCTTAAAAACCTGTTTCTATTGGAGATAAATAAATGAATCTACTTTCATTTCCAATTTGAATCATTCGAATCCGACATCAAACGAAGAATCTATGCTTAAAACATTCACTGTTGTTCTAAGTGGGGTAAGCGAAAATGACTCTGTTATGCAGGTTGTTCTAAGTAAAATTGACATAGCATATCATTGAATTTTTAAAACCTGTTGCTATTGGAGATTAAACTTTGAATTAGCTCTCATTTGGCTTTGGAATCACTCAATTTGGACGAAAAACAAAGAAGTTGTGACTAAAACACTGCAGGTTAGCATGATTGGCCACTGCTCTCCCGCAAGTAACAAATAAATTTTACTTTGTTATTTTCTCCATGGATTTGTTCTACAGAGTAACTACTTGTTAGTTTTTTTGCATAATTCTTGGATTAGGGGAGCCCGCGCACCTCTCTTTCTCCATGATTTAATGTTTTCTTGCAGGTAGACACTCGTTTTTTTGCAGGTCTTGGGAAAATAAAGAAGGTCAATTTATGGACGAGTGATTCTTGAAACAAATTTTAATAAAACAAAGGAATTTCATCCAACTCATTACCCAACGGATTCATAATAGAACAAATGAAGAATTGATTTCCATTTGAAGATTCATGTCATGTCTTTGCTGCCAAAACATTTTTCGAATAAATCATTTTTTTGACATAACATCATAGCTGTTGTAACTTAATTTATTTATTTACATATTGTTTTTTTAAAATGTTGTTTCTTTTCTAATTTCTCTTATATTTTGTGTTTCAGGTATTGCTTCATTCAAAGTGTAACTCATCCTCAGCATCAATACCGTGAACAACTAATTTGTTTTTTTGCATGTTTGCATTGTATGACTGTCCATTTTGCTGTTCCTTTTCCAAAGGAACGGCACTTGTGTTTTTGCTGTTCCTTTTCTAAAGGAACGACACTTTTAGTTTTTGTTGTTCCTTTTTCCAAAGAAACGACATTTGCATTTTCACACTTTTTTTGTGTGTATTTTTTCTTTTTGGTGTGCATTTCCTTTGTTGTTCCCTACAAGGAACAACACTTTTTTGAGTGTTTTTGCTATTCCTTCAAAGAAGCAACACTTTGGAGCAACCCTTCCTTCCTCTTGTGGGACTATTCCTAGTTCATCTCAACCACATTTTACTGATTCCCCTTCATGGCATGAAATACACTACTTTTATGAGGACAAGAATTATGGATTCTATTGAGGCAAGTTAATATCATTCATGTTATGATCTTTAACAGGACAGCTCATTGATGATAGATTATTTTCAAAAGGGACACAATTATTTTTATACTACTTTACTGCATTGTTTTCTGTTGAACATGATATTGATTGATCATCTTAATACCATGCTGGTTCCACCCTTCTGGATTATAATCTTCTCTGTCTGTAATAAATGAGATTATGGGTATATTTTTCTATTGACATGTTCAACTTCTTCCACCATCCCTGCTCTTAAGGAGTACTGAGCCTCCCTCCTTTTATCATAAAATTGTGTAATAACAACAAAATTTTGTTCACAGATGGAGGATAGGGGGTCTCATTACGAGCCAGCCTACCATGTTCATAAGGTTGTAAGAAAGTGACATTCCCATTATGGCCACCACACCAGGGTTATGATCCATTGGATAGCCCAATTATCCTTGGAACAGGAGGTCTCATCACGAGCCGGCCTGATCACTTTTGCTACATCCCAGTGAATGGCAGTGTGGTTATCTAGTTACCACGCCAGCACATTGATCTCTTCTGTAGAACAACAATGTAACTCTCTAGTTATAAATTGAGGATTCTGGCTCATATGGGTTAAAAAGCAACCCCGCCGAGGCTATGGACGCCTGCTGGCAGCAGCGGCTCTGCTTATGGTATTGAAGTTATATCTTATCGTCAATTATTACTATAATACCCTTTTCTTATTTTTTCTTTTTATCAGAGAAGTTATTTCCTTAATTTTTATTTTTTTTTCCCTGTTTTGAACCTTTATGCATGAGAAATTGTTTTATGATCAATCGCATCATTTTCAGCTAGCATACTATCAGTAAAACATCTTTTTGGCATATTGTTGTTCTTTTTCTCTTTTTCATCACCTATCATCAATTCAAAGCGTCCTATCTCTTATTCATAACTATCTTTACACACTCTGCTCTCATTATAACCATAACTCCCGCTGTCCTATCATTGATATGTGTACTCTGCTTCATTTACTGATATATTGTTCATTCCCGTGCCTTGCCGTCAGCACAACACCTCTCATACGCTTTATGGTCATGGCATTCCTTTTCCAATTGGAGGGGGGAATGTATGCATTATGGGATTGCATGCGATATGATTACTGCACTCTACCATCACTTGTTGATTTGCCAAAATATTAGTATTGCATGTATACATAAGTTTTTCTGATTGAAATTTTTGCATGCATCTTATCTATTGCTTACACTATGGATTCAAGAACATTGTATGCCAAATAGTGCTTTGTTTGTAGGAAAACAACAAGTATGGGCAGAATTCTATTCATAGCATGACCACACTATTGCACTTAATAGAAGAGGCTCGCGCACGTGAACAATTCTTCAGACATGATGTGCTTACCTGGATTCCACCTTTTGTATCACTTTCAGCACCAACTCTGCCTACATCAGCTTCAACACCTGCCAGTACATATATGTCATTCCACATTTTTGGAGGTAAAACTTGAGGTAAAATCGCATAATTTTTTGATTTATTACGAATTTAGGAGAATTTCATAAAAATCCATTTTGAGCATTATTTATCATCCTTCATTCCATATCTTTACCACTTTCCCTTTTTCAGCAGCATATCATTTTCGAGTATGGGGGAGTGTTCCTTTCATTCATTTCTTTCTTATGACCATGTTATTCATCTTCTTTATCATCCATTGCTATTCTTATTCACTCTCAACACCTCCCTTATTCCATGTTGTTTTACACCAAGCATAGAATTCAACAGCTGGTAGCAACCACCTCAATTTTTTTTTTCTAGCATCGCATGAGGGCATGCTAATTTTTCAGAGAGGGGGAGGAATTGCTACGCATGATGGATGTTTTCTATTTTCTTTCTCATTTACAGCATACAATTTCATTTTTACACAGTGCAGAAATTGATTTCCATAATATTTTTAAAACTATGAACTCAATTCTTGTGATTTTTGGAAAACACAGACGTATCATTAATACAAACCCAGACGATTTCAAGATAAATTGGTTCATAAAATTTCGGAAATCATGCACTCTCAGCTGCAGTCATTTTGTTTATATCTCATGATCCATGCATCAAAACAGTCTGATTTTTGGATCATAAATGCATTCATATATTATAAATTTACTTGCCAAATTTCAACAAAAGCTGGTTTGTAGTTTTTGAGAAAATGGTTAATGAAGTTTGATGTTACTTATATCATATTTTGCTGCAACTTCATACATATAGTTGAATGTCAATATAAAAATTGTTATGCCTTCATCAAGATTACTAAAAGTGAATATTCATTAATTAAGGAAGAATTCATTTGTTCTATCCATTTCATGAGCTAAGATGAACATATTTTTTATTGCTTGGTTAACACATGGGTTTTTGTCTTTGGGTTGCATGAGGACATGCAATATATTCAGTTTTCGTTGCATGAGGACATGCAACATAATGAGTGTGGGGGTATGTTGGGCCGTTAATATACCATTATTATTATCACTTGTGAATGCTTATTCCATCCATTTCTACCATTCCTCATCACGTCATTTATTATAATTTATTATTTAAATCCATTTTATAATGATTTATGCTCTTATGAATGAATATTATTTATTCTCCTTTATTTCTAATAAATTGATGATTATGCATGATTTTATCAATGATAGTTTTAATAAATCAGTTGTAACATTATTCACCATTTTTAGTCTCCAAGATAATTTCCAAATTGAAGATTTGATCATTAAAAGTGCCAACTCAGAAATGCGCTGGAATAAGGAGTGACAGTTTTGCGGTTGAGATTCTGAGCAAATGAAGACGAATCTGGAAAATCCGGAACATGGGTTTTGTTCAGAACGGACCCAATTAACTTTATCAAAGAACGGTTTGCCCAAATTCGGCTTGTACTGAGAGAAACGCAGGGTTCTTTGAGCACAATTTTCTCAGATCTGTGGTTGCGGCCGTCCTCCAAATCTCAGCTACAAAGCCAAATTCGACTTGCTGTTGTTGAAAGAGGGATGTAAATCTATTTTATTGTTGATCAATTGGTTGGAAGAAATTCAATATTATTATTAGAGATCCTATTTGTTATTTAATTTCTCCACCTTCTGATTATAAAAGGAGAAGCATGTATTGTGTATGGGAGGATGGAGAGACTTTTCTTATTGTAATTTGCAGAATTGTGCATCGGCTCTTGTTAAGAGAGTGTGAGCTGTTTGTAAACATTATTAATGCCTGATTAATAAAGGAGTTCACTGTTGTTCCATTTCTCAAGCGCTGGAGTAAAGCACAGCAACGCTTCACCGGTGGTTGAGGGCCCGGCCCTGGTGGAGCGATCTGCTGTTTGTATTTCTATTGGTTTATTTATGTTGTGTGAAGTTCGTTTATTTATTGAGTTATTGCTAATTGGATCAAATACAGAGTCATTGTTATTCCATTCTTTACAAGAAGCATGATTCATGATTCAATTGTTATAAAATGTTGTTTTTCTGTATCTAATTCCAGTTGTTATTCCTTTTGTTTATGAATTACGATAGTTGATTGTTACGTGGCTGTCGACAGGATTAAAGAGTAGAAATCTAGTTTGCTTGGTTATGAATTGAATTCACTGTTTATTTTACGCTGCTATTCAATTCCTGTTCATTGCTTTTAGATTGTTGTTCCTTTCCAGTTTACGTTTTAGATTTCATTTCCTTTGAGTTGTTTTCACTTGCTTTGAGATCTCTAAACTGTAGAGGGCAGAGCTAATCATTCCAGGTTCCCAGATTTGGTCATCTCACATCGATTTCTAGGGGAAAGAGTTATTACTACTGCATCCCTAATCGATGTCTAGCAAGGTTGCTGTAGTGTAGTCTTTACATTTCTGTCATTTGTAATTAGATTCCTTTTCAAGCAGATTTCCTTTCAAGCATTTATTATTTCTGCATTTGTATTTCTATACTACATCTTCACAAACATTACTCTTGAGTAAATAGCCGCCTCAGACTGAGTACACTCTTGAAACAAAAAGTCGTCCCTGGGTTGACAATTAATGTGAGGTAATTAGGAGTTACAAAGACACCTTTTTATCGCTCCACACTTCAAAGGGATACTACAGGGCTGAATTTCAGATATTGAAGATCCAAAATAACAGAGATAATTTAGTTTCAATATTAAGCTCCTCAAAATCAATAAAAAGGTGTGTATTTTTTTTCAAATTGCATAAGTGTTGTGCGAAAAATTAGTTTGAATTGATTCCAAGGGAATATTGTAGAATAGATATTAGTATTCGGTTATAAAATGCCCCTAAAAATAATTCAACACCCATTAAGCCTTTAGAAGGTTCTACTATGACTCATGAAGATGAAGAATTACAACATGACATATCAAAATTACAAGAGAAAGTGCACCAATTTTCGCTCTCGCAAAGAGAAACAAAAAATGAAATGGAAGTTTTGAAGAAAGGCGTGGAAGCTAAGATGGATGGTTTGAAGAAAGGTATGGAAGCTAAGATGGATGGCATGGAAGATGGTATGGAAGCTAAGATGGATAACATGAAAGACAACATGGAAAACATGAAGAATGATTCAAATGCACACATGGAAGGTTTGACAAAGTTGATACAAGAAATGTTTCCTAATGCCGAAAAGATAGTAGAGGAAACTAATGATGAGAGCAAAATAAATGTTAATCATGATTTCATAAACTCTAATGTTGGATGGAAAAACCACCATATTCCAAAGATGGATATGAGGAAGTTTTATGGCAAGGATCCCGTAGCATGGATACTACAGATGGAGCAATATTTTGATCTCAATAATGTGCAAAACACACAAAAGGTATGGATTGCAACTTTACATTTAGAAAAAAATACATTTGTATGGTATAGTTGGCTTTTCTCCTGTAAAAAAATTGTCACTTGGTCAATTTTTACAGAGGAAATGATAGCAAGTTATGAGGATACAAAAAGAAACACCTTCTTTAGCCAATTAATAAATCTCAAACAAAAGGGTTCAGTGGTGGAGCACATTGAGGAATTCCAAAATTTTTATATAAGGGTAATTGATATTCTAGAGGAACGCCAGATTGATGTCTTCATAGGGACTTTAAAGGATAAAATTCAACATGAAGTTCGCGTTTGGGAACCTGATTCATTGGAAAATGCATTCAGGTTGGAAAGAAAAATTGAATGTAAAATTATGGCGACAAGGAAGCCTACCACTCACATATATAAAGATGGAAGTGTTGCTACTCCTAGACTTCCACAACCTACAAGGTTGACACCACAATAATTGGAAGAAAAAAGAGCAAAAGGAATTTACTACAATTGTGATAGAAAATACACTAAAGGTCATAAATGTGCTGAGAAGAAATTATTTTACATATATTGTGAAGAGGAAGAAGAAAATGAACAAGAATCTTCAAAAGAAGTGGATATACACCAGGAACCAACTCTAGAAGAGGAAGAAATGAGTCTGACCATATCGTGTAATGAATTGGCAGGAATTACCACTCCTCAAACTCTCAAGATAGAAGGACATATCAAGAAGAAAAAGGTAATAGTGTTGATTGATTCAAGTAGTACCCATAGTTTTATTCATTGTAAGGTAGCCAAGGAATTGAATTGTTTCTTATACCCAGCACCAGAATGCCAAGTGATGGTTTCAAATGGAGGAACTATAAATTGCTCTATAAAATTCCATAATATCAAGCTAAACATGGGGAAATATGTATTGAATAGTCCAATGCTTTCCATTCTAATGGGAGGTGCTGATGTTGTACTAGGAGTACAATGGTTACAATATTTGGGGATGGTAGCTTTTAATTTTCAAGAAATTTTCTTGAATTTTTTTTCAGAAGGAAAGGCAGTTGAATTACAGGGTATTGCATGGAAGCCGAGAAAGATAATAAGCTCTAATGTCATGAAAAATCTTCTGAAGAAATAACCTTGAGGCGTAATTGCACAATTATGCTCACTAGAAGTTCCAACATCAAAATCGTCTATTTTTTCAGATCTCGAAAAAGTCTATGACAATCATTCCAAGGTGTTTGAAACTCCCAAAGGACCCCCACCTATTCATGATCATGATCATGCTATTCATTTGATTCCAGGAAGTGTTCCTCCAAACATCAGGCCTTATAGATATCCTTATTTCCAAAAGAGTGAAATTGAACTTATGATTGTAGAAATGTTAGAGGCTGGTATAATTCAACCTAGTCAAAGTTCTTTCTCTACTCCAGTAATATTGTTACACAAGAAGGATGGATCATGGTGCATGTGTCTGGATTATAGGGAGCTCAATAAGCTCACCATTAAAGATAAATTTCCGATTCTCGTGATTGATGAATTATTGGATGAATTACATGGAGCAATTTATTTTACCAAGTTGGATATTTGTTCAGGATATCATCAAATTAGAATGAATACTGAAGATATTCTGAAAACAACATTTCGAAGTCATGAGGGTCATTATGAATTTTTGGTCATATTCCTTTTGGAATTACCAATGCACCTTCTACATTTCAAGGGTTGATGAATTCCATTTTCAAACCCTTCCTTAGAAAATTTGTGCTAGTATTTTTTGATAATATACTAATCTACAACAAGTCTTGGAAGGATCATGTTCAACATGTTGACAGGATGCTCAAACTATTACAGGAGAAACAATTATATGCAAAAACATCCAAATTTTTCTTTGGAGTACAAGAGGTGGAATATCTAGGTCATATTGTATCTCATGAGGGTGTTAAGGTAGACCCTAAAAAATTAAAGCCATTAAGGAATGGAAAGTCCACAACCATAAAGTAGTTGTGAGGATTTCTCGGGTTAACAAGGTATTATTTCAAGTTTGTTAAGAACTATGGGAGAATAACAACACCTCTAACAACATTATTGAATAAATATGCATTTTCATGGACTCTTGAAGCAACTAAGGCCTTTGAACATTTGAAAGAGGCAATGTGCCTAGCACCGGTCTTAGCTACGCTAGACTTCACAAAAACATTTATTGTGGAATGTGATGCCTCAGGAAATGGAATTGGTGATGTTTTAATGCAAGAAGGAAGACCCATCGATTTTGAAATTCGTCCAATCAAAGGAAAGTATTTACAAAAAGCTATTTATGAGAAGGAAATGTTAGCAATACTACATGCACTGAAGAAATGGTGACCTTACCTAATGGGAAGACACTTCAAGGTAAAAACTGATCATGATAGTCTTAAACACTTTTTGGAACAAAGGCTATCTTTAGAAGAGAAACAAAAATGGGTCACAAAGATGTTGGGTTATAACTTTGAAATAATCTACAAAAAAGGGAAGCTAAATGTTGTCGCAGATGCACTCTCAAGAAAGAATGAAGAGGTGGAAGCATTACTTTGTGCCATTTCTATTATCCAACCAGATTGGATAACCGAAGCAAGAGATGAATGGAAGAAGGATGAAGAAGTGTGGACACTCATTCAAAAGTTGCAACAAGATCCTAGTATATTTGATACATTTAATTGGAAAAATTATTCCTTATGGTACAAAGATCACTTATATCTTTGTAAGAATTCCCAACTAGAACAAAATATTCTTTTGGAATTGAACACTTCTCCTTTAGAAGGACACTCAGGATTTTTAAAAACTTACCATAGGGTGAAAAAATAATTTTTTGAGATGGCCTTAAATCTGATATTCAAAAATTTGTGGCGGAATGTTTGGTTTGCTAGCAAAATAAAGTTGAGACAATTAAGACCTCAGGTCTTCTACAACCTTTATCCATTCCAAGGAAACGTTGAGAGGATATTTCAATGGATTTTATCGCAAGTTTTCCTAAGTCTGAAGGAAAGAGTGTCATCATGGTGGTAGTTGATAGAATTACCAAGTATGCACACTTTTGTGCATTATCTCATCCATTTAAAGCAAGTACAGTTGTTACTACATTTATGGACACAATTCAAAAGTTACATGGAAACCCAAAGATTATTGTGAGCGATAGAGATCCCATTTTTACTGGAAATTTTTGGACGGAGTTATTTTCTTGTTTGGGTACTAAATTAGCTCATAGCTCATCTTAACATCCTCAATACAATGGCCAAACTGAGATAGTGAATAAATGTTTGGAAGGATATCTTCGTTGTTTTGTATCTGATAAACAAACACAATGGGGCAATTGGTTACCTCTCGCTGAATGGTGGTATAACACTTCCTTCCATACTGTAGCAAAAATGGCCCAATTTATGGCACTTTATGGATATCATCCACCGTCCATCACATAATATTTAAGAGAAAATTATAAGGTTCAAGCAGTGGAAGATCACATCGGGCATCAACAATAAGTTCTCCAACTCTTAAAGGATAACCTAAATTTGGCCCAAAATTGAATGAAACAACAGGCATATCAACATCGCAGCGAGATAAGTTTTGATGTAGGAGACTGGTTATTTTTACGGCTACAACCATAGAAACAAATGTCCCTCAAGCAAGCTAAGAAGGATAATAAATTATCACCAAAGTACTATGGTCCTTACAATGTGTTGTAAAATATTAGTACTATGGCATACAAATTGGAGCTTCCTGCTTCTTCGCGAGTGCATCCAGTTTTCCATGTTTCATGCTTAAAGAAGGTTATAGGTGAAAATATTCCAGTTCAAAAAATATTGCCAGAACTTGACGAGGAATGAAAAATCATATTGGAACTTGAAGCGGTCATGGAAACAAGAACTTGACAGTTACGAAATCGATCAATTTTAGAGTATGTCATCAAGTGGAAGAACTTGCCCACTAAAGATTCTACATGGGAAGATGAGAATTTTATATAGAAGCACCCATAGCTACTCAGGCATTGAGAACAACACTTTTTTGAAGGACAAGGGCATGTTAGGTCCCTATATTACTAGTTTAGTCCTTTATTGTTATTAGTGTAGCCCCCTTATTGTTATTTTTGTACCCCTGTAACCCCAATATTGTTATTATTGTGCCCTTACATTATTATTGTTAGTTCGGCTGGGATTATATTGTGGCCCCATGGACTCCTATATATAGAAGGAGGTTTTGGTC
This sequence comes from Pinus albicaulis, assembly GCA_034641835.2. NCBI lineage: Eukaryota > Viridiplantae > Streptophyta > Pinopsida > Pinales > Pinaceae > Pinus > Pinus albicaulis. Next base: position 1,002,243,065 of record CM076583.1, on the reverse strand, counting down.
ATTTGTATCATCCAAGAATTGTTCATTTATGTAATGTATTGGAGGTTTCCCCCTCGAAGTGGCTCATTTCTAAGGCGCTGATCTCTCTTTTATTCTATTTTTGGAGTTGGTTTCATAAAATTTTGGTTTTTGACCACATGCATGACACAGGAAGATTTCAGTCATAACCGCAGGCTCACAAGCTTATGCGTGCAGTTGGAGGGTTTCAGCTGCATGCACATCACTCTTTGGGTTTGGTTGGGACCTAGAGTATTTATTATTTTATTTTATCTATATAATAATAATAATATATATAATTTTTTTATTTTAGTTTTATTTGTATTTTTTTTTTATATTATTATTTATTTATTTATTATTATTTTTTCTTTTCAGTTAATCAAAGCTTTTGTTAGTTAACCACAATTTTTGGCAGTTGAATGCAAACAATGAGTTGATCGCAGGCTTCTGAATTATGGTTTTGATTATTGGCATTGTTGGGTTCATCTCATGATATTGTTTAGTTGATTTTTTTAGATAGTTGTATGGATGAAGATATGGATCATTGTACTCTCTTTTGTTGAATCATTCAATGACAATTTAATAAGAAGAATAATTTGAAAGGGTTTTCCCCGTTATGGGTTTTCCCCTAGTCTCCGACCAATCCCGATGTATCTATGTGTGAATGCTTTTCTTCTATTGTTCCTTTACGTTATGCTGCATTGACGATGATGTTGTTCTTTTTATATAATTGCACATGCTGCTAAATATTGTTAAGTTGCAATGAGGTGAATTTAATTTAAAAATGTTGAAATGCAATTATCAAAGAAAAGAAGAATATATCCCTAAGAAAAAATAACATGGAATCAGAGTTGGGCTAAATAAAAGTCATTGAATATCATCCCCTACGAAGACACCTTTGATGGAAGCATGAGAAGATGAAGGATGCCTAAAATAATTCTAGGGTGTTAGCCACTAAATATCCCCTTACACATTCGAATTCTAATATATAATTAAAATTTATGAAAATCATGCGATTGATAAGTTGTGTGTTGAAATAAGTAGAAGATCTCACCGGGGAGGGAGATTGTTAATGTAAACATGTTCATTGAATTTAATTATGTTGCACCTTTAACGCATAGCTAGAACTTTGATGGTATTTATCTCCGTATTTACTTGTTGAGAGTCATCCTTCAGATGCTTGATCCGACGACAAAGCTGCATCGTCGCTCATGAAGCAACACAAGTTTTAAATCATGGGCCTACCACCCAAAAGATCCTAGTCGTTCATGCCCAATAGATTTGTTACATCCCTATATTACTAGTATAGTCCCTTATTGTTGTTAGTGTAACTCCCTTATTGTTATTATTGTACCCTTGTAACCCCCATATTGTTATTATTGTGCCCTTAAATTATTATTGTGAGGTCGGCTAGGATTACATTGTGGCCCCATGGAATCCTATATATAAAAAGGAGGTTTTGTAATTTGAATCATCCAAGAATTGTTCATTCATGTAATGTATTGGAGGTTCCCCCCTCGAAGTGGCTTATTTCTAAGGTGTTGATATCTCTTTTATTCTCTTTTTGGAGCTGGTTTCACAACATTTGGTATCAGAGCTTTGAGATTCTAGGGTTTCGCTGCTCCAAACAGGTCATCGTGGAATTTTCGCTATAACGTTTTTTCTACGAAGGTTTAGAATCTGAATTTTTAGGGTGCAAAGCCAAAATCCTGATGAACATTGTCACAAAATTTCAAAGCTTGCTTCACAATATTTTCGGAGATATGATTTGTGCAAGTTAGGTCATTTTGCAGGCTCCTGAATTTAACCTAAACAGATCATCATGGTATTTTCGTAATACATTTTTTTTTCTATGAAGGTTCAGAAGCTGAAATGTTTAGAGTGCAAAGCTACAATCCTGAGGAACATTGTCGCAAAATTTTAGATATTGGTTCGCAATAAGTTCAAAGATATGATCTGTGGAAGTTAGGGCTTTTTGAGGCTTCTAAATTTCATCTCAAAGAGGTGATCATGGGAAAATATTCATAGCTCTCTCTATGAGAATCGGATTGGAATGATGTAAAAAGTGGTTGCAAGTACACGGAATTTCATTTTCGGTCTATCAAGTTTAGAGCCAAAGGAGGAAAAAGTGACACGCGAAAAGTTGTACAAGTTTGCTCTACTGAACCAGTCCAAAATTGGGTCATTGTGGGAGATTGGACATAACTTTTCCTTGAAGAATCCAAATCAGATCAGACCCATGGAATTTGAAATAAGCTTCAAAGGGCTACTACAGGGCTGAATTTCAGATATTGAAGATCTGCAATTATAGAGATAATTCAATTTCAATATCGAGCTCCTCAAAATCAAGTAAAAGGTGTGTATTTTTTTTTTTTTTTCCGAATTGCATAAGTCTTGTTTTGAAGAATCAAGTTGAATTGATTCCAAGGGCATATTGTAGAATAGATATCAGTATTGGATTCTAAAATGGCCCTTAAAAAGAATTCAACACCTATTAAGCCTTTATAAAGCTCTACTATGACTCATGAAGATGAAGAATGGCAACATGACATATCAAAATTACAAGAGCAAGTGCAACACATTTCGCTCTCGCAAAGAGCAACAAAAAATGACATGGAAGTTTTGAAGAAAGGTGTGGAAACTAAGATGGATGGTTTGAAGAAAGGAGTGGAATCTAAGATGGATGGTTTGAAGAATGGCAGACATAAGGCAGAATCTAAGATAGATGGCATGGAAGCTGGCATGGAATCTAAGATGGATGATATGGAAGCTAAGATTGATGAGAAAATGGAAAACATGAAGAATGATCTAAAAGCAGACATGGAAGGTTTGACAAAGTTGATACAAGAAATGTTTCCTAATGGTGAAAAGATAGTAGAGGAAATTCATGATGAGAACAAAATAAATGTTAATTGTGATTTCATAAAATCTAATGTTGGTCAGAAGAACCACCATATTCCAAAAATGGATATGAGGAATTTTGATGGAAAGGATCCTGTAACATGGATACTACAGATGGAGCAATATTTTGTTCTCCATAATGTGCAAAACACACGAAAGGTACGCATTGCAACTTTACATTTAGAACAAAATACATTTGTATGGTATCGATGGCTTTGCTCCCGTAAAAAAATTACCACTTGGTCAATTTTTACGGAGGAAATGATAGCACATTATGAGGATACAAAGAGAAACACCTTCTTTAGCCAATTGATAAATCTCAAACAAAAGGGTTTAATGGGGGAGCACATTGAGGACTTCCAAAAATTGAATATAAGGGTAACTGATATTCCAGAGGAACACAGGATTGATCTCTTCATAAGTACTTTAAAGGATAACATCCAACATGAAGTTCGCGTTTTGGAACCTGATTCATTGGAGAAGGCATTCAGGTTGGCAAGAAAATTGAATGTAAAATTATGGCGACAAGGAAGCCTACCACTCACTTCTATAAAGAGGGAAGTGTTGCTACTCCTAGATTTCCACAACCTACAAGGTTGACACCACAAAAATTGGAAAAAAAAAGAGCAAAAGGGCTTTGCTACAGTTGTGATAGAAAATACACTAAAGGTCATAAGTGTGCTGAGAAGAAATTATTTTACATAGATTGTGAAGAGGAAGAAGAAATTGAACAAGAAGAGGATATACACCAGGAACCAGCCCCAGAAGAGGAAGAAATGAATCCAACCATATCGTGTAATGCACTGGCAGGAATTACCACTCCTCAAACTCTCAAGATAAAAGGACAAATCAAGAAGAGAAAGGTAATAGTGCTGATTGATTCAGGTAGCACCCATAATTTTATTCATTGTAAGGTAGCCAAGGAATTAAATTGTTTCCTATACCCAACACCAGAATGTCAAGTGATGGTTGCAAATGGAGGAACTATAAATTGCTCTGGAAAATGCCATAATATCAAGCTAACCATGGGGAATATGTATTGACTAGTCCAATGCTTTCCATTCCTATGGGAGGTGTTGATGTTGTACTAGGAGTACAATGGTTACAATCTTTGGGGACGGTAGTTTTTAATTTTCAAGAACTTTTCTTGAAATTTTTTTCAGAAGGAAAGGAAGTCGAATTACGGGGTATTGAAGGGAAGCCAGGAAGGATAATAAGCTCTAATGTCATGACAAAGTTTCTAAAGAAAGAACAACGAGGCGTAATTGCACAATTATGCTCACTAGAAGTTCCGACATCAAAATCATCTATTTCTGCAGATCTCCAACAAGTCTTGGACAATCATTCCAAGGTGTTTGAAACTCCCAAAGGACTCCCACCTATTCATGATCATGATCATGTTATTCATTTGATTCCAGGAAGTGTTCCTCCAAACATCAGGCCTTATAGATATCCTTACTTCCAAAAGAGCGAAATTGAACGTATGATTGCAGAAATGTTATAGGCGGGTATAATTCAACCCAGTCAAAGTTCTTTCTCTGCTCCTGTAGTATTGGTACACAAGAAGGATGGATCATGGCGAATGTGTCCGGATTATAGGAAGCTCAATAAGCTCACCATTAAAGACAAATTTCCCATTCCTGTGATTGATGAATTATTGGATGAATTACATGGAGCAATTTATTTTACCAAGTTGGATCTTCGTTCAGGATATCATCAAATTAGAATGAAGACTGAAGATATTCCAAAACAACATTTCAAACTCATGAGGGTCATTATGAATTTTTGGTCATGCCTTTTGGCCTTACCAATGCACCTTCTACATTTCAAGGGTTGATGAATTCCATTTTCAAACCTTTCCTTAGAAAATTTGTGCTGGTATTTTTTGATGATATACTAATCTATAGCAGGTCTTGGAAGGATCATGTTGAACATGTTGACAGGGTGCTCAAACTATTGCAGGAGAAACAATTATATGCAAAAACATCCAAATGTTTCTTTGGAGTACAAGAGGTGGAATATCTGGGTCATATTGTATCTCACGAGGGTGTTAAGGTAGACCCTAACAAAATTAAAGCCATTAAGGAATGGAAAGTCCCCACAACCATAAAGCAGTTGCGGGGATTTCTTGGGTTAACATGGTATTATCGAAAGTTTGTTAAGAATTATGGGAGAATAGCAACACCTCTAACAACATTATTGAAGAAAGATGCAGTTTCATGGACTCCTGAAGCAACTAAGGCCTTTGAATATCTTAAAGAGGCAATGTGCCTAGCACTAGTCTTAGCTATGCTAGACTTCACAAAAACCTTTATTGTGGAATGCGATGCCTCAGGAAATGGAATTGGTGCCTAGTAAATAAATGTTTGGAAGGATAAATTCGTTGTTTTTATCTGATAAACAAACACAATGGGTCAAGTGGTTACCTCTAGCTGAATGATGGTATAACACTTCCTTCCATACTGCAACAAAAATGACCCCATTTATGGCACTTTATGGATATCATCCACGATCCATCACATCATCTTTAAGAGAAAATTCGAAGGTTCAAGCAGTGGAAGATCACATCGAGCATCAACAAGTTCTCCAACTCTTAAAGGACATCCTTAATTTGGCACAAAATCGAATGAAACAACAGGAAGATCAACATCACAACGAGAGAAGTTTTGATGTAGGAGACTGGGTATTTTTACGGCTACAACCATACAAACAAATGTCCCTCAAGCAAGCTAAGTAGGATAATAAATTATCGCCAAAGTACTATGGTCCTTACAAGGTGTTGCAAAAGATTGGTACTATGGCATACAAATTGGAGCTTCTTGCTTCTTCACGAGTGCATCCAATTTTCCATGTTTCATGCTTAAAGAAGGTTATAGGTGAAAATCTTCCAGTTCAAACAATATTGCCAGAACTTGATGAGGAAGGAAAAATCATATTGAAACCTAAGGCGGTCACGGAAACAAGAACTCGACAAATACGGAATTGATCAATTTCAGAATATCTCATCAAGTGGAAGAACTTACCCACTAAATATTCTACATGGGAGTATGATAATTTTATATAAAAGCACCCAGAGCTACTCAAGCGTTGAGGACAATACTTTTTTGAAGGAGAGGGGCATGTTAGGTCCCTATATTACTAGTATAGTCCCTTATTATTGTTAGTGTAACCCCCTTATTGTTATTATTGTACCCTTGTAACCCTCATATTGTTATTATTGTGCCCTTAAATTATTATTGTTAGGTCGGCTAGGATTACATTGTGGCCCCACTAGGATTACATTGTGGCCCCATGGACTCCTATATATAGAAAGGAGGTTTTGTAATTTGAATCATCCAAGAATTTTTCATTCATGTAATGTATTGGAGGTTGCCCCCTCGAAGTGGCTTATTTCTAAAGCGTTGATATCTCTTTTCTTCTCTTTTTGGAGCTGGTTTCACAACAAGATTAGATGGTTTCTATACCTTATTTTATTCCAAATTGTGCACCCGTAACTTCCTCCTTGTTGTCCCGATGACATCCCAATCGTTGATCATTTTGAGATCTATGACGATCACATTCAAACTTGTGCGCCGTTTAACCTTTAACTCTCATGCAATGAGCAGGGCCCCCCTTCCTTGGTAGGCAAGCTATCCTATGGCGAGTTAACACATGTTAGCGTCATTTAATTATCCTAGTAATTTCCCATTTAGCTTTAATGCCTCCAACCTTTCGGAATTTCTCATTTTGTCTCAGTTTTGCATGTCCGCTTGGGAATCCTACCCATGGTCGCGAGAAGGTGTAAAGAAATTATCAGGTCAAAAATAATCACTCCTTTCGCCTGGTAAGTCCTCCCGGCTCTCCTCCTTCCTATTGGGTAAAAAAATTCAGCTTTTGAGAGCTATAATTAATGAGCTATGGTACAATATATGAAGGTATGCCTCACTGATATCCTGAGCCTCAAGAAGACCCTTACCCCTTCTAAATCTGCGACTGGAGAAGATCTATGTTTATTAAAAATAGGGATTCTATATGTAGCTTTGCTGGCCATCCATTTTGACCCTAATTCCATCCTCTTGCTGGCCAAGCAATATGAGGATGACCAAAAAGCGTTCTACTTCAAGTCTAATCGCAAGCTCTTTTTAAAGCTGGACGAAGATATAGTGACTAGGATGTTATGTGTCCCTGCACATGGAATTGACATAACGGATAAGGGACTCAACCGTGAGTTTATCACTTGGGATGAAAAAATTAAGCTTTAATTCTTGAGAACCTTATTCGAAAACCCTAACCCTGAATTGAAGTTGTCCTTCCCTATACCTACTCAGTCCTTGAAGCCTTTCTACCAAAATCTAACCTCTCTCCTCTCTGTCATATTTTGTCTCTTCGACAATGCTAAAATCGATGAGTTAGCCTTCTTGGCCATATGAATCGTTACCCTTCAGCCTGAGCAACAAAAAATTAATTTTATCAAGTACTTGACCTGCACCCTCATAATAGATGTTGTTCATGCCAACCACCATTTAAATTTTCGGCCTATCGCTCCATATAAACCTTTCAAATTTGACTATAGTGGCAAAAAATTCCATATATTGCCTATCATTACCCTTGCTGCCCAGAAAATACATTAGACAGAGGTTTAAATTCGCAATTTAAATTTATATCGGGCCCAGCCCTGGGGATCTCAGCCCCCTTTGTTTTAATTCCCATGTGATCCGGGTGCAAAACCGTGCGCCAGGACAAAAGGGCCTTAACGTTCAAAACTCCGGGGGTACTCGTGGCCGTCCGATCCAAACCCAATCAACGGAGCGGAGTTTATTTAACTATGGTGGTCCCCGCCGCGCCTTCCCGCGAGCACTGTGCAAAAACCACTGGTTTCATTCCGCACCACCTATCCGAGGCTGGCGGTATTTCCTGCGGACCCAGCGATTCCATACGCTGGGTGACGCGTGTCCTAGCGTACGATTCCCAAACCGCCCATTTCTCGCGTTAATGATCATATCAAAGACACGCAGCGGAATTCATGTTAACCGTCAGATCTGCCAGCCTCCATCTAACGGTGATCAATCTCCGAAACTGCACGTGATTTAATCCAAGTTCATCGCGCCCATGGCCCACCTGATCATCGCCCCAGATGCATTCATAGCCGTGGATCTTACTTTAAAATCGAGCGATCGGTATCGAAATTCCCCGGTTGACTAAGTCCACCTCCACGTCACAAGTTCTACGTCACCCTTCCCATACAAGTCTTTTGTCTGTCCATGTGTCATCTGCTTTCCTCTCCACTATTCACGCATTCCACTTACGTGTCGTATCTCAGTGTTTATATTATGTATCTTAGCCTCATTCATTCATCGTTGTCCACTGTATTATCTTGTTTTTTCCCCTCATTCTTCCATCATTTATCTGTGCTTTCCGCCACCCTGCGCCTCCTCGCCATTTTTCCCAGTTCGCATCATCATTCCATGGTCATACCTGCTCCCACCGTGCCTGTGTATGGTTTCCTCTAACGCATTTATGGATTTTGCAGGTTTATGTCGAAAGGGAGCTACCTCAATTCACTGCCCCTATTGCCAGAGGTCAATAGCATCGCCATCGACAGTCTCCGAGGAAGAAATTTAAGAGAGAAGCTAGGGGTAGCTGCTGTGATATGACTTCTTTAATGGAAACATAAATAAAATCCATTGAACCCTAAAGGTGCATTCAGAGGAAGATTACGCAGCAAGAAATATTAATGGGCCAGCATAAAAATATCAGAGAAAGATCAAGAGATGTAGCACCCTGCATTAAAGATCTGGGGTTTAAATTCAAAGATAGAGGGCCGAGAGTACTATGCACAACCACAAGCTATCTCAAGGCTTTATGGCAGCAGATTTTTCTCTTTCAATAAAGGGCAGAACATTGTATATTTTATTATTTGTGTCTTGTTTATAAGGAGATTTTCATCCGCAACATTTATTTCCGGAGGTAGATTGCAAAGTACAGTTAATTATATTTAGTCATTCACAGTGTGGGTGCGAATTTTTTCCGCCATTTTGTTCAAATCAAATCATTAAATGTGCTCCATCTACCTCCTTCTCTAGAATTCTCTATCTTTTCTATAAAAACCCAGAAAAAAGACATTGTAAGGGTTCCAGATTTCTATTAGCTAACTGTGCAGTGAAAGGCTTTTGTATGCATCTTGTAAAGTTTCTGTATGAAGGCTCAGAGCCTGTAGGGTCTCAGTGAGGAGGAGTTATAACTGTATTGAGGATTTTGGTCTTTGGTATCCCACAGTATGTAATATTTTCTTATGTGTTAATATAATATCTCATTTCATGCTATTTATCTTCCTGTATCATGTTCTAGAATGCGAGTGGCTCACTGGTCTTAAGTAAGGATTCATCCTAGTTGGTGCCCATACTTGGATTAGTCAAGCGCTTTAAATAGGCCTAGTCATGATATACCGTTCCATGTTCATTTCATCCATATTTTCTGCTATATTAGTTACTTGAGGAGGGTGCTTTTAAAACGCCATTGTCATGTATGGATTCTTAGTTGGATAAGCCCATATGTGGTTTTGTTGTGTATCTGGGTATCAGCCTCATGCTAACTAGTATCCTCTTCATGTTTCTTCACTGCATCTACTTTCTGATATTTGATTTCTGTGGCATATTATTTGAACTAGCCCTCTTTGTAGTAAGCTGTCTCTTAACTGTCTGATGCTTTTGTATTGAAGTTTTGCATGCTGTTCCTACATTATTCTTATCTTTGTGTCAACTTCTGAGAGAGTTTGGTTCCATTTTAACTAATTTCCTTGCTTTGCAAAAGATAGTAAGAGAGCTTTTGGATTGACAACCCAAGCTATATTGTGAGCTTCTTGCTATGTTAAGATGTCCTAGGCACTGGTCTATAGCAACTCTAGGCTGTCTCTAGGGGTGAAAAAATTGTCCACAACATCTTTCTGGCGCCGTTGCCAGGGAACGAATTCAAGAATATCAGTTTCCCTGGGCCTCGACAAATTATATTCACTCTCTAATCAGGTGAGCACAGAGAGTTGAAGAGTTGCATATCTCTCACCTTGGTGACTCCACTGCTATTTATTTGATAAATCTATTGATAGTCCTGGCTTCTCGTAAGGCACATTTGAGGTCAGATACTGCTAAATCAAAGATATCTTTTGTGCCTGACCCAGAAAAGATTGTGCATAGGAGAAGTTGGAGAGAAAGACAGTCAGTTCGTGCTGAAAACCCTGAACATTATGTAGAAGACTTCCCATCCTCCTCTTCTCAAGAAATCCCAGTAGAAAATCCCGACTGCACTAAGGAGAATCTCGAATATTACTCAGATAGTCCACCCCGGGGAAGTGCAAGAACAAAAGATAATTTTCGTCTTACCCCTGAGGCTGAAGAAGTTAAAGAAGTCACAAAAGTAGCTATTGTTAACCGTGAACTATTCCCATCTACACCTCAGGCTTCTGTGCAATTTATTCCCATTGTTATTCATTCTCCACTTCCCCCTACTCCTCTTCCTTCATTTTCACACCAGATTGTTGCACAACCCCCACCTCCTCCAATGGCTAATGTCCCTGCCTTCCTGTTGAATAAATATGCTCCACTGGCCTTACCCCAAGTGCTAAATGATATGCCACAGGATTATTTGAAGATTCTGCCTAGATTTAATGGAGAAAATGAAATTGATGCTCAGAAACATCTTGAGACTTTCTGCTCCTTTGCAGAAAATCTTAATGTTGAACATTTAGATGTGGTCTTGAGGTTGTTTGTGCAATCTCTGGACGGTGAAGCCAGAAAATGGTTCAAGACACTGGGAAACCGTTCAGTAACCACCTGGGATGACATGGAGAATACTTTCCTCAGGAAATGGGGAGAAAAGAAAGATTATGGTCAGTGTCTTACTGAATTTAATACTCTGAAGAAGAAACATAATGAGGGAGTAGCAGAGTTTATCAAAAGGTTTAATAAGCTATATTTGAGCCTGCCTCCTGATATGAAGCCTCATCAGAACGCTGCAAAAGTTGTTTTCATTGCATCCTTTGAATCAGATTTCGGTTTCTCCCTCAGGGAGAGGAAACCTACTACCTTAGATGATGCTCAGTCAGATGCTCTTGAGCTGGAAGCAAACTTTGCCTCCACTGGGAAATTAAAAGGAAAAGCTGAACAGGAAACTAGGAGGAGAGGCAAAGAAGAGGTTTCCACCTCTAATCAAGATAAGGACGCAGATAAGATGGATGAAATAAGTAAGATGGTTAAGAAGATGGTCAAACTTGAGTTGGAGGCTAAGAATGCAACTCCCAAGAATTTCTATAATGCTCCAAACAGAGGATACAATCCCCAGTATAAGAGACCACCACTGCAAATATTGCCAAGGGAAGCAAAGGAGCAGCAAGATCAGGTACCACACCCCTTGTACCTGGAAGGTCCAACAGATGACTCCACTGAAGATGCTGCTTATGAACTAGAAGATTCAAATCTTGATTTTTCAAACAATGATGATATAGAATGCCCATTGCAAGAAGAGGAAGAAGATGCAGAAATTGATCATTATTGCAAAAAATTTGCTGATTTCATGCAAGCGCACTTCAATGTAAAATATGATCTCAGATCTTCAAGGAAGAGGACCCAGACTCAAGATCAAGAAGAGGAGCCCCCTCAAAAGGAGGTACCTTCTCAGAAGGAATCAACAACAAAGAGAAACACAGAAAAAGGTAAGAGTCCTCTAAATACTCCCTTGCAGCCTAATGATCAGATTCCTTCTTCTTCAAAAGTAATCAGTCCTCCTAATGATGAATCTGTGTCAAAAGAAATTAAATTTTCAGCTGAAAATAAAGAGTCAAAATAAGTTATGATATAAAAGCCCCCTCCTGCTTTTAGTTTGCAAAAAGAACTTGAGAAAATTAAAATTCCAGTCCCCTTGACCGAGCTGCTAAAACAACCTGCATATCAGTCTCAAGTTTCTTCTTTTATGCTCCCTCCTGAAATATCAATTGTGCCTGATAGTTTAAACCTTCAAGAAGAAAGACCCATGGTAGTCTTTGGCCCACATGTTGAGGAAGTAGATCCTTCTACTCCTCCTTTTTATGTGTCTCTAGTTATTCATGACCTGCTGTTACACAATTGTATGTTAGATTCTGGGGCTTCCCATAATCTTATGCCTCTATCCGTCATGCAACAGCTAGGACTGCAAATCACACGCCCATATAAAGACCTTTACTCATTTGATTCCAAAAGAGTCAAATGCTTGGGGATGATTAAAGATTTAGAGGTCAATTTGGCCCAGATTCCAGCAAAGAGTGTGGTCATGGACATTGTGGTGGTTGATATCCCAGCCCGCTTTGGCATGCTGCTGTCAAGGTCCTGGGGTACAAAAATTGGTGGGTCAATTAAGCTGGATTTAACATATGCTACCATCCCAGTTTTTGGTGGACAGGAGAGGAGGTTATACAGAGAGACTAAATTTGTCAAGGTAGTTACTAAGGCCGATAACTCTGAAAATTCACCAGTCTATAGTAAAGAAGGAGATTTTTCATGCTTTATGCTAGAAGAAGATCAAAATTATGTGCATGAATCCTCCTTCAAAATTAAGGATGAGCAGCCTTCAGAAAATTATGAAGCCGAAATCTGGACTTTACATTTTGATGGGGAAAATTCAAGAGAAGGAAATGGAGCTGGGGTGTTATTAATCTCCCCTACAGGAAAATGGGTCCCACTGTCCTTTAAATTGGAATATGAGGCTACTAATAATGTAGCTGAATATGAAGCACTTTTGTTGGGATTACAGACAGCTAAGAATAAGAATATAAAGAATTTAAAAGTCCTGGGAGATTCCGAATTGGTTGTAAGGCAGGTCAGAAATCAATGTCAAACTAAGCATCCACGGCTGAGAGCCTACAGGAATGAAGTTTGGGACATGGTGGAAAATTTCTTCTCGGATTTTAATATACAGTTCATGCCCCGTGAGCAGAACAGAATGGCAGATTCTCTTGCTGTGGCTGCTAGCACATTTCGTCTTCCACAGAATCCTCTTTTGAGGTATGAAATTGAAGTACGATACAGACCATCAATCCCAGATAATATTAAACACTGGCAGGTTTTTGAAGATGATGAACAGATGAAGAGATTCCTGGAGATAGTGGGTGAGTTCTCCAATATGGAGATTGATGATAACGAAGAAGAGGATGCTGAAAATGTTGTTGAAAACAAATGGGAAGAGAAAATAGTAGGCAATAAAGTGATGCAGCTGAAAGGAAATGTTATACCTAGAGGGCTGGTGCCTCTAGAAAGATTGTTTGATAAAAACGATGTTCCATTGCAGCACAGTAAAACAGTAGAAGAAGAACAAGTGGAAGATTTAAATCTGGGTACTTATGCTGATCCCAAAATTGTCAAATTATCCAAAAAGGTCCAAGAAGAATATAAAGAGAAATATCTGAAATTATTTCAGTTATATAAGGATGTATTTGCATGGTCTTATCAAGACCTTAAAACTTTTGATGTTAATATAATGCAACATAAAATTCCTTTGAGAGAAGATGCAAAGCCTTATAAGCAGAAGCTCAGACAGATAAATCCTCTGCTGCTTCCCTCTATTGAAAAAGAAATCAAGAAGCTGCTACAAGCCAAAATAATTGTGCCACTGAGATACTCAGAATGGGTAGCAAACCTTGTTCCTGTTCGAAAGAAAAATGGAGAAATAAGGTTGTGTGTAGATTTCAGAAACTTAAATAGAGCATCTTTAAAAGATAATTATCCATTGCCTAAGATGGATCACATTCTGCAAAAAGTGGTCAGAGCCTCCAGAATGTAAATGATGGATGGGTTTTCTGGTTATAATCAGTTGCTTGTTTTCCCAGAGGATCAGAGGAAAACTGCATTTACAACACCATGGGGAACATTTATGTATGCCAGGATGCCATTTGGGCTAATTAATGCAGGAGCTACTTTTCAGAGGGCAATGGATATAGATTTTGTTGGAGAGCAGGACAAGTTTCTGGTGGTATATCTAGATGATATCACAGTATTTTCAAAGGATGATTCTGAGCACATTGAGCATTTACGAAGAACTTTTGAAAAATGTAGAAGGTATGGTCTTTCCCTCAATCCTCAAAAATCTTTATTTGCACTAGATGAGGGAAAACTCTTAGGGCACATTGTAACTAAAGATGGTGTGAAAATAGACCCTAAGAGAGTTGAAGTTATAAACAGTATTCCTTTACCCAGGAATCAGAAAGAAGTACAGGTGTTTTTAGGCCGAATTAATTTTTTGAGAAGGTTTATTCCTAACTATGCTGAGATAGTTAGGCACATTACAGACATGCTTAAAAAGAATAATGAAGTAAAATGGTCCCAAGAATCCAGAGATGCATTTACAAGGATAAAACAGGCATTTGCTGAAGCTCCTGTGTTGGCTAGGCCAGATTATACAAAGCCATTTATAATATTTTCATTTGCTTCACCTCATACAGTAGTTGGAGTTTTATTACAGAAAAATAAAGAAGGATATGAACAGCCCATAGCCTTTTTCAACCAGGTATTGCATGATGCAGAATCAAAGTACAACATATTGGAGAAACAGGCATATGCCCTGGTGAAGTCTCTTAAAGATTTCAGAATGTATATTTTGCAATCTCACATCACTGCATACGTTCCTACAGTAGCTGTCAAAGATATCCTCGTTCAGGGGGATAGAGAAGGTAAAAGAGGAAGGTGGATTGCAAAAATACAGGAATATGATTTAGACATAAGGCCCACTAAGCTAGTTAAAGGACAGGGGCTAGCTAAAATATTATCTGAATCAAATCATCAAGCTCTAGGCATAAATTTGTCCATGATAGAAAATGAAGAGTCTGAAAAAGGAGAAGAACAACAAGGGCTAGAGATGGCCACTCAGAAGATACATATAAAATACCTCACTAGCCCTTGGTACAAAGAAATAGTTGAATATCTTTTAACACTTAGCTGTCCTCCAAGTTGTGATAAGATAAAATACAGGACTGTAAGAATGAAATCACAGAAGTATATAGTTGCCAATGGTCAATTATATTGGAGAGATCCTTCAGGCATAATATTATTGTGCCTCACAGAGGATGAAGTAGAAAATATAATGATAGAATTTCATGAAGGAATCTGTGGAGGACATTACAGCTGGAGAGCTACAGCACATAAAATACTAAGAGCTGGTTTTTATTGGCCTAAATTATTTGGAGATGTTTTTAATTGGGTTAGAGCATGTGATAAGTGTCAAAAATTTGCCAAAAGACAAAAGCTGCCTGCTTTGCCCCTAATTCCAGTTCATGTAAATGAACCATTTCAACAATGGGGATTAGATTTTATTGGAGAAATACATCCCCCTTCAAGTGGCCAACACAAATGGATATTAACAGCTACAGATTACTTTACAAAATGGGTGGAAGCCATACCTGAAAGGAATGCTACAGACACTGTAATTATCAAGTTCATGGAAGAAAATATCATATCCAGGTTTGGTTGTCCAGCTAGAATTGTAACTGATAATGCACATGCCTTCAAGTCCAATAAATTTGTAAATTTCTGCCAGCAGTATAATATTGCATTAAATCACTCCACAGCTTACTATCCATAGGGAAATGGCTTGGCAGAATCTTCCAACAAAACTCTGGTGAGAGCCTTGAAGAAGACAATTAATGAGAATCAAAAGAATTGGGATTCCCAATTAAAGTTTGCTCTGTGGGCGAACAGAATAACCAGTAAGAGATCAACTGGGAGATCCCCTTATGAACTGGTATATGGACGAGCAGCAGTGTTTCCTATACAATTGGCTTTGCCAGTGGCACGTTTCATGTAGGAAAGTCAGGAAGAACCAGATGATGTGGTCAGGAGAATTAATCAATTAATAGAATCAGAGGAAACACGGAATCAAGTGAGTCAGAGGTTAACAGAATATCAGGAGAAAATGAAACATGTATTTGACCAGCACGCAAAAGACAGGAAATTTCAAATTGGGGAATTAGTTCTCAGGTGGGATATCCGGAGGGTTGAAAAAGGAAAGCATGCTAAATTCGATCCACTTTGGTTTGGCCCGTTCAAAATTGCAGAACAGAAGGGCAATCATACATTCATGTTGGAAAATCTACAAGGTGATTTGCTGGAGGCCCCTGTGAATGGCCAATTTCTTAAGCCCTATTTTCAGTGTTGACGCAGGCAAAGGCCACCTGGTGTACCATATTCTAAATTAGTTTCTGTTTTATTTTCGTTTTTGTTTAGATAATGTGGGCATTGGAATGAATTACAAGTGAAAAGTACGAAATGCCGGAAAGCAGAGGTTACATACAGGTGATCATGAAGGTCTGCAAGTTCTCGACACGTCCCCAGAGGAACGCTCCATCCCCAGCTGGAGCTGATGTTGTTCATGCCAACCACCATTTAAATTTTCGGCCTATCGCTCCATATAAACCTTTCAAATTTGACTATAGTGGCCAAAAATTCCATATATTTCCTATCATTACCCTTGCTGCCCAGAAAATACATTAGACAGAGGTTTAAATTCACAATTTAAATTTATATCGGGCCCAGCCCTGGGGATCTCAGCCCCCTTTGTTTTAATTCCCATGTGATCCGGGTGCAAAACCGTGCGCCAGGACGAAAGGGGCTTAACGTTCAAAACTCTGGGGGTACTTGTGGCCGTTCGATCCAAACCCAATCAACGGAGCGGAGTTTATTTAACTGTGGTGGTCCCCACCGCGCCTTCCCGCGAGCACTGTGAAAAAACCACTGGTTTCATTCCACACCACCTATCCGAGGCTGGCGGTATTTCCCGCAGACCCAGCGATTCCATACGCTGGGTGATGCGTGTCCCGGCGTATGATTCCCAAACTGCCCATTTCGTGCGTTAATGATCATATCAAAGACACGCAGCGGAATTCATGTTAACCGTCGGATCTGCCAGCCTCCATCTAACGGTGATCAATCTCCGAAACTGCACGTGATTTAATCCAAGTTCATCGCGCCCATGGCCCACCTGATCATCGCCCCAGATGCATTCATAGCCGTGGATCTTACTTTAAAATCGAGCGATCGGTATCAAAATTCCCCGGTTGACTAAGTCCACCTCCACGTCACAAGTTCTACGTCGCCCTTCCCATACAAGTCTTTTGTCTGTCCACGTGTCATCTGCTTTCCTCTCCACTATTCACGCATTCCACTTACGTGTCGTATCTCAGTGTTTATATTATTTATCTTAGCCTCGTTCATTCATCATTGTCCACTGTATTATCTTTTTTTCACCCCTCATTCTTCCATCATTTATCTGTGCTTTCCGCCACCCTGTGCCTCCTCGCCATTTTTCCCAGTTCACATCATCATTCCATGGTCATACCTGCTCCCACCGCACCTGTGTATGGTTTCCTCTAACGCATTTATGGATTTTGCAGGTTTATGTCGAAAGGGAGCTACCTCAATTCACTGCCCCTATTGCCAGAGGTCAATAGCACCGCCATCGACAGTCTCCGAGGAAGAAATTTAAGAGAGAAGCTGGGGGTAGCTGCTGTGATATGAATTCTTTAATGGAAACGGAAATAAAATCCATTGAACCCTAAAGGTGCATTCAGAGGAAGATTACGCAGCAAGAAATATTAATGGGCCAGCATAAAAATATCAGAGAAAGATCAAGAGATGCAGCACCCTGCATTAAAGGTCTGGGGTTTAAATTCAAAGATAGAGGGCCGAGAGTACTATGCACAACCACAAGCTATCTCAAGGCTTTACGGCAGCAGATTTTTCTCTTTCAATAAAAGGCAGAACATTGTATATTTTAATATTTGTGTCCTATTTATAAGGAGATTTTCATCGCAGCATTTATTTCCGGAGGTAGATTACAAAGTACAGTTAATTATATTTAGTCATTCGCAGTGTGGGCGCGAATGTTTTCCGCCATTTTTTTCAAATCAAATCATTAAATGTGCTCCATCTACCTCCTTCTCTAGAATTCTCTATCTTTTCTATAAAAAACCAGAAAAAAGACATTGTAAGGGTTCCAGATTTCTATCAGCTAACTGTGCAGTGAAAGGCTTTTTTATGCATCTTGTAAAGTTTCTGTATGAAGGCTCAGAGCCCGTAGGGTCTCAGTGAGGAGGAGTTATAACTGTATTGAGGATTCTGGTCTTTGGTATCCCACAGTATGTAATATTTTCTTATGTGTTAATATAATATCTCATTTCATGCTATTTATATTCCTGCATCATGTTCTAGAATGCGAGTGGCTCACTGGTCTTAAGTAAGGATTCATCCTAGTTGGTGCCCATACTTGGATTAGTCAAGCGCTTTAAATAGGCCTAGTGATGATATACTGTTCCATGTTCATTTCATCCATATTTTCTGCTATATTAGTTACTTGAGGAGGGTGCTTTTAAAACGCCATTGTCATGTATGGATTCTTAGTTGGATAAGCCCATATGTGGTTTTGTTGTGTATCCGGGTATCAGCCTCATGCTAACTAGTATCTTCTTCATGTTTCTTCACTGCATCCACTTTCTGATATTTGATTTCTGTGGCATATTATTTGAACTAGCCCTCTTTGCAGTAAGCTGTCTCTTAACTGTCTGATGCTTTTGTATTGGAGTTTTGCATGCTGTTCCTACATTATTCTTATCTTTGTATCAGCTTCTAAGAGAGTTTGGTTCCATTTAAACTAATTTCCTTGTTTTGCAAGAGATAGTAAGAGAGATTTTGGATTGAAAACCCAAGCTATATTGTGAGCTTCTTGCTATGTTAAGATGTCCTAGGCACTGGTCTATAGCAACTCTAGGCTGTCTCTAGGGGTGAAAAAATTGTCCACAACAATAGACATGTTTAATGCTATTCCTTTTAGCTCTTGTCGTCATTGGTCATATCTGGTTCACTTAGTTCATTTTAATTACTTGTATTGTTTTTTATCTTCTCAAGTTTTCCTGAGTACTACCGGTGCCAATAGTCAGGATAAAGATATTTTCCACTGTTCTGATGTTATTTATCCCCAACATGTTCCTCTTGCCTATTATGAGTACAAAAATTGTTTTGCACACCCTATGAGAGTTAAATTAACTGAGATGAAAGTAGGTATGATTTCGGAAGAGCATGTTAGAACATTGAGGCTGACCGAGGAGCATAGTATTGGGAGTTGGTTTTTATTTCCTAATTATACCGTAATTTGTTTATGTGGATTCAACAAGCAACATTTTCAGTTTCCCAGGTATGTGTCAAAATTACTATTTGCTTACAAAGTACTTAGGCATAAAATGATAGAAAATGAATCCCATTTTGTTTCTAACGAAAAAGGAGCATTATTTAGTTTTCCATATGCTATCCATCCTTTAATTGCAATGAATAAAAGTGTAGTTGATGCTTTGGAAATGAGATGTTGTCTTTTTGTTTTCTGTAGGATTATTTCTGGCATTATGATCCCCTCGACATCCTCTAAGGATTGAAAAATAATGTTGGATTATCATCCTATACTCATGAGAAGAGACCAGAAATATAAATGTTATAAAATTCTGCGGTTCTTCTCGATGAAACTGCACAATTAGCAACATTTACAGGAATGAAAGAAGAAACCACCCAAATTGGCTTAAGTAACTCTGAAGTACAACTACAGGAAGGGGATCTAGAACTTGTGGTTTCTGTTTCCACTACTCCTGAATCTAAGAGAAAATAAGATAGCTTAACTCCACCCGATGTGGCTCAATGAATCAAGCAAAATTAAAATGACGTGGATGTTGACATGTTCGAACAACAAGTCGAAAAACTAAATCGGGAGATTCAACAGACCTTGGAGGACCTAAAACCCAAGAATTCAAGGATGTAAGCATGATTTTAATGAGCATAAGGAAATTATGGTGACCAATGTGGAGTTGGCAGTATTTTCAGAGCAGTCTCAATCAATAGACACCTCAACTCTAAAGGTGATGATCCCAAGGGTGGACCTCGATTCATCTTTGCTACATAATTTGAGGAAAATGTTTTAAATCTTATGGTCGTCCAACCATAGATTGGGGAAAATCACTAGATTCTAGGCTCTAGAACCTCTTCCCTAGCCATTACCCTAGGAAGGGTGTAAGATATGGATGTTATTAACCTATACCAACAGGCAGGGGAAATTGTGGCACGGAGACTACTCGATTCCACCGTTAGGAACCTAAATTTGCAAGCGATGTTTGAGAAAGTTTCTGAACAATTACATGTCGCACGTATGGCTCTAAAAACAAAGACTAACCGGATAAAGGAGTAGAGGATATATTCGTCGAAAATTTTACCAACCTAAAGACACTGGGCCTATTAAGACACTGTTGGAGGAAAAAGAAAAAGAAATCAAATCTCTTCAATAAATACTTAAGATCCCTGATCATGATCCTCATGTCCTGATCCAGGATTTTCAAAGGAAATAAGAGGTTGAAGCTCGCCTCCAAGACATGGAAGTATCCTTGTGGCTTAAGGAAGAAGAGCGACATAACACTCTCAAACAACTAGAATTACTAAAGGTGGAATCTCGTGAAAAAGAAGAACGTCATATGAAAATCTTGGCAGAATACAAAAATTTGATCGATCAAGCTATTTGTTCTGCCCCGACATCTAACACATAAGATTATACACTATTACATGTTAAGATAACCCAACTAGAACAGGAACTAGAATCGGTCCAAGGAGAGAGGACAAGGGCTAACCATAAAACAAAAGTGTTGGTGGGTCAGAAAAATGCAGAGATAAAATAGATTCAGGCTGCCCTGAAAGACACGCATAATGAAAATAAATCTTTAGAGGAAGTCCTCTGAGTCACTATAATAGGGTGAAAAGTTCTAGTGAAATCCAAAGGAGAAATCTATAGTTGGATCTAGCAGAATATCTCCACCGTTAAAGCTTATGTGGACATACTCTCACATTACGAAAAGGGCATGATACAGAGTGTGAGGTTAAATTATAAGGCCACAACTACTGCAATTGATTAAAGGCTAAAATAAATCGAATCCTTTATCAATCTCATCAATACTTTATAAGATGACATTCTGACAGGGCTAGAGTTACCTCCCAAAGATCAATGTGTTTTCTCCCTCTACATGTTAAAGGAGAAACATGTTGCCATACAAGTAATGTAGGAGGAATTCGATAAAGTCATTAAAGAGATAAATGATTTCAGGATAGACTGGAATAATCTCGAGAGGTTTGGTGTGCCTTCAATCTGGAGCAATGTTAATTGCTTAATATCTTGGGAAAGCTTCTACGATGAGCTAAAAAATATAGAATAATATCTGGGATGTCTAGCCATGCAGGGTATGGAAGCGATATCCTCTTTAACGGTTATAAATGGTCTTTACAGGGATTTTACCATTCTAGCTGGGATAAATGGGATTATACAAAATATCCCTACTATTTGGTATCATATTAGATCCCAGTTGGTAGTGGTAATCACCAAATGTACAAATGTACCCTAGTTAGCTACCCCTGATTAGGACAAATTGGTTAAGTTGAAGAATCACTTCAAACGAAACCTAGTGGTAGAAAAACTCTATACCATGTTGCAAGCCATCGAGCTAGTTCAACCAATGCAGTTGGTGACAGAGTAACGAGAGGATTGGGGTGAAATCCCTTTGATTACCATGCAAGCACCAGCTATCAAGATGCGTGGAGCCCACTCATTCTCCCCCGCCGGCTCATCGAAGAAAGTCAAACCCTCCAAACCACGGAGGTGACATCATGAATAGTTATTCCATTTAAATTTATTTTATTTCCATTTAAATTTGAATTTGTTACATTTCAAACAGTTACTAAGACAATTATCTTTTAAAACTATTATTTAAAACCCTATTTCTCATTATGGGGGGTTGTTGACGGAAGTGATAAATTTTCTAGTTTATGTAAAATTATTTGTACATGTTGTACAATTTTATTTTCTATATCTGAAATTGATTATCACTAATTGAATAAGCCTTGTTTTTTATTTGTTTATTTTCATTCGGCAATTGCATAGCTAAATCAGAGGCTTGTCCTCGTTTAGGAAATAATCTTTTCGGTTTCAATGCTCTGATATATATTATTGAACGTAGGATTGGATGATTTATGCTCTATCGTTGTCAACCAAAATCTTCTGTTTTTCTTTGCAATGATTTACGCTCTATATTAGCAAATACTATGTGTTTGTTATAACTTGTTCAATTTGGATAACACTATAGTTTTAGAATTATAAAGTTTTGTTGTGTCTTTATGGATTATAACTTCAATATTTATTATTTTATGTGTCCATCTGTTAAGGTTTCAAGCTGTTTAGTCAATTTAATGTCTTAAATTTCTTACATAAATTATCAACTGAGGTTTGTAAACTGATGAAGTGTGGTGCACTATATGTGCTTAGTTAACCTTCTTCTTACTTCGTTGTATGTATTTTTTATGTTGTTTTTGAGGGTTTTGTTCTTTATATCTAAGAGTGTTAATCTAAAAACTATGAGAGAAATCAAATGAATCCTAATGAATTTTAAGAAGGAAGAAAATGAAGTGTTCCTAAGTTAAACTAATTTACATAAAAATGAATCAAATATTTACTGACTGGTTAGAATCTGATCTGAAAAACACAGTATCTATTCTAATGACTTCTAATTTAACATTAGTCCTATTCCATGGATATAAACTTTATAACTGAAATTGAAATTGCAATGCTATTCTAAGTGAAAGAAGATTCAAAAGAAAACAACTAATGTATGTTTAGTTAGTCTGACATTCAATATGAAGTGTCACCCTCTTGAGATGATATGTAAGAAACCAATTACACCTTAGTTTCTAACGTTCTAGAAAAGCAAGTAAAAGTGTGTAGAGGAAAACGTAATAATTGCATGAATAAAATATTTAATTGTTTAGTTTAGAAGTATGATAAAATCATCTTCTTGAAATGACTTTTTAGAACATCCAACAATGCAATTAAATGAGGATCTAAAAACAAATGTGAAAGCATGAAAAGTTAAAGCTCAACTGATTGTAAAACACTAATGTATGTTTGATTACTCCAACATTCAATATGAAGTATTATCCTCTTGACATGATGTGTAAGCAACCAATTATACCTTAGTTTCTAATTTCCTAGAAAAAAAACAAGTAAAGTGTGTAGAGGAAAAACTCAATAATTGTATGAATTAGATATTCAATCATTTAGTTTAGAAATGTGATAAAATCATCTTCTTGAAATGGATTTTAAGAATATCCAATGACACAATTAATCGATAGTTTTAATCTAAGAAAATAAATAACAGAACAGTAAAGAAAACTAAATAAATGTGAATTCTTATTACTTCAAACTTAATCCAATTTGAAAATAGATAGATCTATCCTCACGAAATTTTTTAGAAGAATAATGAGTACACAGTTATTCTATTAATGCTAAGAAAACATTCATGATTTAATTCTATGCTACTGATCAAAACTGTGATGTAATATTAATCTACTCAGAAAACATAATTGACAAAACAGAGTAAGGAATTTAAACTAAAATAATGAATGAAAAAACTCCTCCTATGCAGGGGCCCTCTACAACAAATTCGGTTGAGATCCTAGATTTTTATATACACACTTAAGCAATCACTGGTACCATGAACACGATCCTTGTATTATAATAGAATGGAGTTTTAAAACAAAACACATCGTTTCAGAAAAAAAACTTAATCTCTGTTTTGTACAACTAGTATTTATATAAAACAAACATAACTTTTATGAGCTAATTTTGCCTACAGGTGGTTAATATTAAGAATTATAGAATTGGAGTTTGAATGTTTAACTCTTGATTTGGTACGATAGAGAAAATCAAGAGTTCTTCTGTTCTCGGCTTATGTCCTTTGACCGGACTTTGACCATGATCTCAGGCATCCTTTTTATCGATCTTGATCAAGTAGATAGGACGAATCTATGTGTAGATTATTCTGAAAATGCCTATGTGGCTCATTTCTCCATTTGATCCTTGGAACCTGTCAGACCATTAAAGTAGCTGCGGAACTAGCGATTAGCTGCAGAATAGGCTGCGTTCTGTAGCCAAATTACAAAAATCCATCCGAATAGCAAGAACATCAGAATATAACATGGAAATCATTTAAATGCATTCCTTGAGACAAAACATGACATTTATCATTGATTGGAGACTATGAACTTATGAGAAAGTAAGGGAAAAAAGTGAGAAAGGATGTTAGAGAGAGGATAATTTTGAGGTTCAACGTACCCCCACTGAGAATTCATTGCATGTCTTCATGCAATTTACCAAAAATGTGAATTTTCCTCTCTTACAACATTTGTTCAGACACTTCTGCTAACACATCCAATTTCCTTTTTTTGCTTTTCTTTGAAGTGATTTCCATCCTGGGCTTCCTCATAAGGAGCTTGTATTTGAGATTAATGACTGCCTTGTTTAGTGACTTGTTCTTTCTTTTCAACTTCCTATTATTTTTGTACCATAGTCCTAAATGTAGAATGGTATTGTCACTAATTACCTTTCCAACTTGTTCTGTTTCTTCAAGGCTTCATTCTCCTGTTTAGTATGCCTATTCAATATCTCTAGTTATAAATTTCCTGTTTGAGAGTATCAACTAGAGGTTCTTGTGGATTGATATGAGGTTCTAGATTCACTGTTGCATTTCTCTTCTCTAGTGACTCTATTTAATCATATATTTCTTGTTGTACTAGGTCCATTCCTGGAGATTTTCTGCTAGGACTACCTTCAAAATTATGAATAGGTTAATTTTGAGGACTATGTGGAGGAGAAATATTGACAGGAGATGGTATTGGAGTTTCTTCATCTAAAATTATAAACTCTGTCTCTTTTGGTAGTGTTTTCTTCATCGAACCTCGGAGTCTGGAGCTCCTTCTCAGCTGTAGAGGATTTACATTTTCCTCACTTGTAATCTTGCTCCTCTTTCCTATATTACCTCTTGTATTGACTTTTCTTTCTGTTCTATGTCAGTTCTACAGAGATGAGCTTTTCATCATTTTTCTGAAATGAAGATACAGGTCTGTCTTCAATGTTTGTATCAACCCTCTTCCTTCTACTCTTTTTAACATTGTCTTCTTTAGGTTGCTCTGGTACTTCTTGGAAATGGTTTCCGATAAGAAAATTCTCCCAGGAATCTCCTATAATTTTTAAATGGAACTCAACAAGTATTTTATCAACCCATGATGGTGCATATTGTTATCTATAAACTGTATTATCTTCTGCACATTTGTAGACATTTTTTAAAGCTATTCAGTAAAAATAAGGGAAGATTTATTTCACCATTCTCTAAGAAATTCATCAAAAATAGAATATGATATACATACATGCAGCCAAACTTTCCTTCAAAGGTAATAAATTTCTGTAAAACCAAGAGCATGTTTCTCTATTCATTTTTAAGAGTTGAGCCGGGGATACCTTTTTTGAAAATAGAAACATCCATACTTGGGTTTTTGAGGATAAATTTCCATGATTCATTGTGAGATTCCTTGTTTTTGAACCACCTTTCGCCAAACCTTGGGAGTTCTGTGGCTTTGGATATGAATGTCTCAGTAATTTTGAACTTGATGTCTCCAATTTCTACTTCTGTGCCATCAAAAGACATAACAAAAGACTTTGTGATATCTTTGTGAAAAACATCGAATTTCTCCATGAATTTGAGCCATCTAGATTTCTGTAACATTTCCTTGACCTGAGGATATCCTTCCATATATTTTTTTCCCACTAGTTCTGTTCTAACTATCAGTCCCATGCCTTTTATTATGAAGAGTCTAACCTTCAGAATTATCCTTCTCTATTATGAAATGAATTGGATTACGGATTTGATGAAAGGCATCAAGGGTTTGTAGGAATAAATAAGTGATATGGATTGGGGTTTTGAAGAAACATAGATGGATATGTCATGTCAATAGGTCATAATCGTTAATCATAAATGGGGGAGTCTATTGTGTACCATTATAAAACATAATGCAGATGATGTGGCCAATTTATGGTATGATGGAAATCTCAATTAAATCAAATGATGTTATGTCAAGGTAGCATATGATCATCCATATTACACATGCTAATGTTTTGACCTTGCTATTAAAATAAATTTTTTCAAATTTACCTTTAGAACTAAACTTTTCGTTGTCATTTCTTTGGTGTTGATTCTTAAGGTACCTTTTAGCATGTTGGTCTTCAAATGTAGTCCTTCAATTTCCTGTATTCATCACTTTTTAGTAGGTTGTATAAATGTGTCAGAGCGGCTGAATGAAATGGAATATGGTTGCAGATTATGGAATTAGCTGCAGAATGGAATCGACTGCAGAGTGTAATTCGTTGCAGAATGTGGAATCGGCTTGCAGAATGAAATCAGCTACATAATGTAATTAGCTGTAGAATGGAATGTAACCATGAAATGGAATATGACTGTGGGATAGAATGTAACTGTAAAATGGAATATGACTATGGAATGGAATGAAACTGTAAAATGGAATATGACTGTGGAATGGAATGAAACTGCAGATTATGGGCCGCAAAAATGGAATTGAATGTAGTTTTGTATTACTACTTATTGTAGAAAAGAAATGGAAAATATAGGATGTCAAAAATATCTAATTTTCACCTTGTATTTTCTGTATAAGGATGCAAATCATTGATTGGTTTTCATACTTATACACTTTTTTTTTTGTTATATATATATTTTTTATAGGAAAAACAAAATCTAAGTTAGTGAAGAAGAATAATTATTCTTCACTAAATTCATATCAATATTATCTTAGAAAATCTTGATAAACTCTTCTCTTGAAATTGGTTTATGATATACTTTCAACCGATGACCATTCACAAGAAGAGGTACCTTTTCTTCATCAATTGTCCTTATCTTGATTGCTCCATTGTCAAAGACTTTTTCAATCTCATATGGCCCAAGCCAATGAGTATGAAACTTTCCTTGAAAATATTTGAATTTTGAATTGAGAAAAAGTGCCCAATACCCTGCTTGAAACTTCTTCTCCTTAATATATATATCGTGCCATTTAGCCCTTTTCTACTGGACTATATTGATTCTTTGAATTGCATCTTGCCTAATTTCATCAAGCTCATTGAGTTGCTCCAATCTATGTTTCTGTGCTTTTGATAAAGCAAGTCCCAATTGGACTGCCATCTTGAAGGTTCGAATCTGAAATTCTATAGGGAACATGACTTGCTTTCCATAAACAAGTTCATAGGGAGTATGTCCTATTTTATTCCTCCATGTAGTTCTGTAGGCCCATAAGGCTTCAGGAAGCCTTTCTGCCCAATCTCTTCTGTGTATATGTACATTCTTAGTGAGAATTTCTTCAATCACTTTATTGGTAGACTCTACTTGACCATTTGATTATGGATGATAAGGAGTATACTTTATGTGCTTGATCTTGTAATCTTCCACGAGCCTTTTCACCAACTTGGATGTAAAATGAGATCCTTGATCTATCACAATTTCTCTTGGAACACCAAAACGAGTGAATATATCCTCAAAAATAAAATTAACTATAGAACCTTCATTAGCAAAAGGTAGTGCTTTGGCCTCTACCCATTTAGTGACATAATCAGTACATACCAAACTATATTTCTTTTCTTTAGATGGTGGATTGATTGGTCCAACAAAATCCAAGGCCCATTTTTCAAATGGTTTTATGAGTACCTGAGGTTGCAATGGAATTTCATCTAATGGAGCAGGTTTTCCTATTCTTTGGCAGCTGTCACACTTTTTGACATATTCTTTGGTATCTCTAAAGATGTATGGCCAATAATGTCCCAAATGAAGGATTTTATAGGTTGTTCTCTTATCAACAAAATGTCCACCACAAGTTTCATCATGACATGCCTTAAGAATTTCAGGCATTTCATCTTCTCGAACACATCTTCTGATAATGAGATCTGGACCTATTTTATACAGTTCATTAGTAATCCATGAGTACCTTTCACTTATTTGAAAAATTTTTCTTTTCTCCTTAGGAAAAAAATGTGAAGGTACTTTTCTTGTGACTAAGTAATTAGTAATATCTGCAAACCAAGGAGTTTTAGTAGTTATTGAAAAAATATATTCATTAGGAAATTTATCCTCAACTGGAGTGTCATTTTTGATATTTTGAATTCTAGACAAGAAATCAACAACTGTGTTTTGTTTTCTAGGTCGGTCTAGAATGGTGATGTTGAATTCTTGCAGGAGTAATAACCATCTTGTAATTCCACCAGTAGTAATATATTTATTCATTAAGTATCTAATTGCAGAGTGATCTATATGAACAAAGGTTTCATAGCTTGAAATATAATTTCTAAATTTGTTGATAGCATGGACAACAACTAATAATTCATTTTTAGTTACAGTGTAATTTAACTCAGTGGGAGTCAAATTCTTGCTTCTGTAATAGATGGCATAGGGGATCAAATATTTTTGTCCTAATACAACTCTGAGAGCTGTATTTGAAGCATATGTTGAAATGTGAAAAGGCAATTTCCAATTTGGACCTCTTAAGATGGGTGCTTCAGAAATTTTTGTTTTTAAAGTTTCAAATGCCAATTGGAAATCAGGATTCCAACTAAATTCACTATTTTTGGTAAGTAACTTGAAGAGTGGGGATGCTATTTTAGTGAAATTTTCTATAAATCTCCTATAATATACTATGAATCCTAGAAAACTTCTAACATCCTTTTGACAACATTGAATTGATAGTTTGGAGATGACTTCAACTTTAGATGTATCAACTTTAATTCCATCTCCCGAAATGTGATGTCCTAAAACAATCCCTTTTGTAAACATCATAAAAAAAATTTCATGACTTAGTGAAAGGTTTCCTTCCTTACATCTTTTAAGAACCTTTTCCAAATATTCTAAGCTTCTTCAAATGAATTCCCATAAACTGTAAAGTCGTCCATGTACACCTCTACACAATCATGTATTAGATCAGATAAAATTCCTAGTACTACCCTTTGGAATGTTGCCGATGCATTGCACAATCCAAAAGGAAGTACTCGGTAGGCATAAGTCCCCCATGGACAGGTGAATGTGGTCTTATCTTGGTCTTCAGGTGCTACCTGAATTTGATTGTAACAACTAAAACCATCCAAAAATGAGAAATACTTCTTACCTGCTAATGTATCCAATACTTGATATATAAAGGGTAAAGGAAAATGATCTTTTAGGGTAGCTTTATTCAATTCTTGATAATCAATGCATACCCTCCATTTACCATTCTTTTTTGGTACAATCACTAAAGGGGAAACCCACTGACTGTCTGAAATTGGGTAAATGAAGTTCACATTCAACATATTTTGTAACTCTTCTTTCACGATTTATCTAAGATTTGGATTCATCCTTCTTTGAGGTTGTTTGATAGGTTTACAATTTTCCTCAATATAGATGTGATGTATACAAGTCTTAGGACTGATTCCTTTCATGTCAGTGTATTCCCATGCATATGCAAAAGAATGTTGTTGTAATGTTTTGATTAACTTTTCTTGTTGTAATCTCTCCAAGTTTTTGTTTATGTTCAAAGTTTTTCCTGGAAATATTTCAACTGTAGAGCTACCAAATTCTTCCATAGAATGAAGAGATATCTACCTAGATGAAAAATATTCAATATTGCATTTTTCTTGAAATTGATCAGGTTCATCTTCCGAGGATGATTCAAAATTTTCTATTGAATTTAAGATTTGACTATCTTCACTAATGGTTGAAATAGTAAAGAGAGGCTGTATATCATTGTAATAATCAATCCATTCTTTGTCATCTAACCTCATGATTTTTTTTTTTTTCTTTTTTTTTTTTCTGGAGGATATCGAGTGAATTTCTTTGTTGATTTACCATCAGAGATATACATGTCACCAGATCTATAGCTAATGAAAGCATCAGTTGTAGCCAACCAAGGTCTTCCTAATATAAGTGGATGTCCTCTTATATTGTTCTTAGGAGTTAAGATCATAAAATCAATAGTATACTCCCAAGAGTCTAGGGATACCGAAATATCTTCTAACACACCATTTGGCTTGATTGCTGATATGTCTGCTAATTGTAGTAATGCAGGTGTATACAGAAGATTAGGAAGTTTGAGCTATTCCATGGTTTGTTTGCTCATGATGTTTATTGATTCTCCTAAATCAATCAATGTATTTGGAATTTCAACACCATGGATATTTGGTTTTACAACTGGACTTCTTGGATCTAAATATTTTTGTATGGCAATTTTTCCCATCATTATGTCTGCAATTTTTCCTACTAGCTGAATTCTCTTTATTTCTTTTGTTTTTCTTCCTGGCTTCTTCATGCTCAACTCTTTTATTGTTTTGGTTAGAATTGAAATCTCTTTAATGGCCTATAACAAAGGGATTTTGATGCATAAAAATTTCAATTCATCTAGAAAATCATAATTGGGCAACATAATATGATTTTCCACCCCTTTATCAACTTGTAATCTTTCAAGAAAAGGAGGTTTAGAAGTAAATACTAATGGTTGCTCTGTGATAGGAGTTGAGTTTACTGATTCTTTTTGTTTTTCATTTTCAGAATTCTAGTTTTGAAGAGATTTTACTTCCTCAAAACTTTTATTTGGCTGTAGAGAATCTTCCTCAAAATTATCTTGTTCTTGAATAACTACAAAAGGCTTTTTATTTTTCTAGTATCTTACTAGATCTAAGTTGGACATCATTGAGATATAGATGGGTAATAATGTAGGTTGGAAATTGCTGTCCTTCTATCATATAAGTATTTTGAAGATTTTTATTATTGGGGTTTGGTAATGGTTGGGCAGGTAGTTGATTTGGTCTTTGTGGAAACGGTAATGAAAGTTGTGGATTTTGGTTTTTGGAGTTGGGGTTGTTGATTTTGTTGGGGAGGATAGTTTGGATATGAAGGAGGATATTGATAGTATTGAGTGAATCTTCCATATGGATTTTTCATTCCTTGTGCCCAAGATTGGGATTGAGGTTGACATTGAGGCCAAGGTTTATGCCAATAATTCCAATTATTTGGTGGGGGCTGAGTATACATTTGATTGTTAAAGCCTTGAGTTTGTGGCCCCTGCCATGGTCTTCTAGAGACAAAGAAAAGAGATTATGTTGGATTTGAGGTTGTTTCTTCTTAGAAAACAACCTTAAGACCTAGAATTGAAGGGAAACTCTTAGTTTCATGACCTTCTGAACAAATCATACAGGTCTCTATGACTTTTTCATCAAGAGGACATTATCTTAAGGCATGCTTCTTTATACATTTAGGACATAAAATAGCTAAAGCATCAGTCTCGAATTTCTTCTTGTTTTGTAATTTAAGGGTGTCTATATATTCACTAAGACTCCCTAAAATATCTATTTTAAATTCATCAAGCATGTTTCCAATTTCTTCCCTACTTATTGTTCTAGTTGCAGATTTATTTACTCTAGCAAGAGAAGGATCTCTTGGACTTTTCCCAGTTTTTGCTTTTCCCCTTGAAAGATGAATACATAATTTAGCAATGTTGGGCAATGGGATTTGAGAGATATCCCCCTTACCCATCATGTTGAGGATGTATATCCATTGATCTCTAATGGCTTTTAATAAAAGAGATTTTAAAGTATCTTGATCTAAATTATCCATTTTTTCTCTTTTATGTTATAATTGAACCTTTCAATTAAATCCTTCAAATTCTCATCCTCTTTTTGCATCATTTTAAATAATTCATCCTTGTGATTGATGGGTATGCAATAATCCAAATACCTTTCTAAAAATGCTTGCTTCATGTCATTCCATGTTCTGATAGACGGAGTGATTAAACCCATGAACCATTTAAAAGATGCTTCTTTCAATGTTGAAGGAAACAAATTATGTTTTTGAGAGCCTTGTAAATAATCATAATTTCTGCACAAGACTTCAAATTCAAACAAAAAGGTTTCAAGATTTTCACTTTTTAATCCATTAAAATTTAGGAGGATAGAAGGTGAGATATTTTTCATTGTGGCATTTGTCTCTCCATCAACTGTAGGGAATCCAAAAGAACTATCAATTTCCCTATTTCTTTTGCCTCCTCCTGCATTCTCTCTACATCTTCCTCTACCTCCTCCAAACATTACATTTTCTCCATTTAGAATTTATCCTTCTCCTTCTCCTCCTTTTTCTCTTCTTTCCATTATATATTTTTCAAAGCTAATATAAGATTCAACCTGCAAGGTTAAATTTTCTTCCTATGGCTCTTCTATCAATGGTATGTTGAAGAAAGGTTCTTCCTCTTCCTCTCCACTAGGAATTTCTAACTCTTCAGCTAAAATATGTTCTCTCGTAGAGGTGAAAAGGGTTATTCCTTCTATTGGAGATCTAGGATCTTCTTCCTCTAAGACTAACTCAGTGGATGAAGTAGGAGATCCTCCTAATTGGATTTCTGACCTTAGGAATTCAGGAAGTCTATGTCTAGTGAAGTATGGAATATGAGTTTGAGATGGAGGTGTATCACTTCATGGTCTTGGTGGAGTGAGTGGTGTTGTAGGAATTAAAATCTTGCCTCTAGCTATGAATCTACACCTAGAATCTCTTTCTCTATGCATATCATTTTTTTTAAATGTAAGAAATGAGGCTATCTAATTACACTTCCTCGGCAGTAGCGCCAAAATGTTTAGTCAATTTAAGGTCTTAAATTTCTTACATAAATTATCAACCGAGGTTTGTAAACTGATGAAGTGTGGTGCACTATATGTGCTTAGTTAACCTTCTTCTTACTTCATTGTATGTATTTTTATGTTGTTTTTGGGGGTTTTGTTCTTGATATCTAAGAGTGTTAATCTAAAAACTATGAGAGAAATCAAATGAATCCTAATGAATTTTAAGAAGGAAGAAAATGAAGTGTTCCTAAGTTAAACTAGTTTACATCAAAATGAATCAAATATTTATTGACTAGTTAGAATATGATCTGAAAAATAGAGTATCTGTTCTAATGACTTCTAATTTAACATTAGTACTTTTCCATGGATATAAATATTATAATTTAAATTGAAATTGCAATGCTATTCTAAGTGAAAGAAGATTCAAAAGGAAACAACTAATGTATGTTTAGTTACTCCGGCATTCAATATGAAGTGTCACCCTCTTGAGATGATGTGTAAGAAACCAATTACACCTTAGTTTATTACGTTCTAGAAAAGCAAGTAAAAGTGTGCAGAGGAAAACTCAATAATTGAATGAATAAAATATTCAATCATTTAGTTTAGAAATATGATAAAATCATATTCTTGAAATGAATTTTTAGAACATCCAACAATGCAATTAAATGAGGATCTAAAATCAAATGTGAAAGCATGCAAAGTTAAAGCTCAACTGATTGTAAACAACTAATGTATGTTTGATTACTCCAACATTCAATATGAAGTATTATCCTCTTGAAATGATGTCTAAGCAACCAATTATACCTTAGTTTCGAATTTCCTAGAAAAAACAAGTAAAGTGTGCAGAGGAAAAACTCAATAATTGTATGAATTGAATATTAAATCATTCAGTTTAGAAATGTGATAAAATCATCTTCTTGAAATGAATTTTAAGAACATCCAATGACACAATTAATTAATAGTTTTAATCTAAGAAATTAAATAACAGAATAGTAAAGAAAACTAAATAACTGTGGATTCTTATTGCTTCAAACTTAATCCAATTTGAAAATAGATAGATCTATCCTCACGAAATGTTTTTAGAAGAAAAATGATTACACAATTATTCTATTAATGCTAAGAAAACATTCATGATTTAATTCTATGTGTTGACACCTAATCCTATGGGATGGGTGTGGATATGTAATTTTGTATAATAAATAATAGTAGGAAATAAGGAAGGCCAAGATTCATTGGGAGATGAATCCCAATAGCCTCACCTCCATCTATAAATGCATGTACATTCTTCAGCTAATACACATTCTGATTTGAGGAGTTACCTCCTGGTTTGACATGGTATCAGAGCCAGTCCCACTATTGGCATTTCTGCCTGTGGTGTAACTCCCTCTCCTTTGCTCAGTCAGTTTTTTAATAATAGTTTTTGCTGCTCCTACTTATTGCTATACTGTTATTCTGCATTTTTTTTTATCTCTGCATAGCTCTGACATTTGCAGCTCCTGCAACTCCTGAAGATTATGCAATCTTGCAGTTCCTGGAACACTGCAAATTGCAGCCCCCCTCTGCAATCCTGCAAAGATCCCATTCCTAATTTTTTTTTGTAACAGGCCTCTCGGCCTCCCTCTCTCCATCGCTCATACACTCACGCCCCCTCACTTCTATCTCTCCCTGCATTCCCACATTAATACCATTCTTCCCTTCATAATTCTGCCCCTCCATCAGCATACAATACGCCCTCCCCGCGCTGTTATTAACACCACCACTGCATTAGGATATATAACAGTTAACTCGCTCTCAGCGCCTCTCCTCACGCAGACTGCGCACTCCCCTCCTGTGCTGTCTGCGCACGCCACCTACATACATGCAGACCCCACCCCTGTCGACCCTCCCCGCTTGTATACTGCATCGAATATATGCTGTCACACCATTTATATATCTATTGCAAATGCCTCCACGCTGTTTTTAATACACACCGACTGTAATTCCACCACAGAAAATGCCTCCACATACAAACACCGACATATTATGGACTCAGTTTATGGCATGTGTTTGTCATATATATATAGAACACTGTCTGCCGATACATTTCCCGTGGCCTATCATATATATATAGAACGCTGTTTGGTCGACTATCCCACTATAAAACACTGCCCTTCAACATTTATACGTTGTCACATATATACAACGCTACCACCATATTAATACACTGTCTCTTTTATATTTCCGCCCCTCCATACCGCCCTTCATACATTCCATACCGCCTTCACATATATAATACATCGTTTGGTTATATACAATACCGCTCTGTCAACTCCATTATTACCGCCTTCTATACATCTCCAGCGCTGTCATACCCATTACAACGCTTCTCTCCCATCTCCTATATGCCCTTCATAATATTCATTACTGCCCATTTTTTACGCCCTTCCCATCTTTCAATACCACCCACACCATTCTTAACAATACCGCCCACACCATTCGTATACAATAGCACCATATTACCGCCCCCTCCCACTGTCATATTTAATACCACTTCTTACATTCATAATACCGCCCCATTCATATTCATAATACCGCCTCCACATTTTTAATACATATATATTTTCCTTCTTCAAACACAAAAAAATACATATATTTTTTTGGTGCAGAATTTAGTGTTTTTTAGCAAAGAGTTTTTGTCTTTTTAAATTCAGAGTATTTTCCAACAAAAAGTTTTTGTCCCCTTTAATTGAGCAAATTTCCAGGTTGAAATTTTTTCTAGCAGAATTTTTTCCTCTTCAGAAGAATTTTTTCTAGCAAACTAATGCATTCTCTCATCTCTATTGTTGGGGTGGTTCTCTCCGGAAAAGAGAACTATCTTGAATGGTCTCGGAAGATTAAACACACATTTTTAATGAGTTTTGGAAAGGAATCTGTGAAGGACAAGAAGGAAATCCACCAGCAAATCCCACTTCAGATAAAGAGCTTTCCATTTGGGAAAACAAGAACTGTAAGGCCTATGCCTTGATTGCAGCTTCCATAAATGAAGAGGTGAGCCACCACATTTCATCTTTCTCAAATGCCTATGATGCCTTGAGCAAGCTAAAAGAACTCTATGACTCGCATTCAGAGTTAGAAAATGTTCAATTGATGATTAAGTTGTTCAGTCTTGAAATGAAGAATGATGATCCCCTTGCCTTAGCTTCAGAAGTTAGATCGATCATGCATGATATTGATAGCACTGGTGTAAAAATGGACATACCTCTCATAGCATATGTTAAGGCATTATATCCGACTTACTCACATTATCTTGAGTCTTTGCAAGCAAGTGGGAACCTTGATCATATCACCTTTGATACACTTGAGAAAAAGTTTGCAGAAAGAGTGAAAGCTTTCGGGAAGATGACAGTCCCTTCATCTTCCGAAGAGGCTGCATAATTGGCACATAGAGAAAAGAGTCATGCTCCAGATTCATCCAGAGGAAGAGGTGCCAGAAGAGGAAGAGGAAGAAGAAACTTCACAGAAAGGGGGGGTAGACAATCTGACAAATCCAATCTTCATTGCACACGTTGTAATAGATATGGACATGAGGCATCCAAATGCAGAACACCTTGGGAGAAAATTGAGTAGCAAAGAAATCAAGACAAAGGTAAAACTAATGACAAAGACAAAGGTAAAGCACCTGAATCTGCTCACTATGTTCTAGCACATTGTAACAATGGAGTAACTGAAGACTTATTTGATGTTTCATTTACTTCATGGAGAGATGATTGGTTGCTAGATTTAGGAGCAACATGTCACATGACATTTAGAAAAGATTTTTTTGAAGAATTCACTGACAAAGTTGATGGAGCAGTATATTTCGCAAATAAATCCAAACTCAAGCCATCAGGGCTTGGCACAGTCAGGCTTAAGTTGCCTGGTCTTCCAGATCATATCCTACATGAGGTTCTATACCTCCCTGAGTTGAGGAGAAACTTGTTGTCCTTGGTCCAAATCCGCTAGCAAGGACACTCCATTCACTTGTTTGATGGCAAGGCAGAGGTCAGAAAAGCATCAGATCACTCACTTTTCATGGAGGGAATAGAAGAAGGGAGACTCTTGAAGCTGAAAGGTTCATCTGCTCATGCTCAAAACTTTGCATTCAATTCACATCATGATGAAGGTACATTCCCATCAATTCTTTTATGGCATGCTAGATTTGGACACTTAAACTATGACAGCCTTCGTTTGTTGAAGAAAAATGGTGTTAATGGACTGCCTACAATTCCTAGAAAACCTAAGGAATGTGATGCTTGTATTCTAGGAAAGCATAGCAAACAACCATTTCATGATTCACACTCTAGAGCACATAGAAAAATTGAGCTTGTTCATTCAGATTTATGTGGCCCTATGCCTATTGCTTCTACAAATGGAAATAAATACATGATGACATTTATTGATGACTACACCAGAATGTGTTGGATTTACTTATTGAAGAATAAGTCTAATGCTTTTCAAACTTTCAAGAATTTTCATGCATGGATTGAAAATGATGCACAAACACATATTGGCTCTCTACGTACTGATAATGGAAAAGAATACACTTCAAACAAATTTGAAAATTATCTTCGTCAACATGGAATCAAACATCAAACAACTGTGCCATATAATCCATAATAGAACGGTGTAGCTGAAAGAATGAACAGAACTATTTTAAATATGGTTCGCTCCATGTTATTTTTCAAGAATGTGAAATTGATGTTTTGGGCTGATACAGTTCTATGTGCTGTTTACATAAAGAATAGGTGTCCTTCAAGTTCAATTAGAAACAAAACTCCTTTTGAAATGTGGCATGGCCACATTCCTTCGGTAAAGCATTTCAGGGTCTTTGGGTCCACCTGTTATGCCTTGATACCCAAGGGTCAAAGGAACAAACTTGGTGCTAGAAGTCGCAAATGTATCTTCTTGGGGTACTCCAATACCTCCAAAGGATATCATCTCTATGATGAAGCAAATAAGAAGTTTGTGATAGCAAGAGATGTCATATTCCTTGAATCTTCCAAGAGTGACAAGGTTGTTGAGCGGCAACTTGATCACTTGGATAGATTCACACATGCAAAGTCTTTCCAAGAATTTGATAATGAGATTCCACATCTTGAAGGGGGGATTCCGATATTGAATCAAACTGTGGAATCATGTCCTGAAGCACTCTCTCCCCCACCTGAAGAAACAACCACGGATGACACATTGAATGATGTGATTGAAAGAATTGGGAGATTGAATCTTGAATCAATCCCAACTCAGTCAAATGACCAGCCTGGGCCATCTCAGAAAGGTCCTCCCAAATGGCTGACGAAGACACTTGAGAATGTTCATCCTGATGAGGTTGGAAAAATAGGAACAAGAAGTTCCACTTAACAAATCGAAGGTGATGTAGATAATTCTGATTCTCCTGTTGATATGGATATTGCTTATAACTGTGAATTGAGTTTGTCTACAGATCATGATCCAACTTCCTTCAAAGAAGCCGCTTCTCATGATGAATGGAAAGAAGCGATGCAGAAGGGGTATGATGCCTTGATAAAGAATGGCACTTGGAAGCTGGTTGATCCACCTTTGGGAACGAAACCAATTGGCTGTAAGTGGGTCTACAAGAAAAAATATAAAGCAGATGGCTCACTTGAAAATCACAAGGTCAGGCTTGTGGCAAAAGGTTTTGCACAAAAAGAAGGAGTCAATTAGGAAGAAACTTTTGCTCACACAGCAAAATGGACCACCATCGAGACTCTCTTTGCCCTAGCAGCTCAAAATGGATGGAAAGTCCATCAGATGGATGTAAAAACAACTTTTTTGAATGGAGATCTAAAGGAGAAAGTTTATATGTCCCAGCCAGAAGGATTTGTGGTAAAGGGTCAAGAAGACAAAGTTTGCAAACTTGTAAAATCCTTGTATGGCCTCAAGCAAGCACCACGAGCCTGGTATGAGAAATTAACCGAGCATCTTCTGAAACTTGACTTCAAACATTTTGATCTTGATGATGCAACTTTGTTTGTTAAGAAATTTGGAAAAACAGTTGTATATCTTGTGGTATATGTAGATGATCTTTTGATAACAGGGAATAATGAGAGCTATATTGCATCCATGAAGAAAGAGTTGAAGAAAGGTTTTGAAATGACTGATTTGGGTCATGTTCATTACTATTTGGGTATTGAAGTAATTCAACATCCTAAATTTATATTTCTTTCTCAAAAGAAGTACATTGGAGATCTCTTGAACAAGTTTGTCATGGATGAATGCAATCCCTTAACCACTCCAATGGAACAAAACTTGAAGCTCACATCTATTGAAGGGAAGGAATTTGAG
Source organism: Pinus albicaulis (assembly GCA_034641835.2). Classification (NCBI taxonomy): domain Eukaryota; kingdom Viridiplantae; phylum Streptophyta; class Pinopsida; order Pinales; family Pinaceae; genus Pinus; species Pinus albicaulis. The sequence continues at coordinate 1,002,204,320 of CM076583.1, read as the reverse complement.
GATGCAACTAAGTATAGACAGCTTGTAGGAAGTCTTATCTACCTGACCACCACCAGACCTGACATTTCATTTGCTATTGGAATCCTCTCAAGGTTCATGAAAAAACCTTGTGAAGGACATTGGTCTGCTGCAAAAAGAGTGTTAAGGTACTTGAAGGGGACTCAAGACTTTGGACTCAAATATACACAGGTAGGCGACTTCAGCTTGATCGGATACTCTGATTCAGACTTTGATGGCGACAAATAAACAGGGGTGTCTACTACAGGTTACACCATGAGTCTTGGATCAGGAGCTGTCTCATGGAGATCACGCAAACAGTAAGTTCCAACAGATTCCACAACCGAGGCAGAATATGTGGCAGCAGCTGAAGCAACAAAAGAAATTGTGTGGCTCCGGAAGATCCTGGAAGATTTGCGGATGAAACAAATGTATTCCACACCACTCATGATCGACAACACTTCTGCAATAAATTTGGCCAAGAACCCAAAGTTCCATGATCAAACAAAGCACATCAATACAAAGTACCATCTTATTCGACATCATGTTCAGGCCAAAACCATCCATCTACATCATTGTTCCACAAATGAGAAAACTGCTGATATCTTCACCAAAGCACTTGGAAGAGAAAAGTTTGAAAAGTTCAGATCGATGCTTGGACTCACCAACATCCCTTCGGATTAAAGGGGGGAATGTTGACACCTAATCCTATGGGATGGGTGTGGATATGTAATTTTGTATAATAAATAATATTAGGAAATAAGGAAGGCCAAGAGTCATTGGGAAATGAATCCCAATAGCCTCAACTCCATGTATAAATGCATGTACATTCTTCAACTAATACATATTCTGATTTGAGGAGTTACCTCCTGGTTTGACACTATGCTACTGATCAAAACTGTGATGTAATATTAATCTACTCAGAAAACAGAATTGACAAAACAGAGTAAGGAATTTAAACTAAAACAATGAACGAAAAACCTCCTCTTGTGTAGGGGCCCTCTACAACAGATTCGGTTGAGATCCTAACTGTTTACATACACACTTAAGCAATCACTGGTACCATGAACATGATCCTTGTATTATAATAGAACGGATTTTTAAAATAATACACAACGTTTCAGAAAAAAAAAAAATTACTCTCAGTTCTGTACAACCGGTAGTTATATAAAACAAACATAAAAATTATGAGCTAATTTTTCCTATAGGTGGATAATATTAACCAAATTATAGAATTGGAGTTTGAATGTTTAACTCTTGATTTGCTACGATAGAGAAAATCAAGAGTCTTGTTCTCGGCTTACGTCCTTTGACCAAACTTTGACCACAATCTCAGGCATCCTTTTCTATCGATATCGATCAAGTAGATAGGATGAAATCCATGTGTAGATTATTCTAAAAATGCCCATGTGGCTCATTTATCCATTTGATCCTTGCAACCTGTCAGACCATGAAAGTAGCTGCGGAACCAACGATTAGCTGCAGAATAGGCTGCATTCTGTAGCCAAATTACAAAAATCCATTCGAATAGTAAGAACATCCGAATATAACATGGAAATCATTTAAATGCATTCCTTGAGACAAAACATGACATTTATCATTGATTAGAGAATACGAACTTATGAGAAAGCAAGGGGAAAAGGTGAGAAAGGATGTCAGAGAGAGGATAATTCTGAGGTTCAACACAAGCAGAACATAAAGAAACTATGTACTTGTTGCATATATCTTTATCTGATTCTGGAATGATAGTTGTATTTAAGGTTCTGGCGTTTTATATTTTAGTTTTTTCTACACCCATGCTATCTTCTCCTAAATTTCATTGTTAGCTTCTTTGTATTGTTCAGACTGTGTTATATGGATTGTTATTAAATTGAATTTAACACTCTCTTCTGTTAATACCATGACTTATTAAATCGAAAAATTATCTACCTCTGACCTTGTTTTATTATCTTATTGAAAATAATACAATTAGATATCATGGTTACCCCCTATGGTGCATTGGAGGTCAACCGTAGCATCTAGAGTAGGAATACTTACAAGTCCCCAATGAATGCACAATCAGGTCATTCGTATGTGGGGGCGATTTGAGTACCAAGATTCTTTTAGCACCATTGCTGGGGTGTTGTTAGTTTGAATCAATGAATGACTAATTCTAACCTTGTTCAACCACATATTTTGTTTTGGTTTGGATGATCAACACAGTATATTAAAAGGCTTGTATGAAATTTCATTATATTTTTCCCAGACACATCAAGAACTTTGTCAGAATTGGGAAGTCTTGGCACAAGAAGATGAGCGGGACCAACCAAACCCAAACATTCCTAGATGAGGAGAAACTCAAATAATCTGAGCCTGCAACGAAAGTGCATGTCCGTCGCTACCCAGGTACTTTGTTAAACACATATTGTATTTTTCATATGAAGATAAATATACATAAATCTGTAAATTTGTATAGTTCTATATATATATACTTTATTTTGATTTCTTTCCAACTTGGATACTCCCCAGAGGTTGACTAGATCCACGTCTGAGGTCAGACAGCCTCTTTTAGAGGACCCTAATTTTCCGGTCACCATAAAAAATATAAGGAGACACCTCAACAATTTTAGGCATAACCACTTGTTGTCTCCTAACCCTAGGATATCAGAATCCTCCATCTCTCTCCGCTCCAATCCTCGAGCCATAACTTTATCATCATCCTCTCAGTCTAACAGTCCACCACCATCTTCGAACCAGTATTTACCTCCTTCCCCTCCTTCTCTACTGACTCTTCCACCCATGAATGCTTTGGTGAATTCTCTTTATTGAACCCTCAATTTGCAAGGGGCTCTAAATGATTTTCCACCGAAGTATGAAAAAAATATTCCCAGGTTCGATAATGAGGGAGTTCGAACCATTGAAGATCATGTAGTCAAGTTCCAATATTACTGTGAGAACCTAGGCACTGAGTACAATGATATTTTCATGATATTTTTTGTGCAGAGCCTGGAGGGCGAGCCTCGAAGATGGTTCAGGACCCTGGCCCTTAATAATGTAAATACGATGGATAGATTAATTGTGTTTCTCTCACAACAATATGGCATTAATAATAGTAACCAACTATAGCTCACAAAATTCTCTGCCCTCAAACTGAAACCTGACGGGTTTGTCTCATATTTACATAAAATATTTACTAAATTTTAGAATCATTTTCCCACCACCATTCGTTCTTCAAATACAACTGCTGTGGTTTAATATTCCACAACACTTGACGATGACTTGTCATATGCCTTGCAAGAGAGAGAGGGATCTACGTTAACTGATGCACAAGATACAACCTATTCCTATGAAGGTAACGTCATTTATACAAGGAAATGGGTCTCTCGGGATGCTAACTCTACTATAAAAAAGAAAGACATCTACCTCACCAAAAATTTCTACCTCTTCCTCCTCCCAGGAGAAAAATATCGAATAAATTTCCAAGCTGATTAAATCCTTGATCAATAAAATTCAACGCTTGGAAGTAGGAAACAGAGTAGCGCCTCCACCCAAAAATCCCTTAGTACAAACTAATTTCCATCCTCACCCACCAAACCGAAATCCAAAATTTCCTCCGAGGAATCATGCGCCTTTAAACCATCCTAATTCCCAACAAATGTTGCAGAGATGAAAATGCTAGATGAGCCACCCATACAACCTCCTCTTAGAAATAATGCTAATGTTGTGGATGAGTATGATGATGATGCAACCAACCAACACCCCAAGGAGCAGGGATAATTTTAAGGATGGAAAATTATCTTGAAGTTTAAAAAATTGGCGAATCTCACCAATCCCTAATATGCAAACTATAAAATGTTTATTGATTTATTTGTAAAATTATTCAAATTTATAATGATATTAAGCATATTTTCTATATAATTTTGGCGATTTTTAACGTAAAATAATTATATATTGTAAAATTTGGGCGAATCATTTTTATAAAAATATGGAAATTGGCAAATATTTTTTTTGGAAAAACCATGGAAAATTAGCCCACCTGTGAATATTAGCCCCTAAAATTTTCCATGCCGAGGAGGATGAAATTATAAATTTAGATTCTATGAATTCTTTTGACATGTCATTCCTAGACCCCCCCTAATATCTAGAGTAGGAATTCTGGGACCCCCAACTTTAAAGACTTGTTGAACAACTTGAAGCCCATTTTCAACATAAGTATAATCTCAGACCTAGAAAAGATCAGGAACCTCACAAGGAACCTGCCCCTCAAAACCACCCAGTTAAGGATAAAACTACACCACCTCTTGAGCCTAATCCCGCAGAGGAAGATCCTCCTCTCCCTAAAGAATTATGCTTGCAAAGTGAGCTAAATAAGCTCAGAAAGGAGATAGAGTCATTTTGTAAAGGCTCTCACCATCCAACGCAATAAATGGGGTTGAATAATGTTATTAACTTCTGGAATGATTCCCTTAAGATTTCCCTTTGCCCCACAAATCATAAAAATGGTAATTTTGTGCATCCCTTTTAAATCAGTATGAAGATCCACGATTGGAATATTCACAACTACATGCTTGACTCAGGATCCTCCCGCAACCTCATGCCTAAGTAAATCATGGATAAACTTGGGCTAAGAATAACTAGAGAATATCATGATCTGTATTCTTTTGATTCCCACAAAGTCAAATGCTAAGGTTTAATCAAAGATCTGGTAGTTGTATTGGCCCAAGTCCTAGTTAAAAGTGTTGTCATGGACATAGTCATGGCTAATGTCCCTCCCAATTGCCAGATTATCCTCTCTAGGAGCTGGGGTGCTAACCTTGGTGGGTCACTACAAATAGACCTATATTATGCTACCATTCATGTGTTTGGAGGGGGTATTCGTCACTTATATAGGGAGTCTAGGTTGACATATAAAATTAGTTCAGAAAAAAAGCCCGAGAACTCCCTAATATATACCTTTAAAGACAATATAGGAAACTTTTTCTTTGCTATCTAGGAAGAGGAAAAGTTACTTATGACCGAGAAGGGAACTTCTGTTCCTATTCCCCCAGACCATAATGCAATGGAAAATGTATTTCGATGGAGCCTCTTCCAAGCCATGGTCTGGGGTTGGTGTCCTTTTGATTCCCCCCTCCGAGAAAAGTACCTCCTTTTCTTTCAAATCGAATTTTGAAACCACAAATAACATAGCTGGATATGAAGCCCTTGTTCTAGGGCTAGAGAAAATGCGCAAACTAAATATAAAAAATTATCAATATATGGTGACTCCAAACTAGTAATCAAGAAAGTGAAGAACAAATGTCAAACCAAACACCCTCGTTTGCATGCTTACAGGAACCATGTCTATGACCCGGTTGATAATTTATTTTAAGCTATCAACTTTACCATCGTTCCAAGAGAACATCACAAATTAAAATATTTTCTTGTTGTTACGACAACCAATTTCATCCCTCCTTCCAGACTTAAAATGAAGTTCTAAATAGAAGCCCTTTACAAGCCCTCCATACCCAAGAATGTGAAACATTGGCAAGTATTTGAGAACAAACAAGAGATAAAAATATTTATATAACTGATTGGAGAATTCTTAGATCATTATATTTATTAAGATGAAGAAATTGGTTAGGAACATGCCAACGATACTCCTTTAAACAATAATATTGGTAAGCATGATGTCATTCAATTGAAAAATAATTACATCCCCAGAGGGTTGATTCCTTTGGATAGAATTTTCGACTGCAATGATGTTGTTTCCAACCCAACCCTTAAGCCTCCCAATATGGAGATAGAAAAAGTAAATATTTCACACACCTCTTAGGCTAAATTATTTAATTTATCTAAGCTTCCACTGCCCCAGGTAAAGGATGAACACCTTCATATTCTTTCAAAATATGCTGATGTCTTTTCTTGGTCATATGATGATATCAAAGCTTACGACCAGAGCATAATAGAACACCAAATTCTTCTCAAAGAAGAGGCTAAGCCCTTTAAGAAAAATATCTGTCACATTAACCCCCTTCTACTCCCTCCCATCGATAAGGAAATTAAGAATCTTTTAGATGTGAAGATAAATGTCCCATTATGATATTCTACATAGGTGGCCAACCTAGTCCCCATTAGAAAGAAAAGTGGTGAGATTTGGTTGTGTGTAGACTTTAGGAATCTTAATCGAGCTTACTTGAAGGAAAATTACCCTCTCCCTAAAATGGATGCTATTATCCAATGAGTAGTCGATGCCACTCACATCTCCATGATGGATGGGTTCTCTGGTTATAATGAGATAGCTGTCCACAAAGATGATATGTATAAAATTTCCTTTACTACCCCTTGGGGTACATTCATGTATAAGAAGATTCCATTTTGGATGATGAATGTTAGATAAACCTTCCAAAGGGAAATGTATATTGCTTTCGCCAACAAGAAGGATCAGTTCATAGTTTTCTATTTGGATGACATGACCACATTCTCCTCAAGCGATGATCAACAACTCAAGCATCTAGAAGTTATCTTTCAAAAGTGTCGCAGGTTCGGTTTCTCTTTGAACCCTAATAAGTCTTTCTTTGCTATGACCAAAGTAAAATTGTTGGGACACATAGTATCCCAACAGGGTGTTAGGATCAACCTCGAAAGGGTGCAATAAATCCAAACAATTTATCTCCCTCGCACGAAGAAAGAAGTTAAGGCATTCTTGGGAAAATAAACTTCTTGAGAAGATTCATTCCCAATTTCACAGAAATAGTTAAGAATATCACTCAGATGCTGAAAAAGGGTAATGATATAAGTGGGATCAGGAGTTAAAATACTCTTTTGAAAGAATTCAAACTGCCATTATGGAGGCCCATGTCCTTATCAGTCTAGACTATACGAAGGATTTTATAATTTTCCCTTTTGCCTCTGAGCATACTATTGCCACTGTTATGATTCAAAAGAACCATGAGGGGTATGACCAACCTATGGCCTTCTTCAGTAAAGCTCTTCAACATGCAGAGCTAAAATACAATATCATAGAGAAGCAGGCCTATGCCCTAGTTAAAACCCTTAAGGATTTTAGGGAATACATTCTCCTAGCCAAATCTATAGTATATCTTCCACACCCTACGGATATACTCTTACAACATGATATCGAAGGACGAAAAGGGAAATGGATCGCTAAAACTGAGGAATATGATTTGGAGCTAAAGCCCATTAAAATAATTAAGGGGCAAGGGCTAGCTAAATTATTGACTGAGGAAACTTTTGATGCACTAGGCATCAACCTAATTGCTCAAGAAAACTCGACAATATTAAGTGAAGGGAAACAAGATAAGCAGTCACGGTTGTTGTTACCTATTTCAAACCATGGTACTATTCACCCTGTTTTTTAATCATTTGAGTGGTATATGGATATCATAAGTTACATTTAGACTATGCAACTACCCAGTTCCTTGAGAAAAGTTGCAAAACATTCTCTCACATTAAAATTTATAAGCTATTGTATTATTAATGGTAAATTGTACCGGAAATATCTGGTAGGAATCCTTTTAAATTACGTCTTACCATCCCAAGTCGACTACCTAATTGCTCAACATCATGATGGGGTATGTGGTGACCATTATGCATGGCAAGCCACTACTCATAAAATTCTAAGGAGTGGCCTTTATTGGCATACCCTCTATAGAGATGTGAGCAGAAAAGCGAGGGCTTTCCACCAGTGTCAGCTTTTTGATGGAAAAAAAAATCTTGCAGAATTTCCCCTCAAGCCTATTATGACCAAAGCACCCTTCTAGCAATGGAAATGGGCTTGCTAAGTCCACTAACAAGAACATCCTTAAAATTTGAAAAAATATTTACATTCAAAGAAGTGGAACTGGTATGTAAAGTTAAGGTATGTTATCTAGGATGATAGGATCAATACCAAAAAGTCCATTGATACTTCTCATTTTCAGTTGGTCTGTGGACTAGATGTTTTTTTCCCGCTATATCTAGGTACCAAAGTTATTAAAACCCTGCAGGTAGCAATCGAGGATCCTAATGAATTGCAGAGGCAAATCAACTAGATGATTCATTTTCAAAAAGAAAGGGAATTGGTGTACAAAAGGATTAATCATTACTAGGTGAAGATCAAACAGATCTTTGATAGGTGCGCTAAAGATATAATTTTTCTCCCCAGAGACTGGGCCCTGAAGTGGGACAAGAGGTATGAGGAGTTAGGAAAACACAGTGAGCTCAACAACCTATGGTTGGGATCATTTGTAATTGATAAAGTCAAGGGAGAAAATTATTTTTCTCTGAAGAATTTCGAAGGCAAAGAAGTTAGTCGTGCCAATAATGACCAGTTTATTAAACATTATATTACCTACTGATTCTTTTATTTTCTAAAAAAAAAAGAAACAGGAAAAAAGGAGAAAGTAATATAATAAAAAAATAAAAAAATAAAAAAATAATAATAAAAATATATAGATGTAATAAAAATGAATGGAATAACTAGAATCAAATATGCACTAGAAAAAATGATGTAAGTGTATTTGTATAAAAAAAATATTGAAATCTGTACATATAATTCACATAATTCAAAGCTACAAAAGGATATACATAAAATTTAAATTAAAAAAATATTAGTGAAAAATTATTTTTCCCACCATTAAAATTAAATGAAAGAATTTTTTTTATACAACTTTGTTTATGGTATACCATGCGTGATTCTTAAGTATGAGAACCTTACAATAATGCGATTTACATGCAATATAGTGTTTAACCTCCATCTAATCCTATCATCCCATGTCTGCGAAGGCCATAATACACCTACGAATGCTTTAAAAGTCCTGTGAGGGACTCTCTGTGTTGCAATAATACCTAATATTGAAGCTGTAAAGAAAATTATTTTCCTCCACCACAGAGAAGTGCCATCACTATTATGTTACTCACCTATCATTAACCTTCCTCCTTAGGATGGGGTATGCTGACAACCTCTACTGGAGCTGTGGATGCTTGTTGGAAGTGGAGCAAGATCAGTGGTAATGAAATATTCAATGCGTAAGCTACCCATCCCATCATGTTATGGTTTTGAGGGGTATGCTAATGACTTCGCCGAGGCTATGGATGCTTGCTGGAAGCGGAGTGACATTAGTGGCATTGGGAATTCCTAGTGTGGAATCTTCCCACTGTGTGCAAATCAAAATCAATAAGAAATAAGTTGAATAGACGAAAAACCTTAAAGATATGGATAAATAAGAAGAAAAGGAAAATATTATTAATAGGTCAGTGAATGACTCCGCTAGGGCTATAGATGCTCATTGGTAGCAGAGCGAAATTTGATGGTAACTACCATGGATGGGTGTCTTAAACCCTATTTTTTAATGTTTTCAGCTCAGGCATATATTCACTGCGACACACTAGTATCCTCATTGGAAATATAGCTATGTAGACCTATATAAACCTTCAGTCGATGCTAATTTCCCTCTGAATCTCCCTAACTACTAAGAGTTTTGTTTTCTATTGCTAAACCCATACAAGGTTTGCTTAAGAATTATCTTATGATAGCTACCCGCTAATTTGTATTCAACACCGCATATATAAAGAAGAGAAAACTTACTTGAAAATGAATTAAACAACAATATGTGATAATAAAAATTATAAGAATTCTTTTCTTGCTCCAATTAAATTAACACATTCTTTCTCAAGTAAAATAAACGAGCACATTTTTCGTATCTTAATAAACCAAAATTTTGAGAAATTATCCACGAGTCTATGATACGGTCCTTAATTATATATGTATAACAAAGATAAAAATATCTGACATAGTGTCCACTAAAAACACCTTAAACTGATTTAGAAGACTATAATATATATTGTTCATACAAAATTACATTTCAGAAATTCTCTGCTCAATATTAAGACAAATTCTAGGGTAATTTAACTATCCAACACCTGGATGATATCTTCTGCAAAGTTGGAGGAGCTCGCAAGGTGAGCACTTCTGGTGGTTTCTTGTGCTCGAAGTCCCTAAATTCCTTGGTAAATTCCCAAAAAAAGTTCCAAATTGTCATCGATGTGAGCCATCCTCACTTCCATTGCTGCCAGTAAGCGCAACACCCTATCCAACTTCCCATGAAGCGTCTCTCGTCTACCCCTGCTGCTGCTCGCATCATCTTCCATTGCAACCAACTTTCCTCGTCGCAAAAATTAGGTAATAAGCACGTTTAGTGCGACGTTTGCATTATATTCCTTTAATTAGTTCACGCCATTTCCTCATAAATTCTCCCCTTTAATCCATCACATCACAAAATTTTCCCTCGTGCCTTATCTGTATGAGTCTGTCTTATCGAGAAATCCTCGCCACCAATTAAATCTGACTCCATGGTTGAATCAAAAGGCACTTGATCTACATTCTTGGTTCTTTGCAGGAGAGTGTTGGAAATACTGGGGGGGTGGGTGAATCAATATTCCTTTCAATTAGTATTATTATTAATATTTCAGAGTATTAGTTAATCTTCAATTATTATCAATGTTTGTACAATGATAGCAGTAAAAAAAAGGAACACGAATGCACACAGTTTTTAAGGTGGAAACCCCCTCCGGGATGAAAACCACTTGAATGCTTTTATAATAATTATTTAATATTCAACTCCAATTGAAAATAAAGCTCAAAATTCTTTGAATCTAGAAAAGCATTCTTCTCCATCTCCCACTGGATGGACGCTCCAATGCCTGAGATTCTTCAGTAGTCAACTGAACGGATGCCCCAACACCCCTTGAGTTACATCTAACCCTAGCACCACCCTACCACCCTAAATTTTTCACAGGCTTGAACCTGTTGGTGACTTCATGCACCATCCTAGCACCACCCTACCACCCTATAGAAGAATAAAAGAAGAGTGGACTCCCATACCAGGGAAAATGGTCCACTTTACAATGATATAGAATGATATAGAAGAAGACACACTTGACCATAACCCCAAATATGACAAAAATATATAATGATGGTCTTAGTCCTCCTGACACTACCTCTTGAATTATTGGCAGATAGACACTTGTAAAAATTTTACAATGATGCTTTTAAAATGACTCAGTACAATGATACCTTTACAATGACTATATGCAGTGCTGCCCACGTGAAGACTTCATGTGGTGAGCTTCTTGTTGTTGTTCTATACCTTGATTGCTGCTCTTGTCATGCTACCCTTTCTCACTCTTCTGAACATTAGATCATGCATTGATTCTTATCTTGATGAATATATAATAGCTACAAAACTCTCCAAGGAAATACCCATGATAATAGAAAAACTTACCTCATCCTACAGAGCATATGTCAGTGCTAAACAAAAAAAAAAATTAGAATACAAAGAGCCTAATGCAATTAAGAGATGAACATGCATATATAGAATATACTTATCTGGAGCTTACCTCTGCTGCACTTTGGTTTGCTTTGCTGCCCTAGAAAGTCTGGTCCTTTGCAACCCTTGACAACACATTATCTAGCTTTTTCTTTCCTTCTAGGAGCTCGATATTTAATTTGGTGTATCTTTGTTATTTCAGATCCCCAATATGTGTTTTTCAGCTCTGTATTATTCCTATGAGTACTCTTTCCAATGCCACAGGTCTGAACCAATTTGGATTCTTCAAGAAAAATTTATGCCCAATCTCTCACAATGTCCTAATTATGGACTAGTTCAGTAGAGTGAACTTGTACGATGTGATACATGTCACAGTTTCCTCGTTCGACTTTAAAATCGATACATAAAAAACTACAGTCCGTGCACTATCCTCCAAATTTTACATAATTCCAATACGATGCTCAGAGAGAGAGAGATTTATGATGATTTTCCCAAGGTCACCTATTTGAGATGAAGTTTAAGAGCCTGCAACAACCATAACTTCCACAGATCATATCTCTGAAAATATTGCTCACCATGATATGAAATTTTTACACAAGCTTCCTCAGGATTTTGGATTCGCCTCATAAAAGTTTCTGCTTCTAAACATTTGTATAAAAATAGTTATATCGTAAATTCTGAGATGACCTATTTCAAGTAGCGAAATCCCTACCTGAGGAGGATATGAGGATCATAATTTATATAAATGCATAGGTTGAGAGGGTCTTCAAAAAGTGACCATGGGAGGGACTTTATGAGCTTAAAAATTATTAATTATTGACTTTTCAATGACCATAATGAATTATTAGTGTCATGCCACAACCCCATGGGGTTTTAGCCCACTAACTGGGGTTACTAACTTCAAACATGAATATCTCTCAAACCGAGAAGAATTACATGGCCTGCCATATATTAACGGAAACATATCAACAAGTAGAAACCATAAAAAATATCCTTGACATAGAATATATTAATTTGGTAGGTAAAAATTCCCATGCAAGATTGGGGTAGCCCCTAGTGTTGCTTGGGTTAACATCAATGACAACCACTGATCAACAATCTCACCCTTTATCATTGATGGAAACAAGAGTACCCCCTATGATCATGAAACCTTTTCCTGCAACATTATCTCCCCCTTTGACATCAATGGAAAAGGGTAACTCCCCCTAACACACAACCATCTCGCGGACCTGTACACACTTCCACTCCCCCTTTATATTCTGAATAAGGAAAATCTAATGAGAAATTGGGAGAATCCAAAGCCTCTGGCGAAGATATTCAAATTATTGATGAGGTAAAGGTTTAGTGAAGATATCAGCGATTTGTACCAACATATCCAAGATTGATATTCTTTTCAGCGACTTGTTCTCTAACAAAATGATATTTTATTAGAATGTGTTTTGTTTTTGAATGCATGAAAAGATTCTTGGTGATGATGATGGCACTGGTGTTATCACAGAAGATGGGAATAGGCTCACTAAATTGTAGTTGAAGATCTTGAAAAGTTTGTTTCATCCAAAGGACTTGAGTACAACAATTTGTTGCTACAATGTATTATGATTCCACTATAGATAATGAGATTGAGGTTTGCTTTTTGCTCAACCATGATACAAGACAACCACCTAGATAGAATGTTGCTCCACTAGTACTCTTACGATCATCAATGCTTCCTGCCCAATCAACATATGTAAAGGATTGAATAATGAGATTATTACCCTTGGTATACCACAAGCCATATTCTGTTGTGCCCTTTAAATATCGAAGAATTCTTTTGACAACAATAATATGTGATTCTTTTGGTGCTGCTTGGAATCGTACTACTTGTACAACTTCTTGCATAACATCTCATCGGGAGGCCGTTACATATAGAAGACTACCAATCATAGATCTGTACAACCTTTGATCTAGATCCTTAGATGAGTAATATATGCTCAATTTGCAACCTGTTACCATCGGAGTAAGGACGGGTTTGTAGTCTTCCATTTTGAATTTCTTGAGTAGTTCCTTGATGTAATTGGCTTGACATATAAACATTGCTTTCTCTTTCTGAGATATTTGAAGCCCTAAGAAGTATGTCTGCTCACCAATTAAAGACATCTCGAACTCACTTTGGATCTTTGTAGCAAATTTCTTACTTAGTCGATCATCATTGCTGCCAAATATTATATCATCCACATATACCTCAATGATTGTTAAATTATCTTTATCTATTTGTACATAAATATTTTTATCAGTAGTACCTTTCTTGAACCCTTGTTGACGTAGATATCCATCAATCCGAGCATACCATGCTCTGGGAGCCTACTTGAGACCATATAGAGCCTTCTTTAATATGAAAACAAGTCTTGGCTTCCATTTTCGCAACTGGTGCAAATGTTTCGTCGAAATCAATTCCTTCCACTTGTGCATAGCCTTTGCAAACAAATCTTGCTTTGTTTCTGGTAACCTGTCCATCTTCATTCAATTTGTTCCTGAACACCCATTTAGTCCCAATGAAAATTTTATGTTTTGGTCGTAGAACTAATTCCTAGGTGTTATTCTTCTCGATTTGATCCAATTCTTCATTCATAGCTACTACCCAATGTTCATTATGGTTGGCTTCCTAAAAAATACTAGGCTCAAAGTTTGCTGGAAAAACAATGTGAGCTTGTTGTGATTAACAAAGATGTCGAACTTCATTTATGTCGCCAATGATTTTATTTGATGGATGGTTCTTTTGAATCCATTATTTTGTTCTCTTTGGAGGAGCTTCTTGTTGTTGTTCCAGTATATCTTGATGATCATTATTTACTTCTTCCTAGTTGATAGTTACTTCTTGTTCTAGAATTTTCTCTGTGTCTTTTCTAGCCTCTGTCTCAAGTTTCAAAGATTCTAGATCCTCATCATTATTCGTTAGAACAACATCTTCGTTAAATGTCACATTTATTCTCTCCACTATCTGTTTTCGTATTAGATTATAGCATTTATAGGCATTTCTTTTGTGTGAGTAACAAAAAAAGATACCTTCATCAACACATGATTTAAACTTACCTAAATTTTGACCTTCTCTTTTGATATAACATTTTCTTCCAAAGAATCTGAAATATTTTACATTAGTCGGTTTTCCTTTCCATAATTCATATGGGGTCCTGTTGCAATTATTTCTGAGAAGAATTTGGTTGATAATGAAGACTATCGTATCAATTGCTTGAACCCAGAATTTTTCATCCAATTTTGAGTCCTTCAACATTGTTCTACCCATTTCCTGTACGGTTCTGTTCTTTCTTTCAACAACTCCATTTTGCTAAGGTGTTCATGCTATTGAAAATTGTCTTTTTATTCCATTTTCGTCACAGTATTGCTGAAATAATTTGGAAGTGAATTCTCTGCCATTATCTGATCTTAGACAATTTATTTTCAAATCAGTTTCATTTTCAACCAACTCCTTGTAGATCTTAAAGCACTCAAATGATTTATATTTTTTCTTTAGGAAACTGATGGTTGTCATCGTGGTAAAATCATATATCATTAACATGAAATATAATTCTCCATATAAGCCTTTTGTTCTCATAGGACCACATAGATCAGTATGTATCAATTCCAATGAACATGATGCAAAGTGTTATTTTGTTTTAAATTTGAATTTTTTCTGCTTGCCATGCCGGCAGGCCTCACATAGTGTGTTGGAAGGTTTTGAGATTTTTGGCATTTCTCGTACTGCTTCCTTTTTTCTTATCCTAACAATATTGTCAAAGTTTATGTGACCCATTCGTTTGTGCCATAACCAAGTTTCATCTTCTTTAGTTAGTAGAAATTCTTTAGTTTCTTCATCCATAACATATATGTCGTTTGGAGCTCGACTTGTTGTAGCCACAATTTTACCATACCTGCATTTCCTGATTTCACATTTTGTGGAGTTGAATAACATTGTGTGTCCTTGATCACACATTTTTCCAACACTGAGCAGATTGTAATTCATGTTTTCAACCAATAGAACATTCTTGGCTAGAACATCTTTGCTTCCAATAGTGACGATCCCTGATCCTATAACATTTGAAGATCCATCATTTCCAAAGGATACGGTTCCATCCTTCTTCTCTTTCAGAGATACTAATTTCTTTCTATCTCCAGTCATATGCGTTGAGCAACCGCTATCAACATACCACACATTTTTGTTTTTTTGAGCCTTGAGAGTGAGAGCACAATTATCAATCTTCTTCTTCTTCCATGTTCGTTCATTCTGTGGCTTCGAAGATTCTTTTGGAGGATTTTCAAGTCTGCAGTCTCTGACGATGTGTCCAAAGTTTCGACATTTGTAACATTCCATATTATTTCTTAAATGTTCAAATATATTGATGTTTCGTTGAGTCTTGGGAGGTTCATATTTGACAGATCTCCTAGAATTGTATTGGTTCCTAGGGTACGTGTGACATTCTACAACTTTGTGACCAAATTTTCCACATGAATAACAATAGCCATGAAAAATATGTTGGTACCTGCATGGAAATATTCGTCGAGGAATTGTCTTCCAAGGCTGTTCTTACGAATCTTTTCTAATGAAGTCTACATGCATGCCAAATCTCATAGGTTTATTGTATTTTGTTGTAGAAGGTCCTGCTTCTTCTTCTTTATAACCGAGGTCAGTTCTATCATTGTAAGATCGTTGATTGTTGATGAGTTCTTCCAATTCCCTTGAGCTGTTGGCATAGTTTTGAACAATTTTTCCCTTCTTCACTTCCTTACATAACGACACTACTTCGGCTTCTAATGCTTCCATTTCCTGTTTGCTTTCTTCCAAATTATTTTTAAGTGACTCTTCAATGCATTTGTGTTTTTCAAATTCAATTTTGAGACCTTGAACTTGTTCTTCAAGTGTATTGGAATGGATCTTCTCAGCCTTGAGCTCTTTTATGAGCTTGATTTCCTCCTTAGAAAATTCTTTTATGGTCAGCCCTTCTTCTTTGTTTTTTGATACCTCTTTTTTATTGTGCTTGGCCATAAACAATACTCTCTCATTGGCTTCTTCTTCGTTGTCACTGTCTTCATCAGATGATGAGCTATATTCTTTAGAGAGAAAGTTCCTTTTGAATCCTTTCTTTTTACCTTGCTTGTTGAATTTATTAAAGCCTTTATTTCCTTTTGAGTTTCCATCACTTCTCTTCAGACATTTTTCGGTGAAAATCCCAACCTCACCACAGGCAAAACATATCAATGGAAGTTTACCTTCGAATTTTCCCTTAATAATTTTTAGTTTTCTCATAAAGTAAGCATATTCTTCATTTGAAAGACCTTCTTCATCATCTCCCTTTTCTTCACACTTGCAGATGCAGGTATTTTCCTTTGAAGATTGTTTGTCCCTATTAGTTTTCTTAGATGCAACGAATGAAATTTCTAGATGCGAAGTACCCTATTATTCATCAAGTCTCATTTCATATGCTATGAGAACTCCATGTAATTCCTCTTTGCTGAGCTTGTCCAGATTTGCAATGTATTCTAAGACCGATACCTTTGGTTTGAATCTCCTTGATAATGTTATAAGAATCTTTCGTATAATATTCTTCTCGTCAACTGGCTCTTGCAATCCTTCCAGAGTGTCGGTTATTTCATCAACGTGTTGGAAGTATGCAACAATGTTTCCATCTTCTTTCATTCTGAGTTGCTCAAATTTTGCTCTATATATTTGAAGCTTTGCTTCTTTGACATTTGAGTTACTTGCATATATATTCTCAAGCTTGTCCCATACATTTTTGGCACATTTACAACCCAACACCTTATGATAAGCAAATTTAATAAGTCCACTGATAATAATATTCTTTGATTTTGCATCATTTACCAAATTCTTCTTACCTTATGCATCCGCGATTGGTGTAAAGCCATTTTGAACAGTGTCCCATACTTCGTAACCTTCTGCCAAGAGATATACCTCCATTATTCCTTTCCAGAGTGCATAATTATTTTCATTTAACAGAAGTACACCATTCTTGGTATGCTCCATGACCTCCTTCTAGTTGTTAAACTACTATTGAAGGAACCAAGATCTGATACCAATTGTTAGAAATAATGAGAGGGGGGTTTTGGGGGGGGGGGGGGGGTGAATAAATATTCCTTTTAATTAGTATTATTAATAATCTTTCAGAGAATTATTTAATCTTCAATTATTATCAGTGTTTGTACAATGATAGCATAAAAAAAGGAACACAAATGCACACAGTTTTTAAGGTGGAAACCCCCTCCGGGACGAAAACCACCTGAATGATTTTCTAATAATTATTTAACATTCAACTCCAATTGAAAATAAAGCTCCAAATTCCTAGAATCTTGAAATTCATTCTTCTCCAACTCCCACTAGATAGACTCTCCAATACCCGAGATTCTTCAGTAGTCAACTGAACGAATTCCCCAACACCCAATGAGCTACAACTCACCCTAGCACCACCCTACCACCCTATAGAATAATAAAATAAGAGTGGATTCCCGTTCCAGGGAAAATGGTCCACTTTACAATGATATAGAATGATATAGAAGAAGAAGGCACACTAGACCATAACCCCAACTATGACACAAATATCTAATGATGATCCTAGAACTCCCGACACTGCCTCTTGAATTCTTGGCATATAGACACCTATACAAATTTTATAATGATGCTTTTACAATGACTCAGTATAATGATACATTTACAATGACTATATGCAGTGCTGCCCATGTGAAGACTTCATGTGGTGAACTTCTTGCTGATGTTCTTTACCTTGATTGCTGCTCTTATCATGCTACCCTTTCTCACTCTTTAGAACATTAGATCATGCATTGAGTCTGATCTTGATGAATATATAATATCTGCAATAATTTTCCAGGGAAATACCCATGACAATAACAAAACTTACCTCATCCTACAGAGCATATGTCAGTGCTAAACAAAAAAACAAATTAAAATACAAAGAACCTAATGCAATTAAGAGATGAACATGTGTATACAAAATATACTTACCTGGAGCTTACCTCTTTTGCAACTTGCTTTGCTTTGCTGCCCTAGAAATTATGGTCCTTTGTAGCCCTTGACAACACATTATCTAACTTTTTCTTGCCTTTTAGGAGCTCGATATTTAATCTAGTGTATATTTGTTAGTTCAGATACCTAATATGTGATTTTCGACTCTGTAGTATTCCTTTGAGTCTTCTTTCCAATGCCACAAGTCTGAACCAATTTGGATTCTTCAAGGCAAAGTTATGCCCAATCTCTCACAATGACCTAATTATGGACTGGTTCAGTAGAGAAAACTTGTACGACGTGCCACATGTCACTGTTTCCTCATTCGGCTTGAAATTGACACATAAAACTACAATCCGTGCACTATCCACCATTTTTTATATAATTCCAATATGATACTCAGAGAGAGTCTTATGATGATTTTCCTAAGGTCGCTTGTTTGAGATGAAGTTCAGGAGCCTACAACAACCCTAACCTCCACAGATCATATCTACGAAAATTTTGCGCACCATGATCTAAAATTTTTACACAAGATTCCTGAGGATTTCAGCTTCACCTCATAAAAATTTCAGCGTTTGAACCTTCTTAGAAAAATATTTATAGAGAAAATTCCACGATGACCTATTTCAAGTAGCGAAATCCCTACCTGAGGAGGATATGAGGATCACAATTTATATAAATGCTTAGGTTGAGAGGGTTTTCAAACAGTGAACATGGGAGTAATTTAGGAGCTTAAAAATTATTAATTATTGAATTTTCAATGACCACAACCAATTATTAGTGTCATGCCATAACCCCATGGATTTTTAGCCCACTAACTAGTATTACTAACTTCAAACATTAATATCTCTCTAACCGAGAAGAATTACATGGCGTGCCATATATCAACAGAAACATCTCGAAATGTAGAAACCATAGAAAATACCCTTGCACAGAATATAGTAATTTGGTAGGTCAAAATTCCCATGCAATATCAAGGTAGCCCCTAGTGCTTCTTGGCTTGACATCAATGAAAACCACTGATCAACAGAGAGGACCATCCTGAGAAGGAGCCCATGTTAGCCACTAAAAATCCCCTTACACATATGAATTCTATTATATAATTAAAACTTATGAAAATCGGGTGACTATTAAGTTGTGTCTCGAAACGAGCAGTGGATCTCCCTGGGAGGGATATTGACGGTGTAAATATGTTCATTGCATTTAATTATGTTGTGCCTTTAATGCATCACCATATCTTAGATGGTATTTATCTATCGATTTAATCATTGAGAGTCATCATTTAGATTCTTGATCTGATCACTAAGTTGCATCGTCCCCGAAGCAACGTGAGTTTCAAAATGTGGGCCTACCGCTCAAAAGATCCTATATGTTCATGCCAAATAAATCGGATAGTTGTTAGACCCCATCACATTCCAACTTGTCCACCCGTAGCGTCCTCCCCGTCGACCGATGGTGTCTTAGTTGTTGAAAATTTTGAGATATACGACAATCACATTTGAACTTGTGCATTGTTAAACCTTGAGCTCTCATGCGATGAGCGGGCCCCCCTTCCTTGGTAGGCGAGTTATTCGATGAAAGGTTAACACATGTCAGAGGCATTTAATTATCCTAGTAATTTCCCATTTAGCTTTAATGCTACCTGTTAGTCATCAATATTTTTACCTGTTTTTAAGACTAGATTTCTTGGCTGAGTTTTCTAGAAGCTAATCTCAATCTGTCAATTTGTCATCTAGAAAACACGTCAAACAAATTTTTTTCTCCATACCCCTCTCCTTCAGCCTATAATGAAAAAATCCCTTTAGTTTCCCTACCTATCACAATTCAGCAAAGCCTCCCTGTCTATAGCTGTTATAAGTTTGTCTCTCTACCATCAAAATCCTTTTCTTTTCATGCGACTCAATGTCCAACATTTGACAAAGTGACAACCCCTCAATCCCTAATCATCTTGTCATGTGATAACCTGTTTTGCCTAAGAAGCCATTCAAGAGCTGTGACTAAATCTGTAGGTCTAGGTGGTGGTGTTTTAAGGAAAACTCCTTGGCGAGACTATTTTGAGCCAAAAACCCTATCTTCAATATTAGTCAGCCATCATGTCTTGTTATCTGCCAAAGAAAAACCCTTGTCTATCCACAGGTCACGTACCATCAAAGAAGTCACTTTGTTTTGTTTCTAGAAAGGCTTAGGAATGTTCAAATCAGGAAAAGAGAAGGAGTTTCCCTGTCTGAAGAAATATGATTAGATCAGGCATGATCCCCATGAAAAACCAAAGAAGCCCTCCAAACTTCAAAAGCATCTTGTTTTTACATCTCTGCAAGGGTGTAAATTGAGTGATGATCAGTGCGTAAATGAGAGCAAAGGAACAAACTCAACAAGTTTCTCATAATGAAATAGTTTGCCATCAAGATTCAGATGGAGAGTAGTAAGTAAAAGACAACAAATCTACATGGTTTAAATCCGAAGGGTGACTTGGCATTACAGTTTTCTCTATTTCAAAAAGAAGGACAATCTTTGACAAGGAGAGCTTCAAAGCAAGTTAGGCAACTAGGATGAGAATATAAGAAGGACAACTACTTCTTATACCTTATCATGAACTGAACTTTGAAAGACTGTCACAAAAAATTTCACTACCCCTAAAAACACAGTCAAGGTAAGGAGTTATTTCAAAGATGTCTAGCAGGGAGAACTCACCATTTACAAAGCACATTATTTACTCCTGAAGATTCACAGTGATTTTATGCAAAAGGGATATACATTACTGATAGGTCCTCATAAAGAAAAGGGCATTATGATTCAAATGATTTCATCCAGGATAAATGCCAAAGAATCACTTTTGTCTTCTATTTTTATTTTTCAAACAAACAAAACAAGGCACAATGTTGAGATGGTTGAAGTTTCTATGTTTAATAAGACCTCCTTCAAAATGAGTAGGGGGTCAAAAACACATTTTTATGGCCTCCTTCACAAATAAGCAGAGGGCCCACTTACCTCAGTTGCATAAGACCTCCTTCATAATAAGTAAAGGGCCCACTTACCACAATTTCATAAGACCTCCTTCATAACAAGAAGAGGGTCAAATCATCAAGTGTTAACTCTTTCTTTAAGAAAAATTGTTAGTAATGGGCAGTTTGAGAGATAATGTGTTTGAAACAGTGCATTCACTGACAAACCAAGGCTAGAATTTTGATTAAAGCAACCTCATCTAAATGGTAAAGAAGGTACACAAAGCTCTATTTAAAAGTGAATTCTGCAACTGATAGAAAGAGAAATTCACAGAGGTGATTTATGTAAAAAAAGGCATCTCTCATTTAGACAGGCCCATTATAGTTTTGAAATTACTTCCACCAAATGATCAGAGCAAGTTTCAAATGTTGAAAACAACCTGTTTCAAATAAATACACAGAGATTTAAAAGTTTTGAAACATGGAGTATAGGACAAGCGCCCGAAAGAGTATGTTGAAAGTGCCTCCTTCAGTAATAAGCAGAGGGCACTTAGTTTGTTTGAAGATATTCAAGAATGACAAGTGGAAAAGATCACATTTTACCCCTAATGGTCTATTCAAAGTAACAGAGAAAACACATATGAAAATACCTCCTTCACATCATAAACAAAGGATTTACATAATAGTGTTGAGAGGCTACAATAGCGGTGTTTATGTAAGCCTTTTCAGATGATAAGGACAAGGTCACAATTTTGAGGGAAACTTTCTTGATAGACAGAGCTTGGATGCATAAAAGTTGAAACCTAAAAATATCAAAGAGTTCCCAGAAAGTGTTTTGAAAGGACCTCCTTCACTAATGAGAAGAGGGTCAACAATGATTTCAAGGTATCTAGGTGATCTAAATGGCATAACCTCCTTCATAATGAGTAGAGGGTTAAAATTCATCAAATATTGACAGTGTTTGGGAAAATTTGCAGTGATAGAGAGTGTTTGGGAATCAATATTTTTATAATTGTCTTTAAATGACAAAGCATAAGGAGAAGCAGATTTTAAAATATCTTCGTGATTTGGTCGAAGAGTTATCCTGCAAATACAAAGGGATAAGTCAGTTTTTTAAAAAGGGAAACCCCTCAACAAAAGCACAAAATCGCTTTTCAGAACAACTACAAAATAAAAAGGAGAAGGTTTTTTTTTCAAATTGATAAGAGAGGGAAAAGTGTGTTTTTCAAACTATAAAGGCACGACCAAAGTATCTTCATATCATTGTGCAAACCTTTTGGGAAAGAGAAAAGATCTTCAAATGACCATTTGCTACCTTTCATACATGAGACATGCCTGAAATTTCTTGCGACGCGCATGTAGGTGTTCGCAGAAGTGTTTTTCACAGGACATGACATGCCTGTCAGGCAACATGACGTGCCTGTGCACCACCCGGTGTTCAGGCATCAACACGCAGCGCGTTTTCCCTGGCCACTCCTGAACAGCCCACCGTTCGATGTTCAGTCATCAACACGTGGTGTGTTTGTCCCCGGGCCACCTCTGAACGGAGTTTTGACCACCCGGGCCCATGCTAAAGGAGGTGGCTGCCATCCTAAAAAAGCCCTCAAATTGAAAAAAATCAGAAATTGCACAGAAGGTTATCTCCAAAAACAGCTGAGGCATCCTTTACAGAGGTATTTGTGGTTCTTTGCTCAAATTTTTGATTGAAAAGCACAAAAGAAAATCAGTAATTTTAAAGGGCCAATAAGTCTTATTGGTTGTAAAAAAGCCTGTTTGTAGAGTGAGAAGCAAAGTACAGTTGTTGAGAAAGGAGGCCTATTTTCAGTTTAAAAACTTGTTTTGAAAGAATAGGTGAAAGAGGACACAGTCTCATAAAATAAAAAGGCAGATTTGTTTTGAAGGTCTTGCCACTCAGTAACAAGAAAAAAAAACATAGTTCTTGAGAAGGAAAACTTATTTTCATTAAAAAGGGAACTTGTTTGCTAGCTAAGAAAGAAACACAGTACTTAAGGAAGAAATCTATTTTCAGTTTATTTGAAAGACTTGTTTTGATAAGAGAGTGAAGGAAAGCCTAAACAACTATGCCTCCAAAGAAGGTCAACAAAGGGGGGTATCACAACAGATTTGAACCTATAACTATGAAAGAGTTAAATGATTCCCCTTCGGTCCTTTTAAATTTTCATGAGGTAGGGTGCCTTGATTTTTGCCAAAAAGTCCAAGAGGTCACGAATCACCCTCCCTTGACACAATTGTTTGCCTTGAGGCTACAAGGAGGACATGTTCACATAGCAAGCCTTGATTTTATTCTCACTCCTAGGTCAGTGTCAAGAGCCACCAAGATTCCCTATCTTGGTGAGAAATGGTTCAAACAAACCTATTTGGACCTAGACCACTACAAACCCTTCTTGAAACCAGCTTACCAAAATGAATGAAAAGCTATTTTCCCCTTTTCTCATCTGTTGAACAGTTATGCGCCCCCTTATGAAAACCATCATGAGATATTTCACATATGAGGGGAGATATTCCCGAGTTTATTCCTATTACATCAGTCTTCTCATACATTTCACAAGAACTCAGTTGCTAAATATCCTTTTCTTTCTCTGAAAAAGCATAGACGTCCTCCCTTGTCCAAAAGAGACCTCCTGCTCAGCAAAAAGCTAGTCTTTTCCATCATTCTCTCATCAAAATCATCATCCTTCACCAGCTTGAAAAGAAAGGAGTTTCTTGGGAGACTTTCATTTCTCATCCAAATTTTTCTACTGCCTATTCATCTCATGGCCCATCTCATATGTCCTCCTCACCCTCCACTCACTATGTCTCCCCTTCATCTAATCAATCTACCCCTCAAAGGAAAAAATCACCCATGTTTGATAGTGAAAAAGAGCAGCCTTATGAAAGCAGGCATGAAGTTAGTGATGATGAGGAACATAGTGATACTCAACAAAGTAGTGAGGATGAAGAACAAAGCAGCCCTAAGAAGAGTAGTGAAAATGAGCATGGGGACAACCCACCCACAGCTAGTGAGGATGAAGAAAAAACTAAAGAGTAGTAGGGTAGTGATGATGAAGAGCAAAGGGAAGAGTTTCAAAGCAGTGATGAGAAACAGAGTGACAGTCAACATGAAAGAAATCAAAGTGGCAGTAAGCATAGTGACAATCCTCAAGCAAGCAGTAATAATGAGGAACACACCAGTTCTCAACAAAGTCATGAAACCAATCAAAGGGACAGTGAAAAAAGTACCTCCCAGCAAAGTAGTGACCATGGTGGCAGCCCACACACAGAGTCTAATGAAAACAATGAAGATGATGGAAGCTTGCAAAATGAAAATGAAGACAGTCATGATGGGAGTAGCTCATGTGAAGAAATTAAAAACAATGAGCATGGTAAAGATAGCACACAAGAAGAAGCTTAATATAGTGATGGTAATGAAGGCAACCCTCAACAAATTCAAGACAGTAAGGAAGGTAAACAAGGCAGTTCACAGACAGACAGTGATGATGGAGGCAGCAGTGTAAAGGATCAAGTTGAATAAGTGCTAGTGATAAAACCTCCTCTCTCTTCTCCTCAACACAGCCAAGAACATGTGCTTGCTGCCTCTCCTAGGCAAGGGGCCATGATTCATTCCTCAAAAGCACCAAAGTCTAAAAACACCAAATCTGTAAAGAAGAAAATCACTCCAGCAGTGACTAGTAATGTCACTATGGTGTTAAGGAGTGGAGGCAAACTGCCTAAGAGGAGTATTGTTGAATTTCCAAAGAGAAAAAGAGAAAATAAGTCTATCAAAAGCAAGGTCAAAGAAAAAGTTGAACAGCAGGAGAGTAGCCATGAATAAGAAAGAGAGTTTGACATCATACAAATAGACAATGATGTTGGAGATGATGAAGCTAGAATCCTTGAGTCACTTTTGCAAAACAGAGAAGCCCAAATCCATGACTTAGAAACTAATCTATAAAGGTCGAAGGACCTCATACACTTTCTACAAATCCAAAATAAACAAATGAGTGGGCAAATGGCAATTTATGAGGCTCGATCATTCAAATACCAAAGGGAAGCATACAAAGTACAAGTCAAGCTTGAAGAGTATATGGGTGAATTTGATGATATTGAGGAAGAAGAGTAGCTAGTAAGAAAAAGGCCTAGGACTATGGGTCTTAGGAAAGCTTTGGAGAAACAGAGGGAAGAAGAAGCAACCCTTGCTCGATCATATCCTCTCACACAATTTCTTGCCCAAGAGATATAAAATGATAAAGAATCATGGCTTGAAAAAGCCAACAAGAATTTGGAGGATAAATTAGAGAATGCAAACAAAGACTTGGGCTTATAAAGGAAGATGACCGAGCATTACAAGAAATTGAACCAATTTTCCCAAAGAAAACTCAAACTTGCTCAAGAAAGGCTCAAAACTGCCCAAAGGAGGCGCCCGGTGAAAAAAGGGGAAAAATGCATATCTAGGCTTGAAATATTGGCTTCAGCTTCCTTACATGCTTCTAAGAACCCATAAGGGGTTTGCTGACCAAAATTGAGCAAATTTTGACATGATCTTGTTTTTTGTGTTTTTTGGCCCTAATTGCACATTTTTCTAGGCGCTGCCATGTTTGATAGGAGCATCCTCAGCTCATGAAAGTAATTTTTTTGGATGTATTAAATTTGGGGGCATCTACTCACAAATGTTTAGATCAAAGGAAGGTGTTTGGGTCCCCCAAAGAGGCAAAAATCAGTCAAAATTCACCTTTCTGCCTCACATATCAGCATATGAGACCCTCCTGGGTTTGTTCACTCAGTACACTTTTGAGATACTTCTAGGGATAATTTTGAGAAAAATCAAGTAGTTCCAGAAACTACACATACTGGGCTTTCCAATGAGCTATCACGGGCCTCGTTTTGACATCAGAAAGTCCCTCAAAAGTTATTTGCAACACAAGCTTCTTTCTGCTGCTATGCTCCTGTTGCATTTTGGCTAAGAAAGAAGTTTTCTGAATATGACCATCCAAATGTGTGTTTAGCTATTTTTAACTCCATGTTAGAGATTAAAAGTCAATTTTGTTTCTATTATTAGCTTAAATAGATATTTTTGAAGATAATTTGTGCCTTGGGCTTTGCAAAGCCTCAAGGACAAAATCAGATATTTGTATTAGGCCAATGGCCTTCTAGATGCTCTAGGAGGGTTTCTTTCTCTTTGGCCTATATAATCCAAGAGAATTCATTGTAACCAGAGGCTGAGATTGATTTTATAGAGCAATACATAGCATTACAAGCTTTGAAGAAATACTTTGTCTTATGAAGTGGATGATCTCTTGCTTGACTTGGATGGTGAAGGACGATTGTTTGTAGGATTCTAGACCTTGGTGAATGGTATTATGTTCCTTATATGTTATGTTTCCTTAGTTTATCATACATGTTTTCATGCTTCTTTCTTGCTGTAGGTTATTAAAGAATAGATTTGAGATATGCCCATGGAGGAAGCTCAAGTTTCCTGATTCATTTCAGCTTCTATGTTTTAATCTTTTTTGGTTATGTCAAAAATTCTTAATTGCTCTTTGGTACCCTAAGAAATTGTTATCAGTTTCATTAATGGTTATTATGTATGCTATCTAGTATGATTCACGGTATGCCCTGCTTACTCATAGCTAATCAAAACTCCATCTCTGAAATCTCTCTCTGAATTATTGATTATCTTAGTTAAGTCAAAGAGGTCTTGTTTTGATCTTTCCCTTTGTCCATGCTCTGCAGTCTTATTTCAAAGTTCCCAATAGCTCAAGATATGATGTTTAGGAGTTCCATCTTCATAGACTGAGTTGTTTGTTTGTCTTATTTGTTTTCCCAAAATTCTGAAGGTGATTTTCCCAAAGTTAGAGGGTCTTATACTTCTATGCATCACCTGATTGTTTATTTTCTGCATCTATAGGTTTGAGTTTCATTTATAGTGATTAATGGTTAGCTCTACCACATGAATGCTTGCTGTTTAACTATTTATGCTTAAAACCTCTTTGTCTTTCACAAACTTAGTGTCCATCTCATTTCACTTTCACCCAAAGAATCCATTTATCTCGACTAAATCGGCCCTGCAGTAATACCTTGTCCACCATTTGAGACAGTCTCGACCTTTTTGACCCCATAGCCCAGTTGATCTGACAAAATTTTTATCTATTTATCCTTTGAACAGTTCCCCCTCCAAAAACCTAAAAAAAACCAAGACATACTTAACAACTAGCCTAAAATCTAATATACAGAAGCAAACAAGTTTACATCCTTTTCATAATAGAGAGAGCCCTCTCTGAGTCCAGGAAGGCTAGGTCATAGGGCTCCAAAGCTTGGTTTGATGTTACCCTACCATTTGGCTTGCCAATTTTCCAAATCACGGGACACTAACATAATGGTGATCAAGGTGGGACATATTGAGTGCATAATAGTCTAGCAAACTCTTGTAGACTCATTAGTCCTTCAAAATTAAAATCAGACAAACAGCCTATAAAATATTTTAGAGTAAACTCTTTTTTCTTCACCACCTTAGCTAAGTGATGAATCAGGTATAGAACACTCTTACAAACTAGGCTGCATATAAAAACTCAGAAAACACCAAAAAACATCCCTAGATTGGCTTTTTCTCAGTAATTGGTGGTGGACCATAAACACATATCTCTAAAAACAACAAAACATCCACCTGGCGACTCCACTAGCCTCCAGTAGGCCTAATACTCTACTAAAAACCAAAAAAAATCATAAATCATCATATCTTGTTGACTTACCTTTCCAAAAACAAAAAATTCATGATGCAACCTCTGAAATCAGTGACAAACTAAGTACAACTTAGGGATTCAGAAATCTTCATCTAAACATAAGAAATCAACAGAATAGCCTATAAGAATAGAACTATAGCTTTCTCAACAATCTAGCAAATTTTTGAATTGAGTTTTAAGTCATTCTTACAAGTTTTTACATAAAAAATTTTAGAAAATATTTTTCTAAAAAACATCTTTGTTTGTATTGGTGGTGGACCATAAATCCAAAAACATCCACTTGGTGACTCCACTAGCCTTCATTTTGTTTTTACCTTACCCACATCTGCGAAACCCTTAGAGAGGACAACCATCCAAAAAACAATCACAACTATCACCCTCTCTAAACTTTTACTTTGAAATCTATCTTCATGAAGAATTAATACCAAATCTCACCCAGACCCGAATCCCCCTATCATAGTTGATGACCCAGAAAATATTTTGTGGAAAACTTCTGAAACTGGTAACTTAGCTACCGATAGGACCATCCACAAAGCAAGCTTTGTACCTGAACATCTTACATCCTTGCAAGATTACCAGTTTGAATTGAGTTTAGCAAAATCCCTTTTTAGAAGCAAGTCGCAAAATAAAATCAACCTTGACGATCTTGAGCCCTTATATTTGCAACAGAGTCCTAGCAGAGAAGCCTCATCCACTACATCTCCTAATTTTCAGATTCTCCACCACTTTGGCTCTTATCACCCCAAATTTGCTCAGAATCAGTCTACAAGTCCAAGTACCTCCGCCACACTCATTCAGACCACCACTGTGCAAATCACCTCATCCTATACCATGAATCCTCATACTGTATATCTGCCATCAGCTCCCATCATGGCAGCTTGGTATGCGCCCTTATTATTACCACAACCTTTGGTACCTTTGCAAAATGATTACCAATCCAAAATCCCACACTTCACTGAAACTGAGGCTAGTACTGCTCAACAGCATGTAGATAGAATCAGTGACGCTTTTGACTATATGGAATTAGAAGATGAAACCATAAAGATGAGAATGTTCGCCCAAATCCTAGGTGGAGAACCCAAGAAATGGTTTAAAAACTTAGCTCCTAATAGTATACATGATCTCCCATCACTTTACCAAACTTTCATAAACAGGTGGGAAATCAAAAAAATCCCATCCAAATCCTTTCCGAATATAACAATCTTAAAAGGAATATGGGGGATAGTGTTCAAGACTATTTCACTAGATTCAACAGTGTCTATAACGCCCTCCCACCTCACATGAAACCTCCACTTGGCTCAGCATTAGCAAAATTTCCAAAAGGTTTCGATCCAGATATAACATACCAACTAAGAGAAAGAGACCCCATGACTTTAGAAGAAATGCAAAAAGTAGTTGTTAGTGCTGAAGCCAACCTAGCTGAGAAAAGAGCTAGGATAAGATCAGAAAAGAAAGTCACATACCGAGATGAGGTCATGCCTTCAATTTCCTCCTTAGATCCCAGAATAGACAACCTGGTTAAAACCATGGAGAGAATGTGGGAAAGAATGAATCTAAATGAAAAAGCACCTCTTAAGGAAAACCAGCCAAATCCTCAAAACAGAAACTAGAACCAAAACTTTAGAAGAGACTTGCCTCAAAACAAACCAAGGTAAAATGACCTACAGATTAGGCCACCTTTCCATGAAAACTATGTTGATGAGGTAGAAAGAGATATGGAACCACTTGATCAAAATCACTTAAACTTGATAGGTTCTGATAGCGAGGGTGAGGTTTTCCTCACAGAAGAAGAACAAGTTTTCTTCTTCTCGAATCAAAATGAAGCAAATTATGAGGACCCCGAAGATCCTGAGGTGGGATTACAAAACGCCATAATGAAAGTCCATAGGCAATATGATCTTAGGAGTAAGAAAAACCAAGACAACTCTAAGAAAGGTAGCTTAGACACTGCTGTTACAAAAACCCCCGATACCATTCTTAAAATAACATCAGATAGTCACAAAATCATGGCTAAGAGAACTGACCAAAACAAAGACAAAACTAGCCATGCAAGCCTTGATCCTAACTGTCCTAGTACCTCTACTAAGATCCCCGAAACCACTGTTTTGAACAAAACCCCCAATCAAAATCAACAAATTAAGAATATAGAGAAAGTCATGGCTGAGAAAACTGAAGCAAATCTATCTAAACTATAAGCACCCTTTAGTTTTGAAGGGGAAATCGACAAAATTAATATCACCATGCCTCTCACTGAACTTATTTCTCAAAACTCATACAAATCTCAAGTGCTGAAGGTCTTAAACATAGGAAATGATGCAGATACTTTACACCTAGCTGATGATGCCCCTGAGGTGTTGTTTGGACCAAAAATATAAGGAAAATATCAAGAGGGAACCACTCTTCCTTTTTACATTAGTCTGAATATACATGACCAAATCCTACATAATGCCATGATAGATTCCCAGGCCTCTCACAATCTCATGTCGAAAGTAGTAATGGAAAGATTAGGCCTAGAAATAACAAAACCTTATAAAGACTTATATTCGTTTGATTCCAAGAGAGTCAAGTGTCTAGGCCTGATAAAATATCTTCCTGTCAGTTTGGACCAAGTACCTGCAAAACACCTGGTCATGGAAATAGTGGTAGCAGACATCCCTCCCAAGTACGGAATGCTTTTATCCAGATCTTGGGGTGTCAAGCTTCAAGGAAATATTCAACTAGATATGTCTTATGCCACCGTTCCTATGTTTAATCAAACAAGAATACTGTATCGGGAATCACACATGAAGTATATGGTTAGCAGCCAAGAAAGGCCAGATAACATCCCTATGTATTCCATACATTCATACCTAAATTCCTTCATTTTACATATTGATGAAGACATTGATAAACAGGTGGGAGAAATTGAAGCAAATCTAGGCACACTGCATCAGACGCCCCAAATTCTCTATAATGAGCTGGATACTAAAAACTATCATGAACCTGAACAATTATGTCTTGAAGAGTGGGAATTTGATTTTCTAGAAATAGAGATAAATCAGAAAACAGAACGCATTCTACACCCTCAAGCAAGTTGCTCAAACCAAGGACAAACATCAAAAGTACAATTAGAAACTTTTTTCAAAACATAAGCACTGGAAGGCTTACATAGTACAAACCTCTTTGGAAATCAAGAGCAGGGGAGTCTTATGTTCTTACCATACTTGAATGCTTCACCATCCCAAAACCTTACCTCTCCAAGTAAAGCTTTAAATTTTGCAACCACTTTGATGAATCCAGGGAAAATTTCTGATAAATTTAATGAAGGGGAATATGATAACAACAGTCCCAAGACACCTGACCTAATTGAACTAGCTAAAATTCTGTCATTTCACCAGAGATTAAGAACTGCTAGAGTATGCAAAATTTTTCAAGATACTAATACATGTCGGGAAAATAGTTTAAAACACTATGAAAATGCCATCATTTCAAGAAGTAACCCTTACAAAAAGAAATGCAAAAATCTTGGTCAAACATTAACAATTAAAGACAAAACAAATGGACATAGGATATGTGTAGATTTCAGGAACACAGATAAACCTCCCCAGAACATCACCTATATCCTTCCCAAAACAGATCATACCATACATAAGATAGGAGTTTCTAATCATGTGTCTTTGCAAAGTTATGTTTCAAGATATCATCAGTTGATTCCTCTTCAAAGCAAATGGCTTAAATATTTTTTCAAATACACTGGAAGTCCAAATTCAAACCTAGGGTTGCAAAACTGCAAGTCACCAAAGACATGTTCCTGAAGGCCATGTTTCCAGTATTGAATTTCTTCACTATGATGTACCTTGACGATGTCATCATCTGTTTTAAAAATGACAAAGAGTATTTGTATTACCTAAAGAAGATGTACAACAAAGGCAGGAGTGGAAATCAAAAGTATAGAGAAAAGTGGCAAGCAGACAGAATTTTTCAGAGACTCTTGCAAGAACCCTTATGTTGTGCTTGAAAGGGAAAATTTTCCAAACTTTTCTTTTCAAGAGCTGACCGAACCAAGAGCATCGGGAGATCCCTTTGAAGAAAAAATGCTCAAGTTCCACCATTTTCAAGATTTATAGTTTTAAAATTTTCACTCATTGTACATATCACTGTTTGAAGAAATAAATAAAAAATACAAAATACAAAATACAAAAACAATAGAAAAGTAGAAAAGAGGGCAGTTTTAAAAATAGCAGAAAATCCCCATGTTCAAAAAATATTCATACTGAAAGTGCGCAAGTATAAATGCCACTACTAGTGCTCAAAGGATATCTTGTTCATTTATCTTGCATAATCCTAACTGAACATGTTTTAAATTGATTGCTGATAAGTTAGTGAAAGAATTGATAGTCAAATTGTGTAAGCTTGACTTGTCAATAAAAATAGATTAGGCAAAGATGCTGGTTCCACATGCTCAAAAAAAAACCAAAGAGGAAAGCAGGGATGAAAAACAAACTATGTATCCTAGCCCTGATTTTTCTAAATCTCATTTTGTGCAAAAATAATATTTGTGTGTAGCTTGTCTTTTATGCCACGAACGCATGACAAATCAAACTATTTAATCCTGATTTGATCATTTTTCAATTTCATGCTTTAGTCTAGTGAATGAGATCCTATCAAACAGCATAATATTGACAATCGATCTAGCATAGGTAGGGAATCAAAAGAGTTCATCAGTTTAATCTGAACTCCTGGAAGATATAAGTGTAGAATTAGATAGTTTTCCTTTTTTCAAAAATATCATGTCAAAGGGTTGCTAGTCCAAGTGCACCTAAAGAAGAAAAAATGTTAGGAATTATAGTTGGGTAGGTAGAGATGAATTTGATGCTAATCATGCTGTAAATTTTTAGAAATAGCATCAAGAAAGAGAGAAATTTGTGCCAATGGATAAGGCACTGGTCTTCACAAGCCAGAGATCTACAATTCTGGACACCTCCTAAAAGGGAGATGCCCTCCCCAAATGGAGCCACTATTAGTCATCAGTATTTTTACCTATTTTGATGACTAGATTCCTTGGCTGAGTTTTCTAGAAGCTAATCTCAATCTGTCAATTTTTCATCTAGAAAACACCTCAACAAATTTTTGTCTTCATACCCCTCTCCTTCAGCCTATAATGAAAAAGCCCTTCAGTTTCCCTACCTATCACAATTCAGCAAAGCCTCCCTGTCTATAGCTGTTATAAGTTTGTCTCTCTACCATCAAAATCATTTTTTTCATGCGACTCACTGTTCGACATTTGACAAAGTGACTACCCCTCAATCCCTGATCATCTTGTCATGTGATAACCTATTTTGCCTAAGAAGCCATTCAAGAGTTGTGACTAAATCTGTAGGTCTAGGTGGTGGTGTTTTAAGGAAAATTCCTTGGCGAGACTATTTTGAGCCAAAAACCCTGTCTTTAATATCAGTCAGCCATCATTTCTTGTTATTTTCCAAAGCAAAACCATTGTCTATCCCTAGGTCGCGCACCATAAAAGAGGTCGCTTTGTTTTGTTTCTAGCAAGGCTCAGGAATGTTCAAATTAGGAAAAGAGAAGGAGTTTCCCTGTCTGAAGAAATATGATTAGATCAGGCATGATCCCATGAAAAACTAAAGAAGCCCTCCAAACTTCAAAAGCATCTGTTTTTACATCTCTGCAGGAGTGTAAATTGAGTGATGATTAGTGCGCAAATGAGAGCAAAGGAAAAAACTCAACAATTTTCTCATAATGAAATAGTTTTCCATCGAGATTCAGATGGAGAGCAGTAAGTAAAAGACAAAAAATCTACATGGTTTAAAACTGAAGGGTGACCTGGCATTACAATTTTCTCTATTTCAAAAAGAAGGACAGTCTTTGACAAGGAGAGCTTCAAAGCAAGTTAGGCAACCAGGATGAGAATATAAAAAGGACAACTGCTTCTTATACCTTATCATGAACTGAACTTTGAAAGACTGTCACAAAAAATTTCACTACCCCTGAAAACACAGTCAAGGGAAGGAGTTAGTTCAAAGAAGTCTAGCAGGGAGCGCTCACCATTTACAAAGCACATTACTTACTCCTGAAGATTCACGGTGATTTTATGCAAAAGGGGTATAAATTACTGACAGGTCCTCATAAAGCAAAGGGCATTATGATTCAAATGATTTCATCTAGGATAAATGCCAAAGATTCACTTTTGTCTTCTATTTGTATTTTTCAAACAAACAAAACAAGGAAAAGTATTGAGATGGTTGAAGTTTCTATGTTTAATAGGACTTCCTTCAAAATGAGCAGTGGGTCAAAAACACACTTTTATGGCTTGCTTCACAAATAAGCAGAGGGCCCACTTACCTCAGTTTCATAAGACCTCCTTCATAATAAGCAGAGGGTCCACTTACCACAGTTGCATAAGACCTCCTTCATAACAAGCAGAGGGTCAAATCATCAAGTGTTAACTCTGTCTTTAAGAAAAATTGTCAGTAATCGACAGTTTGAGAGATAGTGTGTTTGAAACAGTGCATTCACTGACAAACCAAGGCTATAATTTTGATTAAAGAAACCTCATATAAATGGTAAAGAAGGTACACAAAGCTCTGTTTAAAAGTGACTTCTGCAATTGATAGAAAGAGAAATTCACATAGGTGATTTATGTAAAAAAAGGCTTCTCTCATTTAGACAGGCCCATTATAGTTTTGAAATGCCTTACACCAAATGATGAGAGAAAGTTTCAAATGTTGAAAACAACCTCTTTCAAATAAATAGACAGAGCTTTAAAAGGTTTGAAACATGGAGTATAGGACAAGCGTCCGGAAGAGTATGTTGAAAGTGCCTCCTTCAGTAATAAGCAGAGGGCACTTAGTTTGTTTGAATATATTCAAGAATGACAAGTGGAAAAGATCACATTTTACCCCTAATGGTCTATTCAAAGTAACAGAGAAAACACATATGAAAAGACCTCCTTCACATCATAAATAAAGGATTTACATAATAGTGTTGAGAGGCTATAGTAGTGGTGTTTATGTAAGCCTTTTCAGATGATAAGGACAAGGTCACAGTTTTGAGGGAAACTTTCTTGACAGACAGAGCTTGGATGCATAAAAGTTGAAACCTAAAAATATCAAAGAGTGCCCAGAAAGTGTTTTGAAAGGACCTCCTTCACTAATGAGCAGAGGGTCAACAGTGATTTCAAGGGATCTAGGTGATCTAAATGGCATAACCTCCTTCATAATGAGCAGAGGGTTAAAATTCATCAAATATTGACAGTGTTTGGGAAAATGTGCAGTGATAGAGAGTGTTTGGGAATCATTCTTTTTATAATTGTCTTTAAATGACAAAGCATAAGGAGAAGCAACTTTTAAAATATGTTTGTGATTTGGTCGAAGAGTTATCCTGCAAATAGAAAGGGATAAGTCAGTTTGTTAAAAAAGGAAACCCCTCAACAAAAGCACAAAATCGCTTTTCATAACAACTACAGGGTAAAAAGGAGAAGTTTTGTTTTACAAATTGATAAGAGAGGGAAAAGTGTGTTTTTCAAACTATAAAGGCATGGCCAAAGTATCTTCATATCATTATGCAAACCTTGTGTGCAAGAGAAACGATCTTAAAATGACCAATTGCTACCTTTCATACATGCGACGTGCCTGAAATTTGCTGCGACGCACTTGTACGTGTTCGCAGAAGTGTTTTTCATAGGACGCGACGGGCCTGTCAAGCGACGCGACACGCCTATGCACCGCCCAGCGTTCAGGCATCAACACATGGCACGTTTGCCCGGGCCACTCCTGAACGGTCCACCGCCCGACATTTAGTCATCAGCACGCAGCGCGTTTGTCCCCATGTCACCTCTGAACGGAGTTTTTACCGCTCGGGCCCATGCTAAAGGAGGTGGCTACCATCCTCAAAAATCCCTCAAATTTCCAAAAATCAGAAAGTGCACATAAGGTTGTCTCCAAAAACACTCGAGGCATCCTTTAAAGAGGTATTTGTGATTCTTTGCTCAAATTTTTGATTGAAAATCACAAAATAAAATCAGTAATTTTAAAGGGCCAAGAAGTCTTATTGGTTGCAAAAAAGCCTATTTGTAGAGTGAGAAGAAAAGTACAGTTGTTGAGAAAGGAGGCCTATTTTCAGTTTAAAGACTTGTTTTGAAAGAATAGGTGAAAGAGGACACAATCTCATAAAATAAAAAGGCAGATTTGTTTTGAAGGTATTGCCACTCAGTAACAAGAAAAATAAAACACAGTTCTTGAGAAGGAAAACTTATTTTCATTAAAAAGGGAACTTGTTTGCTAGCTAAGAAAGAAACACAGTACTTAAGGAAGAAATTTATTTTCAGTTTATTTGAAAGACCTGTTTTGATAAGAGAGTGGAGGAAAGCCTAAACAACTATGCCTCCAAAGGTCAACAAAGGGGGTTATCACAACAGATTTGAACCTATAACTTTGAAAGAGTTAAATGATTCCCCTTCGGTCCTTTTCAATTTCCAAGAGGTCACAAATTACCCTCCCTTGACACAATTGTTTACCTTGAGGCTGCAAGGAGATGATGTTCACATAACAGACCTTGATTTTATTCTCACTCCTAGGTCGATGTCAAGAGCCACCAATATTCCCTATCTTGGTGAGAAATGGTTCAAACAAACCTATTTAGATCTAGACCACTACAAACCCTTCTTGAAACCAGCTTACCAAAATGAATGCAAAGCTATTTTCCCCTTTTCTCATCTGTTGAAAAGTTATGCGCCCCTTATGAAAACCATCATGAGATATTTCACATGTGAGGGGAGATATTCCCGAGTTTATTCCTATCACATCAGGCTTCTCATGCATTTCACAAGAACTCAGTTGCTAAATCTCCCTTTCTTCCTCTGCAAAAGCATAAACAATATGTCCTCCCTTGTCCAAAAGAGACCTTCTACTCAACAAAAAGCTAGTCTTTTCCATCATTCTCTCATCAAAATCATCATCCTTGACCAGCTTGAAAAGAAAGGAGTTTCCTGGGAGACTTTCATTTCTCATCCAGATTTTTCTACTGCCTCTTCATCTCATGGCCCATCTCATATGTCCTCCTCACCCTCCACTCACTATGTCTCCCCTTTATCTAATCAATCTACCCCTCAAAGGCAAACATCGCCCATGTTTGATGGTGAAAAAGAGCAGTCTTATGAAAGCAGGCATGAAGTTAGTGATGATGAGGAACATAGTGATACTCAGAAAGGTAGTGAGGATGAAGAACAAAGCAACCCTAAGCAGAGCAGTGAAAATGAGCATGGGGACAACCCACCCACAGCTAGTGAGGATGAAGAACAAATTGAAGATCAGCAGGGTAGTGATGATGATGAGAAAAGGGAAGAGGTTCAAAGTAGTGATGAGAAACAGAGTGATAGTCAACATGAAAGCAATCAAAGTGGTAGTAAGCATAGTGAAAATCCTCAAGCAAGCAGTAATAATGAGGAAAACAACAGTAATCTACAAAGTCATGAAACCAATCAAAGGGACAGTGAAAAAAGTGCCTCCCAGCAAAGTAGTGACCATGGTGGCAGCCCACACACAGAGTCTAATGAAAACAATGAAGATGATGGTAGCTTGCAAAATGACAATGAAGACAGTCATGGTGGGAGTAGCTCATGTGAAGAAACTAAAAACAGTGAGCATGGTAAAGGTAGCACACAAGAAGAAGCTCAATACAGTGATGGTAATGAAGGTAGCCCTCAACAAATTCAAGACAGTAAGGAAGGTAAACAAGGCAGTTCACAGATAGACAGTGATGATGGAGGCAGCTGTGTAAAGTATCAAGTTGAATAAGTGCACGTGATAAAACCTCCTCTCTCTTCTCCTCAACACAACCAAGAACATGTGCTTGCTACCTCTCCTAGGCAAGGGGCCATGATTCATTCCTCAAAAGCACCAAAGGCTAAAAACACCAAATTTGCAAAGAAGAAAATCACTCCAGCAGTGACTAGTAATGTCACTAGGGCGGTAAGGAGTAGAGGCAAACTACCTAAGAAGAGTATTGTTGAATTTCCAAAGAGAAAAAGAGCAAAGAATTCTATCCGAAGCAAGGGCAAAGAAAAAGTTGAACAACAGGAGAGTAGCCATGAACAAGAAAGAGAGTTTGACATCATACAAATAGACAGTGATGCTGGAGATGATGAAGCTAGAATCCTTGAGTCACTTTTACAAAACAGAGAAGCCCAAATCCATGACTTAGAAACTGATCTAGAAAGGTCGAAGGACCTCAT
Source organism: Pinus albicaulis (assembly GCA_034641835.2). NCBI lineage: Eukaryota > Viridiplantae > Streptophyta > Pinopsida > Pinales > Pinaceae > Pinus > Pinus albicaulis. Next base: position 1,002,166,128 of record CM076583.1, on the reverse strand, counting down.
ACACTTTCTACAAATGAAAAATAAACAAATGAGTGGGCAAATGGAAATTTATGAGGCCCGAGCATTCAAATACCAAAGGGAAGCATACAAAGCACAAGTCAAGCTTTAAGAGTATATGGGCGAATTTGATGATATTGAGGAAGAAGAGTAGCCAGTAATAAAAAGGCCTAGGACTATGGGTCTTAGGAAAGCTTTGGAGAAATAGAGGGAAGAAGAAGCAGCCCTTTCTCGATCATATCCTCTCACACAATTGCTTACCCAAGAGATAGAAAATGATAAAGAATCATGGCTTGAAAGAGCCAACAAGCATTTGGAGGATAAATTAGAGAAGACAAAAAAATACTTGGGTTTACAAAGGAAAATGACCAGGCATTACAAGAAATTTAACCAATTTTCCCAAAGAAAACTCAAACTTGCTCAAGAAAGGCTCAAAACTGCCCAAAGGAGGCGCCCGATGAAAATAGGGGAAAAAGGCATATCTAGGCTGGAAATCTTGGCTTTAGCTTCCTTGCATGCTTCTAAGAACCCATAAGGGGTTTTCTCACCAAAATTGAGAAAATTTTGACATGATCTTGTTTTTTGTGTTTTTTGGCCCTAATTGCACATTTTTCTAGGCGCTGCCATGTTTTCTAGGAGCATCCTCGGCTCATGAAAGTAATTTTTTTGGATGTATTAAATTTGGGGGCATCTACTCACAAAGTTTCAGATCAAAATAAGGTGTTTTGGTCCCCCAAAGAGGCAAATATCAGTCAAAATTCACCTTTCTGCCTCACATATCAGCAAATGAGACCCTCATGGGTTTTTTCACTCAGTCCTTTTTTTGACAAACTTTTAGGGATAAATTTGAGCAAAATAAAGTATTTCTAGAAACTAGACATCTAGGGCTTTCCAATGAGCTATCACGGGCCTTATTTCGACATCAGGAAGTCCCTCAAAAGTTATCTGCAAAACAGGCTTCTTTCTGCTGCTACACTCCTGTAGCATTTTGGCTAGAAAAGCAGTTTTTTGAATATGACCATCCAAATGTGCGTTTAGCTATTTTTAACTCCATGTCAGAGATTAAAAGTCAATTTTATTTCTATTATTAGCTTAAATAGATATTTTTGAAGATATTTTGTGCCTTGGGTTTTGAAAATCCTTAAGGACAAAATCATATATTTGTATTAGGCCAATGGCCTTCTAGATGCTCTAGGAGGGTTTCTTTCTCTTTGGCCTATATAATCCAAGAGAATTCATTGTAACCAGAGGCTGAAATTGATGTTATAGAGAAATACATAACATTACAAGCTTTGAATAAATACTTTGTCTTATGAAGTGGATGATCTCTTGCTTGACTTAGATGGTGGAGGAGGATTGTTTGTAGGATTCCATGGCTTGGTGAATGGTATTGTGTTCCTTATCTATTATGTTTCCTTAGTTTATCATACATGCTTTCATGCTTCTTGCTTGCTGTAGGTTAGTAAAGAATAGATTTGAGATATGCCCATGGAGGCAGCTCAAGTTTCCTGATTCATTTCTGCTTCTATGTTTTCATCTTTCTTGGTTATGTCAAAGAATTCTTAATTGCTCTTTGGTACCCTAAGAACTTGTTATCAGTTTCATTAATGGTTATTATGTATGCTGTCTAGTATGATTCATGGTATGCCCTGCTTACTCATAGCTAATCAAAACTCCATCTCTGAAATCTCTCTCTGAATTAATGATTATCTTAGTTAAGTCAAACAGGTATTGTTTTGATCTTTCCCTTTGTCCATGCTCTCCAGTCTTATTTCAAAGTTCCCGATAGCTCAAGATATGATGTTTAGGAGTTCCCTCTTCATAGAATGAGTTGTTTGTTTGTATTATTTGTTTTCCCAAAAATCTGAAGGTGATTTTCCCAAAGTTAGAGGGTCTTATACTTCTATGCATCACCTGATTGTTTATTTTCTACATCTATCAGTTTGAGTTTCATTTATAGTGATTAATGGTTAACCCTACCACATGAATGCTTATATTTTAACTATTTATGCTAAAAACCTATTTTTCTTTCACAAACTTAATGTCAATCTCATTTCACTTTCACCCAAAGAATCCATTTATCTCAACCAAATCGACCTTGCAGTAATACCTTGTCCACCATTTGAGAAAGTCTCGACCTTTTCGACCCCATAGCCCAGTTGATCTGAATTTTTTTTTATCTATTTATCCTTTGATCAGTTCCCCCTCAAAAAACCTAAAACAAACCAAAACATACTTAACAACTAGCCTAAAATCTAATATACAAAAGCAAACAAGTTTACATCCTTTGCATAATAGAGAGAGCCCTCTGTGAGTCCAGGAAGGCTAGGTCCTACAGCTCCAAAGCTTGGTCTGATGTTACCTTGTCATTTGGCTTGCCAATCTGCCAAATCACGGGACACTAACACCACCAAGCTTTCGCGATTCTCTTGTTTCTCATTTTTTTTGCATGTCCACCTGGGAAGCCTGCCCATGGAAGTGAGAAGGTGTGAAGCAATTATTAGGCCAAAAATACTCGCTCCTCTCACCCGGTAAGTCATCCCGACTCTGCTTGTTCCTGTTGGGTAAATAATTCAGCCTTAGAGAGCTATAATGGCTAAGATGCTAGGGAAAGAGGCCCTAGTTAATGAACTAGCTAGGGTATAGGATACGAAGCTGTGCTTCACTAATATCCTGAACCTCAAGTGGATCCTTACCCCTTCTAAAGCTGTGACTGACGAAGACCTATGTTTATTAAAAACTGGGTTTTTGCATACAACTTTTCTGCCTGTCCATTTTGAACCTGATTCCATCCTTCTTCTGCCCGAGCAATATGAGCATGACCAACAATCATTCTACTTGAATTATAGTTATAGACTCTTTTTAAAGTTGGATGAAGAGATAGTGGCTAGGATGTTAGGTATCCCGACACAGGGAATTGACATAACGGATAAGGGACTCAACCATGAGTTTATCACCTCGGCCCAATATTATAAGCTTGAATTCTTGAGAACCTTATTTGAAAACTCCGACCTAGAATTGAATTTTGCCTTCCCTATACCTACTCAATATTTGAAGCCTTTCTACCAAACTCTAACCTCTCTCCTCCCTGTCATATTTGGTCTATCCTATGATGCTAAAATGGATGAGTCGATCTTCTTGGCCATACAACTCATTGCTCTTCAGCCTGAGAAAAAAGCCATTAATTTTTCCAAGTACTTGACCTACACCCTCACAATAGACTTGTCTACTGCTATTCCTTTCATCTCTTGTCGTCATTGCTCATATCTGTTTCAATTAGTTCTTTTTAATTACCCGGCTTATTTTTTATTTTCTCAACTTCTCCTGATTACTACCGGTGTTGAATGTTAGGAGAAAGATGTTTTTTGATGGTCTGATTTTATTTATCCCCATTGTGTTCCTTTTGCCTATTCCTAGCACACATATTTTTTTGCACATCGTGTTCTTTTGAGTGTAGCAGCAGTAGAAGGGAGAAGAGCACCTGTTTCGACTATTTAAACAGAAATGGCCTCGTACGGATTGAGAGATCAGGATAGGTTAGACGATGTGTCTAAATTTGCATCTGGAAATCCAGGATCTTGAGATTCCTAGAGGAGTATGCTATCAGAGATCACACATAGAATGTCCTGGCTGTGCCAATCGATGTTGACGCTCTGAATAAGTTCAATGAAAATTAGGCGTGAGCTAAGTGCTTGATTATGGATGGAGTGAAGGATCACATGGTCCTGCACATTGCTGAGAAGAATATGGAAAATGAGGTGTGGAAAACTCTAAACACACTATATAAAGGTAGCTCTGTCCAGAGGAATATGATTATGGGAATCAGATTCGGATGTTCCAGATGCACAAGGGAGAGGAGATCGATTGATTCCTCTTCATATTGCAGACTATTTGAGCCCAATTGATTTCCATGGGGGCAACTCTAGATGATGGAATCATGGTAAGGACTACCCTGAATGTAGTCACTGATGAGTGGGAGACCTTTGTCCAAATTATCTTGGGCAGAACACAAATCCCAAATTGGGGAGACATGTGGGAAATCCTTTGATAGGAGGATATTCGAAGAGTGACTAAGAGAGAATTCAACATCGGAGGAGTCAAGATAAATAAGGAGGAGGAGGAATATGTAACCCTAGAATCTAAGGGACAATGAAAACAAGGGAAGAAGAATAAGGACCTATCCAAGGTGCAGTGCTTCAAATGTGGCGAAATTGGACACTTCACCAACACTTGTCATAAGAGGAAGGACAAGGAAGATTTAGATTCCAAGGAAGCAACCGAAAGAGGGGATGATGACAGTAAAGATGATGTGGCCATGAGTGCTCATGTACCTCGAGAGAAGAGGTGGGGTGATATAGATCTATAGAGTGAGCTACAGACTATGGGGGGCCAAACTCTTGGATCACACACGAGCTTCGACAGCCTTAAGATAGTTGCAGGATGACTGGAGAAGTGGGTGTAGAACATCATGAAGAAGCATAGGTGTTGAAGAGGTAAATCCCCTCTATGGACAGAGGCGATCCCACTAGCCCTAGGGTGGGTCTAGTAACAATTGAAACACACAAAGTTATTGGTTCCTAGTTACAAAAGACAGAGTCGCGATAGATAACTTACCGTGATTCCTTTGCTGTTGTTGTCGAAGAAGAAGTGGCACTTCCATTCCTAGCTAGATAGGTCATGATCTGTGAGCTTGCTGTATCTAGATACCTATACACATGCAAAGAAGAAAGACAACATGCAACACAATATTTCACGCTTTTATAACTATCGATCAGTCAGAGAGGAACAAATGAAATTGCATTATACAATAGAAAAAAACAATCATGGAACCAATAGAAGAGTCATGTATATTAATATACGAGAGAATGATTACAACCGATGCTCTGACATCATGATCTTCCTTCGATAGGGCTCCAGCAGGACGTGTCTCACAAAACTCGTCAGGGATTGGATAGAACTCTCTCTCTCACAGGGTTCTCCTTAACTCTGCTCTTGATTGTCACTCAGCTATAATTTCCTTCCCCAAAGTTTAGCTAGCTATAAAATGGAGAGGGTAGGATTTTATAGAGGGAGAAGGAGAGGTTAGGCTCCCTATAATCATGGGGGAGAGTCCTATCTCTTAGGAAGGTTCCATGAGAGGTGGAAAACCACTTCCTAATCAGGGAGATCTGGAGGCAAACAACCCAACCTCATTTTGATGATCCGTTCTGAATTTGTTAGAATCAAAATTCCGCCTTCTATTGTTAAAAAAAATTCCTTAAAAGGCTTGGTGCGGGCATAACACAGGGACAGAGTGCCAGATGGCACACCCACTAGTGTGCATTTTCCCCATTGGCGCGAGGGATGAATTGGCTACCCGTGCTAATGCCAAAACATGGATTTTTAGGGTTTTCCAGAGGAAATGTTCTTCAGGAGCATTCTTGTCCTTATGCAGAAGGATGTCATCAAGGTGTTTTTAGGACATTTTACTGTTCACAGGTCACAGGAATAGTCCTCTAATGTACGGGACGAGGGAGTGTAGGGATGGTGACAAAATGCTGTGTAATATATGCCCCCTAAAGCATGAGGTCCGAGAGAGAGGGAGGGGTGAAATGCTTTATGAGAACGTGGCCAACTGAAAACAATGCCATCGGAATACCTGCAAATACAAATACAACTGATATCTCTGATACATGATATGTGGTATGGGTGCAGCCATCCATAATAGAGTGTACAAAAACTCGGATCCAAGGTATGGATGCAACCATCCAATAAATAAGGATCAACAAGTAGACTCAGGTATGGTCGCAGCCATCCAATAAAATGAGTTATGAAATAAATCATAATAATCCACAAAGAACCCGTAGCCTGGATGTTTATCAGACAAAATCTAGGGTCTTGCGCTCCATCTCAACCCAAACAGAGTACAAGTTCGAGCATGCGAATATGTGAGTTGAAGTTGAACATGCAAGAACATTATCTGATTACCAGCCAATAATGAAAGCCATTAACAGACGTGAGAGAAACCACCAATAACGACGATGGCTCTCAAGGTACAAGAGGTACAATCTACGGAATGTGAATAGTGAGATGGCGTCAAACACCCGTAGAATCATCCGATTGAAGGCCAATAATGAAAACCTTGCGTCGAATGTGAAGAACCTGCCATTGAGGCATGCAGGCTCCAACGTACCTGAAGGGAGTCTCTAGATCAGCTTCCTAGATAATGAGCTGAAGTCGACAGGAAGTGACCTTGATCGAAGGTGGGCCATAATGTTTCCCACATCATCGACACGAGACAGAGGAACATAATTTTTTGTGAATCAAGACCAACAGAGAATCAGAGGGAGGTTGAAAACTGCAGAGGCCAACTTCTCTTGAACATATCGGCGGCACGAAATTGGATTTGGCAGTATTTGACATCACTGGATTTGAGGTCATGGTGACGTGGCAAAGAGAAGATGAGCAGTCAAAAGAGATTACCAAAAATCATGAAGGCAAGAAGATAACGAGATGAGATGTCCCCAAACCTAACATGAATGTAGACAAGTGCCATGTTCAAGAGTGACATACTGCCGACACGACTATAATACTGGTTCCAATTTCCCCCACCATTTCTGGCGGGTACCCCAATTATTTTTGAAAACAAGCTTAAAGGGGATAGCATGTGCTTGCGATATAAGTTTTTCCTTCGGACAAATCCAACCTAGTACATTTAATGAGTCCTAGGAAGAAGGAACTTGAGTAACGTCATTACGACGGAGTCCGATGTCATCAGTTTTTAATGAGTCTGACAAAGGAAGAACTCGACGTCTTTTCATGTTTAGAGAGTTTGAAAAGACAACAGAAAATAAAACTCCAGCAGTCCCTTTTCGTAGATAGTCCCACATATCCGAAAAGGTAGAAAACAATGTCTAAGAGAACCTCCTAGTCGCGATAGGCTAGGGTATTCCTTTTTCGTAAATAATCTATCCCAGCCCGAAAAAGGGGTAAATGTATACTGGGTAGATGTCGTTTCGCAGCCAATTTAACGAGCTCAAAACGACAAGTGACTCGGCGATATTTTTAGTTTTAGAGAGTCAAAAAAGAGCTAAAAGGTGACTCCAGTAGTGACTTTTTTCATGTTTTTACCGAGTTTGAAAAAGTATAAAATACAACTCGTGTCGTCGTCCTAATCGCGTGAAAACCTGTCGTTGCACAAAAAGAAAGTGTAAAACCCATTTTTCGACAAAAATATAATAAAATATCAGAAAAAAAGTCCTAAAACCTAATTTTGATTTTGAAAAGTTATAAATATTACCAATAGTAAAAACCTATTTACTTTTCATCTTTTTTACCTCCTTGCAGAGTGATAGTGAGCCATTTCCTTTGTGATCTTGAGGTGACGATTGTGAACAATCCAGTGCACTGATCCGGATTCCGTCATCTTCAGGTAAGAGCTACTTCCATCAGCCATCTTTTAAGTCATATTTCATAGCTTTTAACTGTCACTTGGCATCCCTGAGGGGAGGAATTACAAAATTATGGCCTCTGCGGTTGGCGCGGGTATCAGGCATGGACCCGCGCCAACCGACCCTTTTTCACATAGGGGCCACACCAAGTGGCGTGACTGTTAGCAAAACAACTGCGCCAATCGCGCAACCCATCATTCCACTTAAATCTAACAAAAATAGAGCTAATTAATTGTTGTTTTAAGTACCCAAGGGATCTTACAATGTGTTTATGACCAAATTGATGCAGGTTCAAAGAAAAATGGTAATTGAATGGAAGGAAAGAGAGCACAGTGAGGAAGATGAGTTGGAAATGGGAAATAAGCAGTGTATGAATGCTCTCTGAAATTGCAGTTTGAAAAAATTCTTCCTAATGCGATGTCTCTGGGCTCAGCCCGAACTACTACAATATCTGATTAGCATCTGGGATGAGGATGAGGAGAAGTTTAAACTTCGAGATCAAGTACTTGAGATCGAAGTGTCAGATGTTTACTTCATCACTAGGCTACCATGCAGGGGTCTAGTTCCTATCTTGACTGGCACCAGGCCCTCAGGAAAAAACATGACAATGGTCATGGATAAGGTGTGTGCAGGGGCACGCAAAGGGTCTGGTAGCAAAAAGTTAGACATTCAGACCATTCCTGATCTAGCACTCAGAGTAGTGCTACATACTATTACGTGGGTTGCATGGTCGTAGGCACCACACGAGGCTACCAAGACACAGCTCGTTCTTGCATAAGAGTGCATGAACCCAACAGTGTTTGACTAGGCCACAGCTGTGACTATGAACATCAAACGACAACTGACCAAATGCAAAAATACCAAATTGAAACAGTTTGGATATGGGTCAATTTTGGTATCGTTCTTCCTAGAATGTCTACCTATCTTCCAGGGCTAGGGGTCCATAGTCCCGGATCCACCATTGAGAGAGCCACAGATGGCTCGATGGGTAGCATTAATGCCCAAGGCATGGGGTGGCCAACAGATGTCCTGGCGGCCCGAGTTCTTTGGATGGATCCAACGATAGCTGATCGTCATAGAGGACTGGCCCTATGCGGGCACTGATTTCACTAGAGACCCAGACCTTCCGCTCCCGGGAGGAGAGGACTGGGATGAGGAGTTGGGTAAGACTCTTTTTAATTTTATGAGTTTTATGATTTTTTGGTATACATGCATGTCCTAACAGCTGATCCTATATGTATGCAGATGTTGGCCCAGAGAGGCCCGTAGGGATGTCACCAGTAGCGAGGAGGACCCCTCTCGCTTATGACTCTCAAGGTGAGGGGGGCGAGGGGGACGATCTTGTACAGAACTTGGAGGGGATCGCTCACGGAGTTCTAGATTATGCTCGTTTAACTAATGTTCCCTTAGCTTATCAGAGGCACACCGTAGCGGTGTCGAGTCGACTCCACCACTTACTGAGGCGGTTGGTGCGGGCAGTGACGTGCTACCATGAGCACCATGCCGATTAGTCGCCTAGGCTTTTTATATGCATATTTTTTGAGAGACATGTCGTGTCCAGATGTAACTAAAATAGACATGTATATTTTTGGGTTTTATATGATGCACACATTGCAAACACTCGACATATATATATACCCCTATTTTCTACATGGATCTTACTTACATATGATGATGTTTTTACATGTTATGCAAATGTCTAATACAATGTTATCTAATGTATCAGCTAAATAATATGCATAAATAACGATCCAATGGAAAATTTAAAAGTTCACATAATGCAACATACCAACATATTTTATTTTTACACAAGCTTAAAAGCACAAACACAAACTATGCTTGAAAAAATAGGCATGCCCCCAGCATGATGACTCAATTTGAGGTGTACATGCCCCCCAAGCTTCAGTCCATAGGAAATGGAGTGAAGGTTCAAAACACAAGAGTAAGAGACTCGACATGAATTTTCCGAAATCTAACAAAACTTGAATTGAACGGGAACGTGTTTCATTGTTTTAATGAGGTTGACACACTTTAAAAGAACTATTCTCAAACCAGCTTGTTTCATTGTTTAGAGAGCTTGACACAAGAATAGGAACTATGCTCTGACGAGCTCAAAGGAGCAGGTTCAGGAGGGGGAGAACCAGATGCAAAACGCTCGAGACAATTAGACATTGCCCCTAGGCTAGGCATGAACGAGGAACGATGATGTCCATCACTCCATGACAGATCTTCGAGATACATAGTCTCCACGATAGCTTCGTCAGACGGAAAAAATTCTCTCAAAGGATCGGGCGAATCTGCATTGCCTAGCCAAGGGGATGGAGAATAAACATCAAGAGTGATGCTCAAAGGAGCATTATCAGTCGGAGGAGGATCTGATGAGGCAATGATCTCATAATAATTGATTTCAACCAGAGTTAGAGGCATCTATTCTCCAAAAGAGGAAACCTGTTTAGGAGAAGGGATGATCCATGGGTCATTTGACCTAGAGACCATATTGAATTGAATGGTGTTCGGTGGTGGAATGGGGAAAATACCCATGAGAACGGGGTCCTTGAAAAGACCAGGTCCTATACTGTCGGGAGGATTAGGAATTTGATCCACGTACGGCACGTTGTTCTCAGAGGATGAGGTAAAGAAAGACAACTCATCGACAGTAATAATCTTGCCCTGATGTGGAAACTTCAAAAGTCAAAAGAGGGTGGATAGAATGTACAACATGGCGTGGGTCCAACTGCGACTGAGTAGAAGATTGTAGTTGAGCTTGGCATCAACAACTTCCACTTCGACGTTGACTGTTTTACCTTGCAATGTAATCGATAGACTCGCGAGAACACCTAAGGGTTTTGATTCCCTTCCATCGAATGCCTCAAGGGAATTGGGAGATGAAGTGAGGGCTGGAGAGCCAATGGCCTTCCAGCAAGCAGATGACATAACATAGGTAGAGGCACCTTCATCCACAATGGCCCTATGAATATTGAGGTCGTTAATACCAACTTGTATAACAAGCGTGATTTGGTGCAGAAGTCGGGGGACAAAATTCTCTAGATCGAAGGTGAGAAGGCTAGAATCGGCAAGATCAATTTCGTTGATCGCAGATAACAAAGCTTTCCGTTGAGACAGACAACTCTGAAGTACTTCCAATGTGGACATTGCGGAAGGCGCCTGTGACAAATCCTCAATGATGCTGTAATGCTGAGCAGCATGGGCGTTTGGATTATAGGAAGACTTTCAAAGAACACCTTTGGAAGGTGGTCGTACAACGGGTTCAGCACTGGGCCTTTCAATCTCAAGAGCACCAGAGGAAAGTGGGGGAGGAGGGCCATCAATGAATTCCTTCCCAGCTGCCTGGTGTGATTTTTGATAATCCTTCGACCAAGTGGCAATAGAAACAGGTGCAGCACCATTCATCATGAAAACCTGAGACCCAAACGGTGTAGATGGCGAAGGCTGCCCGACCATCTGGGTCTGCTGAGATGGGAAAGGTTCCTTAAGAACTATTGGAGTTCCCTTAGAGCCCTTAATAATTTGACTAACCTTGGATCTTCTAGGACAATCTTTGTTGTAGTGGTCTTCATCACAGATCAGGCAAGGGTACTTCGGTTTTCGCTGTGAACCATCATCAGCACGTGGTTTGGATGATTCTGGTTTTGGGGCATCAGATTTTTCTTTTCCTTTGCCCTTCTTTTTCCCCTTGGAATTCTTTTCTGCAGGATTTGCCTGGACGGTGTTGACCTTCGTGGGCTTACCAGAATCTGGAGTAGCCTGAGGAACATAATTGTTAGAAGACTTCGATTTCTGCTTCCCATTGGAAGAATTGCAAGAAGTCTGAGAGATAGAACCAATAACACCGTCAACTGATGGGGTAGCTAGAGGTCCCTGGTTGTGGGGCATCAGCCAAGATGTCGTATAATGTGCTGAACTGAGAGTACACTAAATCGAGGTACTGGGCACGAGCAATGGCTTGTTCCTCGATTACACATGCCCCCATAGCAATGTCTTGTGCAATCTTATTGACAAAGTAGGTAGTGAACCAGTGAGTTAAAAGCTGATCAGGAATCTCAAACTTGATCAGACAAGGACGACGTCTCCATTCGTGAATGTGATCTAAAATATGAGTAGCTTTGTCCTGTTTCAGAGATGTTAGGAGATGCGTCCCGACTTCGTAACGAACCGGTAACTGGAAATGCATCAGGAATGCCATGGCTAGAGTATTAAAATCTTGAAAAATACCACGGGGTAGTTCTATATACCATTTAGCAGTAGTGACAGTGAGAGTGCACTGGAAAAGACGTAGACGAATCGAGTCATCGATCCAAGAATTCAAAGAACACCATAAGTGGTATGTCATAACATGCGCTTGGGGGTCTTCTCCAGATTTTCCCTCAAACTTAGGACAATCACCAGGCACCTTTGTCAAAATTGGAGGCCAATATGGATTATGAAGGATCGGATCATTGGTCAACTTGGACACGTCCAGTAACTCCAACGTGGCGAGAAAAGGTAATTGAGGGTTAAAATTCATGCCAGGTCCCCGATAAGGACCTGTACCTGTACTCCATCCTGGTTGAGCATAACTCTGCCCCCATTAGTTATGTCTTGGAGGATTTTGACCATAGGGGGTATAAGCCAGATAATGAGGTTGATATGGCGGCTGATAACCAGGATACGGGGGTTGATAACTAGGGTACTGATTCTGATTTTACGTGGGCCCCGATTGAGCAGTGTATGGATTTTTCTGCGGAGTATAAGTATAGCCTGTCTGTTGAGGGAAATAACCATAACCTTGGGGCGGGTTGTAAACCGGTTGAGACTGACCTTGAAGGTAATAGCTGCCTTGGGGTCGAACGGGCTGCTGGTAAGTGGGGCCCTGCTAAGTCGGATAATTCGGGCGCATAGGTGGATTCGTCTGTGGCATAGAATATATCGGCAGTTGAGCATGGTTAAAATGCTATGCAGGTTGTCCTGGTTGAATAGGTTGACTTGGCTGTGCAGGTTTTCCTGGTTGAACAGGTTGACCAGGTTGATGAGGGACACCAGGTTTCCCTGGTTGAGCAGGTTGGCCTGATGGCGGAAGTGGGCTAGGTTGACCTGTGACAGGACCATAAGATGGCCCTAGCTGTGCAACATTTTGACCAATTGGAAAATGAGGTTGCTGAGGTTTCACCAAAGGTTGAGAAGGATGAGTTTTCTCCCTAGGACCGTATGGTGGTCCAGGTTGATACCCCGGTTGCCCTTTCGGTCCTTGAGGTTGCCCTGGTTGGACCATAGGGTGAGGCTGCAGAGATTGACCTTGAGGATTGTAAGACTGCTCTTACGGGCCGTAAAGTAATCCCTGCTAGACCGAAGGTTGTCCTTGTAAGGGTTGTCCTTGTGGGTCGTACGCATGCCCTAGCTAGGCCGAAGGTTGTCCCTAGAAGGGTTGTCCATGTGGGCTAGAAGCATATCCTTGTTGAAACAAAGGTTGTCCCTGAAAGGGTTTACCTTGTTGATTAGAAGGTTGCCCAGGCTGGGTAGATAGAAAATTGTTAATATACTAATAAGCCTCAGGAGCAGGAAAACGAAGGGGGTTTCCCTGCTCATCATATTGATATGGAAATACCTAAATCAGGGCACCATCCGCTCCATAACGGGAAAATTAAGGACGGTTAAGATCTTAAGAGAACTGACCAACCTTGGAGATCGGTGGCTGTAAAGATAGCCGGTACTCCTCGAGAGAAGTGTTCTTGGGAATGGAAGAAGCTATATAAACGTCTTCAGGAACTGACGAGGTCCTAGTTGACTGAGTAGTGACAACAGGGGTAGACGTAGCCACGCAGAAAGTAGGTCTAACAGGTGCCGATGTGACAAAAGGAGATGTTGTGAGAAGTGTCGATAGCGACATCCCCAATGAGAGAATGGTCGGATTCGTGGATGGAGTCGATATTTCCATAGAGGCAATAGCAGCCATGACCTAAATTAAAGACCTATATCCAGCTGGGAGTGTTGGACCAGGTGAAGACATAATAGATGGTTCAGTGATGTCTTTGGGAAAAAGCTGGTAGTCTTCACCAGAAGTAGGAATTCCCTCACTAGGAGTAGGACTGGATGAGTCCATATTTGACCCTGCCATAAGATCTTCTAAAAGACGACAAGGACTAGGAGGTATGACAACAGCTAAAAAAGGTGATCCTGATGTAAAAGGAGGGATGTGTTCCCCTACTCCAAATCAAAACCAAGCGTTGGACAAGGACCAATTGAACTCAACTGGTCCTCCAAAGGGAAGTTCAGATATAACTGGTCCCCCGTCGGGAAATTCAGATACAACAGGCTGTTGATGCTCAGCAGAGGACTGAGAGGCCTCTGATGAATCGTCTGTATACAGACTACCAGTAGACAAAATTGATGGTTCTGCCACTGTGACTGTAGCAAAAAGAGGAAGAGATAAAAAACAAAGACGCACAGGTAAAAACCAAGGCAAACAAAAACAAGCCAAAAAATCAATCTCTAAATGGGCATGTGATCATAGGTGATTAATTTTACCGCATTGAAACTGGAAATTTTATTGTTTCATGTTTTAAGAGTCTATAAACAAGTAAAAGATGACTCTATCACTTTCAGTTTGGAAAGAATGAAAGGACAAGCGCTTGATGATATTTTCAAGTTTAGGGAGTCAGTAAAGATCAAAATGACTGCTATGGTAATCTAGGTAAATGGGTGTACCAGATATCCGTGAACTACCATATACACCTTGGTAAAAATGAAAAAGAAATCAACAAAGGACTTGACGTATGTGAAGGTAATCTCCTCGAATGTTGTGTTCGGTGTATCACGGGTAAAATGCGGTAGACTCGACTTCCTACAGATAAAGGATTTGCAACCTAATAAGGTCTCCCTTTATATACTCGACAGTATGGGGAGCACAAGTTCGTATTAGTGCTGTGTATAGCCAAATGGTGAGCGACAGCTGCTAGGCTTAAAGACGTCGGAACACATCTCTAGCTTAGACTACTAGATGTTCCGTTAAGTTTTAATGCTGCCTTAGGTTAATTCAGTAAATTTTAAAGTTGATCTTCAATTTACGTTTCAATTTCAAGGCCCTATCGAATGTTAGATCTCATAAAACCTCTAGATGCAAACTGCATGCCACAAAAAAATCATTTTTTTCAATGAAGATCTATCTATGGAGAGCTGAGAGCTTTCAAATGACAGCAAAATGAACACACAAAAAAATCCACTACTATTTTCAATGCAAACTAATGAAACTAGAAATTTTTTCTCTAGAGTTATATAACACTAGTAATGCGAAAGAGCTTTCAATTTTCACTATGCCAATCAAAATGCAAAAGATTTTTCAATATATTAGAGAAAATGCACTAAATGAATGAAAAATTAATGAAAACATCAATTTGAGAATGATAAAGAGAGATTTGACACAGAACAAGTTCACTCAACTCGAACACACACAATCAAGACTCAAACCAATGATGAAATCCTTCAAAGCGAAGAAGAATCTCGAAAAAGACTCAAACAAACTGTGTAATCTAGGCTTGGAGCAACACAAAGTGAAACTGAACGAAAGAGAGGACAATCACTCAATTAACGCAATGATTCAATGGGGTTCAGCAAGATGAATGCAAATAAGCAAAAATGAAGTTGAATGGGTAAGCAAAGACCCGAAACTCCCACGGGAGGCTTAGCACACTAAAGCACCTATAAGCCTTAGGGCTGGAATGAAAAATTGATAGAAAAAGGTGAACAACCAGAGGACAAGGGCTAAACACAGTAAAAAATGACTTAAAATCACTCAAACAATTAGAAAAAATGAAACAAGACCAAAAGTCAAGCTTAGAAAGTCCAAGAATAGGTAAACCCTAATACCAAGCAGGGTTGGCACACTTGTTTGGCTGTAATCTGTGCCAAACAGGAGTTGGCGCGGGGGCCTAACTAGCAACTAGCGCCAGTTGGCACGACTGTCAGAGGTATAACCGTGTCAATAGAGTTTACCCTAGAAGAAGATGAAAATGAACTCACAGAGGCTAGATTTGGTCTTCTGGGGGCTGAACAGGGGTTTAACACCAAGGAAGGTGAACCAGAAAAGCGGACTAATAAAACAGAAAGCCAAAAAACAACCCAATGGAGGAAGGACCAACTCCCACTAATCTCCAGTGGAGTCGCTAAATTGTTGAAGAGGTAAATCCCCTCTGTGGATAGAGGCGATCCCACTAGCCCTAGGGTGGGTCTAGCAACAATCGAAACACACAAAGTTATTGGTTCCTAGTTACAAAAGACAGAGTTGCGATAGATCATTTATCGTGATTCCTTTGCTGATGTTGTCAAAGAAGAAGTGGCGCTTCCTTTCCTAGCTAGACAGGTCACAATCCATGAGCTTGCTACATCTAGATACCTGTACACATGAAAATAAGAAAGATAACATGCAATGCAATATTTCACGCTTTTATAACTATCGATCAGTCAGAGAGGAATGAATGAAATTTCATTATACAATAGAAAAACACAATCATGGAACCAATAGCAGAGTCATGTATATTAAGATATGAGAGAATGATTACAATTGATGCTCTGAAGTCGTGATCTTCCTTCGATGGGGCTCTAGTGGGACGTGTCTCACAAAGCTCGTCAGGGATTGGATAGAGCTCTCTCTCTCATAGGGTTCTCCTTAGCTCTGCTCTTGATTGTCACTCAGCTATAATTTCCTTCCCCAAAGTTCAACTAGCTAGCAAATGGAGAGGGCAGGCTTTTGTAGAGGGATAAGGAGAGGTTAGGCTCCCTATAATCATGGGGGAGAGTCCTATCTCTTAGGAAGGTTCCATGAGAGGTGGAAAACCACTTCCTAATCAGGGAGATCTGGAGGCAAAAAACCCAACCTCATTTTCATGATCAGTTCTGAAGTTGTTAGAATCAAACTTCCGCCTTCTATTGTTAAAAAATATTCCTTAAAAGGCTTGGTGTGGGCATAACACAGGGACAGAGCGCCAAGTGGCGCGCCCACTAGTGTGTATTTTCCCCATTGGCATGAGGGATGAACTAGCTACCCACGCCAATGCCAAAACATGGATTTTTAGGGTTTTCCAGGGGAAATGTTCTTCAGGAGAATTCTTGTCCTTATGCAGAAGGATGCCATCAAGGTGTTTTCAGGACATTTTATTGTTCACAGGTCATGGGAATAGTCCTCCAATGTACAGGACGAGGGATTGTAGGGACGGTGACAAAATGTTGTGTAACAATAGGCAGTGCTGGGACACTGGAGAGTAGAGCAGCGTAGTGCAGTGGTAGCAACAACGTGGAAGAATCAACACAAAGGCTGATGGGACTTTAGCATCGTAGAGGGGTAGTGCTTATGCAGTTCAAAGCAGCAGACATCGCAGAGCTTCAGAGAGAGCACAAACCGGCAATAAAGGGTGCTTCAGTGATGAGATGCAACTAGACTGACTTGTCTGTCAGTTGTTGGGTGATTTTCCTTCAGTTGCTTACTTCTCAACAACTGATTTTCAGTGCAATAGTTAGTAGTGGTAGTGATATCGACATCATGATGCAACAATTTCAGAGGGAGCTGCATTAAATATGTGGCAGTGACATGGGCAATAGTACAGAAAGCATCAACATAGTGGATGGAGGGCTACAGGAAAAGCATCAACAACGTGGAGACTGATGCTAGAGATCAGAGTAATGCTTCTAGAGTGAAGTGTTTCTAGAGCACATTCCTTGCTAAGAGTGAGTGTTGAGATTTTGGGTAGCATCAGATGTGCTCTAGCTCTGAAAATTTTTGGAGGGGATAGAACACATGATATATCCAAGACCTAGAAATCGTTTGGAGAAATTTGACCCAGTGTAAAAGTTATTCAAATAATTAAATTTTTTAATAGGGACCCTAAGTATAACTTAGGGAAATTGAAAATTAAAAGTGAATTAATTTACACATGTGGTGAGAATGTTCTAAGTTTCATGGATCAATCTTTCTCTAATATTAGCCATTGATTAGTGATTATATCATGGCCGTTGATTTCTCAATGAGAAAAGTATTAAAGGAAGGCTTGGGTTTAGTTGGAGAACACACGCACAGGGTAGAAACACTTGAACTAAGTCGAAATTTTGGGGAGTGGTTTTCTGAGAATTTTCGAGTGAGCTTGCAATGCTAGTGAGGGGCATATCTATAAGAGATGTTCTAATATGAGACCAATAATACATACATCAGAGAGGCAATTCTGTACCAGGCAACGTAGAGGGTAGTAGGAGGGACACAACCTAGCCAAGTTGAGGTAGAGGCCACACAGAGAGGTACGCAAATGCTTCCGGGTGATGTAGAGGAAATGTAGAGGCCTTCAGGGTGATGCAAGGGAATCCTATGCTGCGTAGAGGCTACGCTGGGTAGGAGAGGCAGACGCAGAGGCTATAAGAGTTGTGCTGAGGGTTCAAATGGGCTAGAAAGAGCTCGTATTAAGTAATTCCTGAAGGGTTTGAATCAACCATGTTTTCTGTCTTTGAGTGATAAGGTACAACTATGATGAATTTATGTGTGTGGAAAACCACTATTGGAGCCCTAGATGTATTCATATTCTGCTTAATAAATAAACCCTCAAAGAGCTGCTGCACCAGTTTTCACGCATTGGGTTTTTCTGGGGACATTTTTCCGAAAAATCATGTGTGTCCTTTGTCATATGTGCGCTATGTTTAAGTAAATGATCTGTATATGTGTAGGCTGCATATTGTGTTTGCTTTGATGTTTTATTGAATATTTCAGTTAAATAACTTGTGTATAATAAAACAAGTAGGAGAAGTAAATCAATATTATACAATAGGGTCCTGATTCTACCATAATTAATTTATATGGATTCGAAAAGCAACCTTTTCAGTTGCCCAAGTTTGTGTCACCATTAATATTTTATTATGAAGTACTTAGGAAAAAAATGATAGTAAATGAATCTTTTTCTAAGAAAACAAGAGCATTGTTTAGTTTTCCATATGTTACGCCTCTAATTACAAAGAATAAAAGTGCAGTTGATGCTTTGGAAAAGGATATGTTGTCTTTTGGTTTTATGAAGGATGATTTATAGCATTATGATCCCATCAACATCCTGTTAGGATTGAAAAAGACGCCTGATTATCAGCCTATACTCATGAGAAGAGACCGAAAATAGAAAGGTTAGAAAATTCTATGGTTCTTTTCAATGAAACCGCACAGTCCACAACATCTACAAGAATTATAGAGGAATCCACCCAAATTGGCTCAAGTAACTTTGAATTACAACTACAAGAAGTCAATGTAGAACTTGTGGTTTGTGTTTCCACTATTCCTGCATCCAATAGAAAATCATATAGCTTAACTCCACCCAATGTGGAACGACGATTAAAGCCAAAGGAAAATGATGTGGATGTTGACATGTTTGGAAAACAAGTAGAATAGATGAATCAGGAGATTTTACAAACCTTACACAACAAAAAACCCAAGGATTCAGGGATGAAAGCCCTGGACATCAAGCATGATTTTACTAAGAAGAAGGAAATTATGGCGATTGGTGCAGAGTTGGCAGTATTTACGGAGCAATCTCAATCAATAGACACCTCAAATCTAAAGGAGGTGATCCCCAAAGGTGGACCTTGATTCATATATGCTATAGACTTTGAGGAAAATGTTTTAAATATTACGGTCATCCAACCAGAGATTTGGGAAAATCACCAGATGCTAGGCTTTAAGACCTCTTCACTAGCCATTATCTTGGGAAGGTTGTCATATATAGAGGATATATTCATTCGACAATCTGTCTAGCCAAAATATATTGGGCCTATTAAGAAACTATTGGAGGAAAAATAAAAAGAAATCAAAGCTCTTAATTCAATCCTTAAGATCCCTGATCATCATCCTCAAGTCCCAATCCAGGCTTTTGAAAGAAAAGAAGAGGTCAAAGCTCACCTTTGATACATGGAAGTAGCCCTGTAGCTTAAAGAAGAAGAGCGACAGAAAACTCTCAAACAACTAGAATCACTAAAGGTGGAATATTGTGAAAAAAGAAGAATTTCCTCTGAAACTCTTGGCATAATACAAAAATTCGATTGATCAAGCTATTAGTTTCGCCCAAACATCTAACAAAAAATATTATACACTATTACATGTCATTATAACCCAACTGGAACAAGATTTAGAATCGGCCCAAGAAGTGATAACAAGTTCCGAACATAAAACAAAAGTCTTGGTGGGTCAGAAAAATGCAGAGATTGAACAGATTCAGGCTGCCTTGAAAGACAAGCATAAATAAAATAAATCTTTGAAGGTGTTATCACTCCCTTTGTTTCCCAAGGCTAAGAATGGAGACTAAAGGAGGTAACCTCAAACCAATCTTTAGATTTTTTAGCTAGCCCTACCAATCTAGAGAGGGCTCTCTCAATATCACTTTTACAGTCAATGAGATGACTGGAGATATAATGATCTTAGGCTAGATATAAGCTTAGTGAATTAGGGTTTTGTTTTGAAATTTTTCTAGATAGGAATGTCAGTAAAGGAAATAGGTCTAGGTTTTAGGTATGATTTCAAAGGTACAGTTACATAGATGAAGATGATCTAGGCAAGTATACTTAGAAACATACTTATATTGTCATTATTGTATAGGGTTTGAAAAGAGAGAGAGAGAATCAAAATGAGCATGTTACATGAATTCATTCATCAAAGGAATTAGAACACATTCATGAAAATATTATAAAACAAAACACAAAAAGAAATAATACTGTTCATAGACTCATAAGATCATCATATAGAAGCATACATGTTATGGTAAGAAAGAATAAACATTCAAATTGATGGTGTTACTGAGAAAAAACAATTCTAATAAGCATATCACTGGACTCTCAGAATTATAGCTGCAACATGTCTTTGATTTGAATAAAAAAGTTTGTACATAAGCTCCACACTACAAATAAAAACTATCCAACCTATAAAAAGACTTGAGTTGAACTACATATAGAAAATAGAGAAGATTCCACCTCATTGGGTCGAAACCAGATCCAAAATACATCATAAATGCACCCAATGAGTCATTGCCTAGAATTTAGGGAAGTTAGAAATAATCCCCCAAAATTTAGCTAATAACTAGGAGTGTTTGTCTCCTTGAGTAATTACATGATTCCTCAACAATGAGGGGAAAAAAAAACTCTCTTATCCACAAAACACCTCATAGGATAGGTGCAATCTTGAGATTTGGAAAATTTTTCATTGACACCTGTCCAGAAGGAATCCAAGATAAAAGTGTTGTGCCACTTACAGAAGCATTGTACCTTTTTAGCAGAAGCATCACACCTTTTATCAGAAGCGTCGCGCGTTTCAACAGAAGCGTCATGCCAATTTGAGGGAAATTTTGGGTGGCTTTAAAGCATCCTCTTGCTGATATGAAGATTGGGCTAGGTAGCCTTGGATTTCCTCTATCCAACCCAACCTTGAAACTGAGAAAAATACCTCCTACAAGGCCTTCAGAAGTCCATTTTCCCAAGCTTACTACAGAAGCACCGAGCACAGGAAAAATCAACGGTAGAAGCATGAAAAAGAGGTAGGTTTTTGGGTTTTTTCTCCAAAACTAGGGGGTGTCATGAAAACATGAGAAAATATCTAGAAATTACAAGGAAAGCGCAAGCTATCCATGTAGAAAAATCATCATTTGGAGGCTTCAAGGAAAAGCGTCGCGCTGCTGCGCAACACTTCTGTAAAGGTGGAATTTCCAGATTTTTTCAAATCACAAAAAAATACCCAAAATGTCCAAAAATGGATGAATTTTGGTCCATGGCATTCTTGAAGGATGAAATATACATCTAGGGATGCCTCAGCTAGCAAATCCAAGTTATCTTTCTCCTTTATATTAATTAGAGTTTATTTAACCTTTTTTTTTCAAATTCTTCACCCTGACTTTGACGATTTGGTTCTTAGTGAAATAATGTCTCACCATGTGCCTCTAGAATTTATTATTCCTTTCTGAATTTTTAAAAAGCTTCTCAAGATGCACATTCACCCTATCAAGCCATAGTTCTTTGTCTTGCTCAATCTCAGCAGCGTTCAACTCATCAAAGGTTAGCTGACCTAATGGAGGAGATGGCTCTATTTCTTGTTCTTTTTTCTTGGTTAATCCTCTTGTTCTTGGCCTCCTTGGCTTTATTTCAACGTCTATGTATTCCAACTAATAAAAATCTACCACTTCTTTGCCTTTACCTTTGTTTGCCTCAAGATTTGCCTTTGGTTTTCTTTGGACCAGTTGTTTCACCTTCAATTGCATATTTTCTTGTTGTAAGAAGGTTATCATGAAGTTTTCCCTTGAGAGGTTGTCCTTAAGCTCTACTATCTTTGCATCCTTTTCCATTATTATCTCCTCAGCTGATTTGTCTTTCACCTGCACTGCCATGTCAATTTCCATATGCGCTTTTTCATCATGCTGCTACAATGGTGACTCATCCTCATGCATAGGTGGTTTCTCCATGGTTTCTCTTTGCTCAATTGTAGTTTCAGGTGAAAGCACACCTTTAGTAATCATAGGAGAAAAAAACATCCTTTTACCCTTCTCATAGGTTTGACTAATTTCAACTCTTAGCGTCTTTGGAACCTCTGCTTGCCTACTTGAAGAGCCAAACCCCTTTGGCTCTGTTGATGCTGATGGTATGCTCTAAATGATGGGTGGACTAGTAGTAGGTACATATGAAACTGTCTTCATGAAAGTTTCCCAAGACATATTGATTGCTGAGATATGATGCAAAACTATAAGCTTGACCAAACCATGGTGGAACAAATTAGTGTGATGATATTTTCCTTTACTTTGTACCTTTTTAGTCATTTTGACCAAACTCCCGAATAGATAGTGAGGCAAATTGAGTGGTTTGGTGGTAGTGAAGTGCATCAATAGCTTTTATATAGTACTAGTAAAATCTTGAGAATCTCCCTTCACATGTAAAATACTTCATGATTATCTTCATAAAAGGGGCATACATTTCAAGTAAATTCTTGAAATTAAAGATGTTCTCAAGAGCATTTTTTCAATGAGGTTTTAAGAACATTTTATAGTTCCCAATGTCCAAGTCCATCCCTTTGAACCAAATTTCTCCATGGTTCGGGATACTTGTTTCTGAGGAGATAACATCTACTAATATGGTGAATTAAATACCTTCTATGATAACCTTATCTCTCCTAAATCTGGTAGCAAAAGGCTTGTTAACTGAGCATGACAACCTACCTCTTGGATTCTCTCACAAAAACTTAAACAACCATTGTTTTCAAAAGATTTCTTAACATAAGGAGAAGCATTGATCTCCTGAAAATTGGATGGCTCAAACTTGGAACGATGACCTCCCTTATGGACCCTCTTCTCACCCTAAATGATGTTTACAAGGAAAACACTAGCTTGATGTAGTGGAAAGGGAAGGTGAAAAATTAGGAAAATAGGGGATATTGGTAGAGTGGTTTTAGGGACAGAAATGAGATGGAAGGGAGTTAAGGAAAAATCCCTAAAAATTTGGGGAGGTAGGGTGATGAGTTGGATCTAAGATTCAAGTGAAATTTTTTCAAATGGGTATGGGAAAGGTGCCAAAAAGGTTAAAACACAGAGTTTTCCTACTTTCCTTGCAAAAACGTAGTGAAAACTAGGGTTTGAGTGAAAATGGTAGCAAGGAGGGATATGAGTGATAGGTAATGATCTTATAAGGCATATGGGTGATTTATGAATGTTTGTAGATGATTAAATTAGGGTTTTCCTAACTAAAGAAACCAAACATAAAAGAAACCAAAAACGTAGTGGAGAAAACCTAAATGAGGGAATCCACCCTTTGCTGAAGAAATTAATTTTCAATGAGGTATGAGGAGCATTCATTTACTATTTTGGAGGTCTCTAAACCTTAAGAAAAGCTGATTTTACCCTTGGATATTTTTTTTGGAGCTTGGAATCAAAAGTGTAGCAACCTTGCCAAAAGCGTAGCGCAACTACCAAAAGTGTAGCACAATTGGCAGAAGTGTAGCACCGAGTAGTTGGAACAAATTTTTGCTGATTGTCTTCAATATTTGATGGATATGGAGTGTTGTGAGTATGATATGGGAGATATATTGAAAATCAAATGATGAAATGAACTCCAAAGCTCCATTTCCTTTTATAACTCACAAAATTTTCATTTTTTTGTCTTCTAGCAAAATCATAAACACTTTTTGAAACTTGATCATGTAACATACTTCTTGAGAAAAGAAATTTTTTCTTTAATTTATTTTTCCTATCTTTTCTAATTCCCAATGAAGGTGAATTTTATGGTTGGGAGTTATGATGGTGAAACAGAGTAAACCTAGACCATGACCTAGATGGAGGTATGTTTATTGATCTATGACCCCAAGTGATGATGAATTTCATGAACTTGAAATGATGATGACCATGAATGGGGTGAAGGGAGTAACATTCATACTTAGACAACTTTCAGTGAACACAATTTTGTTTGAGAATTGGTTTGAAAACATGAAATTTTTAGCGAGAACCACTACCAAGTAAAACTGAACGAGTGTATTTGATCACTGAAAATTTAGAAACTAACAGAAGGAAGTCTTGCAAGTCACTATAATGGAGATAAAAAAATTTGTGCAAGCCAAAGGATAAATCTAGAGGGATATCTCGCAGAAGTTCTCCATGGTCAAAGCTTATGTGGACTTCCTCTCACATTGTGAAAAGGGCATGATACAAAGTGCGAGGTTAGAAGATAAGGCCAAAAATAATGCCCTTGAAGAAAGGCTAAAAGACATCAACCCCCTCATCGATCTCATAAATACTTTATAAGATGATGTTAAAAAAGTGATAGAGTTACCTCCCATAGATCAATGCATTTTATCCATCTGCATGTTAAAGGAGAAACAAGTTTCCATACAAGTAATGCAGGAGGAATTCGATAAAGTCATTAAAGAGATAAATATTTCAGGATGGTCTGGAATTATCTTGGGAGGCTCGACATGCCTTCATTATGGGGCAATGATAATTGGTTAATATCCTAGGAAATATTCTACGATAAGATGAAAAATACATAAGAAGATCTGGGATGTCTAGCCATGCATGGTGAGGAAGATGTCTAATATTCCATGATTATAAATGGTATTTGCAGGTATTTACCATTCTGGTCGAGATAAATAAGATTATACAAAATCTACATGCTACTCGATATCATATCAGATCCCAGTGGTAGTGGTAACCACAAAATATAAAAATGTACCCTGGTTAGCTACCCCTGATTGGGACAAATTGGTTAAGTTGAAGAATCACTTCAAATGAAACCTAGTGGTAGAACAACTCTATGCCATGTCGCAAACCATCGAGCCAGTTCAACCAATGGAGTCGGGGAAAGAGTAACCAGAGGATTGGGGTGAAATCCCTTTGATTACCACGTAAGCACCAACTGTCAAGATACGTGGAGCCCACTCATTCTCCCCCGCAAGATCGTTGAAGGAAGTCAAACCCTCTAAATCATGAAGGCACCATTATGAAAAAATATTCCATTTAAATTTATTTTCTTTACATTTAAATTTGAATTGGTTACGTTTCATAACATTACCAAGATTATTACCTTTTAAAACTATTATTGAAAACCCTTTTTCCCATTATGGGGGGTTGTTAATGGAAGTGAGAAATTTTCTAGTTTATGTAAAATTGTTTTTACATGCTGAACAATTTTTTTTTTTTGATCTCTGAAATCTATCCTCACGACTTGAAGAAGCCTTGTTTGTTTGTTTTTTTTTTTTTTTTTTTGGTTTGGCGATTGCATAACTAAATCAGAGGCTTGTCCTCATTTAGAAAAAAATCCTTTCGGTTTCAATGTTCTGATATATATTATTGAATGTAGGACTGAATGATTTATGCTCTGTCTTTTTCAATTGAAAGCTTCTTTTTTTCTTTGCAATGATTTATGCTCTATATTAGTGATTTCTATGTGTTGTGTTATAACTTGTTCAATTTGGATAACACTTGTGTTTAAGAAATTATAAAGTTTTGTTGTGTCTTTATGGATTTTAGCTTCAATATTTATTATTGAATGTGTCCATCTGTTAAGGTTTCTAGAAGAATGTAAATAAATTATGTACTTGTTTCATATATCTTTATCTGATCTTGGAATGGTAGTTATCTTAATATTCTGGTGTTTAATATTTTAGTTTCATTTCTTGTTTTACTCCCATGCTATCTTCTTCTAAATATCATTGTTAGCTTCTTTGTATTGTTCAGACTATGTTTTAGGGATTTTTATTAAATTGAGTTTTACCACTCTCTTATGTTAATACCATGACTTATTACAACGACCAATTATATATATATGAACTTGTTTTATTCGCTTATTGAAAATCATACAATTATATATCAGGGTTACCCATTGTGGTGCCTTGGAGGTCTACCGTAGCACCTAGAGCAGGAGGAATTACATGTCCTCAGTGAATGTATATTCAGGTTGTTAATATGTGGGGACGATTTGAGCACCAACATAGGGCTTGATGGGAACCCTACACAATTTTTTTATTAGCATTTGATGGATATTATGATGTTAGGGTTTGGAGAAACCATGATTTATGACAAAGGTTTGAGATATGCACTCTAGAAACCCTAACATGTTCAACATGAATATGTTCAAGCACTTGCTACATGTTTGATGTAACCTTAGATGGAATAGTCTTATCCAGGCCTGATTATTGTTGACATTGATGAATAGATTGAAGGATTCAATGTTATATGGTCAAGGAACAATCAAAATTCTTGAAGGTTGGTTCAAGAGGAATATGATCACCTCTCATTGAATATAAGTACTTTGAGATTTATGTTATCGCTTTGTTATTCTATTCCTGTTTGTGTTTATTTCTTTGATTATTAATTATACTTCCTGCATGTATATTTTAGTAATTGGATACTTCTAACCTCCTCATGAGTTGTGATAAGTGGATACTTCTTGAGTATCATGGCTAGTGCAAGAAGAGAAGAACTAGAACTGGAAATGGAAAAGAGGCACTTGATGGAAGTTTGACAAAGTGCTACAACTGGCTATGTCAAATAAGAAGGTGCACAACTATTTGAATAGTACAATGTATGTTTGTTATGTTTCAGGTGCAATGGGAATGTCACCTTCACAAATGGGTCATGCATATTAAAGTTTGATTCATGGTACTTATGATGATATGGCACACTTGGTATTGGACAAGTATCTTAAATTTTATTAAGTCATGATATAGCTAAATATAAATATTTATTTTTGATATATTGGTGCTCTTGGTATTTGGAAAGCATATTTTATTTTAGACATGATGGATTTCTTGATCCCATAAATAAGGCTAGCACATTGATTCTTATATATGGTAGATTGATATTGTTTGTGATAAGCATGATAATCATGACGATGGAAGTGTAGCAATACGATTATTGCTCAATATCTCCTTGTTTACCTTGGCTTAGTAATTATAACATATTTTGAAATTGGATGCCATAATTTGATGATTGAATAAATTATGATCCTTAAAGTATGATGAAGCACTTGAAAACTTCCCTAACCATATGACTCTAACCCTTAATTAAAAATTGATTTCATGTTCATATGTGATGATGAAGTAGCTAATGCTGAAATGTCATGTCCAAGATGAGTATATGTATTAGAACCTGATATGGTTTGATTTCATGATCTAATAGTTCTGTTGATGCTTGACAATATTATGATAGACATGTTGATGACTTGATTAATAATTTCTAAAGTGGCTACCCATTTAGAGGGATAATATCTCCATAAAATCCCTACACTTATTATCATGTGCATTAAATGCATAGAATATTCCTTATTGTTGAAGTATTATGACATAAATAGACAAATTTCTGATGTTGTTCATCTACAAAAAAATTTGGTCTGAGAAGAGAGAGTTTCCCTCAGTTTAAGCCCCAACTGCATGGAAGCAACCTTATCAGTGCAGTTATAAGCTTCTCAACCACACAAAAGAAATCCTATGGGTGCATTTATGCCTGTAGGTCACAAAACTGAAACTTTATGCATAAAATCAGGGATTCCTACATGAGTATGACAGTCCTATAGATATGGAGAAGACAACAAAAATTTCTATGCGTAGGGAAGTTTAAATGTTTTACTATAGAGAATGTGAATGCGTTAACTAAACTCGTGGTTGTAGGGGACCATAATATCCACAACAACATGCTATTTTGATATGATCATTGAAGCTAGTACATGAAAATAATTAATAATAGTTGAAAGGGTTTGACAACATTTGGCTGATTAGTATAGATGGGTAGTGTTGGAGTTTTGATATGATTCTTGATGGTTCATAGATATGTTTTGGATTATGGATTGATTGAATTCCTATTGATGAAAAATTAGGGATTTGACTTGACGATTAATGATTTTACTTGATGATTGATGATTTTCCTTGACGACAGTGCTATGTGGACATAATGAATTTTAGTGATTGATGTGGAATTGATTTTGTATTGGCTACACTAGCTTTGGCACATTAATTTTATTATAAACATTTGTGATTCAGTATGCAATAATATCACAATGAATGGATGGAAATTTTATTACTTGTCCGATTAGAGAACTTTTGAGGTCTAAAATGGGCCTCCTAAGGAAAATGTACAACAAAAATAAACTTTATAGGAACCAATAGGATTCAAGATGATGATGTCCACCATGGGGGATGATTCATCATTTTTGGGGTAAAAAAGTAAAAATATTAAAAACTAATAAAATAATAAAAATACTTTTTCAACTTGTCTCCCTAAGGTTTTACTCAAATTTCGAGCGAGAGTACACATTGGATGCAAAATTTAATTCCTCATCCAAGGAGTACCCATGTTGCATACTTTCGATGGACCTATTTCATGAAAAATGAAAAATACATGAAAAGACGTGATTGAAAGTAGGGTCCATCGAAAGTATGCAACATGGGTACTCCTTTAATGAATAATCAAATTCTACATCCAACGAGTGTTTCCGCTCAAAATTTGAGTAAACTCATAGGGACATAAGTTGAAAATAAGAGTTGAAAAAATAGTTTTTTCTTTTTTCCCTCTAAAATTTGATGATGTAATCTAATCTTATTTTATTATTTCCATATTTATTTTATAATTTCCTTAGGAGGCCCATTTCAGACCTCAAAATTCCCCTAATGGGCCCTTATGTATGCATTCATATTTAGTGACAGAAATGATTCATGCTATGATCATAGGGATGGCTTGATAAAGTTTAATTGGATAGTGCTTGGTGAATCAAAGGTCATTTCAAATTAACATTTGGATTGTTAATTTGTGTGAGGATGAGGATATTGGTTTAATTAGTGCTATGTTTGTAGAAAGCATTAATAGTTGCCTAGTGAATGGCAATAACATGTGCTAATCGAAATCTCTACTTCAAAAGTGGTCCAAGGTATGACATTGATTTTGGTTTTACATGATGATGGTTTGTTCTACACAGGTAATGAGCCTCTGATGATCAAAATAAGAGGGAGTTGGCTTCTAAAGATAGAAATGATGAATCATGGCATGCTGAATTACTTGATGAAGAATCAAAAATAAAAATCTATATCGTGAAGCTATTGAAGCGTTTTTTTGGAAAGTGGAAATGCAAATCCTTGGACACTATGATTAAATTTCAAGAAGTTATGAAGATATATTGTTGAACTTGACTTGGCAACCAATAGTTGATTAAAACATTGATGTTTTGTATGAACACCTATCCATATATATGTATGTTTTCCATAGAACTTCAGTGAATTCATGATTGAGTTCCTTCATACACACTGAGTTGCCACCAAACACCCTTTGTGATATTCACATGGGATGATCAATTTTTTGGTCTTAGATATTATTCCTATGATATATGATTGCATGGATGTACTGATGCTGTTTGGGATCGTTATTGATAAAATGAACACATATGAGTGCTGACTTAGTATGAGAGCTTCCATGATATTTTGATGAAAATTCCATAGCATTAAGTACAAACAAAGTTGAATATGATGTTGCTGACATAAGTAGCTACAAGTTAGGTTGAAAAATCTCTTTGTAGAGTTGTTTGATCAGACTCTATATATGACAAGATAAATTGGTATAATAATGAGTGGGGTCCACTTGGAAGAGAATTATGTATATAGTTGGGACTGAGATATCTTCATATATTGAGATAGTGTTGTTGTACGAGACAAGCTTAGGCTTGCGGTTTCTACCTCAATGAGAGGGAGGATGAATAAGATATCATTTTTGTGATATATATTTTTCCTAATATAATATTTGTTTTAATGTCCTGCATGAATAAGAGACTGCAACTATTGCGACATGATGACTAATCCAATACCATATATGAGCACAATGATATGCTTATGATATACAGAGAGCAGGACTAATTGAGAACACTGAGCCAACTCTTCCCCCCTGTTTGAGCTCCAAGGGTGAGGAATTAAGATGGAGAGCTTTTGGGGTTGAGGGATATATGGAAAATAGCATCATAGATGTTGCTCCCTTATTTTTTACCCATAGGGTTGGATATTTTTTTCTCCTATCTTGGTATTCATAGAGTATACACCAATTGGAATCATACCCACAAGTTGAGATTATTGGGAATACTGCTCCTCGTCTGGCTAACAGGTTGAGCGTGTACTTGTAGGTGTACAATCTAAGTTGATTATGATGAAAGTGTTCTACCACATGACTCTTGAGGGTCATTTTTTGGAATATCAGTGGGAAATACGATGGATTGAGATGTGCTCCCCTATATCACTTATTACTCGTTATGGGGTGGAAGATGTTTTGCTCCCCCATGAGATTCCGGGTTGAGATGTGCTCCCTGGTGGATAGAGGGTGGTATCTTAGGCTCCCCTTCGTTGTCAAAATATTCTTCTTTTAGATTCAATAATGTTCAACATATGAGAAGGGAAAATTAAGAAATGAACAGAGATAAGTAGTGTGACATTTGATGATGAGATACTTGAGATTGTATATGATTTGATGATAGGATATTTGCTATGATTACATGATGCAATTGGAATTTCTCCCTAACTGAGAGGGAGTGCTAATTTGGAAGCTCAGTGACAAATTCCAACCATGGGATGATATTCCACTTTTTGAGAGGACAAATTTTTACTATTGAAGCGCTCAATTTGGACAAGGGAAAGTGTATTTTTGAATTAAATCCCACATGTGAATATTTGGTTAGGTCGGCACTAAATAAAATTGGACTCCCTTAGAGGGCTATAAATATAAAAGACCTCAAGCTCATTTGGACATCATCGTTATGATCATTCTTGCTATTTATTTAGTTTGGCTCGCACAGGTTTGAGATAGTTTTTTGAAAGTTTTCTCACACAAGTTTGATATTTCAGGGTCCGAAGCTCGCACGTGTATAGGGTTTTTGGTTTCCGACTGCAAACATGACAAAGAAAAAATTCGTTCATAACCACATGCTTGTAGGTTCATGCATGCGGTTGGAGGGTTTTAGTCACACTCATGTGACTCTTTGGGTTCGGTTGGGACCTAGGGTTTGTTTGTTTGTTTTTCTTCTTTTTGTTTTGTTTTGTTTTTTGTTTTTTTGTTTTTTTGTTTTGTTTTGTTTTTTGTTATGTTTTTTGGTTTCTTTTTTATGTTTTTGTTTTTGTTTTTTTGTTTTTTTTTTGGTTTTTTTGTTTTTTGTTTTTTTGTTTTGTTATTTATTTATTTATTATTTATTATTTATTATTATTATTGTTATTATTTTTCAATTGATCGAAGTTTTTGTCAGTTGACCATAGTGTTTGGTAGTTGATCGTTGACTGCAGACAATGAAAATTAATCACATGCTTCTGAATTAGGGTTTTTATTATTTCCATTGTTGAGTTCATCTCATGATATTTTTTATTTGATTTTGTTGGATAGTTTTATGAATGAAGATATGGATCAATGTACTCTCTTTTTCCAAATCATTCAATGAAAATCTAATAATAAGAAGAATTTGAAAGGGTTTTCCCCATAGTGGGTTTCTCCCTGGTCTCCAACCAATTCTGGTGTCTCTATGTGTGAATTATTTTCTCCTATTTTTCCTTTATGTTCTACTGCATTGATGATGACGTTTCTCTTTCTATATAATTTCATATGATGCTGAATAATGTTAAGTTGCAATGGAGTGAATTTAATATGCAAATGTTGAAATGCAATTATCAAAGTAAAGAAAAATATATCCTTAAGAAAAATTAACAGATACATCCATCAAAAGCTACTAGATTTCCAAGATCATTACAATAGCTACTCATAGCTCATCACTAATAAATTTGAGGACTTCAATTTTTGAACATTGAGGAGCTCTTTTCATAATTTTGTTGTTGTTGTTGGGATAGGGTTTACCATCACTTTCCATATCATCAATCTACATCAGTTGCAATCAATCATCATGGGGCTTGAACATGGCTCACTCTAAACTTCAGGAAAGTGATCTATCAAGACATGATTATTGAATCATCTATAACCTTCTATCATTGTGTACTATGCCAAATTCTTTGGACTAAGTTCCAAAATCACTTATCCAAGTCATCATAATCTTGAAACAAGTCCTCTTTCGGTATGTAGGGTCATATCATGTATTTTTCATCATCATCATGGTATTTCTCCATTCATCATCGGAGTCTTATTTAGCAGAACGTTATCACCATGTCTCAGCGAATCATCTAGCATTTTACCAACTTCTTCTCATCTCCCAGATGAGATCTTTCATGTTGTAATTGAATCAATCAATCTTCAAAGAAGCTCATTTCAAGTTATAAAAAAAAAAATAGTGATGATACCATCATGTCCATTATTCCTAAAATAAATTACTCCATGTCATCACATAAGGCATCCTTAAATGATCCTATTGCATCTCTAATCAATTTGCTACATGAATCTTATTTTTTCTAGATAACTGTTGTGACATGTGAACAACATATATACAATAGAATATTTAAATACAATATGAAAACCATGATGTTGTGCATTCTACCAATGCAACTACATTTCCTACTCTAACTGTACAAAATCATCACGATGGAGTCATTTTAGAAGAAGAGTTTCTTAGGATCTTCTTCTTTTGCCTTCTTATTCTAAGATTCATTTAATTCTTTGGCTACATGTGCTCCATCCTTCCTTTGATTGGATTCCTTCACAAGTTTCAGGAAGCACCTTCAAAAGTGACCTAGATCATTGTACTCAAACCATCTTACATTTGATACATTAACCTTATTCCTTGGATGAAGAGATCTTTCAAACTTTCCTCTGCCCAATGATTTCATCCTTGTTGCATTAGATTGAGACTTTCCAAGAGGATCAATTTCCTATTTTTCCTTCATCTGAGATTCTTCCATCACACATTGGGACCAAAGTTCATCGAAACTAGATGTTTCCTTTCTTGAGTATTTTCTAGTCACAAAGGAGTTTCATTCCAAAGGAAGTACATTGAGAACACAGGTTGTCATTTTTGCATAAGTAATTGTTTCACCAAGAGCATGCAACTGATCTCTTATTTGAGACATATTCATAAGATTGGATGCAATGTCTTCTTCAAAAGGAATTATTTCTTTGTAAAAGCTTCTCCTTAGTGCAATATTTTGATCTGAGGTGCTCACTAAATACATCTTATTCAATATCTCATAAATGTCCTTTTCCTTATTTAATTATTCCACCAAAGGGATAAAAATATCTTTAATTGAATCCACCAATATCCTTTGAGCCCCAATATCACCTTTGAAATATTTGTTTCCATGCATATGTATCCTTATCTTCTCGTTCTATAACATTCCCTAGAACATAATCCATAACATTATTCTCAATGAGGATTAGGTCTATCCTCTTTCTCCACCCTTGGTAGTTAGAAGTCCCTTCGAGCTTGTTTCTTTCCTTAAAAAATGAAGACATCTTAGATGGAGAAGTTTCAACACTTGACTGATAGCCAGGATGAGCCAAATTTCCTTCCTCAAGTTGTTCCAAAAATTGTTCCAAATTCACTTCTTGAGATTCCTATAGCATTATTGTAGATTCAAAGACAATATCTATGGGATATTATTTCTCCTCAATTTTTTTTTATTACTTCCAAACTTCCTCTTTCAATTAGGAATTTTCAAATGCAAGTATGCTAAATTTTTTTCTTTTGAATCTCTCTTGAAGTGATAAGGATGATGAATATATACTCAAAATTTGTCAAAACAACCTTTTCAAAAACATTGGAGAACATGTATGAATCACACAGTGAATATACTTCTTACTTATATAATCAGAAATTTGATTCTTCACTAGACCACTTGAAGGTCGACTCTCTTGATTGAATGTTCGCTCTTTAGAGAAGAAGTGTATATATTTTTGGTGACTGCACCCTTGTGCCACATTGTCTCGACTTCCCAAAATCGAACTTGTAAGGATTATAGGGTAACTATGCAAGTTATCATGACTTACCTTGACTATAGATGATGTCTACCCTTCCAAAATTCCTTCAAAAAAATATCTAGGTCTTTACTGAGATATACAGGAATCCCAGTCTCCTTCTAGGTGATTATGATAAATATTTTGGTCCTCTAATACATGTAGTAAGTATAGAACTTTTTAGACTCTTCTCCGAGTGTTTCACACTTATGAATCAAGCCTTCTATGGCTTCCTCTATCACTCCTTTACAAGAAAATTGGTTCCTTTACAAAGTGACTATACCTGGTTCTTTGCTTGATGGAGAGACTTGATACAATCTTTAATAAAAAAAATCACTTATCAACGAATAATGCCTAGAATTTTTGAGGCTCGGAGATTAGGATACTTCAAAGAATTCAGCTTCATATAATGGATAGAACATATCTTTTGATTGATGCCCAAACCCTCGCTTCTCTTGCTAAAGAGTTCAACCTTCTTAGGACTTGAGAATAGGATATTCATACCCTTGCAAAAAATGGTATTTTTATCCTCCAAACTTCAATAATTTTTGAATGCAAGTATACGGTTCTAAAATTGAGAATATGGCTACATATAGTTCCCAGAAGTTTGATCCAATTAGTAATGAGTTTGATATTGAGAAGATGTATTTCTTGATCGTTGGGTCTCTTAAAAATAGGCTTAAGAAACCTCTTCTTAATTTTTAATAGGAGTATGCTCTTATTACAGTGATAAGGTCTTGAATTTATGCCAAGAACTTGAATTTTACCTTATCTAGAATCTCGACCTACGAGGAAGTACTTCTTTGCGAACCCTGAGACCTATTGTGACTTTCAATCTTGTCCTTATACAAATAACCGTAGCTCTGATACCATGTTGAGAAAAATAAGGGAAAACAAAATTAGGGTTTCTTTTATAATGTTTTCTATTGTTATATTGATAATTATTGTGATATAATGTTAATTCACCATCATCATTATTATTTTGTGTTCATCATCAAGACAATCATAATAAAGAAGATCAAAATGAAAATAAGAACACTGAAAATAGGTTCAATGTCAGGGAAAAACTCCTCCCCAAGGGAAAAACCTAAAAACTTCTCTTCTTATATAAATTCAAGGAATACTTCCAATAACTTTGATCAAGACAACTCACCAAGTGATAGGAAAACCACCTAAACATGATTGCTTCTCTTTATAACTTACTCTGCTGCTCTTCCCTAGCTCAAAATATGAACATATATATCTTTCTTCCCATACATGCGAGCTTTCCAAACAAAGAATTGATGCCGAAGACAAAAAAATAAACCTTCTTCCTTACTGGATATCCTTCTCCTCTTTCTCGATCTGAATTTGCCTCAGAATTCTTGTAAAGAGAAAATTACTCATGTGACTCAAATGAGGTTGAATAACTCTCCTTTATATAGTATTTTGGTGGGGTTCAAGTGCCTCTTGTGGGGTCGACTTGATGGGATGGCTGACCCATCACTTGGTAGCTTATAGATCATATTTTACACTTAAAAATATTTCTTTTACATTGATTCAAGAGCCCTCCAAGGGACTTTACATCACGATCTTGAATTTTACCTTGTCAAAAACCTAGAGAAAACAATGGGTGCTAAACCTAAGAAAGAATAATCAATGGAAAAAAAACCCATTCTTGAATAAATAATTTTCTTTTGCAAAAATACTATTTTATTTTCTTTTTCTTTTGACAAGTACATTGGTTACATAAATTCATTATATGTATATAATTATGAAGACTGAAGCTAGTTACCATTTTCAACACTCCCTCTTAACTAGGGAGGTATTCATAATTGACAACAATAGATACATGGACAATACAACCTTGAGAAGTTCTCATAATAAGAGTCAGATTGGCAAGACATATTAAACATCAACATCATCATAACTAGCATTTTCAAATTTCACATATGCAAGGCCTTGAATGACAAGCTCTATCTCTCTATAGATGGCCCAATCAAAGTATGCAATTCTGCCCTAAGTCAATAACAGTCAAAATTTTCCCTAACTAGAAATTCAAAGTCTGGCCAAACTCTTCCAAAATAGCTCGTTCAAAGGAGAGAGGAGCTCGACCTCTCTTGAAAAATAAACAAAAACAAAACAATCAACTTTAGAGCAGTCGAAATTGGCCAAACATAAGTTCAACCCTGTGGTCAAACTTCCACTTCAGGCTTGCATTCAACGTAGGTCAAACCCGCCCATATTTCCTCGATTCCCATTCCATTCAATGCATCCTAGTCAAATGGAGTCAACCCTCCAAAAATAACAATCAAAATAGGTCAAATGAAGCTTGGTCAAAGTTGGTAAACACTGGCTGAAATAGGAAATCATCACAGAGACAAAATACCCAATCAAACTCTCACATGTGTTAAGAGAATAGATTCCATTGGAGGTTTAACCAATCAAAAGAGGAGAGAGAAATATGTGTGATGTGAACATCCCAAAATGAAGTTTCCTTGACCCTCCCAAAATGAAGTTTTATTGACCACTATAAATTTAAATAGATGTACCTTTCAATGAAGGTCAACTGACAAATTTTCATAGGATCACAATGTGTATTTTTATATGCTATTCTCATCACAAAATATACACAAATATTCTTGTCTTCTTATGGCACTTACACAAGTCAGCATATTCTATCTTGATTAATGGTGACTATAGCTTTGAAGATAAGTCAGATGTGTCTTTAAGATATTTTTTCTAGGTATCTTTTGCTCAGAATTAGAATATGAGGCTCGAATCCCTTTTAAAGATGATTGATGCTTGAATTTATTTCTTTTTGAAGTGTGTTTATACCTATAAAAAGAGGATATATAGACTTGTTTATTTATAAGACAAGAATTAAGCCTTCTAGATTTCTAATTAGGCCATTATCCCAACTTTTATTTGAGACCAATGAGAGAACTAACCCACACTTGCAATATGAAAATTTAAACAAGAAACATGCTCAAAAATTTGATGTCTTGATGCACAGGTGTATAGTATGGTTTTTAGAATTCTTTCAACAAGACTTAAAATAAGAACAAGGTCATCAATACCATAAATCTTGGATCTCTTTTATGCACATGTGTATCCTATTTCAATAGTGCTTTTGGATCCCTTTGAAAAGGGGACAATGGAAAACCTTTTAGGGCTTCCAAAAGAGACTCATGCACATGCATTTCAACTTGAGACTATGATCACTCAAAATGTTTCTAGAACGAAGGCTTGATAGAAGAATTTAGGATCCTTTCATATATAGGTGAAATTTGTATGTATCAATACTCTTGTAACAATACTAATGCTCAGAATGAAACTTGTCTTGAATTTATATGCACATGTATAGAGAGAGGATCTCGATTCTCTTTAAATCAGAAAAGATGAATTTCTTCTAGAATTTACAATAAAGGTTTATGCTTAGAATACTTTAATAATACTCAAAACCTTTTGAGGAATATTTTACATCTTTCCAAGATGATACATAATAAGAAGACATCATGACATCTTTCCCTGACTATAGTAGCATTCAATTTTGAAGACTCCAGATCTTGTAAAATTACCTCATACCTTCACTTACTTTATCAAGATTCTTGGAATTTATTGAGCTCATCAAATCTCCTTTTGGTCCATCAAGATCAGAGTCCTTAATCGCTCACTCTTCTTGAGTAAGTCTGAGGTTATGTCACAAAGAAGAGGGCTAGTAAAATGAGCCCAAAACTTCTCTTTCTTTTTTTATAGATTCAGTCTAGGGGGATAAGGTATTATAACTATTCAATCATTAAGAAAAGTGCTTATATCCCTCCAAAACCCCTTGCTCCTTTCTGTGTATACTATTGAGCTTATCTCTACAACTAGGGCTAGTAATTATGCCCAAATTTTTGTTCTTATTGCCTTCACAAATTCAGACTAGGTAATTCACTCTTTTTTAAATGAGATGGTGCCAATTTGATCTTCTTTTATGCCCTCACGTCAAAACCTAACTCTGCTAACATGTTGATAAATCTAGGGCAAAGAGTTAGGTTAAATATTAACTTGATTTCTCTTTAATATTTGACACTTTCTTGAGATTTAGATCCTTCCATGGCTTTGGTTATAGATCAAAGTGATGGGTCGTTCATAAATTTATAGCCCAATACAATCATCATAGGTTTAGAGGCTGATCCATCTTGGCTAGCAAAGATAGGCTGGTAGATCATCACTTTGTTCCATATAGATAGAAATACAGGTAGGGTTAGGATATACACCAGGGACGTGCTATCCCACCTGGGATTGATAACCCTTGTTCACTAACCTCAAATACAAGGAGGGTGTAAAATACCATATATTTGATAAATTTGTTGCATATGTGAATTAACTCCATTAGGAACACCAAGAGCCTATAATCAGAATCCCATGCTAAACTAAGCCTTTAAAAAATATGTGTCCATGATACGTCAACCACATGCTACTTTGTATCCCAATCCCACTCCACCATACACTACCACACTCCTAATTTAGGTGCTAACTACTCCTGATTTAATACATAATCACAACAATTTGCGATTATGATGACAATTTAAGTACATATGTGTGTAATTTCCATGGTGGAACTTATGAATTGTCCTCCCCACATTGCCCATCAAGGATTATAACCTTGAATGGGCTAACACTGGTCTATCTCATCATCCCGAAATGACTCAACGGATGCTAACTTACAATTTATATCATCATCACTTCACACTATCTCATAGATGACCCTTTCTACAAATTATATGCATGGATCTATGGAAGGCCATCCCCTCTACCTATCCTATGATTGATTGTGACAACAAGTGAATAAAGGAAAATTAGTGAATCTTTGTTAACAATATCCCCTACTTATAAATTGTAATTTATTCACCTATTCTCACAATCAATCATAGGTTAGGTAGAGGGGATGGCCTGCCAGAAATTCATGCATATAATCTGTAGAAGGGGTCCTCTACGAGATAGTGTGAAGTGACGATGAAAGACATGGTAAATTTTCATCTTCTAGGTCATTTAATTGAGATGACAATGTCAGACTAATGCTAACCCATTCAATGTTATAATCATTGATGGGAAATGTGGGGAGGACAATTCATACATCCCATCATGCGCATTACGCTCATATATACTTAAATTGTCATCATAATCACAGGCCGTTGTGAATTGAAAACTAATATATGTTATAATTATGTTAGACTAATATATATTAGAAAATGCAACCAATATATAAATTAGTTACAATAAATATAAAAGAAAATATTGGATGTTTGAGCATTGAAGCCCCCCATTGCACTAGCTAGTGCTATCCATTTATGTTCTTGAGCTTGTTCAAATTAAAAAATAACTGGAACAAATGTCTTCAAAACCTTGCTAACAACTTCCACAGCACTGATTTTCCATGCCTTCCAATCTAGTTCAAAGCTATGGGTTTCTTGTCTACAAAAAAATTGCTAGAAACACTCATTAACATCCATGTCATGAAACTCATTTTTAAACTTATAATTTAATGATAATGTTAGTTTTAATATTAATATTGTTAATATTTTTTTATGTATATGCTGTGAGATGTTTTTGGGTTATGGTTAGTGTTTATGCGATGTTGCAAACTATCTTAAAGAAACATTATAAGTTATCTTGAGTTATGGTCATTGTTTATGTGATGTTGCAAATCATCTTATCACAACAACATGTGCCTAACTATTTGGTGATATTAAAATTCAAGCTTTACATATTGAGGATTGTTTTGAGATAGATAAGCATACACAAAAAGGTTTGTTAATTTTAGATTGACCTTTTGGGTGTTGGGATTCTTTCCAAATTAATATTCCCTATGTCGTAAATTAATAATTTTCCCTCTCCTAACTCTTTGATGGCATCAAGCCATAAAGCATCATATATTATGGTTTTCTTTGGCCTGAAAAAGCATACATCAAAAAATTTGTTCATTTGAAGTTCATTATAGATTGTAGGTTTCATTTAGCACATAGGTATATGAGTTATGTGATAATTTCCTGTCTCATTATAATATTATCATTGCAATACTTAAGCTTCTACTCACATTTATTAGGAACATATGTGCTAATTATTGAAAGGTTAAAATGAGTCACATCCAAAACTCTTAAATACAAAAGGAAGAGAGTATTAGTGTGGTATATCATTTCCACACCTACCAACCATTAAAAAAAACTCTAAACATCCTATTTTACATAGAAAAATTCTCCACATGGTATATTAATGCATCCATTACACATGAAAACTACATATGTGCCTTAGAGAAGCTTATAACTCTAGTTCCATAGATAAAACTATGAAAGATTGAGAGTGAACACAGATTCAAAGCATATGGAGATGAAGTTGCTTGGGAATGACTTGGGGAAATAGGAAAAATTTGAATGTTGCAATTAATTTTTCACCATATCCCTATTGAACTAAAGATAAAATATAAGAGAATTTAAAACTACATATGGGTGCTTGAATGAAAGCATGAATTATCCTGCTTGTGTGAGAGGATGGTGGCTATCATCAACACACAATCCAAAAGGAATGGTCACACAAATAATATGTGGGGGAAGAGGGGGAACCACATAGAGGAACATTATAGTGTGACTCACATCTGAGGGAGAGAAAGCATAGAAAGAATATGTGTTGAAAAAACATAGGAAACAAGGAGGGAAAATCATTTGAAGGAAAGGAATAACAGGTGGAGCATTTGTAGAATGATTTGGATCCCTTATTCTTAATTAGGTGGAGACTTAGCTCTTTGGATCCCTCAGTGATTTTATTAGGTCAAGCCTTGAATAGTTATTTTGAATCCTGTGTATTTTTTGACAGGTGGAGACCAGGATCTTTGTATTCCCTTGGAGCCTATCAAGTGGAGTCATAATGTGCTATGGACCTGCAAGATATAGGTGGAGGCACCATGGTTCTATATTCATGAAGTTTGAAGCAGGTGGATATGATTTAAAACTATGGATTCATATAGTGTATGATTGGGTGGGCTAATGGGTGATTTTTATTCCTTGAAGTGTTGTTTGGGTGGAGACACTATGCAATCTAGGCTCTTGGTTTTCAGGTGGAGGCACTAGGTACTATGGATTTCCATGCGATTTTTCACTTGACTAGTGTCAATTTCTATTGAGAACTTCATTCCTCAGACTCTGAATCTAGATTGGGGGTGGTTAAATGCAAGAAATTATAATAATGTAGTTTTCCTATGGTTCGGAGGAGATTTTAAGTCCCTCTCTTAGTTTCTAGTCATCCAAATATCAAGATAAGTGACTTCCTTGTATTTCTATGCATATTCATGCGATGTGAATATGAATTGATGCCATTATATATTATTGGTTTATTATCACTTTAGGAGGAATGTGTATTCCTGTATGATGCACTGAGAAAATTGTGTGTTTGACCTTCCTAGTTTTTATGGGAATTAAAGCCTCTGTGATGTTGATACAAAACTTGAATTGTAGTATTATTTGTATAGTCTCGAATGGTTTTTTACTTGTTATGTTAATTGTATTTATGGATGATTATCAATATTTGATATATTGAGTATACCATGGACTCTTCATGGTTTGAATGCTCAAGTCATTGATTCCATTTAATTTAGAATGAATGTACTTATTTCCTTGAATGAATTGCATTGGAACATGGGAGTTTTACTCATGTAGGGGTTGATGGCTGAGAGGCACTTTACCATGGAAAGGTTTAGCTATGTTTTTGAACACCTAATATTTTGGATTATGAATCTTATGTAAATATTTTAAATAGTTAAACAAGAGAAGTTGGAAGATGAAGAGAAATTTGGAGATGAAACCCAATAGTCTCTCTCTCCTTTTATATATTCATATTATCCCTTAATTAAAATCAATTCATTCGTGAAGTTACTCCTAGTATGACATGGTATCAAAGCCAACTCCTAAATTTATATTTCTACCTCTTGTAACTCCTCTCTCCCTTGATAGGAAATTTGTCTTTGATTCCTTGCTTCTGGTATCTGTGCACTAAATTCTCTGTCGATTCTCTGCCTCAAACCATATGTTGTCTCGCCTCTTCACATTTGATTTCCTTGAGTCCTCCTTTCTTTCTCTCCCTTTGAACACTGGACTAAACCTTGCTAAAAGAAGGATTGAATGTTTCCTTCCCGAATCACATATGATGTGGATTTTATTGAAGGTTGTACAATATTTTCATTGAATTTATGAGCATTGGTATGGTGGTATTGTCGTGTCATAGATATAATATCGTGAATGGTTGTGTGATGTTTAAATTTGGAGAGACTAGAAAACATTAGGTAGTGCCACATTTGAAGGCGTTGAATGGCTTGAGGCCTGTTGTGAAAGTGTAAGAGCCAGCGATGTTGATGTAATGGATATGGTGAGAGGAATATAGAGAGAATAATTGTTCATACCCACCTCCAATCAGAGATCTGACTTGGCAGTATGCTACATTTGGAGGGTATGTTGATGGTTTTAGAAAAACATGTATGAAAACCAAAACTCTGACATATGCGTTGAGTTTTTTTTGGTGTAGTGAATTGTCAACCTATGCTTATCTCCTGGTGCGGTCATGATAAGTTGAGTTTTTTTTTGTATGAGGTCATTTTGGTATTGTTTGGAATAACCATTACATAAAATTCCAAGAATTATTCCTGTCCATTTATTCGTACGTCATAATGTGATGTGAATATGTTGAATAGTTAAAACAAAAAAGGCATGTATGGTGAGTACATATC
Organism: Pinus albicaulis; assembly: GCA_034641835.2. Classification (NCBI taxonomy): domain Eukaryota; kingdom Viridiplantae; phylum Streptophyta; class Pinopsida; order Pinales; family Pinaceae; genus Pinus; species Pinus albicaulis. The sequence continues at coordinate 1,002,123,583 of CM076583.1, read as the reverse complement.
CAGATTTGTTTTTAAAAGGCATGTATGGTGATGTTTCTATTATGAAGTGCATTATATGATATGGATTAAAATATGGCATAGTGTTATATTATGTGAGTAGTAATATTATATGGTGGATAACTTTCATGTGCACAATGAATTTTTCTTTGAGAAGGAAAAAAGTACGATTGGAATTATTTTGAAATCAAAAGAACATAATATTTTTTTGATGACACATTCACTAATATCCATTGTGGGAGTAGTTCTCTCTGGAAAAGAGAACTACCATGAGTGGTCCATGAAGATAAAACCCACTTTCATTTTTAATGAGCTTTGGAAAGGAATTTGTGAAGGAGAAGGAGACAATGCACCTGAAAGGCCTACTTCAAATAAGGAGCTTTCCATTTGGGAAACCAAGAACAAAAAGGCCTAGGCCTTGATTGAAACATTAGTAAATGAAGAGGCGAGTCATCATATTTCTCCATTTTCAAATTCCTTTTAAGCCTTAAATAAGTTGAAGGAATTTTATGACTCACACTTTGAACTTGAACTTGTTCAATTGATGATTAAGTTTTTCAATATTGAGTTGAAAAATGATGACCCTATTTCCTTATAATCAAAAGTAAGATCCATTATGCATGACATAAAAGCTACTGGTGTTGAAATATATATTACTCTCATAGCTTATTTCAAGGCACTATATACCACCTATTCACATTATCTTGAGTCATTGAATGTAAATGGAAACCTTAAGGCTATTGCTTTTGACTCCCTTGAAAATAATTTTTCCGAAAGAGAGAAGGATTTTGGGAAGAAGACATCTCCTCAATATCCTAAAGAAGTTGTTCTCCTTTCACAAAAAAGAGAAGAATCATGCACAATATTATTATAGAGGAAGAGGTGGCCGAAGAGGAAGAGGAAGGAATAATTTTAGAGGTAGGGGGGACAAACATTTACAAGGAGAAAAGTATGATTTTCATTACATATGATGCAATAGATATGGACATGATGCATCCACATGTAAGCTTCCTTGGGACGAAATTGAGTAGGAATAAATGAAGGAAAAGGTAAAAAAACTGAAAAAGGGAAATGAAAAACACCTAATTCCTCTCATTCTGTTGTGGAACATTGCAACATTGGAGTAGTTGAATACTTATTAAATTCTTCACTTGCTTCATGCAAAGATACTTGGTTGCTTGATTTAGGATAAAATTGCGACATGAATTTCAAAAGAGATTTATTTGAAGAATTCACTGATAATGTTGATGGAGCAGTATACTTTGCAGACAAGTCAAAAATCAAGCCATCAGGGCTTGGTACCATCAGGCTTAAACTTCATGGTCTTTCAAGCTTTTTTCTACATGATTTTCTATATCGCCTAGATTTTAGGAGAAAATTGTTGTATTTGGTCCACATCTGCTAGAAAGGACACTCCATTCACATATTTGATGGAAAATTTGAGGTCAGAAAAGCATCAAATCACTCACTTGTCATGAGTGGGATAGAGTAAGAAAGACTTCTGAAGCTGCAAGGAACCTCTACTCGTGCACAAAAAATTTCATATAGTTCTCACAATGCTGAAGGTACATTTCCATCAAGTCTTTTATGGTATGCTATATTTGGAAACTTGAACTATGAAAACCTCGGTTTGTTGAAGAAAAATAGTGTTACTGGTTTTCCTACAATTCCTAGGAAACTTAAGCAATGTGATGCTTGTATCTTAGGAAAGCACAAAAAATAGTCTTTTGATGATTCTCATTCTAGAGCACATAGAAAATTTGAACTCATTCATTATGATTTATGTATCCCAATGCTCATTCTTTCTACAAATGGTAATAAATATATGATGACATTTATTAATGACTACACCAGAATGTGTTGGATTTATTTATTGAAGAACAAATATGAAGTTTTTGAAACATTTAAGAACTTTCATTCATGGATTGAAAATGATCCACAATCTCATATGGGTTCTATTCGTACTCATAATGGAAAATAATGCACTTCAAATGAATTTGAAAACTATCTTCTCCAGCATGGGATCAAAAAAAAAAAAAAAAAACATGCCTTATAATCCTCAACATAATGGAGTAGCTGAAAGAATGAATATAAAATCCTAAATATGGTACATTCCATGATGTTTTTCAAGAATGTTAAACTGAAGTTTTGGGCTAGTGCAGTTCTATGTGTTATGTATATAAAGAATAGGTTCCCATCTAATGATATAAAAAATAAGACTCCCTATGAAATGTGGTATGGCCACATTCCTTTAGTGAGGCATCTCATGGTTTTTGGTTTCACCTGCTATGCCTTGATACCCAAGGAAAAAAGAAAAAAACTCGCTGCAAGGAGTCACAAATGTGTCTTCTTGGGGTAATCGAATACCTCCAAAGCATACCATCTCTACGATGAAGTGAATAAGAAGTTTATAATATCTAAAGCTGTGATATTTCTTGCATCTTCCAAGAATAACAACGTTTTTGAGTGGAAAATTGATTGCTTAGATAAATTCAGACATGTAAAGTATTTTCAAATATTTGATAATAATATTCCACATATTGAAGGGGGGATCCATATACTGGATCAATTTTTGTAATCTCCTTCTGAAGCACTCTCTCCCTCGCATGAAGCTCCAACCACTGATGAAACTTTGATTGATGTGATTGAAATAATTGGGAGACGAAATCTTAATTCAAACCCAACTCAGTCAACCAAGAAACCCGAGCCATCTCAGAAAGGTCCTCCAAAATGGTTGACAAAGAAACTTGAAAGTGTTTGTCCTGATGAGGTTGGAAAGACAGGAACAAGAAGCTCAACCAAACAGAATGGAGGTGATGTAGATGATTCTGATTTACCTATTTATATGGATGTTATGATTGTGAACTAAATTTGTCTACAAATTTCGAACCAAATTCCTTCAAAGAAGTCTCTTCTCTGATGAATGGAAAGAAGCGATGTAAAAAGAATATGATTCTTTGATAAAGAATGTCACCTAGAAGCTGGTTGATCCTCCATTGGGAACCAAACCAATAGGATGCAAGTGTTTCTTCAAGAACAAGTATACAGCATATGGATCACTTGAAAATCACAAAGCCAGTCTTGTGGAAAAAGGTTTTTCACAAAATGAAGGGGTCAAATATGAGGATACTTTTTCCCCCCAAAAAAAATGGGCTACCATACATACACTCTTTGCCTTGGTAGCTTAGAAAGATTGTAAAGTCTAACAAATGGATGTAAAAAATATTTCCTGAATGGAGATCTGAAAAAGAATGTTTTTATGTGCCAACTAGAAGGATTTATTGTGAAGGGATAGGAACAAAAAGTATGCAAGCTTGTAAATTTCTTATATGGCCTCAAGAGAGCACCATGAGCCTGTTAGAAGAAGTTAATTGAGCATCTTATGAAACTCAATTTCAAACATTATGATCTTGATGATGAAACTTTGTTTGTCAAGAAAGTTGGAAAAACAATTATATATCTTGTGGTGTATGTAGATGACCTTTTGATGACATGGAACAATGAGAGATACATTGCATCCATAAAGAAAGAACTGAGGAAAGGTTTTGAAATGAAATATTTGGGCTATGTTTACTACTATCCTTTTATTGAAGTAACTCAACATCTAAAGTTTATATTCCTCTCTCAGAAGAACTAAATTGGATATTTGTTGAATAGGTTTGGCATGGATGAGTGAAATTATTTGACTACTCCAATGGAAAAAAACTTAAAGCTCACATTCACTGAAGGAAAAGAATTTGAGGATGCAACAATGTATAGACAACTCATACGAGGTCTCAACTACTTGACTACTACCAGACTAGACATTTCATTTGTTGTTGGAATCCTCTATAGATTTATGTAAAAGCCTTGTGAGGGTGATTGGTCTACTGAAAAAATAGTTCTAAAGTACGTGAAGGGAACTCAAGACTTTGTTGGACTCAAGGTATACACAGGTTACCAGGTTGATTGGATACTCTGGTTCAGACTTAAATGGAGATAAAGAAACTAGGGTATCTACTTTAGATTATGTTATGAGTATTGGATCAGGAGACGTCTCCCGGAGGTCACAAAAAAAATCAATTCCAATAGATTCCATAACTGAGGCAGAATATGTGGCAACAATTGAAGCAATGAAGGAACTTGTGTGGCTCGGAAAAATTATGGAAGATTTGTAGGAGAAACACGTACATTCAACTCCTCTTTTCATTGACAACACTTCTGCAATAAATTTGGCCAAGAACCCAAAGCTGCATGATCAAAAGGAAACATATCAATACAAAATACCATCTAATTTGATATCATGTTTAGGAAAAAAAAATTCACCTACGACATTGTTCCACATTTGAGCAGATTGCAGACATATTCATCGAAGCGCTTGGAAGGGAAAAGTTTGAAATATTCAAAATGATACTTGGACTCAACAATATCCGTTCAGTTTAAGGGGGGGGGGGGGGAATGTTGAAAACCTAATATTTGGGATTAGGGATCCTATGTAAATATTGTAAATATCTAAATCAGAGAAGTTGGAAGACAAAGAGACATTGGGAGATGAAACCCAATAGTCTCCCTCTCCTTGTATATATTCATATTCTCCCTTATTGCAAATCAAATCATTCATGGAGTTACTCTTGGCATGACATAGGTCGACATATTTCCAAGCCTAGGATAGTGGAGTGACAGGAATATAATCATTCAAAGGGATTTGTTGCCAAAATCACAAAGGAATTGTGGAAGAATTCCCATAATAATAGAGAAAATTGTGTAATGTGATAGTCACTAGTTAATCAAGGTTAGGCCACTTAATCACAAAACTTAGAGGTGGATTAGAGGGTAGTTGTGGATTAGCTCTTAAATCTGCGATACTCCCCATCATGGTGTGTCAAGTTTTTTGTAGTGGCATTGTGATATAGGTCGTTGAACAAAATGTTTTTCCTTCACAAGACAATAAGTTTTCCTGTCACACAATTCCTAGTTTTTGTGGTGGCCCTTTCCATGTCCTGGTACGATGAAATGGAACCTGTATTGGAGAGGATCCTCATTGAACCCAAAAATTTTCATATCATGGTAAAGTGATGAATTGCATAAAGGACCGGTCCCCCAATGGGACCTAGGTTTAGTCAAGGTGGAAAGCACCACATATGATCCGAATGGAAATTTGCATCAACCCATGGTATTTTTCCACCCATGGTATTGAGAGTGGAATCCACCCATGATATCCATCCCCCTGTTATCAAAAAATCAGGACTGATGGGATACTCATCAAGTAAACCTTGTGTAACTGTTTTAGACCAATATTTTAGTTGAGGCTTAGTCTCCTCAACCTGAGAAGGCTCTCTCAAGGGTTTATGATTTTTGATTAATGGATAGATGACTAACTCTATATGGAAAACAGATAGATGATATAACTGGTTGTAAATCACATTAGAAAACATTCATTGGGCCATGGAGTCAAGATAACTTCAGCAAAAACATCACAGTCTATCTAGCATGGAAGTCAAGGCATTTGGAGTTCAAGTCAAGGAGTAAAACATGTAGAACAGTGAAACACACAGTCAATTTTTTTATGAAGGAAGTTAGAGCATCATGGATGAATTCTAAGTATCATAAACAAACACCACTGCAAATAGAAATATTGAATAATGCCATTAGAACAATAATACACAAGAAATCCTCATGAATCTTGAGTTCTCTAAACAGAACTCTACATTAAGCTGAAAAACCCTTACATACAAAACACAGTCTTTGTTAATAAAAATGTCCAACCTCTTGGATTTCGACCTTATGATTTTTATAGAACATTTACAAGATAGGATTATCTTATCCTCCACTAGAGATATCGAATTCAAAGTGTTTGACACCTTTCCTAATCTGAAACATGCTATTAATTACAAAATGACAACTATACTGCCTTTGAAAAGTCCTAATTCTAATAGGAGTGAAACTCTTAAATATCCTTCTAACAATCTTATCTAGTCTTTAATTCATGCTTTGACACCTGCAATCCCATGAATTCGAATTTAGATGCTGACCATTCACTTGAAGTAACCCTGCTGTGAGTATTAATGTTTTCCTATAAATTAGGAAACATGTCTCCTGCTTTTCAGCCCTTTCATTTCATTATCAGTTTCAAGTACTTTGATCATTGATGGATCAGGTTTTACAAGTGTCATGTTTGCCAAATATTCCCATAATCCTTTAGTCTTCTGGCTGTGCAAAAAACCCAATCCAAAATGATGCAAAAAGGTAAAAGATAAGCCTGCGCTACGAAAGTAGCTTGTTTTCATAGCGCTTTTTGTAGCTCGGTGTTAAACTTCCCTTTTCAATTATTTTTTACCTGTTTTCTTCAAAGGAGCCTTCTCATGCTATATCCACACTTCCACCAACAATTTCAAAGCCAAATTCATCAGAGTTTATCCCAAATTTTTTTATGAAATTGTGCAAAAAGACTGCTTCAGCAGTTTCGTAGCGCATTTCAACAGATTTTCACTATCTGTGCTACGAAACTGTTATGTAAGCAATTTTCTCAAAACAATGTTCAAAATTTATAACTTGTAGATGTTTAAACCTTATGAGGGTTGTTAATATCTCATAAACATAGTAACATGACCTCAAAAACATGATCTTCATCAAAATTTGTCTTCACCTTAATGAAAAACTTACTTATAAATTTATCACTTTATCGCTCTGTTTCAATTACTCTGTTTCACTGTCCCTTTAGCTTTTCTTGAGATTTTTTTAGTTGAATCTCCAAATCTTCAACTTGTCTTCTTAACTTCCTGTTGCTATATCTCAAATGAGTATTCATGACTCTCACAAACTTTGCTTCTTTAATGGCTGGGACTGTCCAAGTGAAGAACTATTCCTCACTGCTAGGTATTTCTGGTTTAGAAACCTTTTCAACTTCCCAAACAAATTTCATCCTCTTGAACCTTGTTTTCTCAATGGCATGTTTTCTAGCTCTTTTCTTCAACCTGGAAATTTCATGGTTTGCTGATTTTAATTTCTCCTCCATTATTTCATGATTGATTTTTTTTGTTTGTGTTGAAGATACTCTGTTTTTGGTATGTTCTGACATAGGTGAAGAAAGGTCTATTATCTCTTCATAAATAGTAGGTGTTTCATTTGATTTCTCAACCTCTGTATTAAGCTCCTGTATCCTCTTTGACTGTCTATTTTTAGGCTTCCTAGCCTTGAAAACAAATGCTACATCTTCATCTTTAAACTCCAGCTTCTTTAATGATTTCACCCTTTTTTGTTTGCCTTCATCAACTCCTATGAAGTCAGCTTGAACTAAAGGAGACTCTTATAAGTCTATTGCATGCAAAATATCATCTAAGTTCCCTTTCAAACCTGGGCTATCACTTGTTTCTGAAAATATTGTTTTCCCTTTTGACTTTGCAGCTTGACTTCTAGTAATCCTCTATAGAATTTTCTTACCAGCTGTCTATTTGTGTGTAGCTTCTTTGATTTCTTGTAATCCTTGTTTTACAGGTGAAGGGGTTTCTGCAATGACCATTGATATCCTTTCTATTTTGTCCTTTACTTGTTTCCTATGCTTCAATTTCATAAACCTTTTTTTCCTTGTAACTACATGTTCGCTGGATTCTGCTGGTAGAGATACTTTTGCCTTAGGGTTATTGACTAGAGTTTGAGCTTCTATTCCAAATCCACATATAAATAGCAAATATGACCAATCTCTATTAATATTTTTGAGCTCATTCAAGACCAACAGTTTGATTATACCATGGTGAAATAGAGATGTTTCACACTTTCCAGGTTTCACTTGAACCTTATCAACCATTTTAGCAATGCTTCTATACAGGAAAAATGGTAAGTCTAGAGATATCATACCTATGAAGTGTAATATAAGTTTGAAATGGTAGGAGTAAACTTTGTGGTACCTGCCCTCGCATGTGAAATATCTCTGGATATTGAAGAGTAGTTTAGCATAGCTATCTTTAATGCAGTTTCTGGGAATTGCATTATTTAAATCCATCTCTGTATATTCTGGCTTTAAAAACACCTTGCATGCCTCCATATCAAATTTGAAACCCTTAAACCATGTTTCCTGTCCTCTAGGAATCTCAGTCACTAGAGTTATAGTTTCAGGAGTTACTGACATGTTCAACATTCCCACCTTTGTATTTGTACCATTGAAATGAAAAGAAAATTCTATTGATACTTGACTCTGTCCACCATGCAGCTTTTCACAGAACTTTAAACATCCTGCCTTTCTGAAAGCATCTAACACTGTTTTGTCTTCAACTATAACTCTTGTGCTTTTAGGTTCAGACCTTAAACAATGTCCTGACCTATGATTCTTTTTCTCCTCTGTCATTCTTGCCTTCAGAAATTTCTGTTTGTTTCCTTCAGAATTTAAGGATCAATCTCACTTGATAGTAAGATCAACCTCACTTAATAGTAGACTAGAATAGCTTTGGTGTAAGATGACCATAATCTTAAACTTGAAACAGATATGTTTCACTACTTGTTATGAAAACTGGAACGAGTAACACATATCAGCCTTTTCAAACTTGAAACTTATTTTCACAAATGACACCTCTATAGTAGTAATGATGGGTATGAATGGTTAAATATTTTGGAAATGATCCCTAACTGACTCACTATGATGTCATTGTATGATAACCTAATGGATTCTGACAGTTTTTTATGATTTGACATGACATTTCTAAGAATCTGCGCTTTCGTAGCGCACCTAGTGCAATTTCGGTGAAATGTGCTATGAAAGTAGCAGCGCTTTCATAGCGCAAAACTGGTTTTTTGAACTAACCGTGCTACGAAACTATGGTTTTGTGGCTAATTGCAGAGGATTTTTCCAAAAGTTTAAAACATGATTTCTAAATGAATGATGAGACTTTTCAACCATGGGATGAGACTTAAAGACCTTATTTGGAAATGAAAACTAAATTTTTAAGACTTCTAAACCTATCACCTACCTTTATCAAGAATGAAATGACGCAAGACCTATTTGACATTATGACTAAAACAAGGTAAACTTTCAAAGTTTAGAAAATTTTTTCGGGTGATAACACATCCAATTCTACTTCATGAGGATCACTAAAATCAAGAATGATGTCTTAGCTATTGGAGAGGCTATAGCTGACCGAGTGCTCACCCTCATTTCTCTTGGAGGTCTTCCTTGGCCATGGTATTTATTTAACACTACTATTCTCAATAATAATATAATTCCTAATTTGGATGAATTATGAAAGAGATGCACTCAAGAGGAGACAAGGATGATGGAGAGAGACCATCCCTCAAATGGGAATGGAAGTGACCCTACTACCTTCACCGTTCATGCAAATAAGAGGAATAATGCTGGTCCAAGAAATCAAAATCATGGAAGAGCGATTACCAAAGGAAGTAAGGGGAGATGTTATAATTGTAACAAGTTTGGTCATTACACAAGAGAGTGCCCCAATAAAAGGGTCTCTCCCCGAGATAATGAAAACAACAACTTCAAGGGGAATGGAAATAAATGGAACAACATGTTCAAAGGAAAGAGGAAGGCTCCCTTTGATCGAAATGGAAATAGAAACGGTCAACATTTCAAGAGGTCAAGAAATTCCAGGTATGATGAATCCAATGTTGTTGATAAGAAAAATTAATATATTCTTATATCTTCCCTCTCTAATGTATCTCCTCCCGACACCCTGGATAATTGGTTGATTGGTAGTGGTGCCTGAAGGCACTTCGATGGATATAAAGAAGCCCTCTCTGATTTGATTGAAAAGGATACTAATTTGGAGATTATCCTTGGAGACAATGCCACCTATCCCATAAAAGGGACAAGGATTGTGACCCTTCATCTAAATCAAGGTCAAGCCCTTCGTTTGCAAGATGTTTTTTATGTACCCGATTTAAAGAAGAATATAGTGTTTATCTTAGCAATGGAAGACAAAGGATTCAAGGTGGAATTCATCTATGGAAAGGTACGAATTTGGAAGAGGAACTTCAAAGAAGCGTTCACTCTTGGTTTCAGTGTTCATGACACACTCTATTAGGTTGGAGGAAGTCCATTGGGAGCCATGACATGTGACACAACTCTTCAATACAAGCTATGGCACCAGAGATTTGCACACCTTCATTATAAATCCCTTCCAAAAGCAAGGAAGGTCGTGACAGGTATGCCCGATTTCAAAGATGATCACGAAGATGTATGTTAGGGTTGTGCGAAAGGAAAGCATAAAAGGGGATCATTCCCCTCAAGTGTCACGAAGACATATGATATTTTACAATTAATTCATTCTGATCTATCTGGTATGTTTCCCATAACATCATTGGGAGGATGCTTATATTATATCACTTTTATATATGACTTCTCCCGCAAAAATTGGATATACTTTTTGAAGAAAAAGGATGAAGCATTTAAGTGGTGCTGCACCTTCAAGGTCTTGGTTGAAAATCAAACAGGGAAGACGATCAAAATTTTGAGGACCGACAATGGAACCGAATATGAGTCAAATGAATTCAATGACTATTGCAGGGAAATTGGCATTAAGAGGGAGACCACTACTGTGTATACTCCCGAAAAAAATGGTGTTGCTGAAAGGAAGAATAGAACCATTTTGGAAGCTAGTTGTGCCATGCTTTACGACCAAGGTCTTCTAAAGTTCTTATGGGGAGAAGTTTCCAACACCACTATGTATGTTAAAAATAGATGCCCATATTCTGCATTGGACTCCAAAAATCTCGAGGAACTATTATCTAGTAAGAAGCCTGAAGTCTCTCATTTTAGAGTTTTTGGAAGTCCCGTTTATTTTCATGTGCTAAAAGAAAAGAGAAGAAAGTAGGATGCTTCTGGAAATAAGGGAATGTTTTTGGGCTATAGTGAAACCTCGAAGGCATATAAAACCTATGTGTATGGTCAAATATAAGTGGAGATATGCCATGATGTCACCTTCGATGAAGATGTTGCCATCAAGAAGGTTAGAGATCTTCCTATCTCAAAGGAAGAGAAAGAAGAAGAAGAAGTAGGGAAGTAGGAAGAACCGAAGGATGAACCAATGCCCGATGTTGAAGGTCCGATGGATTCTATAGATCCACCTTCTTCAAATAAAAGGAGACCCTCATGGCTTAAAGATGCTCTCGAAGATGCCGAGAGACATATTTCTCCAAGGGGAACATTCTGTGAAAGTAAGAAGCTGAATAGGTACCAAGGGTACCCTAGCAGACATGAGAACCATTGTACAATCGGAGCCTGAAACGTTTGAAGAAGCCTTGAAGCATCAAGTTTGGAAGGATGCTATGCATGAGGAATATTAGTCCATCATGAAGAATGATGTATGGGATGAGGTCCCTAGACCAAAGGAAAATTTTGTTGACACCTCGAAATGGCTCTACAAGATAAAGCATGGAGCCGATGGAAGTGCTGAAAATTTCAAGGCAATATTTGTTTCCCAAGGCTTATTGCAGAAGGAAGGCATTGATTATGATGAAATATTTTCACCTGTTGCCCGCTACACCACCATCTGATCGATCATTTCCCTTGCTGCATCGGAAGGATGAAGTCTACATCAGATGGATGTTAATACTTCCTTCTTACATTGCTCAATCAAGGAAGAGGTCTATGTGGAACAACCTCTGGGGTTCGAAGTTTGAGATAGAGACACACATGTATGTTGGTTGAAGAAAGCCCTCTATTGGTTGAAGTAAGCCCCTAAGGCTCGATAGCTACTTGATGAATTTGGCCTTTAATCAAAGTGATGTTGATCCAAACCTTTACTTTAAGGTTGATAATGACAAGCCTCTCATTCTAGTTATCTATGTGGATGATCTCTTACTGACAGGTGTTGACCCTCTCATTCATCAATGTAAGAGGGAGCAAGCTTCTGAGTTCAAGATGAAGAACCTAGGACTGATGCACTATTTCATAGGCTTGGAGGTCTTGCAAAAGCTAGGTGAGATTTTCCTTTCTCAAGGAAAATATGTTGTGAAGCTGCTGGAGAGATTTGGGATGGTGGATTGTAAATTCTTTGACTACTCCAATGGAACTAAACTTTAATAAGTTGTGTGGAAGTGTTGTTAGGCCTGATTTGGGAAATCTCACCGAGTATCATCAGCTCGTGGGGGCGTTGATGTTCTTAGTGAACTCACATCCGGACATATGTTTTGCAGTGAACACGTTGAGTCAATACATGGTCAATCCTCATCACATTCACTGGATTGATGCCAATAATCTCTTGAGATATCTCCAGGGAAAAACCAACAATGGGTTGAGATACTTTACTGGGAGTATGAGGCTCCATAGATATATCGATGTCAATTGGGAAATAAGTGTGGTGGATCGTAAAAGCACATCTGGATGTTGCTTCACCCTACGTTTTGCTTCAATCTCTTGGATGAGCAGGAAGGAGAAATCAGTTGCTTTGAGCACCGCCGAGGCCGAATACATTGCAGCAAGTATGGCCTATTGTGAAGCTATTTGGTTGAGAAATCTCTTCAATGAGCTATTTTGGCATGTGATGAATACCACCATGATCCTTTGTGACAACCAAAGTGGGATTCATCTTTATGAGAATCTCGTGCTCCATGGTAGATCCAAGCATATTGATATTAGGTACCACTTTTTCTGGGACATGGTACAACAAGGCACCGTAAAGCTCCATCACATTGGGACTAATGAGAAGGTCGTAGAAATTCTCACGAAGCCCCCGGGGAAGGTCAAATTCTTAACCTTCAGTGAGATGCTTGGTATCATGGACAAACCCTATGATGAGGGTCCCGCTTGAGTTGGACTATGAGCTCCGGGAGCTCTAGGGGGCTTGGGGATAGCTACTTGGAGCTATAATAAACCACAAGTCTAGGTTTGCCTTACCTTGTTGGTATGCTATTCCCCACCGTTATGATATTGAGCTAGTTCACCCTCTCTTTGATCTATGCCCCACATGCATCCTATCCATGTAGTCTAGGAAGTACCTCTCATCTGGCCAATGAGTTGGGAAATGAGGATAGAGACCATAGCATTACCGATGGATGCATCATGTATTGTTGTACTCTCTATGCCTGTGTCCAACAACTTCATCTGTGATCAAGTATGGTTGAGGTTTTTACCTCTAAACTGACTTCGGGTCAGTAGAGAGTGGCAAGGTCATTAGGGGAATTTAGAGGTCTAAAATGGGCCTCCTAAGAAAAATGTACAACAAAAATAAACTTTATAAGAACCAATAGTATTCAATATGATGATGTCAACCATGGGGGATGATTCACCATTTTTGGAGTAAAAAGTAAAAATAATAAAATAATAAAACTACTTTTTCAACTCATATTTTCAGCTTATCTCCCTAAGTTTTTACTCAAATTTCGAGCGGGAGTACTCGTTGGATGAAAAATTTAATTTCTCATCCAAGGAGTATCCATGTTGCATACTTTTGATGGACTCTGCTACACGAAAAATGATAAATACATGAAAAAACATGTTTGCAATCACGTTTTTCATGTATTTCTTAGTTTTCGTGTAGCAAGGTCCATTGAAAGTATGAAAAATGGGTACTACTTGGATGAGAAATCAAATTATGCATCCAACGACTGTTTTCGCTTGAAATTTGAGTAAACCCATAGGAAGATATGTTGAAAATATGAGTTGAAAAAATAGTTTTTCCTTTTTCCCTCTAAAATTTGATGATGTAATCAAATCTTACTTTATTATTTCTACTATTATTTTATAGTTTCCTTAGGAGGCCCATTTTAGACCTCAAAATTCCCCTAATGGTTTTTGACTCACTCTCGATCATATCTTCTTATTATTTCTTCTATAGCAGAGAAGATCTAGCAAATCAGAGACAACAGGATGACACAGGATTGTAGGATGATATATGATAGTACATGATGGTACTGGATGACAAGATTGCATAGGTTGACAGATGGATGGACAGGTGGAGTTCTCCCTAGTTGAGAGGGAGTGTTAAATTTGGAAACTAGTGCCAAAATCCATGTTGCACTGCTTATATGATGGAGATGATATTTTTTTTGGATTCCTCTTTCGGAAAGGTGCAATATTGATCTAAATATCCTGTTGTTTGGATGAGCTGAAGTTGGATTTTGAATTTATTTTCCACACAGGTGCAATATGTCAAGGTCGGCCAGAATTGTAATGTAGGCTCACAAGCCCCAAAATATGTGTCACACACCCACAGTCATGGATATAAATAGGAGATACATGATCCTCATTTCATCAGTCATTCATCAGTCATTCATCTCACACATCTCTCTCTTATCTGATTGGTTCGTACAAGCCTAAGAGGCTTTCTCTCTCCTTCACACATGTGGAACAACAACTACAATTTTCAGACTTGTTTAGGAATTTCTTTGACAACGTTGACCAGTGTTGACTTTAGGTCAACACTCATATTTTGAATTCACTTTTGAGGTCCAAATTTTGATTTGGAGAGGCCGCAGTTGGAGGCACAAAAACAGAGGCAGATCGTTGACTTTGACTGTTGTTGATCGCAACTTTGGATGTTGTTTTGACTGCAGACTTTGACCACTACGTTGACTATATTTTTGGACTAGTTTGGGCTACGTTTGAATTTGTCTAAAGGCCGAGTTTGACCAATTTTGACCAAGATTCATTGGAGCTTGATTTGTTGGTTTGACCAGCGAAGTCTTTGTTGGCTAGGGAATCCTGTTGATTGTTGTAAATTATAGTTTCTCTCTCTGCTGAATAAGAAGAAAATTAAGAATATTTTTCTCTCCTATCTTGGCTTGTCTTCCGTCGATTTATTTATGTTATATTAGCATTTAATGTCAATGGTTATGTGATTTCATATCTAGAAATTGAATTGGGATAATAAGAAAAAGGGAAAGATGGCTAGATATGGAAAAGGTAAAGAGGCACTTGAGCACTACAAGCTACCTATGTGAACATGCACAGGTAATACCACAAGGCATGCATGGTTTATTATTGTAATGTTATGATTTAGGTACAACATTGTATGGCTAGGTAAGCCCTACGATATATTGAGAATGCCTCCTTCTCAGATGGCTCATGCATGCATATGAGAGTGATTGGGATTTAAGTTTCCTATGATGAAATGGTGCACTTGGTATTGGATGTTTTGATCATGGTGATATGCTTGATTATGCATGAGTAATTGATGTGATTGTTGATCTTGGATATAGTGGAATAACTTGATATTTTTTTTTTTGAGATCCTGATTTTGGCTCTAGTGGATGGTATTCTTGACCCTTGATATGCATAAGATCTGTTAGATCTCTTATAGAATGTTACCTAATTTATATGATATTGATAATGCTTGTGATAAGCATGATGAAAACTCATGGAAAAAGAGTGTTTGCACTTTATTGTTACGTTGAATAATATAGCTTGATCCTATTGATTATGAAATCCGTGGTATTGGAAACCGTGATGATAGAGGCATATCTATGCAATTGATGTTTCAGATCTTTGACTATATGCAGTTATACCATGGGGTGAAATTAAATGCTCTAACTTGATGTATTGATTTGGGATCATAAGATTGCATTGTCACATCATCACTGCCCTGATAGCCCTTGACGAAAGATTTATGACATGATACTAATGATCATGATAGATATGTGTTTATGATCTAACAAATCTATTGTTGCATGACTTCATGAAAGACAGGTTGATGGCATGAATGAAGTGGATTCTCATTTAGAGGGAGAACGTCCCTCCTAAAATATTCTTACTCATATTGCCAGTCTATGATCTATTGAAATATGATTTATGAGTGCTTGAAATAGTTGATCTACAGCAGAGGTTTGAGCCTTATTCTCGCAAAGGAAGGCTAATAGATGTGACTATGCTTGATAGGCACATAAATGAAGTTTTATATAATGAATTCAGTCTATAATCCGAATCCATGGATCTCTAATTTGTCTTTCCATTGTAAACTAATTTATGGAATTGTTGGAATTAAGCATGAAATCAGATGGTCACTTGGAAGATGTCAGTTCTGTAGATGTATTGAAGATGCCAGGAAGATCTGTCAGCAAGAAAATTTCGTAATTTTGAACCAAACTTGTGTGTGCAGGTGACTGAGACATTTATATGGATATGTCATTATGTTTGAGGATTGTGCTGCACGTTTTGGCTAATTGAAATTGATAAACTATGTTTGGTATTTTTGACATTCTTCTTAATGATTAAGATATGTCTAGAATTATAGATCTTACCATGATCGCACATTTGGTTTTGGTATGATTTTATCTGGCGATAATTGATTTTCCTAGATGAAAATTCTATGTGGGCATAGTGACATTCAATTTCGTATGTGAGTATACAAAAGTATGGTTCTGTATTGGCCTCCTTGTTCCTATCACAATGGTTATTGTGGCTTAGTCTGAAGATGTGTATGCACTTGCATCTAATGATGGAAATGGCCTATAATGACATGTTAAATGTCAGACTTGAGAGATTGACATGAAATGAAGTCAAGAATTGATATGTGCTCTACCTGTCTTTGGTTGAAAGAATTGATACTATGAAATCAATGTCTTTGATAATAGTTTTGACTAACTTCTAAACTTTGATGAGCTGATTTTATTGACACAACTTTGATTTGAGTAAGGTTGGATATGTTAGCGTGATAACGCATTATTCTTGTAGAGAGTGTTGCATGATACAAGCTCCTCGATTCATATTTTTTTATATTTCACAGTTATCTGGTGATGTCAAGATAATGAGTTCCAATGTATGGCCTTGATTTTGACTATGGATTTGATTATACATATTGATAGTCTATCCTTGATAGGTGACAAGCCTCTGAAAATATAAGTAAGAGGGAGATTGATTCTGAATATCGTAATGATGTATCATGGCATGATGAATTGATTTCTAGAATTTGGGAAAGAAATTCCATTTTGCAAGACCGTTGAAATGTCTTTGTGTAATGTAAATCCTTGGACACTCTGATTTAAAGTTCAGATGTTGATTGAACATGACATATCATTTGTTAGTTGGTCAAGTAATTCATGTTCCGTTTTGAACATCCATCCATATATGATGTGCATAGAATATGATTGAATTCATGATTGAGCTGCTTCACTCAGAATTGCCACCAAACATCTTTTAGTTGATCTACTTGATGAGCTCCATAATTAGACATATTTTGAGGGGTTAATAGTCACCTTTTTTCCTTCTTAGATCTATTTTTCTTGCATTTTTATTATTATTTGGTTTTATAATGCTAGTATGGTGGTGATTAAGGCTAACATACTCTGAGTACCTAATATGAGGTTGAGTACAGAAAATCATGATTTATTAAGCATTTTTATAAAGATTTTATCATAAAGACTTGGAGGAGACAACAAGGAGGAATTATAGGAGGATTTTCCACCCTAGATTCTCTCCATCAATTTGAACTCCAAAGGCAGCCAAAGGATCCCAAGGATCCTCTCCAGCAATTCGAATTCCAGAGGCATCCAAGAAACTCAAAGAGGAGTGTACTCAATATTTGTTTACTGGGAGTCAAGAGGACTCAAACACCATTTTCTAGGGAGCCGTTGGTAGCTACCCTATAGAAAAAATAGAGCAGAGCTAGAGCTAGGAGGAGTTAGCCAATACTAGTCGATTCCAATCAGAACTCTGTTGCAAGTTATTGAGCTCTTTATTATTTCAGTGATCAAACTTTCAGAGATGTATGAGGTTATTCTTTTATGAAATGAGCAGACTGATTTAAGTTTCAGAGAGCTAGGCTCGTGGGTTAGGGCCCAATCCATGTGCCTCATCCTCTCTGGTGTATTGGTTCTTTGCTTTCTGTCATTTCATTAGCCCCGCTTTTGATAATTTCATTTATGCTTCAAGTTGCTGCTTAGTCTTTGCTTTCAGTTTGCTGTTGTAGTTTTCTGTTTGCTTGTGAGTAGTGGGATAGAGGAAAAAATCCAAAAGTTGTGGTCAAGCCACCCCCTCTCATCTCTTTCAATAGATTTCGAGCAGGGTAGACCTTCCCATAGGCCAAAAATTGCTTTTTGTTTGAGTTTAGGGAAGAAACAACATTATCAGGTCTGAGCCTCTCTTTCATTGTTGTTATCACACATTCTTTTCAGCTTTCTGTGCATGCATCTACAGGTGTGTTACACTTAGAATTTTTGGTGCGCCTCCATCCCCTCCTGTTCTTCGCTCATTTTCAATTGTTGCACCCACCTTTTCCCCTAACAACACTTAAACCCTTCAGGCACCTTATTCCTTTGTTTTTCTTGTTCATGGTTACCTTTACCTTGTTAACGCTAAACGCTTGAAAAAACCATCAAAACACATATTTCGCCTTTCCTCCTCGAAATCCCCGCTACCGTACTTTGCATTTCGCACTTTTCATTGTTTACGTCGTTCCCGTTAGCACTTACCGCTCTTCTCGCCGATCGGGATATTGCGACATCGCATATCGCGGATCGCAACCTTTTTCCCTTTCCTTTCCAACTTACCGCAATTTTCGCATCGCAATCGCACTTCGCAACTCTTTTCCCTTTTATTTAAGACTTATCACTCATCGTTGTCGATTGCGATATTGCGATATCGCATATCACAAATTGCACCATTTTCCTGTTTCCTTTACACTTACCACTCATTCTGCTGATTGTGATATCGGCCCCGCCTCCACGTCACCACTCCGCATCACAAATCGCAAATCGCGTTTCTCATTTCTTTCCTTAATGCTTACCGCTCCAATTTTGCGAAGTTGCGATTGCGATATCACATATCGCAACTTTCGCCTCCATCGCATCTCCGCCATTGCATATTTCCATTCATTTATGCTCCAAATCCATTTCTACCATATTATAAAGGTTTTATAAGGTTTTAACCCCCGTTTTCCATTTCTGAGCCCTGTTTCATGTGCTAAGCCCTCAATTCGCCACTTTAGCCCTTTTCTTCCCTCCAAGCTGCAAATCAACCCGTTTTCAAGTAGAATTAAGTCATGGATAGTTTAGTTGCATGGATAGAAGCATGTTAGATAGACTATAGGATAAGTAGAGTGCATTTAGCTAATTTGCAAAGTTAAGTGTGGTTTAGAATTAGTTTCCTTTTTTCCATTTATTTTTAGCAAGTTAAATTAGTTCCCTTCTTGTCCTTTCCTTTCTACAAATTAAATTAGTTTCATTCTTGTCCTTTCTTTTTAGAAATTTAGTTTAGTTTCCTTTCTATCATTTCCGTTCAATGATCTACTTTTCAGTTCTTATCAAAGTTTAAGAAATAGCACCCTTTTGTAAAGTAGAAGAGGATGACATGAATAGAGTGCATCTGCTGTGTATATATCACTATCACCTCAAAGTTTGTATGAACCCCAGGTTGATAAAGTAAAGTAGGGTAGCCCCTGGGAGTTGCAACACTCTTGGTGGAATATCAGGGCTCACCACTTTTTGGTGTCGTTGCCTAGGAGGTGTCTAGTAGATGTTTTGATTTTGTTTTTAGCATTATTTTTTGCTTTCCTTTCTTTTCATGTCATTTTAGAAATATTTAAAAAATACAAAAATATCTGATTTTCATGCCTCGTAGGACTAGGAATACCCAAAGACAAATCTTACCTAAAACCCCCACATCACCTCCTAGCCACCCTTCACTCTTATTCAGTGGCAGTGAGATTGAACCCCCTATAGGAGAGCCTTGAATATTTTGAGGATCCTATTAGGGAAGAATAATAAGACCTTGTTTCAACTGAGGGACTTAATTCGCCTATCTAACCATGGTTGGGACCTAGAGAGCCTTTCCCATAAGAGAAGAAGGTGGGGAAACTAATATGAAAAACATTAGCCCCTCAACTCTTCCACACTTCCATGGACTTACCTCTGAGGACCCTAACACATTCATGTTTGAATTTGCTATTGTTTGTAGGACTTATGACTACACCTCTGATGATCAAAAGTTGAAGCCATTCCCATCCACCCTTAAGGATGCAGCCTTGTGCTGGTTCATGGGTTTTCCTGGGGATAGCATCACTACCTAGGCACAGATCGAAGAGACCTTCAGCAGCAAGTACAAATACTACTGTAGGTCCAAGGAAAATAAGGATGAGATATTTAGGATGACTTTAGGGCCTGATGAATCCCTAGAGGATTATGAAGAGAGGTTTCAATTGAACTATAAGAGAGCCAATTGTACTCTTGATCATGACTCACTTAAACTTTTACTTCTTCTAGGGATCAGTGAAGAGATGATAGAAACCTTGAATATGTTATCAAGAGGATATATCTACCAAAAAACCTATGAAAAAATCAAAACTGTCTTCCGGAACCATTCTAGGGCATTTAGGAAGAAGGGCAGAGCTAGCCAAAGTACATCCAATACCCCTTCCTCTTCCACCTTCATAAAACATGAGATTGGAAACATGCTAGAGGACTTCAAGAGTGACATGTTGCACAACTTTTCTTTGCAAATGGACACAATGCAGGTCAAAAGGAAGCAAGAGAATGCAAAGAGAGCCCTGGCCATATTTTTTCCTAGATGTACTAGGAAGCACCCAAGAAATTAATTTCCACTAAATGTCATAGGGGTTTTCTTAGTCTGTGAAGAGAATCATGCCACAAACAAGTGTCCCTCCTTACCTGGACTTTTAGTTGTATATCAAGGTGGGGAAACAATGCTAGAGAAACTATATTTCATCAACCAGAGAAGGCCTCCAGGCCCTCGGTCATATCAACAAGGTATGCAAGGCGCACCTTACTCTTACTATTACAACAATCAGAGTGCACCCATGCAACCTTGGTACATCCCCACTCCTCCATCCCGGTCTACACCTCCTACTTGGCCTTCCAACCCTTCATATCATCCTCAGCTAGTAAACCAACCATTTCAGTAGTATGTTCCACAAGAACCTCAGTGGGGCAATCCATCCCAAGGGTGGAGGTCTCAAAAAAATAAACTACCTGCTCTAATTCCTCCACCCCAATCTAAACCTCAACTTACTCATGATGTTCCACCTAGGTTACCTATACCTACACAGCCCAATCCAAACCCGAACAACAGATAGGAACAGTAGGCTCCCAATGGACAAACATCCCATCCAGCTTATGTTGTGGAGATACAGGAGGTTAATCTCAGGTCAGGAAGAGTACTCCCAGACAACCATCCCCCATCTCCACCTGTAGAGGTTAAGGAGGAAAAGGAAGAAGATAACACTCAGATCCAACAACCTCCTTTCTCGAGCGCTTGATCCACCCTAGTCAGCACACCCCAGAAGAGACTGAACTCCTGGGAGAATTGGAAAATTTGTGTAAAATACCACTTCTCCAGGCCATTAAGGATCTCCCTATCTACAATAGGCTCATCAAAGAAAAGTGCTTCAAGAAGCCTGGCAGAAGGAAGAGAGATACCCCCACCATCAATGTGGTAGGGCAACTATCTGACCTAATGCTGGGGAAGGTGATATTTCCAAAATACCTGGACCCTGGTAGTCCAGTTGTTGATGTGCATATAGATGGTGCCATAGTCCCCAACACTTTGATTGATCTAAGGGTTGCCATCAATATCATGACCAACGAAACTATGTTGAAACTTAATCTCCATGGGATTTTGAGGAAAACCACAACAGTTTTGCAACTTTCAGATCGGTCCACAGTAACTCCGGAAGGAATTGTTGAGGATGTTATGGTTACCATTGACTCTTGGGAATATCCTACAGATTTCCAGGTCCTACAACCAAAAACCAAGTTTAATGGTTATCCTCTCATCTTAGGGAGACCTTGGTTAGCCACTGCAGATGCTTATATTAGTTGTCGGGCCGGAAACATGACTATCAAAAATGGGCCTTTGTATAAACAGTTAGTGTTATATCCTCTAGCCCAGACTTCCATTGATCATGATCTCCCTATATGGTTGGAGGATGAAGAAGATGAGTTATATAACACTGCCCCTATGTGTACCATAAATGTTATTCATAGAGGCGGGCAGCTTGATGAAGATGAACTCATCGACCATGCCATTCAAAACTAGTCCTCCACTAACACTCCTCTCGAAACCTTAGTCAAAGAGTCTGAAAGCCAACCTTGGATGGAAGTGCACTCAGTTGAAACAACCTCTGAAACCACCAAGGCTATTGAGTTTGGCCCATCCAAATCTCTGAAAATCAACCCAAACCTCTCAAATGAAGAAGAGAAGCATCTATGCTAGCTTTTGAAAGAAAATATTGAAGCATTTGCTTGGGATTACAAGGACATGAAAGGGGTGCATCCTTTAGTATGCAGGCATCACATTTACATCAAAGAAGGATGCAAGCCTGTGAGACAACCCCAAAGAAGGATGAACCCAGCTCTGAAGGACATAGCCAAAGAAGAGCTGCAAAAACTATTGGATGCAGGGTTCATATATCCTATATCTGATAGTGAGTGGGTATTTCCTCTTGTCCTAGTCCCAAAGAAGAATGGGAAGTGGTGAATTTGTGTTGATTATCGAGAACTTAACAAAGCCACCAAGAAAAACCATTTCCCTTTGCCCTTTATAGACCAAGTCTTGGATGACCTTGCAGGGAAGAATTTCTTTTCCTTCTTAGATGGGTTCAATGGGTACAATCAGATTCAAATCAGCCCTGAAGACCAGGATAAGACTACTTTCACCTGCCCTTGGGATACCTTTGCTTATAAAGTCCTACCCTTTGGGTTATGCAATGCCCGAGCCACCTTCCAAAGGGTTGTCCTGAGCATCTTTTCTGAGTTAGTCCATGACTCTGTCGAAATGGATGATTTCACACCATATGGGGATGACTTCCAGGAAGCGCTCTCCAATTTGGGTAAAATACTAAGAATGTGCATTGAGATGCATCTCTCCTTGAGCCCAGAAAAGTGTGAATTCCTGAAGAAAGCAGGGATTGTATTAGGACACTCCATATTCCAAGCAAAGATACAGGTAGACCCGAACAAAATCACTATCATCAAAAGGGTACCTTCTCCTCAAAAGCAGTGGTTATTATAGAAGTTTCATCAAAGATTTCAGCAAGATGGCTTCACCATTATTTGGGTTATTGGCCAAGGATTCTGATTTTATTTCGTCCAGCCCTTGTCAAGAGGCTTTCGAGCTCATTAAGAAACAGTTGACTACTGCCCCCATCCTTCGAGGTCCAAATTGGACTCTGCCTTTCCACATCCACACTGATGCATCCGACAAAGCTATAGGGACAACATTAGGACAATTAGAGGAAAAATTCCCTTATGCCATTTATTTCATCAGCAAGAATTTGTCAAAGGGCAAGCTGAATTATACTATTACTGAGAAGGAGATGTTAGCCATTATCCATGCATTGAAAAAATTCAGGCATTATGTCACTAGATATCATACCTTTGTCCACATTGACCATGCAACCATCAAGTATTTAATGAACAAACCAGATGTAAATGCTAGGATAATTAGATGGTTGTTACTTTTGTAGCAATTTGATTTGACTATTGTTGATAAACCTGGAAAGGAAAATGTTGTTATAGATTTTTTATCCAGGTTAGTTCTCTCTGCAGGTGAAGAAGGAATGGTGGATGACCAGCTTCCAGATGAACACCTCTTTGCCATATCAACACTCTCACCATGGTTTGATGATATAGCCAACTACTTGGTTGCTGGAAAACTTCCCCCTAATCTTTCATTCAATGAGAGGAGCAAAATCATCAGAAAAAGCGCCCCTTTCACATGGATTGGGGGAAATATTTTCAAGCTAGGCCTTGATCAAATCCTAAGGAGATGTGTGAGGGAGGAAGAATTTTTTGATATCTTCTCTGAATGTCATGAAAACCCATGTGGAGGACACTTTGCTGCAAAGAGAACTCCTCACAAAGTTTTTCAGGAAGCATACTATTGGCCTACCCTTCACCAAGGTTCCAGAAGATACACCAACAGGTGTGATCAGTGCCAAACGATGGGGAAACCCACACAAAGAGATGAAATTCCTTTATACCCTCAGGTGGATCTTGAGCCATTTGATAAGTGGGGCATGGACTTTGTTGGACCTATCGATCCACCATCCGGACAAAAAAAGTATATCATAGTCTACATTGATTACCTGACAAAGTGGGCTAAAGAAAAAGAAGTGAAGGTAGCAACCGAGGATAAAGTAGTAGAATTTCTGAGGGAGAATGTGTTTTACAAATTTGGATACCCTAGAGAAATAGTCATTGATTAGGGATCACAATTCACCTCTCACCTCATTGAGAATATTTTGAGGAAGCACAAGATTAAGCATAAAACTTCTACTGCCTATCATCCTCAAGCGAATGGCCAAGTAGAAGTAACTAACAGAGCTTTAGAGAGCATCCTCACCAAGGTTGTGAGTAGCAGTAGAAAATATTTGGCAGACAGATTGGCAGAATCTAGTTGGGCCTACAACACTACTTGGAAGAAAACAACAAGATTCACTCCTTATGAACTAGTCTATGGTAAGAAAGCTCTACTTTCAGTTGAGTTTGAATTCAATACTTTAAGAATGGCATCTGAATTAAATCTAGATCTATCAAATGCTCAAAAAGAGAATTTTTTGCAACTAAATCGATTGGATGAGTTCAGAATGCAAGCACTTCTTCACATAGAGGTAGTTCAGCTACAAAGGAAGGTATGACATGACAAGAACATCAAATAAAAGATGTTGTGTAACCAACTCCAAAAAGAGAAGAAAAGAGATATCAACGCCTTAAAAATAAGCCACTTCGAGGGGGCAACCTCCAATACATTACATGAATGAACAATTCTTGGATGATACAAATGAACAAAACCTCCTTCTATATATAGGAGTCCATGGGGCCATAATATAATCCTAGTGGGGCCACAATGTAATCCTAGCCGACCTAACAATAATAATGTAAGGGCACAATAATAACAATATGGGGGTTACGGGGGTACAATAATAACAATAAGGGGGGCTACACTAACATAATAAGGGGCTATACTATTAATATAGGGACTTAACATGCCCCTCTCCTTCAAACAAATGTTGTCCTCAACGCTTGATTATTTCTTGATGCTTCTGTATAAAATTCTCATCCTCCCATGTGAAATATTCTACAGGAAAGTTCTTCCACTTGCTGAGATACTCTAAAATTGATCGTACTTGTCGAGTTCTTGTTTCTATGACTGCTTCATAACTTCTTTCGATTTGATGTTGATATTCCTGTTGTTTCATTAGATTCTGCACCAAAGTTGGGTTATCCTTTGAGAGTTGGAGAACTTGTTGTTGATGCTCGATGTGATCTTCCACTAATTTATCATCCATATTTTCTATTATTTGATCCTTCAAACCATCCAAATTAGCCTCCATTTCTGATTTTAAACCATCTATTTCATCTTCAATTGCTCTTCGTAAGATTGAAACTTGTTGCACTTGGTACCGTAATTTTGATATCTCATACTGCAACTCTTCCTCTTCATGTGTCATAGTATAGATTTTTGAGGGATTAATGGGTATGGAATTATTTTTTGGAGGCATAATAGAACCCATTACTGACAAAAATTCTTCAATATGCCCTTGGAATCAATTCAACTTGATTCTTCAAACAAGACTTATGCAATTCGGAAAAAAATACACACCTTTTACTTGCTTTTTAGGAGCTCTGTATTGAAATTGAATTATCTTTGTAATTGAGAATCTTCAATATCTGAAATTCACTACTGTAGTAACCTTCTGAACTGTCTTTCAAATTCCATAGGTATGATCTGATTTGGATTCTTCAAGACAAAGTTATTTCCAATCTCCCACAATGACCCAATTTTGGACTGGTTCAGTAGAGCGAACTTGTACGACTTGCCACGTGTCACTGTTTCGTCCTTCGTCTCTGAAATTGATAGCCATGAAATTTCAGTCCGTGTAATTGCAACCACTTTTTACGGCACTCCAATCCGATGCCCAGAGAGAGAGTTATTGAACTTTTCCCATCATCACGTCTTTGAGATGAAATTCAGAAGCCTGAAAAAGCACTACCTTCCACAGATCATATCTCCAAAAATATTGCGAACAAAGCTCTGAAATTTTTTGAAGAATTTCCTCAGGATTTCAGCTTCGTACCATATGAATTTCAGATTCTGAACCTTTGTAGAAACGTTTTTATAGCGCAAATTCCACGATGACCTGTTTAGGAGCCTGAAAAAAGACCTAACTTCCACAGATCATATCTCCGAAAATATTGCAAACCAAGCTCTAAATTTTTTAGAAAAACTTCCTCAAGATTTCAGCTTCGCACCCTAAAAATTTCAGCTTCTGAAGCTTCGTAGAAAAAAAGTTATAGCGAAAATTCCACGATGACCTGTTTGGAGCAGCGAAACCCTAGAATCCAAAGCTCCGATACCAAATGTTGTGTAACCAGCTCCAAAAAGAGAAGAAAAGAGATATCAACGCCTTAGAAATGAGCCACTTCGAGGGGGAAACCTCCAATACATTACATAAATGAAAAATTCTTGGATGATACAAATGAACAAAGCCTCCTTCTATATATAGGAGTCCATGGGGCCACAATATAATCCTAGTGGGGCCACAATGTAATCCTAGCCGACCTAACAATAATAATGTAAGGGCACAATAATAACAATATGGGGGTTACAGGGGTACAATAATAACAATAAGGGGGGCTACACTAACATAATAAGGGGCTACACTATTAATATAGGGACTTAACAAAAGACCTTCCAAGAAGGATATTGGGCATTGTTGTATGATTCAAGGTTTAAAGATTTTAAAGACAAGTTGATGAAAAGATGGTTAGGACCTTACAAAGTGGAAGAATGTTTTGATAATGGCACAGTTCAAATCATAACCATAGATGAGGAAGAAGTCCTGTTGCTTGTCAATGGTCACATACTTAAAATTTACAAGAAGCCTTTGTCAAATGCAGAGTTCATAAATTCAATAAGAAGAGAGTTGTATGTGATGGTAAAATCCATAGTTTCCCACACCTTCTAAAAAAGAAAAAGAAAAAAAGAAAAAGCTTGTGGGTTGAAAACCTCGATGGAGGCAGCTCACTTGCTAAATAAAAAGAGAGAAAAAGACAATAAAGATCCATGGGTGAAAACCTCTCTGAGGCGCCCAAGGAAATTTTGTGGGTTGAAAACCTCCATGGAGGCAGCCCATTTTCTTTCAAAAAAAAAAGAAAAAAAAAGAGAAAAAGAACAAAAAAAAAATTAAAAAAAAAATATACATATGCATCTCTGTGTTTTCTGTGTTTGTTGTTTTGCAGGTTGTTAATGGTTTCTGGAAACACAGGGAAGCATTCATCTTCTTTTCCCTTCTTCTATCTTACCATCCATCCCATCATTCACTCCATTCATCTTCATAACTTCCTCCATCACCTCCATACACCACACTCCTCCATTCCTGAGCACAATGTAGCAAGAGAAGCAACACACAAACATAATTCTACAAACATCAGGAAGTTCCTTAAAAAATTTAAATTTGTTCATGGACTGCCAAGAAGAACAAGAAGGAAAGCTGCATAATAGACTCCAGGAGAACAAGAATTCCACCCATGGCATCTCAAGCACCCCACACGACATCCACAATAGAGAGAAACAACAAGCAAATATTAGTAGATCACTCAGGAAGCTTCTCATTCAGTAAGCTATTCATTTAGAGTACATGAATATGGTGAGGAACGTAACATCTAAAAGACTTGTCTCCAACCTCCAGCTCTTGCAACCACCTTGGAAACAACAGGTAAACTAAGGTATAAATTCTCACCCCTTGCTATGCATCCATAATAGCCAACAATAATTAATTTGTAGACTTATATTTTAAGGGGTAGAAAGGTGGCCAGCTAACTCGGCCACCACCGTGAAGTATGGCTGAAATAAAACTAGAAGCACACGCCACCTGGGCATGCAAAAGAAAAGAATTTAAATCAAGTGGAGTAGAGGAGAAAGAGGGGAGAAGAAACACAGTCCATCATTAACTAACAAGAGAAGGAAACAACTGTCTACAACAGAACTAGAGCTGAGCCGAGTTACAAAAGCACTCCAAAATTAGATGTGCTATCTAATAAAAGGAGATGCCATCTCATCCAAACAAGTATATTGAAAATTTTTTAAGGGAGATATACCAACGGAAGCATGCAATGCTTAAATCACTAGTACATTTGGCGGAAATTCCGACACTTGGTTTCGACACTTTTGACCAAATGTTGGAAATTTCCCCAAAATTTTTCAATCCCGCCCAAAACCGTCGCTATACCGACGTCTAGAGAAAAGTGTCGCAATACCGAAACTTAGAGAAAGTGTCGCAATTGCGATGTTTGAAGGAAGACGTTGCAATTGCAACACTATGCCCCAAAGCATCGCTATTGCGACGACTGCTTCCAAACGTCGCAATTGTGACACAATGTCTAAGTGTCGCAATTACGACGTTTGGAGGCAGCTGTCGCAATAGCGACGCTTTGTTTGCGACACAATGTCTAAGTGTCGCAATTGCGACATTTGGAGGGATCCGTCACAATAGCGACGCTCTGGCCGCCATCGATATAACGACACTTATATGCAATAAATGACAGTTATATGCCTTTGCAAAAATGGTTGGCTTACAGAGCAGCGCGAGGAGTAGTTAATGGAGGCACCTTTGCGATTGCGCATAATTTGGAGAGAAAATAGTAATAGTGAGAGAGGCTCCTTTAATTGCATATTTGATTTGTGAAGGTATGGATTGTCTAGCCTGCAATTCTATGCTATCGAGAAAGACTCGCAATCCTCTGGAAACAAGACTGTTGTGAAGATGCCTGGCGAAAAAACGGACATCGGGTTCACGACTGTTGATGAACACATCGTAGTCCGGCGAAGAAGGCACCAAGGAGGGTATTATCAGTGAATGAGGGATATTGAAATATTAATTTCAACTACCCTGTCCTTTGTCTGCTTTCTAAATCTGTTTGAATGGCTCTGTCAAACAGCCGCTTTCTAAAACTGATGAACAATAAATTTTGGTTTTGAAATCACAGTCCCTGCACACTTAAAAACAAAGCGCTGCATTGTTTTGGAAACAGAGCAATTTAATAGTAAACACGGGAGGTTTTAATTCAGAAGAATGTGGTCCCATAGACCATAGACCAAATTAGCCATCCACGTGGAAGCAGGCGATTCGATCGCGTTATTTTTTGGCTCGTCTGCATTGTGGAATTCCAGACCCGAAACATTATAGGGCGGAATTAATTTGATTTTCGTGTCACAGTTTTCCTCCGTACGAAAAGACAAAAAACGGACCCGAATTTTTATATGGCGTATTCTATGAAGTTTTCGCGTCACAAATTAGGGTGACATCAGCAGGCTATTTTGGAACGCGAATTTGTGATTGAAATCGGGTTTATTTTTTTTGAAGTCCAGACGTATGATATAGTTTTATTAATATTTTGTTATAAGTTTTGTTTCACCGCCCGATAGTTATTTAAACCATTGGCTCATATATAACATATGCGCAAATATTTCAGTTTGGGCATTTGTAATGTGGGCCCCGAATACTTTAAATAGGTACATATACATTAGACAGTTTAAAAGTTTTGAGGATTGCACCCCCGGTGCAATTGTTTGTTTATAAGATTATATGATACATATGAGATAAAGG
Source organism: Pinus albicaulis (assembly GCA_034641835.2). NCBI lineage: Eukaryota > Viridiplantae > Streptophyta > Pinopsida > Pinales > Pinaceae > Pinus > Pinus albicaulis. Next base: position 1,002,094,103 of record CM076583.1, on the reverse strand, counting down.
TTTATTATTTATCATATATAAATAAATTTTATCAATATTGGACATTTACACTTTTATGAGGTGATGTTATAAGTAAATTCATAAATATCTCTTTTTAATCCTCATTTTACTCCATGAATATGTTTGGAAATGAAATTTCAATAGATTAATTTTCTCCTAACCTATGTATCACCAATATTGTACATTTACATTCTTAATTATGAGGTGATGTTATAGGTAAATCCATGAATATCTCCTTTTAATCTTCATTTTACTCCATGAATATGTTTGGAAATGAAATTTCAATAGATTAATTTTCTTGCTATTATATGTTTTACGAAGATATGGTAAGGAATTCTCTCTTTTTCTTCTTAGAAATAATTATATATAATTTTTTTTTTTTCAAAATAGATTAAAAAAATTATATGAGAAAAATTATTAATTCATCAATATGTGTGTGTGTGTGTTGTGAGGAATAATTTCATAGTTCAACTTAATAGTTCATTATATAATCATGTGATCATCACCAATGATATATCTTAAAAAGCAACTGAAAAGCCATGTGTACAAAATCGATGTATACTCTAGAGAGTGGTTCTCATATCACAATGTAAATTGTTGTATGCTACTTCAACAAAATTATAAGATAAACTGTAATACACATCATATATGCACCATAACAATTGGTGTAGGGTAAAACCCACCTACCACACCTTTGTACTCGATCCAATTTTCTCTGTCAACTCTTCTAGCTATGGGAGTTTCCTCCAAGGATCATAATACCCCCAAGGCCTGTTATCACCCTAGTAATTCTCAGGTTGTGGGATAGGGATTTTTGTAGTTAAGAACACCAGGGGTAACCAAGAACTGCTTTGGGAATTCAAGATCTAGCCTTCTTGAACTCTAGAGAGGGATCTCTCCATATGATTTAGCTTTGTTTTAGTAACATATATTAGGCTAGCTATGATTGTGTATTTGGGTTTGATTTTAAAATATTGGTGGGAATAAAGAGATTTCAAGGTAAACTAGAAGGATCTACCAGAATATTGGGCAATGGAGTCAACTCTCTAGGCAAGCAGAACTAAGAAATAAGGCTCAAAGATGCAAATGTGCTAAGGGCAAGATAAGTGAACTTCTAAGGCTATGTATAGGCTTGATTTGATGGAGTGGATGGAATCTGAGAAAAATGGCACTTGAGAATCCTTAAGCTACAGATAAGAAGATTGAAGAAGGGGATCTAAATGGGAACTGTAGAACTGCCCATAAGGTTTTACGAACAGGCTATTACTGGCCTACCATCTTTAAGGATGCCAAAAAATTTGTGTAGGCCTGTGATAGCTGCCAAAGGGCAGGACGCCCTGGGCAGTCTGATGAAATGCCTTTGAACCCTCAACTAGTGATTGAACCATTTGAACGCTGGGCACTTGATTTTGTTGGCCCTATTAGTCCTCCCTCAAACCAAAAAACATACATCCTAGTTGCAACCGAATATGTCACTAAGTGGGTCGAAGCAGAGGCACTTTCAAAAGCTACAGAGGACTCTGTAGTACAGTTTCTTTCCAAATCTTTGTGCACTATGGTCTCCCAAGGGACATAATCACAGATGGAGGACCACAATTTGTAGGTAATAAATTAGCTGAAACATTGCAAAACTACCACATTCAGCACAAGATTACAACTCCATATCACCCATAGGCCAATGGCCAAGTAGAGAGCACGAACAAAGTAGAAAACATTAAAATTCCAAGTAGAGAGCACAAACTATAGTTGTCTTGAGAAATTTTATTCACACTGAATACTTTGAATTGTGAAGTATTTATACAAAAAAATGTTTACAAAATATCTCAGGAATTGAGATAATGTTTTAATAAAAAATAGGAAAGAAAACTTAAAAAGAGGGACAGCTGCAAAACAATTTGCAAGCTGTTACCTTTTTACAAGCAAAAATAGAACTGATTATTCTAATTTGAATTGATTGTTGTTGTGCACTTTAACCCTGTATTTTTACCATTTGAGATAACAGTAAAAAATGAATTTCCAAGTGAATTTCTTGTTTTTTATCCATTAAATTCACAGCAGATCTGTGAATTCTTGCCACTTTTCTGCAAACGGGATCTTCATAGTCTTCAATTTTCTATAACTTTCATCTGCCTCTGTATACTTGGAAAATTTAGGCTTGATAGTGAACACATGCCTGATCTCATTATCTAAAACGAATAGATTTTCAAAATACTGAAGAAGTATTTTGCCTGTTGGTGATCCTTGAGGCAGTTGTTGTTTGGCTTGCTCTTTTGCATGATTTCTGATTTTTAGATCATAATCTTTCTGAGGCATTAACCTGTCATTCAATGCGTGAATATCAGGCAAACCTGCTTCTGACAATGTTTTGTATTTGGCTAAAAATCTTGAGATGGATAAATTCATGTCTTTACACCGGTCCTCTAGATTACTCATTATGTTTCTTTTGTTCAGGACCTTTTTGATTTGAAGAATGGTTTCTATTCTATCAACAATTTTCAATTCTTCCAACTCTTCCCTGGTTTTACTGTTTAAAAAAGCTATGAGTTGGATTGCTTGGGCTGGTTTATTATCAATTTCCCTCTTAGTCTTGTCAATCTCTGCACTAGCAACTTGAAGTAACTCCCTCTGTTCATAAATTATCCGAATTGAAGGCCATTAAGAATGAATTCCTTCAATAATTTTGGTTCATAAATGATTTTTTATATAGGCCACTTGATCTGTAAGATTTACTTGTGCTTGCAGAATCTTTACCTGTTCTTGTAGTCGATCAGCCCTTTGCTCATATCCTCTAGAGGTAATCAAGGCATCATTTTTGGATTTTTTTAAATTTTTAATAGTGCCTTTCAAACTAAGAATCTCTTTATCTTGGTCTTGTAGTGTGCTCCTCTGTGAGGATGAAGAATAAGAGGCAGAGATTAGAGAAGTAATTGGCACTGCAGTTGCCAGTACTCCTTTCGGTGCCAAGTGTTCTGCCAAAGTAGATGGTATAGCAGTGTTTACAGTGGGGATCACTGTAGGAATGACCATTGGTTGTGATTTTCTTATTTCTTCATTCTCTTTCATTAGAGCTTCTATTTGACTTTCCACTGTTTTTATCTGATCTATCATTTGATGTACAAGCTGCTTTAAATCATCATTCTCTGTTTTTTGCTGTAGAATTTCTTTTGCTTGAGAGTTTTCACTCTGAGGCAACTTCAATTGTTTTCTAAGAGCAGCTATATCCTCATTTTTATGTTTAATTAAGACTTTTTCCCCTTCAATGTTGGCTGGGTCACCCCCTGCTTCAATCACTATATCTTCTAGTGCTTTTATTCTTAAATTATTATCATACAGTGAGGCTTTGTCCAACCTCATTTGATTTTTTAGGTTGAGCACTATTTTCTCAAGCCTAATTGATTTCATAGTTTTACTAACAATTTTGGAATATAGCATTTCAGTATTGCTCCTATGAAATTCAATTTGATCTAATTCATGAATGGCATCTGCATCCAGTTCAAGATCTGTTTTGGAATAATCTGCCACTGATTTTGGGTCAGCCACTGTAGGCTTCAAGAATGACATTACCAATTTATTGGATGAATAATCAAATGATGAAAGAAGCCTGTCTTTGTTTCCAGGCTTTTCCTTAAGAAATCTAGAATGAGCTTGATTCTTGAGCTCTTCATTCTTCTCTTTAATCTGTCTGAATCTGATTTGAATCTTTGACTCTGTATTGTCAGTTTCCTGAGAAGAAGGAGGAAAATCGACAGTAGCCTGGTTTTCCTTCATGATTGTATCTTTTTGTTGTGTTCCAATTTTTACATTTTGAAGCTCTTTTAATGTTTGAGTGACTATTCTTGTTGCTTCATCATCTATATCAATATTTACAGCCTTATCCTTTTCTTCTTCTATTGACTTGCTTCTTTTACTATAAGGAGTTATGAATTTTATGTCCTCAATAGTCTCAGCTATGAAACTATCTCCTTCTCTGTCTCTTTTATGTACATTATCAGTATGTTTTCTTGTAGAAGCCATGCAACTTACATTTTACCCTTATTGCACTCATAATACCTTGTGGGTCATACTTCCATGTAAAAATACATGGGAACTTATACTCTTTAAGTTTGAAATTTATCTCATTGGAAGCTTCTCTGTTATTCATAATGAATGGCCCAATTTGATTTTTCAGCTTAAATTGGGTCTTTTTCTTGAAAGCTATGAAGTTGATTTCATCTACATTCAATAGTTGTCTTAGATATTCTAAAGCAAATATTCTTGTAGTAACAAATCTGGGTAACTTATATGGGGCCAGGGATGAGCCATACACTCTGATTTCTGTATGATTTTTATATAAATACCAATCTCTAGTTTTGTAGCTCTCTGATAACTGCAGAATTCTTCTTGTCTCATCATTGATCCTAGGGATCTCCTCTTTTTCCAAGAGATATATAGCAGGGGCTATAAATGAGTCATTGAAATCTGTAAAACTATACTCTCTGTTCCATTTCCTTAAAATAGATGACCAAAATACTACTGATAGAACTTTTCCTTCTACATCCACTTTCTGACATTCAATTGGAAACTTATCTGTTTGATAATATAGGAAGAGGTGGAGTAGATAAGAGGAGTATCTGAAAACTCCTTCTTCTGATAATCTGGATAACTGATAATGCATACTTTTAGCAATAAATCTAGCAAAATTGAACTGAATGGATGGTGATTGACCAGGGCTTAGAGTTGACAGAAAACCTAGGATAGCCACATCAGTGAATTCATCACTGGTGTATCCTAGTATGAAGGAGAGCATTGAGACAATTTGTCTAGTTTCATCTGGGAAATCAACGGTGTCGAAAGGAGGATTTAACTTAGGAATATCAACTTGATTTGGACAAAAATTCTGGTATATTTTGAATCTAGCATTGAAATCCAAGTCAAGATATAGTTGGGTTAAATCTTCTATTGATAGGGAAGCATAATTGGGGTCATGATTCATTTGCAGCATGGAATTTATCGACTCTTCAGTGATGTAAAACATGATCTCTTTTTCTTTGTTTACAATACATCTTTGTTCTGGCATATAATAGGCTTGGCATAATCTGATAAAGTTAGGAACATAATGAGTGAGAGGGACAATATATCTAGGCAGATTGGATTCCCAAATTGGAATATCTTTGTCACCCTTTTCCACTGATTTGCCATAGCACCAATTATAGACATCAAGCAGGTTAAATTCTACATTAGGGTCTAGTATTCTATAGTCCAGATCAACTAAAGGGCTGTTCTCTAGAGAAATGACTGGAGGCTGGACTGGTCTGACCACTTCTGTAGAATCAGCCGTGAGTACAGGAGTTGGTTTATTGATTTTGAAGGACATAGGCTGAGGAATCTTTGTAGAAGACTTATTTTGAGATTTTGGGCCTCCATTCTTGGGGGTTACCTATTTCTTGGTCATTTTTAATAATGAACGAAGCAAGCTTAAACGGTTTGCTAAGTTCCTTTACGAGAAACAGGGGTTTCTTGGCGAATTTCTACTGAAAATGGGGTTTCTGAGCAGGGTTTTTAGGAAATGCAAGGAATTTAAAGCTCAGAACGTGTATTTAAAATTGATTTCAACAGCAAAATGGACCAGGGTATGGAAAAAACTGCGAGAAAGGGCAATTAGGGATTCCAGGGAAATTTTGACAGAGTTTCCCCTGAAAAATGGACACTTTTTTGCAGTAACTTTGGTAATTATTTGAAATCGACAGGAATTTTGAAATCTCAGAGGGAAACTTCGAAGAAAAGTACCTGGAGAAGTAGCGGAATTTGGTTGAAGACGTTGCAGAGGTGCTCAGTCTTCAATTTTTTGAAAATGGCTTGTGGAGGTGCTCAGTCTTCAATTTTTTGAAAATGGCTTCGCAGAGGACAATGTAGAACTTTGTAATGGAAATTCAGGGCAATGGGCGTCGAAAAATGGCACTGGTAGGTTGAAAATGGCTCTACAAAGTTTCTCAGGGTTCAAACGGTGTGATTTTGAGGAAAAAACGGTTCTGCAATGTTTTTACAGGTTTAAAGCGAAAAGGTGAAAATTTGAATGAAAAATATAATTTTAATGTATTAAAAGATGGTATAACCATAGTTAAATGACATTAAACTCGGGTTAAACGGGTGAGGTTTAGGGAATACCGCCAGTGGTATTCGCGAGGGTAAATGGTGGTAAGCGGAAACTAGCTCTTCGAACGCAATACAACGTGGTGGTGACACGTAAGCGCGGGTGGTTTGGAAAAACCACCCATTTCGCGCGGATTTTCCAAAACATCAAACGATTACTTTATGAGCGTGAAAATGTATTAGCACCGTCGGATATGGATTCAACGAGTGAACGGCCACGATCAAAAGGAAAGGTGCGGGGAAAAGGTAAGTTATCGGGTTCACTTTGGGCCATTTATCTTGGGAAACCATCGCTATACCGACATTTAGAGAAAAGGGTCGCAATACCGACACTTAGACAAAGTGTCGCAATTGAGACGTTTGGAGGAAGACGTCGCAATTGCTACACTATGCCCCAAAGCGTCGTTAGACGGCTGCCTCCAAACGTCGCAATTGCCTCCGAATGTCGCTATTATATGTTTTACGAAGATATGGTAAGGAAATCTCTCTTGTTCTTCTTAGAGATAATTATATATAATTTTTTTTTTTTTCAAAATAGATTAAAAAAATTATATGAGAAAAATTATTAATTCATCAATATGTGTGTGTGTTGTGAGGAATAATTTCATAGTTCAACTTAATGGTTCATTATATCATCATGTGAGCATCACCAATGATATATCTTAAAAAGCAACTGAAAAGCCATGTGTACAAAATCGATGTATACTCTAGAGAGTGGTTCTCATATCACTATGTAAATTGTTGTATGCTACTTCAACGAAATTATAAGATAAACTGTAATACACATCATATATGCACCATAACAATTCCCATACAACTAATTTGTTTTAGGATACATGTGGCATTCTAGGGGTAAATTCTATATGATGTGTATATCAATATATTAGGTGTTGGTAAGTTGTGAGTATCTAAGAAATGATAAGGAATATCCATACATCATGATCTTGTAATGTGATTATAAATTGTGTCTATAATTTCCATAAAAATGTATAAATGATTTGTTTAAAAAAATCAACACAATCAACCCTAAACAATGCTCATGATGTGGAATATCATTGGAGAAACCAAAATGATGGTCACATGTCCCATTTCTATGGTAATGGTGATCATATATATGTTGTAGCAACACTTGATGAGTAATTAAATAAATCTCAGAGTGTGACTCATTGTGCCATATTTTTTTAAAGCATGATTTGTTTTCCTAGTTTTTACTAATTTGTTAACATATTTATTCATTTGGAAAGCTAATTAATGATGCTTTAAGTAATTAGGACCTAATGAGAGATCATCTTCACATCTTCACTGAAATATATTTGGTAATTGTAGTCACTATATGAACCACACATGCATGCTACTTAAGAAAAATTGAAATATAAACTATAATACACATCTTATATCTGCCATAACAATTGTCATACAACTTGTTTACTTCTAGATACATATGAAATACTTCAGGTAAATGCCATATTATGTGTATACCAATATAGTAGGTGTTGGTAAGTTATGAGGATCTAAGAAATGATAGGGTACCCACACATTAGTAGTGCCCTGGTGAATTTTTTGCATAATTTTCTATTTGTTGTAATTTTGTTGCCTGGATTTGTTATAGATTTCAAATAATATATACAATTATCTACCAATTGTTCTTTATAAAGAAGAATTACAATAATTAGTCACCTAAAAGTGAGCCATGTGAAAATATTGGTAACATGAGTAACCTGGTAAGCTGTAAATGAAAAGTGAATAACCTCCACTCACCAACAAGTGGTAGGCAGGGTTGGAATTTGGATTTCTCTTTACCCGTCACACAATTTTTTTTGACGTTTTGGTCATTATTTTCTAGTCAATAAATGTTACGTTTAAAATTTTTCACTTCATTAATGATGTTCTCGTAATAAATTAACCCTTCACCAATAAAAGTTTGATTAAAAAAATTGAACGCTCTTCCATTTTCTTTGGATTTTGGAGTGTGATATATCTGTGTCATGGACTTTTAATACCTAAAGTTTCAATAGAAATAACTGATTCTTGTCAAACTAATATTTCCTCAATATATGCTATGATCTACTAAAAATTACTTCAAAAATCAAGTAACCTTCCAATATAAAGAAAAAAACATGAACAAGCTTTCCCTAAATTGCAATAAATTTATGTTTATTATTAATATTGCATAATCTGTCTTATAAAAATTGCATAATCGGACGAAGAACAAATTCTCAGTGCATTTTTTATTGTTGTTGTGATTAAAAAAATGAGCCAAAGAACGTTAAGGCACTCAGAGAAATCAATCTATGTATTATTTCTCACAAAATCATGTTGAGTAGTGGAGACTAAGCGCTAGATTTTTTTTTGTCCTCAATCTCTCTATTAATTATGTCTATGTAGTTATAAGAATAACAAGCCAAAGAAATCTTAGGATTCTAGAGAAATTAGTCTCTGTGTGCAGAAATTAATGATTACTGTTGACTAGATGTTATACCATTTGAAATTGTTGAGCAAAATTAATCAGGCCATGATGTACCATTTGTTAGTATCTATTTTCTCATGTATGAAAGTTGATGTACCATTGAAAGTTTAATAATTCTATTGAAAGTTTAATAACTATAATAACTATATATATATATATATATATATATATTAAATTTAATGATTAATAATAATTAAATTAAAATTCTTAAAAGACAAAATAAAAGCCTAATAATCACGAACTATTATGATAATTTAAAAATATAGAACTCAAGCTGAACATAGTTACAAAGATACCAAGAAAAGAAGAGTGCATGTGCATGATAACCTCTTTCTTGACAACCTATGAATGCCATTCTCAATGAAGACTCAAGACTCAAGTGGATTGGATTGTGTATCAAATAAGTAGGAATGAATCAAAGTTCAATGAATGAATGATCGAGAAAATTTGTAGGGAAAGGTAACTTGACTATCAATCTACTAAACCTCACTTCCATGATTAAAAAAACACCCCCACCTTCTCAGTGGTCCCATCATGGTCCACCTATTGAAAAACAACCAACAAATATTATTTTTTTATATTTTTGCATGGCCATTGGACAATGATTTACTATGGTTTTCCTACTAAATTCCAATGGATGATTATTCAAAAATATTGAGAATTATTTTAGTCTCAAGGCATAGCCAAGAGTCTTACTGGATAATTATAGATTACCTCTCCATTGGATGATTGTACATTTTTCATCTACTTTTTCACGTGAGTTTCGGTTGATGCTAGATCTTTGCCTTCTATTTCTTTAGTGAAGCTAAGAGTTAACTTTGATCTTACATTAATAACTATACTTGCATGAATATCCATGCTTTTATACTTCCCCACTATGGTCAATGTTGATGTATGGCCTTGGCCCATTGATCTTACAATTAACTCACTATTCATATTTAATTTTCTCCAGTTCAGCCCAATAAAATAAGGAAAACAGAAAATGAAGTCCTGATTTATCTTTGCAGTGCTCCTACATAATAAAAATACTCTTAAAAACCAATTAATATATAAATTGTCATCATTCACGCTAAAATCAGTTTGAATTTTTATAATGAATCTACTTACAATTAATAGATTACATTGCTCACAGAAAAAGAGATAATTTAGAACTATGATTTCACAATAATAAATTATCGGGCTCCCACAGGGCGATGAACTTGGTCGGATGTGACCCTTCTGTAGCAGCTCCCGAATCTGCCTCTTGATTTCATTTTTCTCCAGAACAGAGCACCGATAGATCATTCCGTTGGGTAGCGGCTCACCTGGGGTCAGATCAATCGGGTGCTTGACTTGATAGTGTAGAGGAACCCCTGTGGGTGAGGTGAAAATGTCCCCGTACTCCTCCACAACCTTATCCATTTGTTGTTGTCGTGCAGAGGAGCCTTTTCTGGAGGTCGTGGCCATAGTCTTCTTCTTGCCTTGGGGGCGGATCATGAGAAAAACGAATTTCCTGGTTTGGGAAATGAGCTTGCTGCATTGTTTTGCAGTAACCAAAGAGATAGTAGTAGGAGGTGGTACCTCTGGTATCCTGTACAACTTATTTCCCAAAGTAACAATAACAACACAAGGTTGAGACTCATACACCGCATGACGCTTCCACAAGTATGGTTGTCCTAATAATACATCAGAAACATCAATAGGAACAACGTCGCATAATACCTCATCCGTGAAGGGCTTGATGCTATAGGGAAGGCGGCACTGCTGGCTGACGCGGAGATCTCGTCCTTGGTGAAGCCACCCGATGGTGTATGGATGTGGGTGAGCTGTGGTCGGCAAGCCCAGCCGCTTCACGGCGTCTGCTGAAATGAGGTTCTTTTGGCTCCCATTGTCGACAATGAACTGTACCGGGGAGCCCTTTACCCACATCTGGGAGTGGAAGAGACGTTCCTCCTCCTCTGGATCTTCCGGTTCCTCCTTTTGGATCTTTGTAGTGGCAATAGTGGCATTGGGCTCCGCATCAATAATCTATTTCCCTTTTTCATTCCCCTTTTCAGGTTCTGATTCGGAGTCGGAGCATGCATCTGACTCAGAAGCCCTCATCTCGGCCACTAGCGACTGCTTGGCCCGACACTCACTTGTGTTGTGAGTGGAGCTCTTATGGAACTCACACCACTTTCCAGTGTCCTTCTTTGGCTTTGCGGTGCTGTTCTTTTCTTGTGGCTTCGATGAGTTGTCTTTAGCCGCCATGCCTTGGCTCGGTCCTTTGTTCTGCGGTTTGGAAGCACCTTTCCCTTGATTTTGATTCGCAGATCCAAAGTCTCGCTTCTTCTGCTTGAATTTCTGCTCAATCTTGGCAGCATACCGGTATGCCGTACCAAGCGAGGAGATGTCGAGGAACTCCATTTCCTCCTGAATGTATCTGTGCAGACAGCTGCGATACTTTAGCACCAAATGTTTCTCTGAATCTTTGATACCCAGCTTTGTGCGCAGGGTATGGAACAGATTCGTCAGCTCGTGCACATCTTGATCCCTTTGTTGTCGCAGCGTGGTCCATTGTATGTACTTGTCCTCATAGCTCCCACGGGATAGTACTGTTCCTTGACGGCGTCTCGGAAAGAATTCCAAGTTGGTACAGCCGAGAACAGAGAGGGTTCTGTCTGGTCCTTGTTCTCACAGTAGGTTTCCCACCAGTCCTTAACATGGGGGGTAGCTTTGAGGAGTGCAAAAATAATCTTCTCCCTGTCTGAAAAGTCATGAACAGAGAAATATCCTTCTAATAGATTCAACCATCTATCTACGGCATCTGCGTCTATTTGACCCTCAAATATGGGAATGTCAAAATTTGCTTGTACCTTAAAGGGAGTCGCAACTCCAGAGTGGCTACTGGATGCAGATGCGCCGCCGGTGGGCAGCCGTTGAAGGATCTGAGCAAAGCTATCCATCATCGCGTTCCTTTGTTTTTCGAGGGCCTCCTCGAGCAATATTTTGATAGGATCTCCTGCTCCCTCATCTTTCTTTTCGTCCCCCATGGGCGTCCGTCGAGGTTTACGAGGCTAATCTTGCAAAGGTTCCACCAGATCAAGCCCTAGCTCCTTATACCCCGACCTCGTTGGGGACATGCAAAGAAGGATCGAGAAAAAGCAGACCGCTCTGATACCACTGATCCGGATTTATGCAGGAACGCAATAGAATAAACACATAACCATAAATACAGAGATGCAGCGGAAATAACACTTCATTTTATTAATATCAAAGAACTGAAATTTGCTTATAGACAGAATGGAAATAAAACTAGCTAGGGCGCTGGTAGCTATCTCTGAGGAGAGATGTGGCGGCTACAGGCCTCTGAACTGAGTTACAATGAGACTCGAGGGCCTATTTATTACTGAGAAACAATGGAGAACCCTAAACATCCAAAAACCTAACCCTAGGAGATGAAGCGCCAAAACTATGGGCCCCGTTTGGGTAAATTGGTGTTTCAACTTCCCAGGGACGTAACTTTGGCATACTATCTCCGTTTGACACACATGATACATCATTAGAAAGATCTATCCGAGGAATACAAATTTCGCCACGAATATCATTTCGAAATGGAATGATATAGAATGATATTTGTTGGAGACGCGATGCCCAAAAAACGTCGTTTAGGGCCTCAAAATGGCTCCGGAAGTTTAGGACCTGAAAAAATGCTAAAAATAGTAAGTTGTGCCAAAACCGAAAAACTGAAAGAGACAATGGTGGGGCCCCAAGTGGAATAGGCGGGTGGCCACCAATATCCACCTAGATCATCGAGTGAGCCAAAAAAGTAACTTTCCTTACTTTTTTAGTACAACCTTGCAATTGCGAAGAGGACTAGTGTTGCAAAATTATTGGTAAGTGGAAATTAAAGGGCGTAAGAACGTTTTTGAAAAAATTTCAAACATCAAAATTAAGTCTTCTATCCTTCCTAGCACCTCATGGAAAACGGGAATCCGCAAATTCTAGTCGTCAAATATGTGCAAAATGCCTTATGACGGGCAAAATGGAGGACTGGTCCTATGTTGCTACATGAGTTAGGGTTTCATGTGGCAACAGGGAACCTTGTATAGTTTTTCAAGGATAGGAAAGGAGAATATTGTCATTTAATCATCACATGAAACTTCATCACCATTTGAAAATTGTGTCCTAATTTGAAACAATAAGACTACCCAAATATTTCATTATTTAATTTTGATTGTGTAATACAAAAAAATATCCTAGATAACTTAAATAATGTAAGCACTTTTGCAAAAATTTAGTGGAGAGAACCTTCAATTACATTTATTTTGAAGTTCCACTTTCATTTTAAGCCATTTTAATTAGTCTTTCATGGCTATTCTAGTAAAAATTTCAACCTCTTGTAGAAATTTGTTTGTCACTTTTATTAGAAATGCAAAAATCAAATGTAAATAAAAATGATTTGAAATGCTAAAATTCAAATGCGCGCTACATAAAAATGATTTTTTTAAAAACTACATTAACGTTTGATATCACGCGCGCATTCGCCCTCAGCTCTTGCAGAACAACATTCGCCCTCAGCTCTTGCAGAACAACATTCGCCCTCAGCATTCGCCCTCAGCTTTTGTAGAACATCATTCGCCCTTAGTTCTTGCAAAATGGTAAGTTCTTACTACAGGCCCTTCCTCCTGTAGTAGGGTTGACCCTATTTGGGTTTTTTTGGAGCCTCTGAGAATACAAAGGTTGTGATTGATTACGGGGCACTGCCTATATTTGTGGAACTTCTTGCCTCTGGGAATGATAATGTTCGAGAACAGGTAGCACGTTCATTTTATAGGCATAAAATTATTCTTCCCAACTATCTTTATACGTCTGTAATTTTGGAATTTGATTTAAAAAACTACTACCCAACTTTGAGTTCAACTGGTGTTCATGTAAGGCTGTTTGGGCTTTGGGAAATATTGCTGGAGACTCTGCATCATTTAGGGATCTTGCCCTCAGTCATGGAGCTCCGAGGCAGGTGCTTGCCCAGTTGAATGATACTGCCAGAATTTCAATGATAAGAAATGCTACATGGGCTTTATCAAATTTTTACCGTGGTAAACCCCAACCACTATTCGAACAGGTAAGCAAAATACATTTTCTGCCTCTTCTTCTTAGTTTGCAGATACTGTGGATTTTTTTTTATAGATCTTGGTGCTTGGTAGAATTGGACGTAATATGGACCTAAGCACTTGTTCATTACAATGACTCCGTCATCAAGTTTTAGAAAATGCTCAGAAATTTGGGTTTCACAAGGGGATTACCCTTGCTTGCAATTATCGATTATCAATCACATTCAAAAAAAGTCTTTCGTAGCATTGCTGAGCTCTTTGTAGGTGAATTTTCGAGGAAATTTCACAATATCTGAACTAAATTTGTCTGTCCTTTTCAATACTCTGCGCTTGTAACAGAACCAGACAAACAATCTAGTGGCCAATGCAACAACAACAACACCTCCTGTTGCAATGCCTGCAATTCACCCTCTTTGCACGCATGAATGACTATGGCACCCTCTTTTGTGAACAGGTACTGGAGCTGAAGGTACTGGTTTCCATTAGGATCATGGAATTCAACATCCAAAATAGTATCAAATTCCACTGCAATAGTATTCCCCAGTGAGGGCAACAGTTCATTGAGACCTATTGGACTCATCACCCCCAAATAGCCTCCAGGGCTACCCAGAGTGTGATCATTTGGAGCAATAAAAAATGCTCATCCATCCCCAATTGAAACAAGAACAGGACCCACATTGGTTACAGAAAATGAGAAACACGTTTTGAAAGAAGAAGAAACTTTTGTATTAGGGTCAAGAAATCTAACTAGTCTATTGTACAATGCCCTACCTGCACTTCAAATTGGTACTCCCAACTCCATGCTAAGGCTCACTGTGCCATTCTTCAGATGAGCATCTTAACCTGAAGTTTGATTCCAAAAAACCCAAGTCCCCTGTTCTATGCCCAAGACCTCTGTTACAACGAGTAGAGTTCTGAGCGAAATAATTCATAATAGGAAGTAAAAGAAACATCGCAAAATTGCTCCACTTTAGACTGATAATTTTCTATGCGAAAATTCAATTGCGGACAGTAAAAACATAATATCAAACACAACCAATCCACAATGGAATTTGAACATGAGGATTTATAACCACAGAAAACCCTCTCCAGGTTAAAAGAATTCCATAATGGCTTTAAGATTCTACTAATGAGCGCTTACAACACCATAGCAATTACTATCACAATGAAATCTGCTGGAAGAAAAGCCCTTGTACAGTTTCTACATTTCCACAGTGGAAGCAAGAATCTTGCTATCTCTCATGATCTGGTTCTGTGGTCAAATCCTTTGCTATGGCTGTCTTGTTCTGCTAAACGTGGATCTGTCTTATCTTTGGCTCTGTTTCTCATTTAGGATTGTGGCTATCTGATCTTGCTATGACTTTGACTATACAAACTTGTTCAATAGGAAAATGTTGACTCTGCTATATATAGGAGCTTCAATGGGTGCTCTCAAACACTTTTTTGGGCAGCTTTGTTTTGTCTCTGATTCAAGGCAGAACTATGTTGGCCTTGGTTTTTTAGTCCTTGGAACTTAGTTCTCTCATATTTTCCATCCTATCCCCAGTTTGCTACCGAGAAAGACATAACTTCATGATATCAAAATTGACTATTTTTGGCCATTTATCTTTAGTAATGGTACAACCTTAATTTGGTGCATTCGTACAATACCTGAAGAGCACTCTCAAGCTGTTATTCAGTATTTTAGCATAACTACTACATTTAACTGCCATGCTCTAATATTTATATCAACCATAAGCATTCTTAAGGTAGTTCCACGTTTGTGAAGCAAAAGGAATGCTTCTGACAACTTCTTATCATAGTGGTACAATTCTGTTCGCAGTTTATCTTTTATAAACCTCCAATTTTCCAAACGTAGTAGAGACTACAGTTTGCATCTGAAATTTTGGACAAATATGTTTAGTATTCTACAGAAAATGCATTAAGAATAAAAAAATCCCACAATTTGTAAAAAGCCCACAATTTTGTAAAAAGCCCACATTTTGTAAAAAGCTCACAATTTGTAAAATGCCCACTTTTATTTTCTTTTTGCTTGTATATTGAGCTCCCATTGAGTTCAACAAGTCTTGGGTTTTCTACACCATTGAGAGAGATTTATTGTTTTCTTTATAGGATAATTTGCATCAATGGAAGAAAACATTGGAGCTGGAAAAAAAATTCAAAAGGGTGAAAGGGGTGATGACAGAGTTTATTGCCCTTGTAAAAAATGTTGTATGAGAAATAATGTTAGAGTTTTAATAGCAACAACAATAGTGCATTGTAGGAAATATGGGCACATTGATGGTGGATCGAATGACTATCGTCCCGTGGTAATTAATTATCTATCTTCATTTTGATTATATCGTAAAATTTTATATTATTTTAATATTTTTTATATGTGCACTAATGTTTAATTATTAATGTTTGTAATTTTCATAAAGGCACAGTTGCCCCCCAACTTTTTGCAAATGATCAACCAGCTTCCACAGCTAAATAGTAGTAGATTAGATGATGTTGCACCAATACAAGAGAATATTGCAGAAAATATTAGTATTGGAAATGATGTTGTACAAGGTGAAGAACATGAAGCGAATGATGAAGGTAATTTTAATGATCCCATGGAGGTAGATCATGATGACAGTAATGAGACAGTTCACATTAATGATGGGACAAATCAAATACTCCAAGACTTGTATGGTGATTCAGATGATGATGGTGGAGATAGCATTGACGGTATTTATGATGTACCTTTGATTGAAAGGTCAAGTGAACGACTTTTTGAACATTCAAATGCAACTCTTCTCTCTGCTACATTGTTGCTGGTGAACTTAAAGGTTATGAATAATTTGTCGAACAGATGTATGACACAACTCCTAAGGTATGCAATATGTATATATGATCACATATATGTAAATGTTGATTATTTTCCCTTTTTTAGTTGTAATAAATGTGTAAAATAATAACTTATATATATATATATATATATATCATAGTTATCAAAACCGGCCGGTCAGGATGGCTGTCGGTTGGAACCGGCCTTGCAACCCGGTCAATAGCCTATTCTCACATGTTTTTGCCGGTTAACCGGACCTAACCGGCCAGTTAAGTAAGGAACCAGCCAGTTTATGTATAAACCGGTCAGTTCCGCACTTAACCGGACGGTTAGGTGCTCCTCCATGAGTTACAAATTCCTCGGTGTCTCCTCCATGAGCTGCAAATTCCTCTATTATACTAGCAACAAACTTGTCTAATAACTCATACTCAACACCTTATAGTAGCAACAATACACATGATGACTGATAAATACAAGGTTGGCTAGCATAAAATCCCTGGCAGCATGCAACTCATCAAGTGTACTTGATGACAATTTCTGTTCTCAAAACAATCAGCAACAACCTTATTTCACACTCAGCTAGGAACTATCAGACCCTCTCTCTCTGCTCACACATAGCAGCAGCATAAATACAAAACCTTTCACACAACATACAAGAAATTTGATCATGGCATCAAGACTGATGCAAATGGTCTGACGCCACTCAAGGGACAACAACATACAACCTAATGAAAATGTGGCTGGCAATAATAAATTGACCACTAGAAAATTCCCGCTTGGAAATGCACTAAACTGGCTACTGAGTTTTCTGGGTTTTAATGAATCTTTTCAGTGATAAATTTTTTCAAACACATTGTGAGCAGACTGTTGAAGTTGTAATTCTCTCTCAACTTGTTACAAATAGCACTAATAGTGGGTTTCATAAACCAATTCAATACCTCTAAGTGTTGTAGATGTTTTTCTAGAAATTTATTGGCAAGAAAACATAGATAATGAAGAATACAATATCTTCAAAATGCTGGTCTGATATATATATATATACTGAACCCAGAATTGTCTTTAAGGCTGATACAATGAATTGACAACAGATCTGAGCAGGGACAGATTGTATATTATAATATTAACTCAGCAATAAAACACAGTGAATAATATAAGAGAAACATGATACATTACTTCAACAAGTTTGCTTATGTATTTTTCGATGATATGTATTGCATTTGGTGCCATTTTGATATATTCACCTTTGCATGGTATATAAATGAGCAAACTTTTCATATTTTGTCTCTATTGGCTTGGAATCATGGTTGAAAATCTTAAAAATAGTTTTTATTTATTTATTTATTTTTCATTTTATTAAAAAATAATTATTTAATGTATTTTTTTTAAAACCGGTTCATTGAGATCTGATCGCTACCGGTTAGACCGGTTCTGGTTCGAAACCTAGTTCATTAGCTCCACCGATCCGGTCACCGGTTCCGGTTTTAATAACTATTATATATATATATATATATATATATATATATATATATATATATATATGATTAATAATCTTTACAAGACACTACTTTTTGTTTCTATTGTAGATTGTTGGGTGAATATTTGTTACCATCGCCAAATACTTTACCTCGAACATATCGAGATCTACGTGCTATTATGAAACACTTTGGAATGGAATATAACACTATAGATGCATGTCCTAAAGATCATATTATATATTACGGAGAACATGCATTGAAAACAAAATGTCCGAAATGTGGTACCAGTAGATATCGAATAGATCAACTAACCAAAAAGGTGCCTCAAAAGGTTCTTCGTCATATTCCCATAATTCCACGTTTGCAGCGAATGTTCAGGTGTAACAGCATAGCACAGTTTATGGATTTCCATGCAAAGAATAGAAGTGGAGATGGTGTTCTTCGAATGCCTGCAGATGGTTCTGTATTTAGAGGAAATCGAGGAAAAATATGTAGATTTTAAAAATGAACCTCGTAATGTCAGGCTTTCATTGGCAGCCGATGGTGTTAATCCATTCGGAGAGCTTAGATCTACTTACTCAGTGTGGCCTATTTTCGTTATCAACAATAACATTCCTCCTTGGATGTCGATAAAGAGGGAGCACATAATGTTGACTATGATTATTCCAGGTATTTGATACATTATTTTTTTGAATGTAACATTTTCATTTCTCTCGTTGTTTGCATAAGTATATATTTTATTTATTTACTTACTTAT
This sequence comes from Pinus albicaulis, assembly GCA_034641835.2. NCBI lineage: Eukaryota > Viridiplantae > Streptophyta > Pinopsida > Pinales > Pinaceae > Pinus > Pinus albicaulis. The sequence continues at coordinate 1,002,075,391 of CM076583.1, read as the reverse complement.
ATATACATATATCATGGTAGTAATTATTATGTACCATAATTTTGAACAATTAGGTAAGTACCAGGTCAAAGATATGAATGTATATATTGAGCCTCTTATCGATGAGCTAATACAGTTATGGCATGGCATCACTATGTATGACATCACTAAACCAATCAAGAAGAAGAGATTTCAATGTCGTGGAATGCTTGTATGGACAATTCATGATGCCCTAGGACTAACACATGTTTGTGGTATGTAATATTTCATTGCACTTTAATATAATACATAATTATCTAAATTAGATATACCATATTTCATGTTTTAAAAATTATCTCATAGTATATTAATTGTTATTGATCCATCTATTGCAGGTCTTCAAACAAAGGGTAGATTTGCATGTCCAGTTTGTGGCCCTAAGATGCAGTATCGTCATTCGCCAGACTTAAGAAAGATGGTGTTTGATGAGTTTATGCACTTCCTCCCTAGGAACCATAAGTATTGTACTACTGAAAAACATCTTTTCAATGATAAAGAAGAAACTAGATTAAAACCACGAAGAATGACACCTCAGTTGTGGATGTTGGAATATAACAGAATTAATAATCGTCGAGCAGCTGGTACGTAATTTGTGTGTGTATATATATATATTATTTGTTTATGTAATGTTTGGAATTTTTGTTTTAACTAATGAATTTATTTTATTGTATTTTATAATTAATATTGTTCTGATTTATTTTATTCTTTGATATCGAGGTCATCGTCGCCGTGAAGGTACTAATATTGTACTTCCACCTGGAATGAAATGTTATCCTTCTCAATTCGCGAGGTTGCCCTACTATGAGGACCTAAAAATAGCTCATTTGTTTGATACAATGCATGTCGGGAAGAATGTGACGGAAATGTTATGGCGAACCATAGATGGTGCACATGATAGAGATAAAATTGACAAAATTTGTGCTGACATTGAGAAATCAAATCATGCAATGAAAAGTGTGATTGACGGATCAAATAACAATGGAGGTTGAAATTATAATAATATTCCATGGTTATTAACAGAACAACAAAGCAATGATGTAAAAGAGGTCGTTAGAAGAATTAAATTTCCAACAGGTTTTGCTTCAAACATAAATAATATCTTAACGAAGAAAGGTGACTTCATTGGGGTGAAAACACATGATTGGCATACCTTTGTTAAGGTAATTTTTTTGGTATACGTTTTTGTATGTTATTTCTTGAATACATATTTTAAATTTTCCTTTTTTCTGTTTAATTTGGAAACCAATAACAATTCATTTTTTATTGTTATAGTATGTTCTACCTGTATCTCTCCCAAACTACTTCGACAACAATGTCAAGCAAGTTATATATGGTCTTAGTAAATACATGAGGTAAGTAGTTTTGATTTATACGCAAAATCTAATTGCTACAATTTCTTTTCGTACTTGATGAAATGATGTATTAATTTACTGATAATGAAATATATATTATGTTTCATTGAAATAACCTTGCGTAATGATTTGCAGATGGTTTTCATTGAAAGAAATCCATCAAGATGAAATAAAGTATTGGAAGAGAGAAATTCCTCGGCTAATGTGTGAAATGAAAAAGTATCTACCTCCAACATTTTTCAATGCACAAGAACGCTACTTGATACACCAAGTTGAGGAGATTGAAATGTGTGGACCAATACACACAAGGTCAATGTGGATGGTCGAGAAGCACCTGAAATCCTTGAAGGCTTTGGTTAAACAAAGAGCACGACCTGAGGGTTCTATGGTGGAGGGATATGTGGTATATCAATCCATGGTGTATATTAGTCATTATCTTCCTAAATTAGCTGCGCCAGCCATGAAGGCAGTGGATTGCATTTGGGATGTGAACTCCATCAAAAAATTTGAAGTGGAGCACCTGTTGGGAAAAGGTAGAATGAAGAAAGTGAGAGGTAAAATATTTATTATGTATAATACATATAATGTTTCATTTTTTAACATCATATATATGATCATTATATTCATTTAGGTCTTATTCTTTCATAGTTTATTAATTAATATAATTTACCATGGTTATAAGTAATATTTATTAATATTGGTGAATTATTGTTTTTTTATTCCGGTGCTCAAGATTATGAGGCACTACTTTTATACATTGCAAACAATCTTGAGTGGATGAGTGAATGGATTGAAACATGTAAAGCACGTAACGACGGTAGGTTATCATGGCAACTACTGTCTGAATTGATTAGAGAAGTGTATCGTAGTGGAGATGGAAACGTTACGGACAGGGAAATCAATTTAGCATATGGTTTGAAAGATAGAAAGGTAAGCAATTAATTCACCTATTTTATTCATTACTTATTTTATACTATATTTATAATGTGACAAGAAGTTTGATTTTTCAGTTAATTTTCATGCTATGTAAATTATATGTTTAATTATTAATTGAGAATGCATCTTTTTCATGTTTGGCATATTGCAGTTGAAACACCACAAGGCTATGTGGTGCAATGGTCGTCAATTTCGCGTTAAATAGTTGGATGATAACAGGAAAAATTCTGATAGTGGGATAACTAAAGTATTCCAGGTCACTAATGTTTCCTCCGGGAGTGACAGACATCCTCGAGAATCTGAAAATAGATATTATGGGTTCTTAGATGATATAGTTGAGTGTGACTTTAATTCCTTCAAAATAGTTTTGTTCGACGTCAAATGGTATAGGCTACGAATGAATGTACATGATGATGATAGAACACTTATTCAACATGACAATGGATTTCCAATGGTTAAAACATCGCAGTTTGAAGCAGGAAAAGATCGCTATGTTTTTCCAAGCCAATGCGAACAAGTCTTTTACTCAGAGGTTCTAGGTGAGAACGAATGGTCATTTGCTATTAGATATGATCCAAGAGGAAGGCCAATAGAGTATAATGTAGAGGAAGAATATGATATTGATCAAGAAGAAGATGATGCAGTGGCAGATGAGCAGGAAGATGCATTGACAGACGAAGAAGATATCTTAGAAGATGAACCAGGCATAGGAGATGAGGCAACAATTATTGATGATGATGTCAATGAGGATATTATTGAAAATGACATAATTGATGATGATGATGACATGGTCGATCATTTCAACACCATTTCTGAATCAGATGTTGATATAGTTGTCGATCAGTTGGATGAAGATCAAGAAGATACAGAAGAAGAATATTGATACAAATGTTATTTTCAAGTATGAGCTGGTATGTTATAACTTTATATTTTAATATGTAGGAATTATTGTCTTTAAATAATTTACTAATTATGTGGGTTTGTTGCATGTTGTTTATTATTTAAAACCAATAAATAATGGCCTTACTATTGTTTATTATTTCGCAGGATTCGCAAGATTCATTTGATTCTATGGTCAGGTCTCTGAAAAAACCAATTAAACACTTAAATAGTCAAGATCTGGAAGACAGGCTTTACCCCCACCATAAATTGCTGAAAAATCGGCCTTTAGTTCAGCTTGCTGTGCTGAAGACGAGGGTGGATTTGCATGATCGGTTGAATGAAAATGAATCAGATATTCGGGATGCTTTTGAGGGCAGATCCATAAGCCCCATAGATGAAGATCCCATTGCTGCAGAATTTCTGTCTGCGTTGAAGCAAAAGTATAGTGTTGTATCGGAATACAAATTAGAGGACAACTATACCAAGTCTAAATCAACTGAATCCAGTTCTAGTGCTCTTGAACTTACCGAATTAAAGCCAGAAGCGGGATTTACAATCTCTAATGGGAACGGGTATGGTAGTTCCAATATTGGATTGGATGTCCAGAGCTCTGCAATAGGCACTGGACCTGATCGTAATGAACCCCAAATAATTCAATGTGATGAAAATATGGACTTTGATGATGATCAGGAAAACAAGCCAGAGCATTTTGGCAATATTGAAGAAACTGAAGAGGTTTCCTGTGATCGATTGAATCAACTCGGCCATAAGACATCTACTGCGGGCTGGTTTGTATCAGAAGGAGAATCGATTTTGCTTGCCCATGATGATGGATGCTGCTCTTTTCACGATATAACAAATTCAGAGGTGTGGAGGTTTTAATTATTGTACTTAATTTTGGGGTTTATGGGTGTTATAATTTATACATTTTGGGATTTTCTATTAGAAATAGGGAAAATCCTAGGGGTTAGATTATTCTCATGGTTTAAATTTCTATATTTGAAATAAAATTCACCAATTTCTATTTAAAAAAATTATTTGCCTAAATATTTGATGTAGTTTAAATAGGATGTAGTTCATTTCAAAAATTGTTGAAATTTTCTAGAAACTATGATTGGGATTTCAAGAATATTTATGCACTCTTTAAATTTTCCCTTAACATAAAGGGAAGTTGATGTATGAGTAATACTCAGTATTTTTTTTTTCCAATCTCCAGGAGAAGGCTGAATATAAAGTTCCATATGGGCTTACCCCAAACATGTGGGGTGATTGATGGTTGATCAGAGCAGTTGGTTCAGATGGTCGCTCTGGTAAATATGTTGTGGCGGCATCTGCAGGTTGTACATTGGACTCAGGTTTCTATTCATGGGACTTTTATAATAAAGAAATTATGGCATTCCATACTGAATCAGAGGCCTTCACTTCAACGTCCAGTACCATCTCTCCAGTTTTGGCAGAGAGGGATGTCTCGGGGAGAAATTTTGGCTTTGCAAATGTTATGCCAGAGAATCAACATTGGTGGTACAGGCGATGTGGGCCTCTTATGGTATCTACTGCCAGTGCCCAAAAGACAGTTAATATTTATGATATTTGTGATGGAGATCTGTGATTTCAATGTGTTTGTTTTGAAAGTTTAGGTTTCATAATAAATCATCAATGGGCTCTGAAATAAGGCCACATTGAAATCTTGGATACATGTTTCATGCCAAAATCAGTTGTATCTTCCATAAATACACAATCTTGGACCACTCTGTATAAATATGCTTCTCAAACAATATTACATCTCCCTCATTATACAGGTGGTGTTCTTACATGCATAGCAAAGGCATTGTTTTGGCAATCATTTTATAAGTCACTAGATATTGTGGGTACAAGGATCTTGGGTCTCCACATGAAACTGTGTTGCCCAGAGACTCACTCTGCCTGTCCTTAAATTTGTAAACATAGTAGTATGCCAATGCTTCTTTCATTTTGTATGCATAAGGCGATTTTTTGTCAAAGTCCATAATTGTTTTTAAGTTTTATCCATCCCAGTTTTGTTGTGAATGCACAGGTTTTTGGCTCAACACATATCTGTTATATCTTTGTACTTTTCCTTTACTAACTATTTGAAATTTCTAGTTATATTTAGAGGTGTCTTTTAAGGGATGAGGGTAATTACTTGGATTTAGTGCTCCCAGGCTTATCATTTATTCTCCAAATGAAGCCCTATAATCTGTAACACTATATGGGCATGCGGCTCACTTGTTAAAATATAGTTGATACAATATGTTGTACATGAAGCCTGGAATTGTGTACATTCTTGGAATATATTAATTTGCAGGCATGCTTAAAAGAGAGATAGGGTTTGATAAAATCAAAAACCCTGAACATGAAGAAAAAAAAGAGGCAATTATTTTATATAGATAGAACCAAGACACTATCTCCTCATTAATAACAAAACCTCAGTCCAAAAATCATATGTACAAATTCTAGAAGTCGAAAGTTGAAAATTTCTGAAATGGAACGAGGCCCTTTTCAAAAGAATAAATTTAGTAAAAACGAGGGTGAAGAAAGTTATCTTATCAAAATTTCCACATATCGTGTTAGCAAGGAATGACTACGAGTCCTGAGCAGTGAGACTGAGAAATTGCTCTTTTGCTGCAGGTTGCAGTTCTCTTCTCCAACACGATGAAAAGAAAATTCTTAGCTTTGGAGTCTGAAGCCTGAGTCACAACTTGGAAGTTGGTAAGGAAAATTATCAGGGTTGTTGCCAGTTGGCTTGGAGTTCGCAGCCTCATTAATTTTCTTTAATGCATTTCCTTCAATGCTGCAGTTGTCACTAGCCAGCAACCTTTACAATAAAATTTATTAGACCTGTCACGCTACGAGGAAAATTTGACGTGATCACTGATCATTGATTTCTTATTGTGATAAAAAATATTGGAGATTTACTGTCCTGTTTTAAAGTTTCATTTTTTTTTTTTAAACTGAAACCGCCGTCGGTATACCGGCGCCTTGTAAGCGTCGCTCTTCTGACGTTTTGAACGATTTCCATTTTTATCGGTCTTGTGACGTCCGTCGATATTGCGACAGTTCTTCCTGGCATCCGTATTGCGACGCTTTTTGAAACCGTCGGTATTACGACGCTTCTAGAAAGCGTCGGTCTTGCGACACTTTTGCAATGCGTCAGTCTTGTGACACTTTTGTACGGTGTCGATATTGCGACAGTCTAGAAACGTCGGAAGAGCGACAGCATAAAGATGTCGGAAGGGCGACGTTCAAAATGTCGGACCACATTTCGTCGGAATTGCGACAATTCTTCCTGGTGTCGGTATTGTGACGCTTCTGGAAAGCGTCGGTCTTGTGACACTTTTGTACGGCGTTGGAATTGCGACAGTTTAGACATGTCAGAAGAGCGACAGTATATAGACGTCGGAAGAGCGACATTAAAAACGTCGGATAACATTTCGTCGGAATGACAACACTTTACAAACATCGGAAGAGCGACGTTCAAAACGTCAGACCACATTTCGTCGGAATGGCGACACTTTACAAACGTCGGTTTGGGAAACGTCGAAAGAGCGACGCTTGTTTGGAAGCGACGGAAATAGTGTCGGTATTGCGACACTTTGTCAAGGCGTCGGAATTGCGACGTTATGGTAAACCACGTTTTGTCCGCCCTCGAACTGTCGCTCTTGCAATGACTACGTGTCGGAATAGCGACGAATTTGCCATTGGAAATTTGTGCCAAATTTTCTAGTGAATAAGAAGTGGGAGAACCAGAAAAAAGAAGAACCAGAAACCATAAGAACCAGAAGAAGAAGAGGAAGAGACAAAGGGCCAAAGAAAAACAGAAGAGATGGCCATAGAAGTCATAGAGATAGGAGAAAGTGGGCGAGAAACAGACTCACAACACAACACCACATCCCCTCAATACAAAATGATAGTTTCCACCATAGCTCCTCTTAGCACAAAGAGAAAAAGGCAGAACTCTAGGTATTCCAGAGCTGACAAGAATTAGAGAGAACCATAAACTTCTCCCACAAGCTCGATTATCATTGAAGAATCACCAAGGGGGGGGGGGGAGAAGAATCAAAGAGATAATTATGAAGGAGCAGCTACATAAGGCACAGGAAGAGAATGTAGCACTGAAGGAGCAATTGCAGCAAAAATAGGAGCAAGTAGCCACCATGGTGGACATATGCATAAAATCCCTTCAGGAGAGATTCCCCTTTGACTCATATGCTATGTACCTCAAAGAACAATGGCTTCTATTTCAAATCAAAACTCTAGCCTCCCATGGATCACTACCTTTCCAAGATTGTAGGAAATTCATGAATTTCTACAAGTAAGCTAACATGGCTGATAAGGAAAAGATGGCATATTTTTATGTGCATAACTTTGTGCTAACAAATCTGGATATTTGGAACCCCAATCCTACAATGGGGGATATGTAGTTAATGGCTCTAGCATCTTAGATGGTGAATGAAGACACTAGAGAAAAAGAAATATGGAAGGTCATGGGAAGAAGAAATAGAGAACCCTTATATATCATACCAGAATTGTTCAGCCCAAGAGGAGTCATCCTTAACCATCGAGAGATTGAAAGGGACCCTGCACTGGTTGAAAGCTACTTTCAGACTCAAAACTAGGTGATAGGCCACTTTAATGATGTCTCTATGTAGATAGAAGATGAGTGCATTATGGCCAGCCAGAGGAGATGGAACAAACTCCCTCACAGCCTCAAGAACATGGAGTACCATACTCCAGAAAGATTGAGGGGTGCATTGGAAAGGGCACCATTATACAAGAGGGCCATGCAGGCCAAAAAGATCCAATGGTTGGGACTAAAGCTCACCCCACCTTTGCTGTTGGGGCTGAATGATGAAGAGGACACAGATGAACAATATAGAGAATGGGAGAATGCAGAAAATAATAATGGTTTTTACCCCCTTGGGGAAACTCCCACACTTCTTCCTCAGGAAATTAAGGGGGGCTATCAGAGCCTTAAAGGAAATGCAGGAGGAGGATTAGTTGCTCAGAGGATGAGCAACCATTCAGTAGGGGGGGTGATGATGAGCTGCATCATTAGACATATTTGGAGGGGTTAATAGTCACATTTTTCCTTCTTAGATCTATTTTTCTTGCATTTTTATTATTATTTGGTTTTATAATGCTATTATAGGTGGTGATTAAGGCTAACATACTCTGAGTATCTAATACGAGGTTGAGTACATAAAATCATGATTCGTTAAGCATTTTTATAAAAAAAATTATCATAAAGACTTGGAGGAGACAACAAGGAGGAATTATAGGAGGATTTTCCACCCTAGATTCTCTCCAGCAATTCGAACTCCAAAGGCAGCCAAAGGATCCCAAGGATTCTCTCTAGTAATTTGAATTCCATAGGTAGCCAAGAAAATCAAAGAGGAGTGTACTCAATCTTTGTTTATTGGGAGTCAAGAGGAATCGATCACCATTTTCTAGGGAGTTTTTGGTAGCTACCCTGTAGAATGAATAGAGCAGAGCTAGAGCTAGGAGGAGTTAGCCAATACTAGTTGATTCCAGTCGGAACTCTGTTGCAAGTTATTGAGATTTTTATTATTTCAGTAATCAAAATTTCAGAGATGTGTGAGGTTATTATTTTATGAAATGAGCAGACTGATTTCATTTTACTGATTTAAGTTTGAGAGAGCTAGGCTTGTGTGTTAGGGCCCAATCCATGTGCCTCATCCTCTATGCTGTATTGGTTCTTTTCTTTCTATCATTTCATTAGCTCCGCTTATGATAATTTCATTTACTTCAAGTTCCTACTTAGTCTTTTCTTTCAGTTTGTTGTTGTAGTTTTCCATTTTCTTTTGAGTAGCGGGATAGAGGAAAAAATCCAAAAGCTATGGTCAAGCCTCCCCCTCTCATCTCTGTCAATAGAGTTCGAGCAGGGTAGACCTTCCCACAGGCCAAAAATTTCTTTTTGTTTGAGTTTAGGGAAGAAACTACATTACCAGGTCCGAGTCTCTCGTTCACTGTTGTTATCACGCATTTTTCTTAGCTTTTCGTACATGCATCCGCAGGTCTGTTACACTTCTAATAAATATTGGTGCGCCTCCATCCCCTCCTATTTTCCGCTCATTTTCAACTGCTGCACCCACCTTTTCCCCTAACAGAACTTAAACCTTTCAGCCACCTTATTCCTTTGTTTTTATTATTCATGGTTGCCTTTACCTTGTTAACGCTAAACGCTTGAAAAAACCATCGAAACCCATCTTTCGCCTTTCCTCCTTGAAATCCACGCTACCGTACTTCACATTTCGCACTTTGCATTGTTTACATCATTCCCGTTAACACTTACCGCTCTTCTTGTCGATCGCGATATTGCGACATCGCATATTGCAGATCACAACCTTTTTTTGTTTCCTTTCCAACTTACCACAATTTCCACATCGCAATCAAAATTCGCAACTCTTTTCCCTTTTCCTTAAGACTTACTGCTCATTGTTGCCGATTGCGATCTTGCAATATCGCATATCACAAATCACACCATTCCCGTATTTCCTTTACACTTACTGCTTGTTCTGCCGATTGCGATATCGGCCCCGCCTCCATGTCACCACTCCGCATCGCACATCACAAATCATGTTTTTCGTTTCTTTCCTTAACGCTTACCGCTCCAATTTTGTGAAGTCGCGATTGAGATATCGCATATCGCAATTTTCACCTCCATTGCATCTCCGCCATCGCATATTTCCATTCATTTCCGCTCCAAAGCCATTTCTACCATATTGTAAGATTTTAACCCCCACTTTCCATTTCTAAGCCCTGTTTTATGCGCTAAGCCCTCAATTCACCACTTTAGCCTTTTCTTCCCTCCAAGTTGCAAATCAACCCCTTTTCAAGTAGAATTAAGTCATGGATAGTTTAATTGCATGGATAGAATCATGTTAGATAGACTATAGGATAAGTAGAGTGCATTTAGCTAATTTTCCAGGTTAAGTGTAGTTTAGAATTAGTTTCCTTTCTGCCATTTATTTTCAACAAGTTAAATTAGTTCCCTTCCTTTCCTTTCCTTTTTGCAAATTAAATTAGTTTCATTCTTGTCATTTCTTTTCAGCAATTTAGTTTAGTTTCCTTTCTATCATTTCCTTTTAGCAATTTACTTTTTAGTTCTTATCATAGTTTAAGGAATAACACCCTTTTGTAAAGCAGAAGAGGATGACATGAACAAAGTGCATATGCTGTGTATATAGCACTGTCACCTCAAATTTTGTATGAACCCCGAGTTGATAAAGTAAAGTAGGGAAACCCCTGGGAGTTGCAGCACTCTTGGTGCAATACCAGGGCTCACCACTACTCTTCAAGGTTGATGAACTGATGATTTTTGTGATTATCATTGATGATCAAACTTGGATGCTACCTTAGTATGAGATATTCCATGATATCATGGACGAGAGGTCCATAGCACGACCAAGGTCAAATACCATGCTGCTAACAAGGCTACTTGTGAGGCATGATGTAGAAGCTCCTTAGAGAGTTGTATGAAAATTATCTGGATAAGACATGGATACACTATAATGACAAAGAATCCCAAATACATATTGTTTGGACTATGATTTCTCCGTTTATTGAGACAGTGGAAATGTTCGAGACAAGCTTAGGCTTGTGTGTTTGACACCTTCGTGAGAGGGAGGATGATTATAGTATTCATGTGTGATTGAAACCTCCATCTGAGGAAGGATGATTATAGTATCCATGTGTGATTGAAACCTCCATGAGAGGGAGGATGATTATAGTATCCATGTGTGATTGACACCTTTGTGAGAGGGAGGATGATTATGGTATCTTGTTGTGATTTACATGTTTATGTATGATCTAACATAACACATGATTTTATTTTTGGTAGGAATGAAAATAAGCAAATACTAGATGAGAGCAACACTGATCGAGGACACTGAGCCAAATATTCCTCTCTGTTTGAGCTTCGAGAACGAGGAATTGAGATAGAGGGCTCCTGGGGTTGAGGGATCTTTGGATAATATGGCACTTGCCTATATATTACCTAGGGTTGAGAATGTTGCTCCCCTATCGTCATAGGGTTAGAGAATGTTGCTCCCCTATCATCATAGGGTTAGAGAATGCTACTCCCCTATTTAGTCTTTGCAGACTATACCCCAGTTGGCATCATATCTAGAAGCAGGGCTTGTCGGGAATACCGCTCCTCGTTTGGAAAATGAGTTGAGAGTGTACTTGGGGTGTACAACCCAAGTGGATTATGATGCAGGTGTTCTACCACATGACTATTTATGGTCGTCCATGGGAAGATCATTAGGCAATAGGATGGGTTGAGATAACCCTGTGCAGTTCTGGGTTAAGAGTGAGCTCCCCGATGTGATACCAAGGTTGATATGGTCTCCCCTGCATGGATGGATATGATATTGATAGATATGGGGTTGTAGAGCTATAGCTCCCCCATGAGATTCCAGGTTGAGATGCGCTCCCTGAAGCGATTACAGGTTGAGGTGTACTCCCTATTGATATGCTCTATGTTGATGATATTCTGGGTAGTAGCCCGATGGCAGAGATTCCAGGACGATATCTTGATGGTTGAAGGGTGGTATCCTAAGCTCCCATTCAGTGACAAATTCTTCTTCTAGATCCATGAATGTTCAGCATACGAGCAGGAACAATCAAGAGACAAGTAAAAATAAGCACGAAGAGTACATTGATGATTTATAATGAGAAACGTTCACAACATGACGACTACATGACATAGATGTTTAGTGATGATATGTGATGATGGATGAAGATAACATAATGGCATATTGATCGATGAACAAATATCAATAGATTGAGTTGAACCATGATGACACCTTGATGCAGAGACCTATAAGCAGAAATTGCAAAGTGGAATTCTTCCTAGTTGAGAGGGAGTGTTAATTTTTGAAACTACAGTCAAATTCCACATTAGAAAACTCAGATGATTAAGATAATAATTTAATTAGATTCCTCTTTTTGAGAGGATCTAAATTGACCTATAGATCACCCCAATCGGTTAAGCATAAATTAAGTTATGAATTATTTTATTAATTTATGGGTCAGCCTAACCGCATGTTGATTTGGTCAAAGCCCGAAACAGTCCCTTACAAAGTTATAAATAGAAGTGACCCCAAGCTCATTTGCAAATGTTCGCCCATGATATCTCCTACATGATATTTTTTTTTGGTTTGTATTTTATGTTTCTGGCTCGCACATGTACATAAGGAGGAGCTCGCGCAAAGGGTTAATATCACAGACATGATCTCGCATCATATCTAGGTGATCTGAAGCAGAACCACGGGCATGAAGAGATGAGGTATTTCCCTAGCTGAGTAGAGCCATGGGATGGGTGTGTTATGCCTGCAGCCAAGGACCCTAGAGCTGCTGGCACAACTTGTTAAGGGTGTGACCAAGCTTCTGAGGTCAGATCGAGCTGATCTGAAGCAAAGTCGAAGGCACATAGTGTCCTGGTAGCGACCAAGGACCCCATAAAAAGATTTTCTGAGTAGATCTGAGTTAGGTCACCTTCATTTGATTATGCAGTGCCTCGAGACATCAATCGTTCAGTCACAGTTGCGTCAGAAAATTCATTGAGAGTCCCCTGGATTCAAATCTAGGACTTTAGAGTTGAGATCACTTGGTGATTTACCAGATCCGTGTTTTGGTATTATAGATCTGTTGATCTGTAGATCACATATATTTGTTTACGCTACAAGATGTATTTATATTTTACATTCAATATTATCCGTACTCATCAGTTTTCATTTTCGTTCTCAGATTCAGGCTCCCTCATGTAGAAGTATGGTTATGATTTCATTGTGTGTATGTTAGTTATTTTATACATCGTACATATATGTATCTATGGATCATTGTACTCTTGTTGCTGAATCATTTGATGACGATCTAAGAAGAATAATTTGCAAGGGTTTTCCCCGTAGTCGATTTTTCCCTGGTCTCAGACCAATCCTGGTGTCTCTATGTGTTCATGCTTCTCTTCCTTTGATATTATACTTTACACCACTTAGATGATGATGATGATGATGGTATTATTCTTTATGCATAGTTTCATATCCTAATGGTTAATAATATAGATTTGTACAATGGTATAACTATTTGGGGTAAAATTAACATGTGAGTGAAGAAATATAACTATCAAAGTAAAGAACAATGTTTCTCTTTGAAAAATTAACACCATTGATATCCACCTGGATCAAAATCACCCTCTTGGTAAGAATGAGGCTTAACACATTTTTTGTACTAAGATTTGAGAACTGTTGCAACATCTCGAAGAGTTTCATCTAAGTTATGGAGTCACAAAAAACTCTCCTCTTCTGTAGAGGTATTGAGGAGTTCAACAGCAAGTTTCAGTGATGAGATTCGGCACTCGATAGGGAGAACTACTTCTAAGCCATAAACTAACTGAAATGGTGTGAATCATGTAGCAGACTTTACAGAGGTTCGACATGCCCATAGAGTGAAAAATATAACATTCTATGCCTGTTGGTTTTGTTATTTCCTACTAACCAACAAATCATGGTCTTGATGATACCATTTACAACTTTAACTAGGCCATTATCCTATGGGTAATAGAAAGATGAATGATCTTGGCGAAAACTGAACATAAAATTTAAGTTAGACATCATATGATTCTGAAAGTGAGGTCCATAATCTGTAACAATGGTGTGAGGTACACCAAACTAGAAGATTACTTGATTAAACAAGAATAAAGTGACAGTTTCACTATCATCCTTGAAAGTGGGGATGGCATTATCCCTTTTGGTGAAGTAGTCGATGACAACAACAATTTAATCGTTACCATTTTCTGAAGTGGTATTGCAAGTGATGAAGTAAATTCCCCATTTTGAAAATGTACGAACAGTAACTACCAGGTGAAGAGGGGCAGGGGGCACGTGCATTTTATTGGTAAAATTTTTACAAGGATGACACTACTTGACTGTGGTAATACAATATTTGAAAAGAGACGACCAATAGAATCTAACACTCAGGATTTTTTGGGTAGTAGCCATGCTCGAAAGATGACCGGTGCATGGCTCATCATCATAGACATTTAGAACATGCTCTTCTTCTTCATGAGGGAGACATCACCAAAGAACATAATCAACGCCATGTCTATATAAAGTATTGTTGAAAACTGAGTAATATTTCATGTGGTTGCGAATATGAAAATGACCGTCTTTCGATAGATTCTGGCAGAAACATTGGGTTTGAAGATACACTATAATATCTCCATACCATGGGTCAGAAGAGTACTATAACAGACAGATAGATTCATCCAACATAGGATCATGGGATACTTCATCTAGATCGAGTCAGGGAAAATCTAATAACAGTTCAACAAACACCAAATAATTTTTCGATTTTGCAGTGATGAACACTAGATCAAATTCATAGAGTAAAACAATCCACTTGGAATAATTTCCTCCAATTATTTGACGACACAAAATGTCTCCCATAGGGTTCTCCAGAGCAATGCCAGTTTTCTAGCGTAAGAGTATGTAGTGTTAGAATTGGCTAACATCAAAGAGTATTTCTAGAGAAAGTTTCTCCACATGTGAGTATTTAAGTTCAGGCCCAGTGAGGCCTATAGAAAGATAATAAATCACACGCTCTCTATGAGTGTCGTCTTCTTGAACAAGAACCATACTTATAGAGGATGGTGATGCAACAATATAAAATGAAAATTCACGCGTGTAGTCAAGAGGGCTCAATAATGGTGTAGAAGTTAAAGCCTTTTTCAAGGCATCAAATGATCTATGAGCCTGATCATCCCACAAAAAGGGAACTCCTTTCTTTAATACGTGCATGAATCCTTTCATATTTTATTCATAGTTAATAACAAAATGTCACAAGAAATTTTCCTTCCCCTGCAAACGTTGGATTCAAAGAATGGATTGTAGAGGGAAAAATTCAAGGATTGCATCAACCTGAATCCCATGTTTTCAAACTATGAAACCAAGGACGTGGTCGAAATCGACGAAGAAAATGCACTTGTGTGAATTCAACCGTATGTTATAAAATAAAAACCTAACAATAATAGCTCGAAGATGAGCTAGGTGATCGGAACGACGTTTTGAGTGAGCAGGAAGGTCATCCAAATAGGATTGCACAATCTATTTGATATCATGGAAGGCATAGTCCATAGCCCTTTGATAATTTCCCCCCACATTCTTAAGACAAAAGGGAAGATTGCAATAAGAAAATGTCATTAGGGGAATTTTGAGGTCTAAAATGGGCTTCCTAAGGAAATTATAAAATAATAGTGGAAATAATAAAATAATATTTGATTACATCATCAAATTTTAGAGGGAAAATAGAAAAAACTACTTTTTCAACTCATATTTTGAACTTATCTCCCTAAGGTTTTACTCAAATTTCGAGCAGGAATAATCATTGGATACAAAATTTAATTACCCATCCAAGGAGTACCCATGTCGCATGCTTTTGATGGACTCTTCTAAATGAAAAATAAGAAATACATGAAAAACGTGATTGCAATCACGTTTTTTCATGTATTTCTCATTTTTCGTGTAGCAG
Source organism: Pinus albicaulis (assembly GCA_034641835.2). Classification (NCBI taxonomy): domain Eukaryota; kingdom Viridiplantae; phylum Streptophyta; class Pinopsida; order Pinales; family Pinaceae; genus Pinus; species Pinus albicaulis. The sequence goes on along the minus strand of CM076583.1, from coordinate 1,002,059,636 downwards.
GTTCCATCAAAAGTATGCAACATGGGTACTCCTTGGATGAGGAATTAAATTTTGCATCCAATTAGTAGTCCCACTCGAAATTTGAGTAAACCCTTAGCGAGATAAGTTGAAAATACGAGTGGAAAAAGTAGTTTTATTATTTTATTATTTTTTACTCCAAAAATGGTGAATCATCCCCTATGGTTGACATCATCATCTTGAATCCTATTGGTTCCCATAAAATTTATTTTGGTTGTATGTTTTTCTTAGGAGGCCCATTTTAGACCTCAAAATTCCCCTAATGATCCCAGGGATAGATAAAAGAAGTATTATGTTGATCGGCTAGCTTGATAGTGATTTGGTTGTAGCTAGAGAAATTGTCCATAAAGGAAAAATCATGGAATCCAGTGCAATTGTCAATAATCTAGTCAATGAAAGGTGTCACATAATTATATTTTGGACTAGTGATATTAAAATTGCGATAATCAACCCAGATATAGATGGTTCCCTGCTTCTTATTGACAGGGACTACATTAGAAACCCATTCCATTAACAAAATGGGGTATACGAGACCAACATTGAGTAACTTCTCAATCTCTTCCTTGATGGCAACAGATTTACGGGGGTGGACTTGTCTAAGTCATTGCTAAAGAAGCTTGGATCCAACATATGTCTTGATCTCATGCTCGACAATAAATGTGTCTATCCCAGGAATTTCCTCATAAGACCAAGAAAAAACATTGCAAAACTCTTCGAAGAGATAGGTGAAGCTAGCAATCTCTCCATGAGTGCAATTTTCTCCAATTTGTATGTTTTCCATTACACTTGTCTTGATTGAGATGTCGATAGGCATTATTTTTACCAAGTTCCATAAGTTTCCTCCCACATCTATCTCATGAATGGTTGTAAAATGGGAAGGTACAATCATAGGGTGATCAATAGACATGATTTGTAAAGGATAAGTGCCTAGTTCAGTCTAAAGAGAGATGAAGGCACAATGATGAAACTCATCCCAAGACAGATCAACTAAAGACATGACTTCCATGATAGCCTCGTCAAAATGAAATACCTCATCAAGGAGGTCAATAGATGGAGGAGTGATGAGAGAGTTGGAGGTACCACTGGTCCGATCTAAGGAAGACAGAGACTCATACGTCATCTATATGGGAAGAGGGGGATGAGAAGAATCATTTTCCCCTTTCAGGGGTGGGGTTGGGTTTGCAGCAAGGTGTTGCTACTGCTGCTGGGTAGGGAAAGGGTTATTAAGAAAAACAAGGCTCCTAGAATCCTTGTGAACAAGGAGATCGATACATTCTTGTAAACAAGGAAATTTTTAGGGAAAATGGTCTTTAGCGCAGATCTTGCAAGGAATATTAACCGATTTATCTTTTCCTTTATCAAATTTGGTAGCAGTAGGGGCTTTCTAAGTTGAGGCATTTTGAATATCTTGCTACTCCTCAAAAGGAGAAGATATTTTCTTATTATTCTTTTTATTTTCACTGGTTTATTATGTAGATTGAAAAAAATGATTACAGCAGTTGGAGGGGAAGTAGGGTGGGTCTTGTAGTTGAAGTGGGAGATGCCTTAATGGATAACTGAGTAGCTTTCCCACTAAACTGTTTTACAATAGTTGTGGTCATAGAACCAACGAGACTATTGACGTGCGGACCAAGATATTGAGTGGTAGAAGCATTTTAAGTTTGGGGAGTGTTATCACAAAATCAAACCTGATAGGCTGCTCATCAAACCAATCTTGTGCAACTATTTCAAACCAATCTTTTGGTTGAGGCTTAGCCTCCTCAACCTGAGAGGGCTCTCTCAAGGGTTTATTATTTTTGATAAATAAGTAGATGGCTAACTCTATATGAGGCAAAAACAGATAAATGGTATAACTAGTTGCAAATCACATTAGTGAGTATTCATTGGGCTATGGAGTCATGATAACTTCAACAAAACCAAAACAGTCTACCTAGCATGGAAGTCAAGGCATTCAAAGTTCAAGTCAAGGAATAAAACATGTAGAACAGTGAAACACACAGCTAGTTTATCTATGAAGGAAATCAGAGCACCATTGATGAATTCTAAGTATCATAAATAAACACCGCTGCAATGGAATATTGAAAAGGATGCCATCAAAACAATAACATACAAGAACTCCTCATGAATCTTGAGCTGTCTAAGTAGAAACTCTGTATTAATTTGTAAACAGTCACATACAAAACACGGTCATTTTTGCTAATAAAATGTCCAACTCCGTGGATTTCGATTTTATGCTCTTTATAGAACATTTACAAAATAGGATTCCTTCTTCTCCACTAGATACATCGAACTCATAGAGTTTGACACCTTTTCTAATCATAAACATGTCATTTATTACAAATTGACAGCTATAATCCTAATGAAAATTCCTATTTCTAATAAGACTAAAACTCTTTAATACTCTCCTAAAAACCTTATCTATTCTTTATTACATATTTTGCCACCTGCACTTCCATGAAGTCGAATTTGGATGATGATATTTAACTTTATGTGGCCATGCTGTTGATGATAATGTTCTCCTAAAATTTAGGAAACATGTCTTCCTGTTTTTTAGGCCCTTTGTTTCCCTTATCTGTTTTGAGCACTTTGACCATTAATGAATCTTGTCTACATGTCTCTTGTTGCCAACTATTACACCATATGTCTTCAATTCTCCAGCTGTACATAATCTAAACTTTGAACAATGCAAAAAAGGTAAGAATAAACATGCGCTATGAAAGCAACACAGTTTCGTAGCGCTTTTCATAGCGTAGTGTTTAGCTCCATTTCTAATCTGCTTTTGATATTTTTTCTTCAGAGAAGCCTTCATTTTCCATTAACACACTTCCACCAGCAATTTCAAAACAAAATTCACCAAAATTCCCTCAAAATTTGATATGAAAATATGAATAAAGACTGCTTCAGCAGTTTCGTAGCACATTTCATTAGATTTGCACTATCTGCGCTACGAAACTGATGTGTAAGCAATTTTGTCAAAACTGTCTTCAAAATTCATACTTTGGATATACTTAAACTTTAAGGGTATTGGTATTATTTCAAAAAAACATCAATATGACCCTGAAAACATAATCTTCATCAAAATTTACCTTCATTTTGATCAGAGATTGTCTTGTGGATTTATCATTTTGTTTCATTGCTTTTTTAAATTTTCTTGAGACCTTGTCAATTATATCTCTAGATATTCCACCTGTCTTCTCAACCTTCTATTGCTAGCTCTCAAATGAGTGTTGATCACTCTTACAAACTTTTCCTCCTTAATGGCTGGGACTGCCCATGTGAAGAATTGTTCTTCACTGCTTGGTATTTCTGATTTGGAGACTATTTGACCTTCCCAAACAAATTTCATCCTCTTAAATTATGTTTTCTCAATGACATGTTTTCTGGCTCTTTTCTTCAACTTAGCAATCTCATGGTTTTCTGATCTTAACTTATCCTCCAGGCTTTTATATTTGGTCATTTCTTCTTGTGCTGTGATTACTCTGTTTTCTGCATGCTCTGCCATAGGTGAAGAAAGATCAACTATCTCTTCAAGAACAATAGTTTCTTTATTGTTTTCTTCAACTTCTGCATTAAGTTCCTTGAGCATTTTAGAATGTCTAGTTACAGGCTTCCTAGCTTGGAAAACAAATGCTGCATCTTCACCCTTAAACTCCATATTCTTTGTTGATTTCACCTTTTTATGTTTTCTTTCATTTATTCCTAGGAAATCAACTTGCACTATAGGTGATTCTTCTATGTCTATTGCATGCAGTATGTCATCCAAGTTTCCTTTCAATCCTAAACTATCATTTGATCCTGAAGCTACTGTCTTTCGTTTTGATGTTGCAGCTTGACTCCTTGTAATTCTTTGAACTACTTTCTTACCAGCTATTTGTTTTTGTTTAGCTTCCTTAGTACTTTGTAATCCTTGTTTTGCAGGTGAAGGAGTTTCTGTAACAATCATTGGTGTTCTTTCTACCTTATGTTTCACTTGTTTCCTTGGCTTCAATTTCAAAAACCTTCTTGTCCTTATATCTACTGCTTGACTGAATTCTGCTGAAGGTGATGGATTTTACTTTGCCTTAGGGTTTTTAACTGGGGTTAGAGCTTCCATTTCAAATTCACTTATAAAAAGAAAAGAAGACCAGTCCCTATTAATCTTCTGGAGCTCATTCAAAACCAACAATTTAATTAAACCATGGTGAAACAGAGATGTTTCACAACCTTCGGATTTTTCTTGAACTTTATCAGCCATTTTGGCAATACTTCTATATAGGAAAAATGGTAAATCCAGTGATATCATACTTGTGAAATGCAATAGGAGTTTGAAATGATAGATGTAGAATTTATGGTACCTGCCTTCGCATGTGAAATATCTTTGGATGTTGAACAATAGTTTGGAATAGCTATCCTTAATACAGTTTTTGGGAACTGCATTGTTCAGGTCCATCTCTACATATTCTGGCTTCATAAACATCTTGCATGCCTCCATATCGAATCTAAAACCCTTAAACCAAGTTTCGTGTCCTCTAGGTATTTCAGTCACTAGAGCTATGATTTCAAGTGTCACTGACATGTTTAACATTCCAACCTTTGTATTGGTCCCATTGAAATGTAATGCAAACTCTTTGGATACCTAAGTATGTCCACCTTGCAACTTTTCACAGAACTTTAAACAAACTGCTTTACTAAAAGCATCCATGACTGTTTGATCTTCAGCTAAAAATTTTGTGTTTTTAGGTTCAGATCTCAAACAATGTCCTCCTCTGGGGTTCTTTTTCTCCTCAGCCATGTTTGTTTCAAAAAAGACTTTGTTGGCTTCCTTTGGAATTTATAAAACAACCTCTCTTGATTTAATTTGGCAGCCTCGATTGAGAAAAAGGAACAACCTCGCTTGATTTGATTTGGCAGCCTCGCTTGATTATATATGAAAAGAGCCTTGGTATAAAACAACCACAGGCTTAACTCTAACACTTTAGAGTTCGAAACACAGATGTTTCACAGTTTAGTATGAGCAAATGTAGACTGGAATGACTAGAACAAATAACAGTTTTCGAATTTGTAATCCCATTTTCCAATATGAAACCTATGCTAAGATAATAATGGATATGAATGGTTAAGTACTTTGAATATGACCTCTAACTGACTCACCATGACATTACCCCATCATTACTTAACGGATTTCTGACAATTTCTGGGTTTTGACATGAACTTTTAAGAATCTGCGCTTTCGTAGCGCACATAGTGTATTTTTTGCACTTTGTGCTACGAAAGTAGCAGTGCTTTCGTAGCGCAAAACCCATTTTTGAACTAACTGCGCTACGAAACTGCGGTTTTGTGGCTAGTTGCAGGAATTTTATCCGAAACCTAATGACATGATCTCTAAGTGAATGATAAGACTTTTTAATCATGGAATGAGACTAAAAGACTTTATTTGAAATTGAAAACTGACCTTAGAGACTTCTAATTCTGTGATTTTCCCTTTATCAAGACCAAATTGACCCAAAACAGTGTAAACTTACAGAGTTTAAAAAAAAACAGTGTAAACTTACAGAGTTTAAAAAAAAAAATTTAGGGTGATAAGAGGGAGAATTAGGGATCAAGCCATAAAGAGTCCTTGATTGCGAATAGATAAGGTCGAGATGTTGGACATGTCTAATGGCCTACTCTTCAGTGAATTATATGGAAATGGAAACATCCTTTTCGATGGCGGGTAAAACCAATTTGTAGAACCAATCGGTAAGTAGATAGTCCAGAATTGGTGCCTTTATTAACCTTTGGCACCTTCTCCATTAATGGAATGATCGAAGATATGGGTGGAAGTATTATGATGCAAAGTAGCTATTAATTCTTTTATGGTTTCATAACAGATTGGTAACTGAAAATATTTAAGGAATTCCATGTCGTGGTTGTTAAATTTGTCGACCGAGGTGCATGGTAATCTGATGTACCATATAACAGTGTTCCTAGACATGGTACAAGGGAAAATTATGAGTCATAAATTGTTGACATCAATCATAGAATTGGAAACACACCAAACATGGTATGTAATATCCCCAAATTGGGACTGCTAGCTAGGCATGCCTGAAAAAAGCATTTTTCAGGAATGTATGCTACAACTCTGGAAATCATCACTTGGATCCCTTAGATCTGAAAATATAAGACCCAAATCCAAGAGGAGATTAGAAAAAAATCTTTCTAGGTGGGTTAAACAGATCTCCCACACCTAGTACAACTAGAAAATTGCCCAAAGAAGGGACTGCAACACTATGTGACAAAACTGCTCAGAAAATAACGCAGTTCAACCAAATATATGTAGGAGGCAAATATGTAGGCTCAATCATGTCATTTACATCAACATTTCAGGATTATATTGAAGCCCATACATCATAGAACAGAAAATAGGAAACTTTACATGAATAAATGCCCAAAATAAGAGGCTGCAACCATATGATATGACTGTTCAAGCTTGACAACATTATTTTATTAGCTAAAAAGAGTTGTAAGTTAAAATTCAGATCTAGAGCAGATCTGTGTACAAAAATATAGATCTATATCAGATCTGTACACTATAGAGTCTCCTCTTCAAAATCCCCTTGGGGTTTTTAACAAAAAATGTAGTACATGAAGTAGATCTCAGATCTAATGCAGCTGATCTGCAAAATGATTCAGAATTTTTGAAGCAAATACATCAGTATTCAGATCAGATCTAAATGGAACATGGATTAGATCTATAATCCATGGATCACCACAGTGAAGGGTAGATTCCCAACACTAGAGATCTCTCCTCCTTGAAGTGCCAAAATACCCTGCAACTTTCTCCTTGAAAATAACGCAGTTATGGAAGATGGACTATGTTGTAGGCTCTAGATCATGATGTGGCCTCAAGCCAAGATCTGAAAATGAGCTCTCCTCATCCAATACTCACTTTCCAATGGGATAGAAGACTTTCCCAGTGGAAAGAGGCACTAGAATGGATTAGATCTGAATAGATCTAGCCTCCACTTACTACAGCTTACAAACACAACCAAACCCTCAACAGGATCTACATTGTAGTTGGAAGAAGAGCTTGGCCAAATGCTTGATAGTGGTCAAGAAATGCAATACTCCTCCAAGAGGCCTCTCAAGGAAGAGGTGGGATTCCTGATCAGGAACACCCTAGTGCTAAACAACACTATTCTCAGCTAAAAAACTAGAGAATGAGAAGTGTCTAAGCAGAAAAATCCTTCAAAGATAATATCATCAACAACCTTCTAATGCTATCCTCCTCCTCCTTAAATAAGATGGAATCCTTGCCAAACCCTTAACCATCTCAATGATTTAGTTGCATTCACATGATTAGCCGCCAACTAAAACTACGCTGTGCATCTAGGTGGTTCAATGTATCTAGACAACACTGTTGATTTGGTCCAGCTGACCTAGTCAAATGACTTAATCCCTTTTCACACATAAGGGGTTTTACTAAGGCAGCCCAGATTTAGCCTTGTTCACATGGGCATTGATTTATTTTGTTGTTTTAGGAGTTTAATTTTATCCTCCTTTACAGTTTATTCTTGCAACAAGAAAATGAAAAGAAAATAGTATATTCCTATTAGCTTGGGCTAATTAGGAATATTATAGTCCTCCCCTCCAAAATGTTGCTTGTCCTCAAGCAACTGATAAGGTGAGTGCTGCAACTGATCTCCTCCTCCATTGGAGTCACAAACCAAGGATAAGCTTCTCTCATGAGCTAAGTGATCACCAAACCATCCATCCATGACTTGTTCCAACAATGTTCTCATGAGATGCAAACAACTCATCCCATAAGGAAACAATGAATCACATGAAACAACCATCGTTTGCTCAATGCCCTCCCTGAAATATAAGACAAAAAGTACAGGGAGTGTAGTCATCCCATAGGGCACATGCATGCCTTCCCTCCTTCCTCCATACATCCCCATAAAAAGTACAAGCACATCATCAATATAGGGGATCAAAACAATGTACAAACAAACAGAAATTTGTGCAGATGAAGGTGAATCATAGTCCCACATGTGGAACTAGCGCAGAGCATCCCCTACTTGCATCAAACTAAGATGTGGTAAGTGGTTTTCCCACCACTTACTTGCTGCCCATACCATCTCACCATTGCTGAAAGTGTGAGATATATTTGGTGCCTTTGGAAAGCACCCATCATGGTGAAAAATCTCCCTTGTTCTTCCAAGGGAGTGGCCAATTTCAAAAAATTTTGGGACCCAATATTGGCCATGAGTCTTACAAAATATATTACTCCTCCTTGGAGTCATGGCCTGCAAAACCATGGTGTAAGAATGCATGAAGTCAGAATATAAAACCGATGTACGAAGAGCATGCTCTTCACCAACAATCCTCCTCCTATCAATGGAGTGGTGCATAGATCTAATATTTTCTTCAAGGGAAGAAAGAGAGGGCTGATTTAACTCTTCCTTAGAGTCATGTTGCTGCTCCAACTCATCTCTGACAATGCTGATATAGTTCTCTTTCAAAGCCCTCCCAATAATAGCTCCTCAAAATGATATTGTTGAGCTTCATAGAATAGGTGTGGCTGAAATTGAACTCTTCATAAGCCCTCTATAGTAACTTATCCTTGATCTTGGAAGTTCTAGACAAGAAGATCCTACCATGATTATAAATGACTCCATCAAAGATTGAATAGCTCTCTTAATGCATCCAGTCATCAAGAATCATGCAAGTATGAAGATCCTTGGAATATTCCACCAGCAGTTGGGATTTCCAATAGGGATCTAATGTGCCCAACAATGACAGTGTTGATAGTGTGTCTTCTGAAGTGTCTTCCATGTTGTTTTTCTTCTCCTTGACATATCCCATGCCAAAGGTACAAGGTGGAAGGTTGCTAGTCCTTCCTTGCTGCCCTCCTTGCTCATACACATGCTCAAAAGAAGATGGAAGTTCTTGGAAGTTAGTCTCCCATGGGAGGCTATCATCTATCCAAAACCTCCTTGGTTTTGCCCAAGTATGCATTTGTGACCACCATCTCTCATCATGTATGGAAGAGGATCCTCCAAACAAGTTTGTCTTCTGATTCAAGGATTTCCTTCCTTGTTTCATGATGGTTTCAACCTTCATTCTTGAAACATCTTTTCTCAGCGTAGTATGAGATGAGATAATGGATAGTGATGTTACGGGAAAAATGCTTTCCCTCTCCTTGTATTTTCCCCATACTCTTAGCATTGAAGCATTGTCTTCTAATGCTCCCTTCATTCTTAGATGTATGAAAGGAACATCAATGCATGAAACATCTTTCATCAAATCTGAATCAGGTGGTCTCCCAGGTGGCATACCATAAGATAATGATGTCTCATGGCCCATTCCCATGTGAACAACAGATGGGAACATATCATGATTGCTTCCATTGCGTAAATCCATCTCTGATTGCTGTGTGGAAGTATCATAATAAGGAGAAATTGGAGCAACTCCCCCTTCTTCTTCTTCATCACCCACCTTCTGCAAGATCTCATAGTCTAAGGTGCTCCCTTTAGATGCAGCTAACTCATGAACACCCATCATCTCCTTGGTGTCAAGAGTCTTGATCACAAAGGATTGATCCATCATAGTGTGTGTTCCAAAAATGGGATGCAGTGTTGGAACACATTTCCTCCATTGTTTTGTCTCTTTGTCTATCAACATAGACACATGTTGCTCATGCTCTTCATGTATAGGATCCTTGGGGCCTTCTTGCAAATATACAAGAGTCCTCTTAGTGGAAGAAATGGCTTCATCTCCATCTCTCAATGAAATTAGATCTCCTCCTGTTGTCACAGCATTGGAGGAACCTTTCAGTTCTTCTTCTTTCTTCTCCTCATCAATGGAGTATGCCTCATCAATAAGAGATTCTTTCACTTGATCTCTCCTTGAAAAATGAACACTCATGTCTTCTTCTTGAGAAGAAGGTTCTTGCTGAAGTAGGGCTTTTGCCCTTGGAAAATCATGTAGCAGATATTTAACCCCTTCAATAATGTTCTGAAATGGAGTTATCTTCATGGATATTTCCATCTCATGAAAAGGTTCTGATTTCTTGGGCTTAGTTTGTTTACCCATAGAAATTTTATATGGCATAGAATCAAATCTTTTCACTAACCTCCTAGTGAACTTTGCATAAGTAGAGATGTTTACATTTTTTAATGAAGAAGACTCAAATAACCACCAGGCATATGATTTACCTTGGAGGTGTAGCACTACTACTCTTATGGCTTCTTCATCAGAAATTGGATGCAACTAAAAATATGTGTCTAGCTTCTTTACCCAAGACTTGGCTGAGCTCTCAGGTGACCCATCAAAAGTAGGTAGAAAAGTTCCACCCAAGGTGTGCTGCATGCACCCTCTTCTTCTTATAATTCTATTGGATATTCTTTCTTCTTTGAGTTGAAAAAACTCTGGGAAGCTTATATGCTCTTTGAATCTTTTAGACTGAGATTCATATTCTTGGAGATAGTCACCAAGAGTCTCCTCTTTTTGTGTCTCTCCTTCTTCTTCTCCTCTTGCAAGGAATGTAGGCATGCTACAACATTGTGGATCATATTGTGTGGTTGAATGCTCACACACATCATATGAAATAGTGGGGCTTTCTTCATGTGCAAACCTTTTCAAAATATCTGCTTTCCTTTCATTCCTCACTCCCCTGATTTCATTCTTCAGCTCATGCATAGTTTGGAACAAAGTTTTTGAAAACTCTTTCCCTTTCAATATTCTAGATGAAGGGTTTGGACCCTTGTCTTCTGTGTCTTCAGTCTAACCACACTTCTTCATCAGTATTTTTCTTTTCATGAAGAGACATATTGGCTCTTCAATAAGAAAATCACAGGATGTGCCAAGATATATGCTCCGATACCCCTGTAATATCCCCAAATTGGGACTACTAGCTAGGCATGCCTGAAAAACGCATTTTTCAGGAATGTATGCTACAGATCTGGAAATTAGCCCTTGGATCCCTTAGATCTGAAAATATAAGACCCAAATCCAAGAGGATACCAGAAACAAATCTTTCTAGGTGGGTTCAACATATCTCCCACACCTAGTACAACTGGAAAATTTCCCAAAGAAGGGACTGCAACACTATGTGACAAAAATGCTCAGAAAATAACGAAATTCAACCAAATATATGCAAGAGGCCAATATGGAGGCTCAATCATGTCATTTACATCAGTATTTCAAGATTATATTGAAGCCCATACATCATAGAATAGAAAATATGAAACTTTACATGAAGAAATGCCCAAAATAAGAGGCTACAACCATATGATATGACTGTTCAAGCTTGACAGGGTTATTTTATTAGATAAAAAGAGATGTAAGTTACACTTCAGATCTAGAGCAGATATGTGTACAAAAATATAGATCTATATCATATCTGTACACTATAGAGTCTCCTCTTCAAAAGCCCCTTGGGGTTTTTAGCAGAAAATCTAGTACATGGAGTAGATCTGAGATCTAATGCAGCTGATCTGCAGAATGATTCAAAATTTCTGAAGAAAATACATCAGTATTTAGATCAGATCTGAATGGAACATGGATTATATCTGTAATCCACGGATCACCATAGTGAAGGGCAGATTCCCAACATTAGAGATCTCTCCTCCTTGAAGTGCCAAAAGACCCTGCAACTTTCTCCTTGCAAATAATGGAGTTCTGGAAGATGGAATACGCTATAGGCTCTAGAGCATGATGTGGCCTCAAGCCAAGATCTGAAAATGAGCTCTCCTAATCCAATACTCACTTTCCAGTGGGATAGAAGACTTTCCCAGTGGAAAGAGGCACTAGAATGGCTTAGATATGAATAGATCTAGCCTCCACTTGCTGTAGCTTACAAAGACAAACAAGCCCTCAACAGGATTTGCATTGTAGTTGGAATAAGAGCTTGGCAAAATTCCTAATAGTGGTCAAGAAATGCAAGACTCCTCCAAGAGGCCTCTCAAGGAAGAGGTGGGATTCCCGATCAGGAACACCCTAGTGCTAAACAACACTATTCTCAGTTAAACAACTAGAGAATGAGAAGTGTCTAAGCAGAAAAATCCTTCAGAAATAATATCATCAACGACCTTCTCATGTTTTCCTCCTCCTCCTTAAATAAGATGGAATCCTTGCCAAACCCTAAACCATCTCAATGATTTAGCTGCATTCACATGATTAGCCTCCAACTAAAATTGCGTTGTGCATCTAGGTGGTTCAATGTATCTAGACAATGTTGTTGATTTGGTCCAGTTGACCCAGTCAAATGACTTAATCCCTTTTCACACATAAGGGGTTTTACTAAGGCAACCCAGATTTAGCCTTGTTCACATGGGCATTGATTTATTTTGTTGTTTTAGGAGTTTAATTTTATCCTCTACAATTTATTCTTGCAACAAGAAAATGAAAACAAAATAGTATATTCCTATTAGCTTGGGGTAATTAGGAATATTACATGGTATGTAGTGACATGTGTTGTTTGGTCATATCCTTATTTTCCTTCAAACTTCAGAGTGTTAGAAGGAATTTTTTGCAGGGTCAGTGTCCACAACAAGCTATGGTTGATGGGGTAATTAGTTAACTTATACAGATCTAGGATGTCGAGAGTAGCCAAAAATGGCAATGGAGTTGGAATCATCGAATTTGACTAGGGTATACTAGGGTGACCTGAAAGACCAGAAGGTCCAACCATTAACTGGTTCTTGGTAGGGTACACAAATGTAGTTGGATAAAAATTTCCTTGTGGTGGAGATGGAGTCGTATAGAGCAGCGAGACATATGTCCTCTCCCTAGCCTGAGGGATGTTAAAAAAAAATTGGCTACCCCTAGAATAGAGTTTTCCCCCAATAGGTATTGACGGTTGAGTTGGAAGGCCCCAGTGAGATGCAACATGCCCAAGATACGAGACATCGTTGGACACATAAGATAGGTTAGGCATAGGACTACCACATTTTATGATAATGGGACTAGAATGAAAAAAACAACCACTAATAAGGATAGAATTAATCAAATATAGACCCTGTTGTACCATTGGTTGCATGGGTTTAGATGATCCGAAAAGTTTTTGTGAATTCTTTCAAACAAAAATCCCCATTATGCAAGACCTTTTAATGACACTTATTTGCATGTGAAATCATGAGCCATGTGAATTATTAAACAACACTTCATAGAACCATCAACATGAATCGAGAAGAAATAATCAGTAAGAACACATAAACACACGTTATGATAATGGAGTTCGTCCAATGTGGACTATGTCTCCAGGCCTAGTGTCAAGAGTGGGGAGACCACTTCATTAGTTGTTGCAAGAATATGATGAGTACATGATGCAATCTCTGTCAATACAACGATGAACCCCCTTAAATAGAGTGGAATGTCTCTCCGAGGATACATTCTTCTATAAGAACTATCACTGATCAAATCTCTCCTTCAACATGATAAAATAACAATCTCTCACATAAAGTGGTATACAATATTCCTCCAACAAAGTGGCATACATGAATCTCAATTTCAAATCATCATCTCAACAAAATCAAATGAACACATGGCGAAAATAAAAAATACACCTTATACCTCCAAGTCTGATAATGACTTAAGAATCGGCTACTCAGATAAATGAACTACCTATGCCATCATGTTCTTTGTGAAAAATCGTGAAATTTGACTATAAACTCGACCCCTTTCTGTCTCGGTTAAATCTGGGCTCCTCGAGAATATTTTAGATTCCTCACAAGATTCTCTTTGAGGCATGGGCGAAAAATGTGTTTCTCAGATGAAAAAATGGATTGTGCCATCATACTCATAGAAAAATTTCGATTTAGAGGAGTATAAACTCGACATGAATCTGACACCATAAAATATTATCCCCCAAAATTCCTCAATGATTTTGCATGAAGGAATATTCTAGGGAATATTCCCTTAGAATATTATTTTCTCGAAAAATATGCCTAGGGTAGACCTTCCCGGTTCCTTGGCTTAGTATTTTTTTTTCTTTCCATTGGTCTAATGGTAAATAGGTGGGTTTATATAAAATTTCGTGGGCATAAATATCAAAGGCAGTCTTTTTGGTGTCCTACTTGGGAGATGAATTTTTAAGTAATTTTTTGGGGAGCGGGATAGGTTCAAAACCCTTTGCCTGTCACCCCATTTTGGCCATCATTTGTTTGAAATGGTCAAATATATTTGAATGGGTTTGTTCATTGGGTAGGCTGGCCACCTAGTCGGGAAGATTCAAATCTCATTGGCCCCAAATATGGTTTGTTAGAAATTGTAGCAATAAAGGATCAATTTAACTTATGCCTTAGTCAAATTGAGTAATTCGATTTTCCGGGTTAGAAGGATGACATGGATTGTAGTTAGCTAGAGTGACATGGACTTATCTACTAGTTAACTCAGCAAATTCGAGTTATAGGCTTGGAGTAGAGTTGTACATGTAGTGATTGCTAAAATTTGAAAATCTAGTTCAGTTATTTTCAGTTGAACTCATCTAATTGAGCTAAAGTTATTAATTAAGTCAGTTGAAGGTCAATTGATTATTAAAACTATTTTTAACTCAGTGATCTCTCAGTTAAAGTATTCAATTAGCCAAAAATAACTGAGACAAGCGTGGAATTCAAATTGCCTAGCTAGAGTGGAGGAAAAGGCACATTGTAGTTATCAATTGTATACTAGTTGAGTGTACAAGCTTGGCATTGATGCAGGTGATCAATACCTTGGGAATTGCACAAGGAAACAAGGAATTAACCTATTATTTAGGAGCCTAATTTCTCCTGAATTGCACAAGGAAATAGGAGGAATTTGGGGCCTTGAATTGGCTGAGTGTTGGGCAGAGAAGGGAAGTTAGCAGGAGAGCAGGTTTACAATGTAGGGTGTGCTTTAGCATGAAAGAGAGACATTGTAATAATTTCTCATTCTCATTTGACGAAAAATAGTGGAGGGGTTTTTCTCAGTTGGGTTCCCGTGTAAAATAATTGTTTTCTTGTGGTTTTAATGGTTGCATGTCATTGCATATGTTTCTAAATTGTGATTTCCATCTGCATAATAGTATAGGAAATTTTTATTATTTTATTTTCAGTTTGAATTCATCAGTAGTAGCTAGTTTCTATTAATTTCTACATGGTATCATAGTAGAAATAACACTAGAAACTAGTCGATAGATCTTCTCCTTTAGATATTTTGATTTGCAGATTGAGTGAAGCAGTTTTTCTTCCATGCGGGAAAATTTCTTTCAACGTATTGAGATTAGAGTATTCCTTGGAGGGAACCTCTATTGATTTTTGGGTAGCATCGGGTCTGCTCTAGCTCCAAAAATTTTGGAGGAGCTAGAACACACGAGATCTCCAAGACCTAGAAATCGTTGGGAGAAATTATGCCCGAAGTGCATTTTATTCAAATAATTAATTATTTTTAATGGAGCCTAAGTTAAAACTTAGGAAATTAAAAAAATTAAAGTGAATTAATTAAATGTGGGTGAGAAGCTTCTAAGTGACAAGAATCAAGTTTGTTTTAATATCAACCATTGATTAAATATTTGACCATGGTCATTGATCTCTCAATGCGAAAAGTATAAAGGAAGGCTTGAGGGTTAATTAGAGGATACACACATAGAGCAGCACTCCAGCTAAATAAAAATTATGGGGCGTGGTTCGTTGAGAATTTAGGAGTGAGCTCTAGTTAAAAGAGGGGAATTTCGGCAGTGGGAATTCAGTCCAAGGTCGAGAATACATTGCAGGGAGGCAGTGCAACACCAAGGAGAGACAATGTAACATCTAGAGGGGTTTTGTAGAGCCTGGAGAGGTGACGCAGTCATTGAAGATGTAGCGTTGGGGTTTCTGTGAGGCAGAACGGGCATCAATTCAACATGTCGACTTCTCAGCTAGGAAGGATCACGTGGAGGGTGACACAGATCCTACAGGGTGATATAGTCTTAGCATAGAGATGGGAGCAGCTGTTGTTGTACAACACTGGGGAAAACACAATCACCTGTGGGGTTTGTTCATTCTGCTACTGGATCAACCAAATATAAGTCTTTGGATAGAGGTACTTCTGCCAGGATTTTCTCTTTTGGGTGAGCTGCATTTGGCACCCTAGTTGTATTCAGAAATATGATTAATAATAAAACCCTCATGTCTGCTGCACCTGTTTACCACATTGGGTTTTTTCGGGGATGTTAGTCCAAAAATAAGTGTCCTTTGTGTGATTATCTCATCTTATTTTTTAGTACTTGATCTATATATTGGTGTAGGTTGCAGTGTATTTGCATGAATATTTACTAAATAATTCTATAAATAAACTTGTTAATTGAAGAACACAAGTAGGAAATGAAAATTGGTTAACTGCAGTAGGAATTTTTTTTGTTAGATTAAAAAAATTTCACATGGTATCAAAGTGATTTCAGATCAATGAGGAATGAAGCCATCAGTGAAAGGATACAAGAAAATAAGCTACAGGAAAGACGTTGTCCCGAGGGACAGCGTAGTTCTGGGCTAGAGAGGTAGAGGAAGGGTGACACAGTCTCCAAGGAAGGCTCACACATAGCCTACATTAGCCTGCTAGGGTGATTTTGTAGCTACAGAAGGTAATGCAGTGACTGCTAGGCTAGTGTAGAGGCTATTGAGTCTCATTTTTCTGGTTTCTGTAGCTAGAGGTGCAATGCAGTTTCTATCTGGAGTTGCTGGTGGGATGCTGATTCTATTGGTGTAGAAAAGTGTCTAGTGGGGCAAAATAAAAGAAGAGGCAATCAGTTCCTCAAAATATTTCTTGCCAAGAAATCTAGATCCAGTGCTGATCAACAGCAAAGAGAGATAAGAGAGGGGTGATTCGACATTTGTTGGCAGAATGATTTCCGTGAAGGAAATCAAGATTCAGAGGGATCTTGTCCCTTAGAGTATTTCTAGCGCCAAATAAATCCATATTTGAATTTTTTTTGGGGAAACATCGAAAGAGGGAGAAAGGAACTTGTTCGACATTCAGTTGAATAGAGATGGCCGCAAATGAATGCACCATGAGTGCTCATGCACCTCTAGAGAAGAGGTGGGGCAATATGGAGTTGTAGTTGGATCTAGAGAGAAAATGAGGGCAGGATACTTGAGGTGCCCAAAATCTTGGATCGCATACGGCTACGGGACCCCTTAATGATAGTAGAAGAATGGCGAGAGTCAGCTGGTGCGAGGGATGATGGAGCGACAGTAGCAGAGCTAGAGCGCCAAAGTCCGAAGAAGAACAGTGGAGTGTTGTAGTAGTGTGGGAAGAAAATAGAAGATAGAACATTAACATAGTAGCATCAGAGGGTCATCGCATATTAGCAGCAGAAGAAGCTTCAACATCGAGATGCATCCAAACTGACTAGTATTTCAGGATTTGAGATTTCTTCCATTTTCTTAACTCTCAGCAACTGAGTTGCAGTGCAGCAGTTAACAATCGCAGTGCTATGGGAAACATGATGCAACATATTGAGAGGGAGTTGCAGTACAGATGCAACAGTGACAATGGAAGTGTTGTGGGCAACAATACATATTTTATTAGCACAATGGATGAGAGGCAGTAGGTTGAGCATCAGCAGCACAGAGGACTGATGTTGTGGATCACGGTGAAGCTTCTGGTGAGAAGTATTGCTAGAGCACATTCCTCGTTAAGAGGGAGTGTTTATTTTTGGGTAGAATCAAATGTGCTCTAGCTCCGAAATTTTGTGGAGGAGCTAGAACACATGAGATCTTCAAGACCCATAAATCGTTTGGAGAAATTCTGCTCGGAGTGAATTTTACTCGAATAATTAACTATTTTTAATGGAGCCTAATTTAAAACTTAGGAAAATAAAATAATTAAAGTGAATTAATGTAAATGTGGGTGAGAAGCTTCTAAGTGACGAGGATCAAGTCTGTTTTAATCTTAGCCATTGATTAAATATTTGATCACGATCATTGATCTCTCAACAGGAAAAGTATAAAGGAAGGCTTGAGGGTCAGTTAGAGGATACACACATAGAGAGAAACACTTGAGCTAAAACAAAATTTTGGGGCATGGTTTGCTAAGAATTTTAGCGTGAGTTCTAGTGCAGAGATGGGAAGTTCGACAATGGGTGATGCAGGTGGATATTGGTGGTCATCCGCCTATTCCACTTGGGGCCCCACCATTGTCTCTTTCAGTTTTTCAGTTTTGGCACAACTTACTATTTTTAGTAGTTTTTCAGGTCTTGAACTTCTGGAGCCATTTTGAGGCCCTAAACGACGTTTTTTGGGAAAATGGAGAGCAACATGGGGACCCATGGACCAATGTTGCTCATTCAAAATTTGTATTCCTTAGATAGATCTTTCTAACGAGGTATGGTACGCGTCAAACAGAGATCACATGCCAAAGTTACGCCCCTGGGAAGTTGAAACACCAATTTACCCAAATGGGGCCCATAGTTTTGGCGCTTCATCTCCTAGGGTTAAGGTTTTGGTTGTTTAGGATTTCCCATTGTTTCTAAATAATAAATAGCCCTCGAGCCTCATTGTAACTCAGTTCAGAGGCCTGTAGTCGCCACATCTCTTCTCAGAGATAGCTACCAGCGCCCTAGCTAGTTTTTATTTCCATTTTGTCTGTAAGCAAATTTCAGTTCTTTGATATTAATGAAATGAAGTGTTATTTTAGCTGCATCTCTGTATTTATGGTTATGTGTTTATTCTATTGCGTTCCTGCATAAATCCAGATCATTGGTATCAGAGCGGGTCTGCTTTTTCTCGATCCTTCTTTGCATGTCCCCAACGAGGTCGGGGTATAAGGAGTTAGGGCTCGATCTAGTGGAACATTTGGAAGATCACCCTCGAAAACCCCGACGGACGCCCATGGGGGACGAAAAGAAAGACGAGGGAGCAGGAGATCCTATTAAAATATTGCTCGAGGAGGCCCTCGAAAAACAAAGGAACGCGATGATGGATAACTTTGCCCAGATCCTTCAACGGCTGCCCATCGACGGCGCATCTACATCCAGCAACCACTCTGGAGGTGTGACTCCTTTTAAGGTACAAGTAAATTTTGACATTTCTATATTTGAGGGTAAAATAGATGCAGATGCCGTAGATAGATGGTTGAATCTATTAGAAGGGTATTTTTCGGTTCATGACTTTTCTGACAGGGAGAAGATTATTTTTGCACTCCTCAAAGCTGCCCCCCATGTCAAGGACTGGTGGGAAACCCACTGTGAGAAAAAGGACGAGACAAAACCCTCTCTGTTCTCGGCCGTACCCACTTGGAATTCTTTCCGAGATGCCATCAAGGAACAATACTATCCTGTGGGCAGCTATGAGGACAAGTACATACAATGGAACACGCTGCGACAACAAAGGGATCAAGATGTGCATGAGCTGAAGAATCTGTTCCATACCCTGCGCACATAGTTGGGTATCAAAGATTCAGAGAAACATCTAGTGCTAGCATTGCAACCATTCGTACGCATACATTCAAAGGAAATGGAGAGTCTTCGACATTCTCGCTTGGTGCCTACATACCTAAGATGCTGCCAAGATTGAGCAGAAATTCAAACAGAAGAAGCGAGACTTTGGATCTGCGAATCAAAAGCAAGGGAAAGGTGCTCCCAAACTGCAGAACAAAGGACAAAGCCAAGGCAGGTGACTTAAGACAACCTGTTGAAGCCATAAGCAAATAACAACACCGCAAAGCCAAAGAAGGACACGGGAAAGTGGTGTGAGTTCCATAAGAGCTCCACTCACAACACAAGTGAGTGTCGGGCCAAGCAGTCGCTGGTGGCCGAGATGCGGGCTTCTGAGTCCGATGCATGCTCCGACTCTGAATCAGAACTTGACAAGGGAAATGACAAAGGGAAACAGATTATTGATGTGAAGCCCAATGCCATTGTTGCCACTAAAAAGATCCAGAAGGAGGAACCAGAAGATCCAGAGGAGGAGGAATGTCTCTTCGATCCACTCCCAGATGTGGGTAAAGGGCTCCCCAGTACAGTTAATTGTCGACAATGGGAGCCAAAAGAACCTCATTTCGGCAGATGCCGTGAAGCGGTTGGGCTTGCCAAGCACAACTCACCCACATCCATACACCATCGGGTGGCTTCACCAAGGACGATATCTCCGCGTCAGCCAGCAGTGCCGCCTTCCCTATAGCATCGTTCCCTTCACGATGAGATGTATTATGTGATGCTGTCTTCTATTGATGTTTCGATGTACATTAGACAACCATATTCTGTCGAAGAGTCATACGTGTGTATGAGTCTCGACCTCGCCTGTTATTACTTGGGGAAATGTTGTAATGTGATACCAAAGGTACCACTCGTCACTATGGCTTTGTTACCGTAAAACAATTGAAACAATGCAAGCTCATTTCCCAAACCAGGAAATTCGTTTTCCCGATGATCCGCCCCCAGGGCAAGAAGAAGACTGTGGCCACGACCTCCAGACAGGGCCCCTCTGCACGACAACAACAAATGGATAAGGTCGTGGAGGAGTACGGGGACATCTTCAACTCACCCACAGGGGTTCCTCTGCACTGCCAGGTCAAGCACCCGATTGATCTGACCAGTACCATACCCAATGACCGATCTATCTGGCAGCCTGGCTCTAGAGAATGATGAAAATCAAGAGTGCGTATCTTCAAGAGTCAGCCAGCAGAAAGGTCACATCCGACCAAGTTCATTGCCCTGTGGGAGCCCGATCGTGTTGGTACAGAAGAAGGATGGGACATGGAGACTCTGTATTGACTATCGGGCGCTGAACAAGATCACTGTCCGGAATAGGTATCCAATCCCACGGATTGATGACCTTCTGGACCAACTCAAAGGTGCAAAATATTTCAGCAAGATCGACCTGAAGTCTGGGTATCACCAGGTACCAATTGAACCCTCCGATGTGTGGAAGACTGCCTTCAAAGCCAAGGAAGGCCTTTTCAAATGGCTGGTCATGCCTTTCGGGTTGACGAATGCTCCCACAACCTTCATGAGGATGATGGACGACATCTTGCGGCCATTCACCAACTCATTTGTAGTGGTGTACTTAGATGACATTCTGATCTTCAGCCAGACTTGGGAAGAGCACCTTCACCACATCCGACAAGTCCTCCAAACACCGCGGCAACACAAGTTGTGTGCCAATTTGGAGAAGTGCACTTTTGGCATGACCCAGGTTCAATATCTGGGATACATTATTGATGAAAGGGGGTGCATGTGGATCCAGCCAAGATCCAAGTCATTCGGGATTGGCCAGCCCCAACCACTATAACAGAACTTCGCAGCTTTCTGGGTCTTGCTAATTTCTATCGGAGGTTCGTGTTGGGATTCTCTCATATCACTTGGCCCTTGAGTCAAGTCACCAAGGGAGGAGCGAGAGCAAAAAATTTTTGGTTGGAACCTCAACAGAAGGCGTTCACAGAACTGAAAAACCGCCTCTGTTCTGCCCCAGTGCTCACCTTACCAGACTTGCAACAGCCATTTGAGATCGAGACAGATGCCTCTGACTATGCTATTGGGGCAGTTCTTACTCAACAGGGACATCCAGTGGCATATCACAGTGAGACATTGTCTGACACAGTTCGCAAGTATCCCACTTATGACAAAGAAATGTATTTCATTGTGCAAGCTTGTCGACAATGGAAGCATTACATTTTGGGGAAGGAAACAATCATCCACACAGACCACCGGCCCCTGCAGTTCATACAGACACAAGGGAAGTTGCAGAATGATCGCCATCAAAAGTGGTCGACATATCTGCAACAGTTTCATTTGAACATCAAGTACAAGAAGGGTAGCACCAATAATGTTGCAGACTGCCTCAGCCGACCACCGATCGTGGCACTCACCACCGTGCTCAACTCTTGTGGGCACGAGACTTCTGATTGGCCGCTTCTCTATGAGAGTGACCCAGAATTCGGCCACACTTACAAGGCACTCTTGGGGGGCACGCAAGTTCCAAATTTTCACCTCCAAGATGCACTTTTATGTCACCTGGGACACCTTTGTGTTCCTTCAAGCGAGCGTGCTAAGATGATATGGGAACCACACTACAGTCGAGTCGCTGGGCATTTCGAGGTCGAGAAAATAGTAGCAATACTACAAAAGTATTTCTATTGGCCGAACCTTCGAAAGGATGTCGAGAAGCACATCAGATCCTGCACTGCTTGTGCCATTGCCAAACCGACCATCAAGAAGCAAGGCCTATATACTCCTCTACCTACCCCTAGTCGACCTTGGGAATCCATATCCATGGATTACATGTTGGGCCTGCCTTCTACTAAGCAGGGAAATGACTGTGTTTTTGTGGTCGTCGACAGATTCTCGAAGATGGCCATTATGGCGGCCTGCAAGAAGAATATCACAGCAGAAGCCACTACTAAAATATTCTTTGAACGAGTGTGGGTGCACTTTGGGATCCCACAGTCTATCATATCAGATCGGGATAGCAGGTTCCTCAGCACATTTTGGTCCAGCCTCTGGTCGATGTTGGATACCAAGCTCACCAAGTCCACAGTTTTCCATCCCCAAACAGATGGCCAGACAGAGGTCGTCAACAGAATGATTGTACACATTCTGCGCATGTACAATTCAAAGCATCCACGCACATGGGACGAGAGCCTTCCCTATGTACAACATAGTTATAACCGGGCTCTCCACAGTTCAATTGGCCATAGCCCCTTTCAGGTGGGCTTGGGATTCCAGCCACTATGTCCCATTGACGTAGCCATGCCATTTGCAGCTGCTCAGGCCGATTCAGCGCACGTCTAGTCTGAAGTTGACAAAGCAAGTAGCTTCATCGAGCGCATTCAACACATCCGCCAACAGGTTCATCATATATTGGACAGATCCAATTCCAAGTACAAGCAACGCCATGATCAACATCGGGTGCCACACAACTTCCAGGTGGGCGACAAAGTATAGCTACATTTGCAGAAGGAGCGCCTCACTGGACCTCACCGCAAGCTTCGCCCGCTCCAATACGGGCCATACACCATCACCAAGGGTGTAGGGAACAATGCCTTCGAGCTCAGTATTCCACCATTCCTTGGGCTGCACCTAGTCTTCAATGTGGATCGTCTTCGTCCTTACTTCCCACCTCTACTGGACACCTCGGACATTGCAGAACAACTCACACCAACAGAGTTAAAACTAGACTGCATGGAACAAGCCACCACAGATTGTATCATGGACATGCAAATCAAGAACACTCGCCAACAGAAGATCCAACTGTATCGGGTTGTCAAAGTTGGCCAACTCCTGCACCAAGGAAAGTGGTTCACCAGGGACCAAGTTCCGCAGAAATTTCCTCATCTCATGGAGGAAATTAACGCAATGGGGACCATTGCTTCATAAGGGGGGAGGAATGATCCAGGTGGATATTGGTGGTCACCCGCCTATTCCACTTTGGGCCCCACCATTGTCTCTTTCAGTTTTTCAGTTTCGGCACAACTTACTATTTTTAGTAGTTTTTCGGATCCTGAGCTTCCGGAGCCGTTTTGAGGCCCTAAACGACGTTTTTTTGGGAAAATGGAGAGCAACATGGGTTGGCCCAATGTTGCTCATTCAAAATTTTTAGTCCTCGGATAGATCTTTCTAACGAGGTATGGTACGCGTCAAACGGAGATCGTATGCCAAAGTTATGCCCCTGGGAAGTTGAAACACCAATTTACCCAAACGGGGCCCATAGTTTGGGCGCTTCATCTCCTAGGGTTAGGGTTTTGGCTGTTTAGGATTTCTGATTATTTATAAATAATAAATAGGCCCTCGAGCCTCATTGTAACTCAGTTCAGAGGCCTGTAGCCGCCACATCTCTTCTCAGAGGTAGCTACCAACGCCCTAGCTAGTTTTTATTTCCATTTTGTCTGTAAGCACATTTCAGTTTTTTGATATTAATGAAATGAAGTGTTATTTCAGCTGCATCTATGTATTTATGGTTATGTGTTTATTCTATTGCGTTCCTGCATAAATCCAGATCAGTGGGACTTTAGTTCAAGGTTGAGAATGCATTGCAGAGAGGAAGCGCAACACAAGGAGAGACAACGAAATATCTGGAGGGGTGACACAGAGCCTGGAGATGTGATGCAGTCACTGAAGAGGCAACGCTGGGGTTTCTATGAGGCAGATCAGGCATCAATTCAGCAGATCGATTTCTAAAGCAGGAAGGCTCACGTGGACGATGACGCATCTCTTAGAGGGGGTGATGTAGTCTCAACGCAGAGCTGGGAGCAGCTGTCGCTATGTAGCATTGGAGACAACACAGTCACCTGTGAGGTTTTTTCATTCTGTTGTTGGAGCAGCCAAAATATTTGTATCCAAATAGAGGTACTTCTGTCAGGGTTTTCTCTGTTGGGTTATATTTAGAAATATGCTTAATAATAAAACCCTCATATCTCCTGCACCGGTTTTCCCACATTGGGTTTTTCCAAGGACGTTAGTCCAAAAATAAGTGTGTCCTTTGTGTGATTGTCTCATCTTATTTTTTAGTACTTGATTTGTATATTGGTTTAGGCTGCAGTGTATTTGCATTAATATTTGTTGAATAATTCTGTAAATAAACTTTTTAATTGAAGAACACAAATAGGAAATGCAGATCAATTAATTGCAGTAGGATTTCTGTTTGTTAGATTCAGAAATTTTCACTTCTTTGAATTTCATAGCTTGGAAGGACATGATAGAAGTTTTACTCGATGATAATGGAGTGCTGGAGTACACAAAAATTGACATTCGAAAACCAACAGTATTTGATGCACAACAATTATCCCAATGAAAGAAGGATACAACAAAATCTAGGAGGATCACCCTGGAAGGTGTGAGTGAACACATAGTCTCGAATTTACATGGAAAGGAGACATCATTTTTTATGTGGAAGGCACTCATTGAGCTATTCGAAAATGGAAGTGATGTCAAGAAATTGGGATTGAGGGACAAGCTCATAAACATCTGCATGCAGAAAAATGAAACCATTGCACATTACCTCTCCAGATTCACTCAATGTTTATATGAGCTTGGAGGAGTTGGAGAAAATATACCATTTTCGGTTCTACTGAGCCTAGCTCTCCTAGGCCTTCCCAAATCCTGGGAAATCTACTAAAACTTTGTAAATGGAAGGAACAAATTACCAAATTGGCAGAGAATTTGGTCCAATTTGGTGCAGGAAGAAATCTGGAGGAACACTAGAGATGAAGTAACATCCAAATTTAAATAGTAATATAATTTTTCCTTGGTAGGGAAGGGAAATAAAGCTAAGGGAAAAAAGGCCCAAAGCAAGCTTGAATCTAGCCAAAACAACAAGAAGGACCTAAGCAAGATAAAATGTTTTCACTGCCATGCATTTTGGCACTATGCAACAAAATGTCCACACATGAAGTCTAACAGGAAGGATTTAGTAGGACCAGGAGGTGAAGCACTTGCCTAACAATTCAAATTCAACTTCACATTTATTGCATGCATGACTAAAACTATAATTGGGAGTGTGTAGTACCTAGATTCAGGTACCTTGTTCCATATGACAGGGTGCAAAGAATTCTTTAGTAGCCTAGAGGAATGAGTATCTCCAAATGCGCATAGAACTTGGGGACAATGTTAGGTATAGTACCATAGGAATTGGAACCATAACCTTTAACAGGTTTTAGGCTCTCATCTTCATCTGAAAAATGTTATGTATGTACCTAGGTTGAAGAAGAGCTTCATCTTTGTAGTTGTATTGGAGGATAGAGGCTATGATGTTGTTTTCGGTAAGGGGAAAGCCTTTATAATACATGTTGCTACTGGGAAAATGAAACGGATAGAAGTTAGAGTGAAAAATATCTACAAACTTGAGGCAGAAGCTTGTGCTGCATTGAGTAGCAAGACAGAAAATGTGCAGAGTTGAGATGTGGGAGAACTCTGGCACGTGAATGGGACACTTACACCATGGGTTCTTAAAGATCAAGCAAAAATTTACAACAAGTCTCGCAAAATTCACCCTTGACCAACATGATGTCCGCAAGGGATGCAAATTGGGGAAATATGTCAAATCCACTTTCCCGGGCCAATATAGCAGAGCGGAAGCAACATTGGAGCAATTCCACTTTGATATATGTGGACCATTTTCTATAAACTCTACAACAAAGCACATGTATTATGTAATTTATGTTGATGAATTTTCTAGAAAAATGTCAGATCTCCAGCATGCGGAAGAAGGATGGATTTTTCCCAAAATTTGTTGAATTCAAAGCATTGGTTGTGTTGCTCCTTGGGAGACAATCTATAGCTGTAAGGAGATTAGTGCCCAAGAGATTTACTGCAATTTGTAAATAAAGTTGTTTGTTTTCCCTTCATGTTGTACCCCATAATATTATATTTTAAACCCCTTAATCTTTACAAGGAACACAAACTTTCATAGTGCCTTTAAATGATGAATATTAATGAACAAGAAAAAGATGAAATGTTAGTGGAAAATCTTTAACAATATGCTGTTATCACATAAAATATTATCTATGGTTTTAGCATAACCTGGTTGAAAGAAATGAAATTAGAATAAAGAAGGGCATTTAAGGAATTTAACTCTAACTCACACATGTAAAATTAGAGACCAACAACTACATTACTTTATTCTGAGAGAGAAATAATACATATGATGAAACATGAAGGACTAATCACATTCATCAAATTCTGAAAAATAATATGAAAATATTTATTATTCTCATAAATATAAAGTAAATTTTTTTGCAAAACTCATGAGGTCCAAAGTCTGGAACATGGTGGGTTTTATCTCTACATATTTGATTAACTTCTGAATCCGTTTTGGAAACTGAACTCTTAAAACAATTAATAAACTGTTTTTTATTGTTTTCCATTCAAAATAATGAAATTACATTAAAAAAAAACTATATATATATATATATATATATATATATATATATATATATATATTTATTTATATTAAACCAAATTTTATAAATTTGTAGATATTTCTTTCGACATTTAATTTGACACAATACAAGAAAAAAATTAATAAAGGAGAATAGAATTTTTATTGCACAGCTATGGAGAATGATAATGGATATGAATGGCATGTCAGTCTGGTACTTCAAAACTATAAACTTCCTACGGGAACACTACTGGTGGTTTCTGGATTTTGAAGGGGGTGTTTCCGTAAATGATCTTAGCCGTAGATCTAAAAATAAGTGGTTTTCATATTCTTCTTTGCGGGATTACCCAAGTCATTAAACTCCTTTAAGTCATGTGGTATCGGGTACCGTTGGATCTAGAGAAAATTGATGTGAACCATCGATCATGGTTCCCAACTATGGATCGAAAGATCTCGACGACTCCCTTATTGGCACGACTGAAGTAAATTTGTAAGATAACTTCTGAATCTCTAGCATCAATGTATCAACCATATTTTCTACTGTGTTTTAAAATTTAGAGGGCAGATTTGAAATTTGATTAATGAAATTATCGTTTATTATCTTCATGAATTGAATTTGATACAGGTTGCTTTATCAGCATTTTAGCTTGCAGTTCTTTTTCCATTTTCTAGTGTCATTGCTACCTCTGCGCCCCAACTCTATCAAAGATCACTTTTGAAAAATATTGAATCAACAACACTGAGTACAAGTGCAGATAATAGTGCAACACTTGGAAGTTCTGTGTGGGTTAAATAAATGTCCTCGTTTTCCCACATCATGTTTCATTCCTTTCTCCGAACATATTTAATTAAGTTAACTAGTTGTTGCTTATCCTTTCATTCCCCATAAAGCTCAAGATACCGCTGCTATTTCTGCTAAAAGAAATAATGCTATATCAGCACCGAAAACCTATCATGGTGACGTTGTAATGCACTAGATTTTTAGAGAGTTAATATTGGAATTGTTGATAAAAATCTGGAAGACTTCCAACAACTGCTGCCCGATATTGACCTGCACCTTCACCTTTTTCTGCTCACTCTCTAATAGACCGGGTCTCAAGCATTTGCAATCCATCATATCTTATTTGTCTTGAGGGATCGATGGAAAAAGATTCAAGTTATTTTGAAAAATATTCATTAAAACTCCTTTTGCAAGTATAACTCTAGACAAATTCATGCCTTGGGAATTTATTATTTTTCTGTGTATGTAATTACTGCTCTTCAACTTCCTTTTAAATTCCATCTTGGTGATGTATGGCATCTTCCATTGTTGATAGTCCATGTCTCCCATGGTCATCATCTATATATACAGTGACAACATTCCTCCACTCATAAGAGCCAACCACGACAACAACTACCGCCATTTCATAGAAATCATTGTGTGTCGTTATATATGAAATGACATAAGCAAGAACCAAATTATGTGGCCGTAGTATTTCCACGTTGTTCCTTTTATTAACTGCAAAGTGGCATGAATATACACCATCACTTCTCTAGGATATTAATGTGTAATATAAAATTCAACCCATTTTGGTGGACTCCTACCTCTTGGTGGTCTGTACTTTCAATTGATGGTCATATGCATGGCATGTAATGGGGCTTGAGCCTCCTTTTATTTAGTTAAAATAAAGAGCCTCTCCATTACCGTCTTTAAAATTAGAGGAAGTGTTGATGACTCCACTTGTGGAAGCTCTCGAAGTTTGTTGTTACCTCCATGGACTGTGTCATCATTTCCCTATTATGTACCAGAATTCTCTAGGTCATCATTTATAGAGCGTACCCTAATTTCTAGGTCACCAATAGTAGGAAAATAAATACATCTTTGGGCACTGCATATTTGATCTCACATGGCGATACTCTTCTCTTGCAACAAACAATAAAAGTGCATATGTTGGAAATAAAAAATTTCCTCTTTAATGTATTCAACATTCATACCCATGTTTTTTGGTTTTTCATGTTGAGATGCATTTATTATACAAATGGAAAATATATTCCACATTGTGTCAAATAAAAGGACATTTCAACCCTTGTGTTACTTGTGACTCAATTCTCATGTTGGTGCGTTGTGCAATAGGTAGGCTCTTATTCATAATGCCTTGGCTTATCTTGCTCACTGACATTAAATATATCCCATAAAATTGTCCTCTTTCCAAATATTCGAAATGAAACCATGAGGAAACTCATCATTCTTATAATTTTTTTATTACAGCAAGAATGCCTTCCTTTTGTAGAATTGTCAACAAATGTCATGAGGTGCCCTTCAAATTCTACAATTTTAATTTTTTGTTGGATTTTTTTTTAATGTTTTTTAAAATTTTAGTTGTGCCATATTGGGCTACAACTATGCATTTCAGGTGAAATCTACTTTCCAATGGTACCAACCCAACATCTGGGTGTTAGACGTAATGGCTCCATATTATTGAGATTCAAAAATTAAGATTGGTATGTACCATAAAAATTTTCCAGATACAAAGTTTTGCACATACCCCAACATAAATTCATGTTGCTGACTAAAGAAATCTGTCATATAGTCAGCCATAGGGTCATAAAATAGATTTAGACATGATTCTTCTTGTACAGGGAAACCACCATCAATGTTTGACTCCTGAAATTGAGCTTTATTAACAACCTGTTTTTTTTCGTAATCAGATAAAAATGTTTTCTCTTGAGAGATATCCCTACACAACACTCTATTCGGTCTCTCACATTTTTCCACAAACACATAAAAATTTGGAGACGATGTCATGCGTTTTTGTTCAACAAATTGGTGCTGTGATATAGTTTTTCCACAAATTAATTTTTTTCGACTACTGTCAGTGAAATGTTCTTCATAATGTGTGCATATGCTACCAATTTCGACAATATCATCCTCAAGAAACACCATATCAAAACCATCCATCATCTCATGAAAGGTAAAATCATTCACTGCATGTGTACATTTTTTCTTATGTGAAAAATTGTTTAACTCCAAAGAATTTGTCTTGCAGCCTATTGAATTTGAAGAAGAAGAAACATTTAAATTTAGATCAGATGATTGTCTTTTTGACTCCTCCTTCTGCTGATTTGTTCCCAGATTTGAAGGAAAATTTTGATATGGAAGCTTCCCACAAGCCCAAATATTATCCTCAACTTCTTGAGCATCAATGAACATTTGATCTAGGGTTTTGGATCTCCTCTCCCTAATATAAAATGCTTCCTTACGATGAAGGGTTGCTAAATAGTATATCATAACAACAGGTTCATGAGGGCAAACTTCTAGAGGCACGCTGAAGTAAAATTTCTGGAATCTCCTATGAAATTCACTTACTGTTTCATTGATTCTCCTATGAATTGCATACAATTCAGAAACATATTGTTCATGAGATTTGTGGTCACCCCAATGCCTCTGGAAGATGTCTTGAAATTCTTGCCATGAACTGATTGTATCTAGCCTTAAACATTGAAACCATTGTTGAGAATCTCCAGTTAATGAATGATAAAAAACCCTCAAAGCCACATCTTCATGAGTAATTTAAAACTTGTATAGAAAGCATTCAGAATCCAACACATAATGCTTCACTATAATACAAATTTCTCCACTAAAATGAGGAAGGTATTTAAAACATCTTAGAGGATAATCATGAAGATCAGGTGGCAACTTAAGGGGCTTAAACATTTGTTGAATTTTGGATTGGATTTTAGTGAGTTGATTAGAAGGTACAACAATGACTACCAAAAGAGATGGTAAGCAAGGATATTCACATTCAACATGACAATATTGGGAATTTCGAGGAGGGATTTTAATGCAAACATGCTTTTGTTCATTTATCTTTATAGAAGGAACATGATCAATATTTACCACAAATGGAGAAGATAAAACCTCTTGTTTCAAGGGAAAATACCTTGTTGAAGGTTTTAACTTATCAAAACACACAATACATGAGATGATCCTCTCCATATATACGGGAAAATAGGAAATAGAACTGATAACAAGGAACAAAAATCCGTTGAGGAACTTCAGTATCTGATACCTCAATTTTGTCTGCAGCTTCTTCATTTTGTATTAGAAAAATTTATGTCTATAAAATCCTTTCCATTTGAGTTTCCGGATGAATGATTAACAACCAAAGTTCGATATCTAAATCTTGCTCCCCATCAAGAAATAGATATTTTTACCCAGGGAAAAATAACTTCGTGTCTTCGTTCCCCGAAAACGACGCCAAAATTTTTTGTTCCTTGGGAAACAATCTCCAGCTGTGAGGAGATCAGTGCCCAAGAAATTTAATAAACTTTGTAAAGAAATTTGTTTGTCGTCCCTTCATGTTTTACCCAAGAATATTATATTTTAAAATCCTTAATCTTTACAAGTAACAAAACCTTTCACAGTTCCTTTAAATTATGAATATGAATGAACAGGGAAAAGATGAAATGGCAGTGGAAAACCTTTAATAATATGATGTTATCATAGAAACTATTATCTATGGTTTTGGCAGAACATGGTTGAAAGAAATGAAATCAGAATAAAGGAGCACATTTAAGGAATTTAACTCTAACTCACAGATGTAAAATTAGAGACCAACAACTACATTACTTTATTTCAAGAGAGAAAGCATACATATGATGGAACGAGAAGAAATAATCACATTCATCAAATTCTGAAAAATATTATGAAATTTTTTATTAATCTCATAAAAATAAAGTACAAAATTTTGCAAAACCCCTGAGGTCCAAAGTCCAGAACCTCTCCCTCTCTTCTTTCTCGCCTTTATAGGCTACATCTTTGATTAACTATCGAACCAATTTTGGAAACTGAACTCTTAAAATAGTTAATAAATTCTTTTTATGGTTTTCCGTTCAAAATAATGAAATTAAATTTTTATTTAATATAATATACATATTATTAATAATAATATATATAATATATTAGAGCCCAAGTTTTATACATTAGAATGTTCTCAACATTTAATTTGAGACAATACATGAAACAAATTAATAAAGGAGGATAGAATTTTCAATGCACAACTATGGAGAACGATAGTGGATATGAATGGCGCGTGGGTCTGGTACTTACAAAAAATGCTGGTTCTTTCAAAACTTTAAAGTTGCTATGGGGAAATTGCTGATGATTTTTGGAATTTGAAGGGGTTGTTGCCGTAAATTATCTTAGCCGTAGATTTAAAAATAAGTGGTTTTCATATTTTTCTTTGTGAGACCACCTAAGTTGTTAAACTCCTTTTAAGTCATGTGGTATCGGGTACCATTGGATCTGGAGAAAAGTGATGTGAACCATCAATCATGGTTCCCAACTATGGATCGAAAGATCTTGACGATTCCCTTATTGACATGATTGAAGTAAATTTGTTAGAGAACTTCTGAATCTCTAGCATCAACATATCAACCATATTTGCTGCCGTGTTTTGCAATTTAGAGGCCAGATTTGCAATTTCATTAATGAAATTATCATTTCTTATCTTCATGAATTGGCTTTGACATAGGTTGTTTTCTCGAAGTTCGAGCTTGCAGTTCTTTTTCCATTTTCTGGTGTCATTTCTACCTCCGCGCCCCAACGCTCTCAGAGATCACTTTTGAAAAATATTGCATCAACAATACTGAGTACAAGTGCAGATAATAATGCAACACTTGGAAGTTATGTGCGAGTTAAATACATGTCCTCGTTTTCCCACATCATGCTGCCTTCCTTTGTCCAAACATATCTAATTAAGTTAACTAGTTGTTGCTTATCCTTTCCTTCCCTATAAATCTCAATATACCGCCACTATTTCTGCTAAAATAACTAATGATATATCAACACCGAAAGCCACTGATGGTGACATTGTAATGCACTATATTTGCAGAGATTTGATATTGGAACTGGTGATAAGAATCTGGAAGACTTCTAACAACTGGTGCCCGATATTGACCTGCACCTTCACCTTTTTCTGCCCACTCTCTAATAGACTGGGTCTCAAGCATTTGCAACACATCATCTCTTATTTTTCTTGAAGGATTGATGGAAAATGATCCAAGTTATTTTGAAGAAGATTCATTAAAATTGCTTTTCCAAGTATAACTCTAGACTTGTCTTCAAAGAAGTAGAAAAATATTTAAAACCATATTGAATTTTTGAAACTTCCTATAATGAAGTCAATTTGGGTCTGTAAATTTTTGTAGATGTTCTATGCTTGATGCAACTTTACTTTTTATCCCAATATTAGTTAGCAATCACATAAAAAACAAAGTAAAATGCTGATAGAACATACCAATATATCGAGAGAAGACAAGCCAAAATATATAAGTGTGTTGGTGCGTTACGACGATCAGCAGTATGCTTCAACCAGCAAAGTCTCAATATGGTCACCCAACCAACAATGTCACGGACCCCTCTATGACAGCCAAAACTGTCAACTCAAAAGTCAACGTTGTCAGTCAACGGTCAAAGAAAACAGTAGCAACAGCTAGGTCAACACAGCCAAGTCAAAGTCAACGTCTAGCCTCGAGAATAGTGCCAACAAATGCGGATTTGGAAAATCAAACTTTTGGGAGAGTTTCAGGTCTGTTTGATCTTGTGTTGACCAAAGTCAACACTAGTCAAAGGTGCTGCAGAAACCCTAGGCCAAAAAAAGAAAAGAGCTGCAGAGAGAAATGTGTGAGGATGAGATGAATGAAAATGTCCTCCAAATATGGTATGGTAAAAAGCTATGTTATAATAGCAGCGGTGTTGGGATTTGAACTTCACACCTCTACCCAAGGAGCCAACACCGTTGCTAATAGATCTATGGTTTGTTTGTTGAAAAAGAAGCTACCGCCCGAATATTTAAAGATTAAACGTGCCAAAGCCAAACACAAAACGCGCTTAGCACTAATGACGTGCTTATCTTAGCAGTTATCCATAGTTAACAGTTAATTATCTTCAGTTAAATATTGAAGAGATTCTAGAGGCGTCCCCAAATTTAGGCGGACTTCCACTTTTAGTGGAGTTAACTCGCAGTTGCCCCACATTTAGTGGAGGAAATTGGGGCAAAGTTGTTTTGGTCATAACTCACTCAATTTTCGACCATTTTGAGAGTGTGAATAGTCAATTTTGACTATATTGGACATTCCAGATCCATTGGTGAGGGTTTCAGATCCATCAAAGAACTTCTAAGCGAAATTTTTCTTTAGAGAAGTTCTAGGGGCCACGAGGGCCACGAGGGGCCAGCAATAGTTTGAGGCCTAGCTAGTGCAGCTAGAGGCCTTATTTAGGACTCCAATAGTCAATTTTGGATTTTTTAGACATTCTAAAACTAATGTTGTGGTTTTCAGAGTTTGTAGAGGAATTTTGAAGGCCGAGTTTCTTTAGAGAAGTTCCAGGGGCCACCAAGACCATCCAGTGCTAGCAGGAGAATGAAGCCAATCCATAACAACCAGCATCCATTATCAGTAAACTAATAGTCATTTATGACTGTAATGATAATTCTGAATCCAATGAAGGAGTTTTCAGAAGCTTTTGAGGAATTCTAGAGCTCGATAAGCCACCAATAAGTTTTCTTTGACCCCAGAGCCAAGGGGTGCCACCAAGTGTTGGAGGCGAAACTGGAGCAGCCGAAGGTCAATTTCAACAAAAAAAATAGTCTATTATGACTATTTTTGACATTATGTATCCATTGAAATGATTTTCATTCATTTGAAGAATTTTGAAGTTTGAGAACCTACAGGGAAGTTTTGGGCAGCCTAGGGCCAACTGTGGAAGGAGGCCTAGATTGGGGAGCTAGTGCTCATTTTGAGAAAACGATCAATCTACTTTGAGGTCTAATATGTGATGGAGAAATTAGGGGAGGTTTCAGGGACAAAAAAATAATTCTGAAGGATTTGGTGCCATAGAGAAGCTCAGGGTATCTCGAGAGCACCGATAGAAGGAATCAAGTCTAAGGGAGCCTAGAACTATTTTTAGAGTGATGACAACCATGACAGGGATATAATGGTCTTATAAACACATTGGTTTAGTTCAGTTAACCTTTGGAGTTGAGTTTGTAACTTGTAAGAGAAATTTTCCATAATCCCAAAGAGCCAAGTCAAGATGACAAGAGCTCAAGGAGACGTAGCCCATGATATTATCGTGAACTCCTAGATTAAATTTTTTGTTATGTGTTGATGTTTATTTGTTGTATTATATGGCTTTTGAACATCTTTAATTTCAGCAAAAAAGCAAATGGAATTAAAGAACTTAAACAATTAAAAAAACATACACATGTTTCAAGTATAAAATTCCGCAAAAGTCAAGTATAAGCAAGATATTTTATTTGTTTAACTGAGTGGGAGGTTCTTGAAAAGCATAACAAGTTATCCAACCCATTTTCAGATTAATGATATCAGAGCATATGGGTTGCTTGCTTGAGAGAGCACAAGTTTTCTTGTTGACTTGAAAGGTGTTTGCACTGTTAAAGAATTTGACTGTTTGCAAATGATTGTTGCTTGAGTTTGCTAGAGGTGAAGGGAAAGATACTGATAGCTAAGTCTAGAAGAGAACAAGAAGGAATAAGGGCTAAAGGCATCTTCCTTACCCAAACTATCTCAAGGCAATCCTTGAAGCACAAAAGGGTTTGTTTGCAAAAGCCTGCTTGAAGAAGAGCTTGACTCTACAACCATTTTGTTTAGAAGCTTTGTCAAATTGTTTTTGAAAGCTTTGTGAATTTAGTTGAAGTTATTTTGTTCATTTTCATAATATGAAAACTTCTTCAAGTGAGGTTTACAGATAATCCTTCTTCACAAGATTCTTTAATGGAGACATGAAGCAAGACTTCTTCAGGATGAAGGACATGGTGCAAATTCTGTTTGAAGATAGAAGAGAAAGCACTAGAATTCGTGAGCAATTGTATGCTATGAAGCAAGATAATGAAGAAATTCTCCAAAGACTGCATGAGATGGAGATGCGGCTCCATCAAGCCCAAGAGGCCTTAACCAAGAACATGCGTGAAGTAGAGGTAATTCACTCAAATTTGTCTTCAATTTCCTCTTCAGATATAGGTGTTGGTTCATTTGAAAAGCACACTAGAGGTATAGGGTCCAAGTTAATGTTTAAAATGGGCTATGAAGGCAAGGGCTTAGGAAAGCATGCACAAGGCATGATTGATCCTATTTTGGTTGAGGAAAGACTTAAGAATTTTGGTCTTGGTTATGTTCAATCTAATGGTGGAAACTCTAAAGCCATGAAGGCATGTGAGGCAACTTCAAAGAGAACTTTTGTTCCAAGTTCTAAACCACAAACATGTCAAGTTTGTTTTCAAGTTGATTGTCAATGTTTGAAGCATATGTTGCAGCAAGATGTGTGTAGACATGCAGCTTATGGCGAGCATGAGAGCTCGGACAGTTTTCAAGACATGAACACTGATGTTAGTCTACAAAAGAAAGTTGGAGCCTCTACAAGTTCATCTCCTCGTGAAGGTAAAGAAGATGGACATGCAAAGCAACATTTGAGGTATAATTCTGCCCATAGTCAAGTTGATTATGTTTCTTTTAGGCATGACAATTCTGCATGCTTGAATGGAAGAAAGAGTTGTTGTGCATATTGTGGTATGTTTAACCATGATGTTTCGAGATGCTGGAAGAGGATGAAGGCATACATGAAATAGTTGAGGCAAAGGAAACTTGCAAAGAAGGTGCATAAGACTTCCACACATTGCCAGAAGAGGGGAAATGTTGTTGCCCATTGTTGGACATTGCATCCAACTAATTGTCCTAAGCATTTGAGGCAAGAGGACAGAAATACTGGCGAAATTGGAACCAAGGATTCCGTCATTGACGTGAGAACATATGTTTCACATGAAGAAGATTTTCAGCAGCAAAAGTCACCTTGGAAGTGGCTTGGTAAGAAGTGGTTTGAATTCTTGACACAGTAAGACATACACTCATTTGTACATATGCAAATTTCAGTTATGTATGCATGTTTTATGTTGTAATCTCATGTTTGTTTGAGAAACCTTAGATCGATGATCAAGGACATGATGTTCAACTACCTTCTATCAATTTCTCGCTAGAAATTTATGGGTGATTTCAAGGAAGACAATTCTTAACAGGAGGACAAGAGCATTCAGGAAGGGAAGTGTCGACTACCTTCGAGTTGTGGTTCAAAGGCACTAAGCCATGCAAGGAAAGTGTATGGAGGTTTAAAATTGAGGGTGTTGTACTCTCATCTACTGAACAGATCAGGTAATTAGTCTTTTGGGGTCCAAAAGATTCCCAATGGGGAGGTGTGATCAGATTTGGATCAGGACCTAAGGATTAGCTCAAAATCCAAAGTTATAGGATTGGGTTGAAACTAGGATTGTTACATAGATCTCGTCTTCCTAATTCCAGCGCCGTGAATGGTTCGAAAAATCGATATCGTATGAGGAAGATATTGCGTTTTGATCGAAATGGAAAATAGGCAAAAAAATGAGCAGAACAGGTATAGTGATGATGTGGCAGGTACAGTCAGCTCAGAGAAATTCCTCCAGCAATAGCCAATGACATCGTGCCAATTGGCACCTTTAGATTTTCCAATTTGGTCTTATATGTGGGTGAAAGTCCTAATGTTTCTAAGGCGGAAATGTATTTTTTTTAAATTATTTAATTATTATTTAATATTAAATATATATTTTTATATATTATAAAATATAATATATTATATGTTTTAAAAACATATTATATATATTATATTATATAATATATAAATAAAATTATATTATAATTAGATTTAATTAAATACAAACCATTAACGTTCAAAACTTAAATTAGCATATCATATATGCAAAGGTTAATACTATTGCAAAGTTCAACGTATATTGAAAATCCGCGTGTAATGGGCTAGAAAAATCGCATATGGTATGGTAAAAGGCTATGTTATAATACCAGTGGGGTGCCCTAGGAGCCAACTTCGTTGCCAATAGACCAATGGTATGTTCGTTGAAAAAGAAGTCGCTGCCCGAATATTTAAAAATTAAATGGGCCAAATCCAAACAAAAAATGTGCTTAGCACTAATGACGTCCTTATCTTAGCACTAATGACATCAGTTAGCAATTAATTATCTTCAGTTAAAGATGGCAGGTATTCTGGAGGCTTCCCCAAATTTAGGCAGACTTCCACTTTTAGTGGAGTTAACTAGCAGTTGCCCCACATTTAGTGGAGGAAATTGGGACAAAGTTGTTTTGGTCATAACTCACTCAATTTTGACCATTTTGAGAGTGTGAATAGTAAATTTTGACTATCTTGGAAATTCTAGAGCCATTGGTGAGGGTTGCAAAGAAATTAGAGAAATTCTGAGTGAGATTATTCTTTAGAGAAGTTCTAAGGGCCACGAGGGCCATGAGGGGCCAACAACAATTTGATGCCTAGCGAGTGCAGCTAGAGGCCTTATTTAGGAATCCAATAGTCAATTTTGGTGTTTCAGAAATTTTGGAATGAATGGTGTGGTTTGAAGAGCCTGTAGAGGACTTTTTAAGGCCGATTTTCTTCAGAGAAGTTCCAAGGGCCACCAAGGCCATCTAGTGCCAACAGGAGAATGAGGCCAATCCATAGCAACCAACATCCATTCTCAGTAAACCAATAGTCATTTCTAACTGTAGTGAGAATTCTGAATCCAATGGAGGAGTTTGCAGAAGATTTTGAGAAATTATAGTGCTCAAGAAGCCACATAGAAGTTTTCTTTGACCCTAGGGCCAAGGGGTGCCACCAGGTGTTGGAGGCGAAACCAGAGCAGCCGGAGGTCAATTTCTACGAACCAATTGTCTATTATGAATATTTTTGACATTATGAATCCATTGAAGTGATTTTTAGAGTCATTTGAAGAATTTTGAAGGTCGAGAACCTACAGGGAAGTTTTGGGCAGCCTAGAGCCAAATGTGGAAGGAGGCCTAGATTGGGGAGCCAATGCTCATTTTGAGCAAATGATCAGTCTATTTTGGAGGTCTGATATCTGCTAGAGACAGTATGTGAGGTTCCAGGGATAGAAAAATAATTCTGAAGGAGTTAGTGCCATAGAGAAGCTCATGGTAGCTTAAGAGCACTGATAGAAGGAATCAAGTCTAAGGGAGCCTAGATCTATTTTCAGAGTGATGACAACCATGACAGGGATATAATGGTCTTATAAACCCATTGGTGTAGTTCAGTTAACCTTTGGAGTTGAGTTTGTAACTTGTAAAATAATTTTTCCACAATCCCAAAGAGCTAAGTCAAGATGACAAGAGCTCAAGGAGATGTAGCCCACGATATTCGGGTGAACTCCTAGATTAAATTTTCTTTTATGTGTTGATGTTTATTTGCTACATTATATGGCTACTGCACATGTTTAATTTCAGTAGAAAAAAAATGGACTTAAAGAACTTAAATAATTAAAAAAACATACACCTGTTTAAAGTATAAAATTCCGCAAAAGTCAAGTATAAGCAAGATCTTTTATTTGTTTAGCTGAGTGGGAGGTTCTTGAAAATCATAACGCGTTATCCAACCCATTTTTAGATCATCCATCCACTTGTGAAATCCAAACATCGTGTGTCGTCCCATTGTAACTTGCTTTGTTGGCTTCTTTATTTTAGAACAGAAGTGGGTTAGTCACAAAGACATCATTCCCAACTGACAGATTCAGCCTATAGGTATGAAACCACTATAGGACTCACAAAGAGTCTCATACCAACTCAAAGTTGGTTTACTAGACCCAAAGTTAGTTGGTGGTTTGAAACCTCACTATACTTGATCCTAGATCAAGTGGTTGGAGCAAGCCATCCTAGATAGAGAGTAAAGCAAACTTTGATGCGTCCATCAGTCTTTGCTACTAGTCTCTAGCTTTTCCCACCTCACTGGCCAAATGAGAGTTACTTCCCATGAGCCCTGAACTCAATGGGTAGGATGCATACGGGGCATAGATAATGAGAGGTGAACCAACTCAATCATCATAATGGTGGGGCAGAAGCACACCAAAAATGTTCGGCAATCCTAGCCCTATGGTTTCTTATAGCTCCGAGAAGCTATCCCCAAAGCCCCCTAGAGCTCCCAGAGCTCATTTTCCAACAGGGCCCTTAGCATAGGGTCGATCCACGATACAAAGATTCTCACGGAAGGTTAGGAACTTGACCTTCTCCAGGGGCTTTGTGAGAATATCCAAGACCTTCTCATCAATTCCTATATGATCGAGCCTTATGACGCCTCGTTGTACCATATCCTGTATAAAGTGGTACCTAATATAAATATTCTTTGATCAATCATGGAACACGGGATTATCGGACAACCGAATCCCACTGATTATCACAGAGTATCACGGTAGTATCTATCACATGCTCGAATAGCTCACTAAAGAGATTTCTCAACCAAACTTCTTCACAATAAGCCATACTCACTGCAATGTATTCAGCCTCCGCGGTTCTCAAAGCCACTGAATTCTTCTTTCTTCTCATCCATGATATCGATGCAGAACTAAGTGTGAAGCATCATCCCTATGTGCTCTTACGATCCACCACACTACCAGCCCAATCGACATCAGTATATCCATGGATTGTCACGCTCACAGTAGTGTATCTCAGCCCATGGTTTATCGTGCCCCGAAGATATCTCAACAGATTCTTGGCACCAACCAAGTGAATGTGATGATGCTCAACCATATGTTGACTCAAAGTGCTCATTGCAAAACATACGTCCAGACGGGTGTTCACTAACAACATCAGGGCCCCTACGAGTTAACGATACTCAATAGGATTTGCTAGCATGGGCCCATTAGCGCTGCCACTCAACTTCTTAAAGTTGAGCTCCATCGGTGTCGACACAGACTTACAGTCCACCATATCAAATATTTCGAGAAGCTTCAAAATGTATTTTCCTTGAGGAACGAAAATCTCACAAGGTCTCTACCAGGCCTCCAGGCCTAGGAAGTAATGCATCAGTCCTAGGTCCTTCATCTCGAACTCAGCAGCGAGCTCCCTCTTGCACTGATGAATGAGAGGGTCAGCACTTGTCAGGAAGAGGTCGTCCACATACAACACTAGAATGAGAGGCTTTTCTCTATCAACCTTGAAGTAAAGTTTTAGATCAT
Source organism: Pinus albicaulis (assembly GCA_034641835.2). NCBI lineage: Eukaryota > Viridiplantae > Streptophyta > Pinopsida > Pinales > Pinaceae > Pinus > Pinus albicaulis. The sequence continues at coordinate 1,002,018,793 of CM076583.1, read as the reverse complement.
CATTACTATGAGTGAAGCCCAACTTCATCAGGTAGCTATCTATCCTCTCGTACCAAGCTCTGGATGCTTGCTTCAAACCATAGAGGAATTTCTTCAACCTACAGACATGGGTGTCCCGATCCTGGACTTCGAACCCTAAAGGTTGCTTTACATACACCTCTTCCTTTATCGCACTATGCACAAATTTGGTCTTCACATCCATCTGATGAAGACTCCATCCTTACATAGCAGCAAGGGCTATGATATATCAGATGGCGGTATATCGGGCCATAGGTGAAAATATTTCATCATAGTCTATGCCTTATTTTTTAGAGAAGCCATGAGCAACGAATCTTGCCTTGAACTTTTCAGCACTTCCATCAGATCCATGCTTGATCTTGTAGAGCCATTTCGAGGTGACAACTGCTTTTTCCTTTGGTCTTGGAACCACATCCCAGACATCATTCTTCATAATGGACTCACACTCTTTGTGCATAGCATCCTTCCAGACTTGATGCTTTACGACTTCCTCAAAATATCCAGGCTTAGATTGTACAATAGTACTCATGGCTACCAGATACCCTTGGTATCTATTTGGCTTCTTGCTTTCAAGGAATGTCCCCCTTGGGGCCATATTTCCCTCGACATCCTCAAGAGTGTCCCTAAGCCATGATGGTATCTTCCTGTTCAAAGGAGGTGGGTCCATTGGTCCTTCAACATCGAGCATCGTCTCATCCTTCGATTCTTCTTGATTTCCAGGCCTCACCTCATGATCTTCCTTAGATCTTGGAAGATTGACTACTTTCGTCAGGGAAGCATCTTCATCAAAGGTGACATCGTGGCATATCTCCACTTCCCTTTGACCAGGCACAAGACTCTATAGGCCTTTGAAGTTTCACTGTAGCCCACAAACATTCCCTTCTTCCCAGAAGCATCCAGCTTGCTCCTCTTTTCTTTCGGCACATGAAAATAAACTGGACATCCAAAAAATCTAAAATGAGAGATGCCAGGATTCTTACCAGAGAAAACCTCTTCGGGAGTTTTGGAGTCCAGAGCGGAATGCGAGCATCAATTTTGTATGTACACAGCAGTGTTCACAGCTTCTCCCCACAGAAACTTCGGTAGATCTTGGTAACATAACATGGCATGAGAAGCCTCCACAATGGTCCTATTATTCTTTTCATCAATGCCATTCTGCTCAGGAGTATAGATATTTGTGGTGTCCCTCTTGATGCCAGCTTCCCTGCAAAATTTCTTGAACTCGTTCATCTCATATTCAATTCCATTATCGGTCCTCAATATCTTGATCTTCTTCCCTGTCAGATTTTCTACCAAGGCTTTGAAGGTACAAAACCACATGAAAGCCTCGTCCTTCTTCTTCAAGAAGTATATCTAGGTTAGAGAAGTCATATATGAATGTCATTTAATAAGAACATCCTCCCAAGGATGTCATGGGCATCATACCAGAGAGATCAAAATGTATCAATTGCAAGACATCAGATGTCTTTGTGACACTTGAGGGGAAAGGTCCCCTTGTATGCTTTCCTTCGGCACAACCCTAACATACACCTTCATGATTATTTGAGAACTCGGGCATCCCTGCCACCACCTTCCTTGCTTCGGGAAGGGCTTTGTAGTGAAGGCGTCCAAACCTTCGGTGCCATAGTTCCGTCTGTCGGATATTATCGCACGTCATCGCTCCCAGTGGGCTTCCTCCAACTTGGTAGAGTGTATCAACTCTAAACCCAATCATGATTGCTTCCTTGAAACTCTTCTTCCAGATACGCACCTTCCCATCAATGAATGCCACATTGAAACCTTTGTCTTCCATGGCCAATATAGACACAAGGTTCTTCTTCAAATCAAGTACATAAAGTACATCCTGCAAGCGAAGGACTTGACCTTGAGATAAGTGGAGGGTCACAGTCCCTGTCCCTTTCATGAGATATGTGGCATTATCTCCAAGGATAATTTCCAGATTAGTATCCTTCTCAATGATATCAGAAAGTGCTTCCTTGAACCCAGTGATGTGCCTTGAGGCACCACTATCTATCAACCAGACATCCATAGTGTCAGATGGAGATGCAGCAGAGAGGGCAGATACAGGAATGAATTCATTTCTTTCATCAATAACATTTGATTCCCCATAGCTGAAATTTCTTGACCTTTTGAAAGGTTTACCATTTACATCGAAGGGAGCCTTCCTCTTTCCCTTGAACTTGTTGTTCCTTTGATTTCCATTCCTCTGGTTGTTGTTGTTGTCATCATCATCAAGAGAATCCTTCTTGAAAGGGAATTCTCTAGCATAGTGACCTGGCTTGTGACAAGTGTAACACTTGCCCTTCTTTCCTTGGGCCCCTACTCTTCCTTTGTTCCTTGGACCACCAAAGTTCTTCTTCCTAGAATGAGCAGTGAAGGCAACATTTCCTTCATTTTCATATTCCTTCATCCTTGTCTCTTCTTGTATGCATCTCAATAGTACTTTTTCAAAGTCAAGTATGACATTGTTATTGAGAATGGTAGTGTTGAACGCATGTCATTCGAATGAGAGACCTCCAAGTGCGGTGAGAACCATCTCTTGACTAGCTATTGTCTCCCCAATATCCAAAATATTATTCCTGATCTTGGTCAGCTTTAGAAAATATGATCGAACAGACTCATCCCTGCCTTTCTTCAGATTCTTCAATTGATTATTAAAGAATAAGACTTGATTCACATTGTTGGCCTTGAACATGTGGACCAGCTTATCATACATCTCCTTGGATGTGCCTAGCACAGAGATGTAGGCAACTAGACTTTTATGAATTGAGTCCCTTATCAACAGCTTTGGTTTCATTTCTCCCTTCTTGTACTTTGTTTTGGCAGTAACGGTTGCAGTGGATGGAGGCTCTTGGATTTTACCTTGCACATAGTCCATGGCATCTTGGTCTTCCAAATTAAGATCCAATGTCATCTTCCAAGCATGGAAGTCATCCTTCCCATTTAATTTGTCATCGGCCTTAAAGCCATTGTAGTTTGGAGAACCCATTCTCTTCTTTGGTGATTGCTACAAACTAGGGCGTTGTCTTCACCTTTGCTTTGATACCATGTAAATTTTTGTAGATGTTCTATGCTTGATGCAACTTTACTTTTTATCCCAATATTAGTTAGCAATCACATAAACAACAAAGTAAAATGTTGATAGAACATACTAGTAGATCGACAAAAGACAAGCCAAAAAAATATGTGTGTTGGTGTGTTATGGAAATCTGTAGGATGCTTCAACTAGCAAAGTCTCAATATGGTTAGCCAATCAGCAATGTCACGCAACCCTCTAGGATAGCCAAAACGATCAACTCAAAAGTCAATGTTGTCAGTCAATGGTCAACGCAAACAACAACAGCAACTAGGTCAACGCAGCCAAGTCAAATTCAATGTCTAGCCTCGGGAATAGTGCCAAAAAATGTGGATTTGGAAAGTCAAACTTTTGGGAGAGTTTCAGGTCCGTTTGACCTTGCATTGACCAAAGTCAACACTCGTCAAAGCTGTTGCAGAAACCCTAGGCTGAAAATAGAAAAGAGCTGCTGCTGAAATTTCCCACGTGTGAGGAGCAGAGCCTCCAAGGTCATCGAACCAATCATATGAGGAGAGAGAAATGTGTGAGGATGAGATGAGTGAAAATGTCCTCCAACATTGACCAATTTATATCTGTCAGTGAGGGTGTATGACACAACTACTGGGGAACAAAACCTTAAGGCCAACCTACACATATTTTGAATAAATTCAATATAAATGTTCTGCTCATCAATTTAAGATGAAATCTTCATCTGAGCATCACAACATGGAGTTTGGACCTAGTTGTCCAAAATTAACATGGTTCTTCTGGAAAAAAACCCAGATTGCGTATTTTTGAACCTTTTAATTTTTTCCGTTTGCCCCTATTGAGCCCGAAATTTATGTCCCAGGAATGTCTATGTTTTCTATGTATGTAATTTCTTCTCTTAAACTTCCTTTTAGATTTCATCTTGCTGATGTATGGCATCATCCATTGTTGATAGTCCATGTCTTCCATAGTCATCATCTATATATACAGTGACAACATTCCTCCACTCATAAGAGCCAACCATGATAGCAACATCCGCCATTTCATGGAAATCATTGTGTGTCGTTACATATGAAATGACATATGCAAGGACAGATTTATGTGGCCCTAGTATTGGCACATTGTTCCTTTTATTAACTACAAAGTGGCATGAATATACACCATCACTTCTCCAGGATATTAATGTGTAATGTAACATTCAACCCATTTTGGTGGACTCCTACCTTTTGGTGTTCTATAATTTCAATTGATGGTCATATGCATGGCATGAAATGGATCTTGAGCCTCCTTTTATTTAGTTAAAATAAAGAGCCTCTACATTACAATCTTTAAAATTAGAGGAAGTGTCGATGGTTCCACTTGTCGAAGCTCTCTGAGTTCACTGTTACCTCCATGAACCGTGTCATCATTTCCCTATGATGTACCATAATTCTCTAGGTCATCATTTATAGAGCGTACTCTAATTTCTAGAACACCAATATTAGTAAAATAAATACATCTTTGGGCACTGCATATTTTATCTCACATGGCGATACTCTTCTCCTGCAACAACCAATAAAAGTGCATATGCCAGAAATAAAACAATTTCCTCTTTAACGTATTCAACATACATACCCATGTTTCCTTTGTTTTTCATGCTGAGTTGCATTTGTTATACAAAAGGAAAATATATTCCACATTTTTCAAATAAAAGGACATTTCAACCCTTGTGTTACTTGTGACTTAGTTCTCATGTTGGTGCGTTGTGCAATAGGTACGCTCTTATTCACAAATCCTTGGCTTATCTTGCTCACTGGCATTAAATAGATCCCATAAAACTGTCCCCTTTCCAAATATTTGAAATTAAACCATGAGGAAATTCATCATTCTTATCATTTTTTATTACAACAAGAATTTCTTCCTTTTGTATAATTGTCAACAAATCTTATGAGGTGCCCTTCAAATTCTACAATTTTAATTTTGTGCTGGACTTTTTTTTTTTTTTTTTAATTAATTAATTAATTAATTTTATTTTATTTTTATTTATTTATTTTTTTAATTTTAATTTTAATTTTTTTAAAGCCCGTGGGGCTTGGTCTAGTGTTCAGCAGACGTTCTGTTAAGGCGTTCGTGCTGATAAGCAGGTCACAAGTTCAATCCCCGACCGTGATGCCAAAAGCGTTTACGTGAGTCAGTTGAGTCGATTACCCGGGAAGCGTGCGTGCGGGCCTTGCGTTCTTCCCTAGGGGTTATAGTGGTAGCAGGGGTAATTCGACCCCGTGTTACGCGAGTACGATACCTCCGCCATTGCCGATTCCTCTAGATACAATAATAATAATAATAATAATAATAATTTTTTAAATTTTTAAATTTTTAAATTTTATTTTAGTGTGGCAGATTGGGCTACAATAGGTTGAAAAGGAGACTGATGATAAATTTAAAGACTTGAGAAGTGACAATGGAGGAGAATTTTATTCTAAAACCTTCAAGGACGTTTTTTCCAAAGAGGGTATTAGAAGATAACTGATATCACCCCCTAACCCACAACAAAATGGGGTGGTTGAAAGGAAGAAACAAATCATAGTATGAGAAACAAGATCGATGTTGCATGATTAAGGGATTCCATTACATTTATGGTACAAAGCACACAACATTGTTTTTGCACAACAGGAGCCCTCATATAATACTTGGCATGATCACACCCGAAGAATATTTCTCTAGGAGAAAGAAAGATGTATCTCATTTCATAATTTTTGGAGCTACTATGTATTGGGATGTCTCCAAGGATAATAGTAAGAAAATGGAGCTTGCAACTAAGATGGGATTCTTTGCAGGATACACAAAGAATACACATAACTATAGGGTGTCTATACTCACTCACTGTGACACTACTGAGGAGAGATGCCAAATTTGGTGAGGAGAAGGCTATGCGATGTTATCTAGAGTGAGAGATTAGTATCACACCAGAGGATGAGCTTCTAGCTCCAAAGGAAGAGCCTCATACAAAGCTTCAAGATTTTGTGGAGAAGCCAAAAATGGAGGAGTAGAGGGGAGGAAGAGAACCAAAGAAGCTTACAAGTTGGTGCAAGATGCTAGGGAGCATGTGGGAGCTCCTGTTGGGCCACAAATATGTCCTTATTATTACCACTTTATAATGTCTATTTCATCCATTTCTATCATTCTTTATCACATCATTCATCACAATTTATCACAATTAATCACATAATTCCATTTTATAATTATTTATGCTCTTATGGATAAATAATACTTGTTCTCCTTTATTTCTAATAAATTGAAGATTATTATGCATCATTTTTCTAATGATGGTTTATTTGTTATAAGATCAATTATGATTTTAGCCTCCAATATCTTTTCCTGATTGAAAATTCGATTTCCAGCTCATAATAAAATATTCCAACTCAGAAATTCGATGGAATAAGAAGTGATAGTTTTGCGTTGAACTTTTCGGACAAATGAAGATAAAACCTGAAAATCTGAGACATGGGTTTTGTGCAGAATGGATCAGATTAGATTTCCAACTAGAAGTTTTCCAAAATTTGGTCTGTATTAAGAGAAATGCAAGGTTCTTTGAAGATGATTTTCCCAGATTTAACGTTGTGGTCGTTTTCAAAATTCTTCCAATTTCAATACCAGATTCGACTTGTTCCTCCTGAATGATGATGGGAAGATCTGTTAAGTCCCTATATTAATAGTGTAATCCCTTATTATGTTATTTTAGCCCCACTTATTGTTATTGTTGTACCCCTGTAACCCCCATATTGTTACTATTGTGCCCTTACATTATTATTGTTAGGTCGGCTAGGATTACATTGTGGCCCCACTAGGAATATATTGTGGCCCCATGGACTCCTATATATAGAAGGAGGTTTTGTTCATTTGTATCATCCAAGAATTGTGCATTTATGTAATGTATTGGAGGTTTCCCCCTTGAAGTGGCTCATTTCTAAGGCGTTGATATCTCTTTTCTTCTCTTTTTGGAGCTGGTTACAGAACAAGATCTTTTAGTTATAATCTTGTTTATTGAGATTATGTAATCAATCCAAAATTGTAATGGAAATCATTTTTTAAATCAACTTTTTTGTAACTTCTCTTTGCTCTGTGTATATTTAAATGAAAACAGAGATCAAAGAGGGAAAAAAAGGAAGGAAGAGAAAATGGGAAAGAACAACTGAACCATTATTGGATGTGTTAGTCATCAGTATTTTTCACCTTTTGTTGATGGCTAGGTTCCTAGCTGAGTTTTCTAGTAGCTGATCTCAAAAATTGTCAAATTTTCCAGCTGGAAAACACCCGTAAACTTTTTTTCCCTCCTACCTTTCAAATCAGCCCATGACGAGATAAAACCTCATTATCAAGCCCTATCTAGCCTCAGCCCTACTAGCTTGTCCATCAGCTCCAAAGAAAACAATCCAAATTTATCCAAGAAGTCTCCCCTAAGTTAGGTAGTGGCGCTTTAGGAATTTCTCCCTTGGAAAATTATCCTAAAGCCAAAGAACCTCTATCCACTATAGACCAGTCATAACAGACCTTCCTATTCTGAAAATAAAGTTGGTTACACCCTTAAGTCGCGTCACTAACAAGCCCTGAAGTCTTAGCAATGCATGTGCCATAGGTCAAACTGATATTAGGTAGTTTTACAATGTTTCAAAGGATCTTTCAAGAGTAGAAGTGTACCAGCATTCCAGAAGACAATATTTAACTCAACATGAGAATACAACTGCTTCTCATGTGATTTTGAGCCTGGGATGCAGCTACATGGCAGAGAGTTGTTTCATTAAGCTCCTGCAATCACAGTCAAAGGTTAGTAAATTATGAATGACAAGAAGTACTTTGCAAATACTAGCCAAACTGCTTGTGATGTCTAAAGAGGCACAAAGGTATTTGAAAAGAAGAATTACATATCTCAGAGAAATGCCCATCATGAATTATTGAAAGTTTGTCATCTTCATTTGCTTAAGCATGAGTAGGCAGTGAAGGGAAAGATAACACTGTTTAAAAACTGATGAAATGGCATCACTGAGAAAACCTCCTTCATTTTATAAGCAGAGGGTTGAAGACCGAGAAAACCTCCTTCATTTTATAAGAAGAGGGTTGAAGACTAAGAAGGCCTCCTTCATCTATAAGCAGAGGGCCAGGGATAAAGTTTGATTTTAAGTTTTTCACTAAACTGTAAAGGAAAATTTTAGGTACAGTGAGATAACAACTGAGAGTTTCTGAATAAAAAATGGTGTTAAAAGCAGAGGCAAAGCAGTGGTGCTATTAAAAGTTGTTTACATAAGTTTCACTGTTATTAAAATACAATGTGAAGCTACTGGGGTGATTATCAATGAAGAAATATTGTTAAGAAAATGACCAAGGAAGTAAAACAGTCTCGGTTTTTAAGCTGAATTCTACTATCCAATACAGAGAAAACCACTATCAGTATGTTCATCAAACATTCTTCATTTGGTTGAGACAGAGGTTGAAAAGAAACTAGGCATTTGTCAAAAATAGGCCTCCTTCATAAACAAAGTAAAGGGCTCACCATTGTTTGAGGATGAAAAGCAATTATTGCATGTGGCAAAGATTTCAAAAGGGACTGCTCAAAAAGGGTGAAATGAATGAAAATTCATTATCCTTGCAGACTTCCTTCACAGAGGAAACAAAGGGACAATTTTCAAATTTTACATCTTAAACTTCAACCCATCATCCCCTGCTATATCTCCATAAAGTTGAACCCTGGATTTCTTTGTCAATTTAAGGTTAGTTAGTTGCCCTGATGATGGAGACCTTTTGTAACAAAATTTTTCACTTACAGTTTCAAATGAGTTTTTCGCCCACAGTCGAGAGAGAGACTCAAAGTAGCGCCTACCAGTTCAATCAGCTTCACAGTGGGCATGACCACCTTCAAAGCATCAGGAGCAGAAATTGTCAGTTTAAGTTTTAAAAGGGTGAGCTACTTGCTTACAAAATTTCAAAGAAAACCTCACATATCACAATGTGTCTTTCAACAGGTTTTCTTTTTCAATGAGAAAAACACTAAGAGGAATTGTGGCTTTGAGGATGATTTCTTCACTTTGAAAAGTGTCACCTACAACACTTTTATGGTCCTGGTCGAAATGTTGGAATTCGTAATTTTTTAAAGTGATGAAATCACAAGGCAAGTACTTCATTTTTGTTTAAATCCAAAAGCCTTTTCAAAGGTTTTCAAAACCCTGACCAAGCATATATAAAAAGACTTTGACTTTTTACCTTCAAAAAGGAGTTAGAGACCGTTGGGCTTATTATCAATTCAAAAACATGAGCAACACATCTCCCTAGCTGCTCTCGGACCAAAGAAGTGTTTCAAGCAAAAATTTGCAGAGTTTAAAGCCTTTTAGACTGCGCAGCGTGCCTAGAAAAACGCGCGGCGCGTTCAGGAGAAATTTTAAAAAGGATTTGTATTGTGGCACGGTGCGCCTATAGGCACCGGTCATGACCGCCCAATCATCGACCCGAGACCCTGTATATTGCGCGGCACCTTTCCATTTCAACGTGCCGCACGTGTTTTAGTAGCCAAAACACCTCCAAAAGGGTTTTTGAAGCTGCTCAACTATTCAAGCAAAGGCCACCATCAATCTTCGAGGTATTTTTGTTTGCCTCCTTGGTATATTCAATTTTCTAAATGGGTGATTAATGCTATGTTTTTCAAGACTAAATTATGGTGAAAAAATGAAGCTCTTGGTATAAATCAAGGTGTTTTGGTAAATATTTCGAAGAATATTGTTATGGTGGGAGGCTAGTAGAGTGTTCATTTTTAGTTTCAAAGAGCCTAAAGCTACCCTCAAAACAGTGACCATAACACTTCTTGCAAATCAAAGATAAACACAGTATTAGAGGTTTTTAAATTATTGAAGGTGTCCTAACTGTGATAGGACAAAGCTAACCTCTGTCAGCAAAGTGTAATGGTGAAAATAGTGTTAGATGGTGAAAAAAGTGTTAGAATGTGAAGAAGTGGTTGTAAGGAAAGCACAGTGATTATAAGGTGACAAACAATACGCCTATTTTAAAAGCGGTGGTCTTAGTCCGAATGCCTTGTCACCTTCAAAAAATGTCTCCTTTTGAAAAATTGAAACAGTGAAACTAGGGCTGCCTCCTTGTCCCATAAAGTAGATTGTGGTGAAAAATCTTTCAACTCAATTTGAAGGTGTTTTGTTTTCTACAAGACTGTCTTGCTTACACCAAAACACAAAAGAGCTTTCTGACCTTACCCAAACACAGTAATCATTTGACTGTGTGTACCTCTTTGTTTGATAACTATTTGTTGATTGACATACAAAGGAAGACAAATAGTGATTTGTAAGGAATAGGAGGTTGGTGTTAAAGAACCATTTCACACAGCATTCGAAGCAATTTACCTTGGTCAAATAGTGACTAACAAAGAAGACAGAGTTGTGTTCTGGAGAAAACATTCCAAAGGTTTTTTGAGGCAACTTGGTGTTGCAGAGAGAATTCAAAACAAGATGCCTCCCAGGCAAGATAGTAGGAGTGGCTTGCATAAGAGATTTGAGCCTGTTTCCACTGAAGAAGTGAATGCCCACCCATCAGTCTTGTGAAATTTCCATGAGGTTGGGTGTTTAGATTTTTGTCAAAGAGTGCAAGAGGTGAAGAGCTTTTCCGCTTTGACACATCTTTGCCCTTTGAGGTTTCAAGACAAGCATTTCCAGTTGGCAGGCCTAGATTTCAAATTCTCTCAAAGGTCCATCTCCAAGGCCACTAAAATCCCTTATATTGGGGAGAAGTGGTTTAAACAAAGCCACCTAGACTTAGAAGATTACAAGCCCTTTCTAAAGCCTGAGCATAGAGATTCATGTCCTTCCATTTTCCCCTTCTCATATCTTTTGACTAGCTACGCCCCCCTCATGAAGATCATCATGAAATACTTCACTTGTGAGGGAAGATTTTCCTAAGTCTATGCCTGTCACATTCGATTGCTCATGCATTTCACGACGGCCAAATTGATAAATATTCCTTTCTTCTTACATAGAAACATTGAGAAAATGGCCTCCACTATTCAGAAAAGCCTCCTTCACAGCAAACAACCTGCCTCTTCTATCACTCCCTCATCAAAGTCATCATTCTTCATCAGCTTGAGAAGAGGGAGGTCTCTTGGGATACTTTCATCACTCATCCAGATTTCTCCACTGTCCCTCCAGTTCATACATCCCCTACACCTCCTACTCACCATCCTTCGCCTTCTTATAGCAAACCTATTCCCAAGAGGCTCAAATTTACCACAGAACAAACAAAAGATCCTGAAGAGGGAGAAGAGCATGACCATGATGAGGAAGAAGAACATAAGCAGGAAGAGGAAAGTGATGATGAGCAGCAGCAAGATGAAACAGAGCAGCAACAGGATGAAACAGGGTAGCAAGGGGATGAAGAAGAAAGTGCTGATGAGCAACACCACCGTGAGACAGAACAACAAGGGAAAGAAGGGCATGATGATGAGTAGCATGAAGATGTGCAACACAGTGAGGGTGAGCAAACTCATAAAGATGCCGAACAGGGGCAGCCACAACAATATACACAGCAGCCACATGATGATGAACAAAGGCAGCTACAGGATTATGAACAGAAGCCTCCTAAAAAGGAACAACAGCCTCATAAAGTAGAGGGGCAGCAGGATAAATAGGTGCAACATAGTAAGGAGGATAATCCTCAAGAGGAAGTGCAAAAGGACAGCCAAGGCATCCATAACGAAATCCAAGATAGTGCCAAAAATGAGGAGCAAAGTGACAAAGGTAAAGAGCCCATGGAGCATGTGCTAGCTGCCTCTCCTAGGCAAGGGGCCATGCTCCCGGACATCAAAGAAAAGGGTGCCTAGAGTTGTAACTCCAAATGTGACTAGGGCCCTCCGAAGCAAGGGAAAATTGCCCAAAAAGCCCATGGTCGAATTGCCCAAGAGGAAGAAGACTAAAAAAGCCACCCAAAGCAAAGGGAAGGACAAGGAAGAAAGCAGTCATGAACAGGAAAGGGAATTCGACGTCATCCAAATCCAAAGTGATGATAGTGATAATGAAGCCCGGATCCTAGAAAATCTCTTGATCCATAGAGAAAGCCAAATTGATGCCTTGAGGACTGATCTTGATAGAGCTAGGAACTTCAATCAATTTTTGCAAGTCCAAAACAAGCAGATGAGTGTCCATATGGCTGTATATGAGACACGGGCCATCAGATACAAAAAGGAGGCCTCCAAAGCACAGGTGAGATTGGAGGAACTCATGGGTGAGTTCGATGAAAGTAAAGGTGAATATCAGCCTAGGTGAAAGAGGCTAAGAACCATGGGGCTAAAAAAGGCCCTTGAGAAACAAAAAGAAGAAGAAGATGCCCTTCTCCAATCTACCCCTCTCACTGCATTGCTCGAACAAGAGATATAGAACAATCGTGAAGCATGGCTTGAGAGAGTTAATGATCACTTGGAGAAGAAATTGGAGAAGGCAGATAGGGACTTGGACCTTCAACGGAGGATGACCGAGCATTATAAAAAGCTCAATCAGTTTGCCCGACGGAAGTTGAAGGCCGCTCAGGAAAAACTCAAGGAGGCTAAAGGGAAGTGCCCGACACGAAAATTGAGGAAAGACACCTCAAGGCTCCAAATTTTGGCCTCTTCTTCACAAAATTTTGCTAAAAACCCTTGAGGGTCATGCTCATCAATTTTGGGTGAAATTCGACATATTTTGGTTTTTTGTCATTTTTGGGTTTTTGGCCAAAACTCATGGGCATCGCCATTTCAGTTTGGGACATCATCAAAGGATTAAAATGGTATCATTAGATGCCATATTTTCAGGGGCACATACTCAGCGATTTTCAGAGCAATTGAAGATCATTTGCTCCCCCAAAATGGCGAAAAACACTCGCTTTTTCTACACTTTGCCCCGTTTATCAGCAAGGCCTATTTTATGGTTTTTTACACATAGGTATATTTTTTGAGGTCTTATAGAGGTCAGTTTGGAGAAAAATAATCATTTTCAGATAGTAGACACTCATATATTTCCAACGAGCCATCATGAGCCTCGTTTCGACATCGGGAAGGCCTTCAAAAGTTGTCGGAAAGTCAGGGGACCTTTTGCTGATGTAATTTTTGAGTATTTTTGTAAAAATTAAACCTTTCAAAAGTGACTTTTCTTCATGTGCGTTTAGCTATTTTTGTACATGATAAGTTATGAAAAGTCAATATATTTCCCTTTTTTAGCATTTTTTAGATATTTTATTAGATATTTTGTGCCTTGGGCTTTGCAAAGCCTCAAGGACAAAATCAGATATTTTGGATAGGCCAATGAGATTGGAAGTTGAACTAAGAGGTTTTCCTCACTTTGGCCTATATATTCCAAAGGATTTCATTGTAAAAAAGGCTAAAATTGATGAATAGAAGTAATATATGGTCATATAAGCTTTGGAAGAAATGCTTGTCTCATGCTTTTGGATAGTTTCTTGGATGTTCTTGGATGATGAAAGAGGATTGTTGTTCGATTCCATGACTTGGTAGAATGGTATAGTGTCTTTATCTCTGTTTTGTTTCTTAGTTTTCATTCATAAATCCATGTTCTTGCTTGCTATAGGACAGTAGAGAACAAATTTGAGAAATGCCCTTAGAGACACCTCAAATTTCCTGTTTCTTCATAGCTTCCATGTTTTCTTCATTCTTAGTCACATTAAAGAATTCTTGATTGCTCTTTAATAACTTAAGAATATTGTTTGCTTGTTTCATTCATGGTTTTATGCATGCTAAGTATGATTTATGGTATGCCCTGCTTACTCATGGCTAGCCATAGTTCCACCTATGAAGCTTCTCTCTGATTGATTAGATTGTCATTTGTTGAACCAAGGAGTTCTTGTTCCAATCTTGCCCTTTGCTAAGACTATGCAATCTGGTTTTCAAAGTGTCCAATAGCTTAAATTACTGTGTTTAGGCATTTCGACATAGTGATTTGAGTTGTTTGTCTATCTTAGATGTGTTTCCCCAAAGTCTGATAGCCATTTCCTAAAGTTATAGAGTTATATATCTCTATGCATGGCTTTAATTTTTATTTCTCTGCATCGATTAGTTTACAGTTACATTTCTCATGATTAATGGTTTTCCCTACCATGTTTATGTCATCTATTAAACTATTTGTGCCTGAAATCCTTTGTTATTCACAAACTTGATGTCCATTTCACTCCATTTTCCCCAAAGATCCATTTTACCTCGAAACAAATCGGCCCTTCAGCAACCTTGTATCACCATCTGAAATCTTTCTCGAACCTTTTCAACCCCATAGCCCAATTGATCAGACATATTTTTACCTATCTTAATCTTTGATCAATTCATCCCACACAACCTAAAAACCAAAACCAAAAACCCACTTCATAACTAGGCTAAAATTAGAACACAATAAGAAAACACACAGATATCCCTTACACAAATAGAGAGCGAGTCTACGGAGTCCGGGGAAAGCTGGGTCCTTGAGCTCAATTGGCTTGATGACTTACCACTGTCATTGTGCAAATAAGCCAAATCACGGGACCCCAACATAATGGCGATCACGGTGGGACCTTGAGTCAAAACATCTAGGTATCCCTTAGGAACTCTCAAAATCCCAGTCAAACTTAGAAGAGTAGAATCTGGGTGTCTCACCATCCTAGAAAAATTATGACTCAGCTATAGGACACTCTTACAAACCTTAGGACTACATGAAGAACTCAGAAAAACCACAAAAAACTCCCCTAGATTGGTTTTTGTCAGTACTGGTGGTGGACCATACAAATATACCTCAAAACAACTAAAAATCCACCTGGCGACTCCACTAGCCTCCAGTAGGCCTTACTACCTTGCCAAATTTTAGAATTCCATCCGATTTAGCCACCTCATCGCCACACTAACATAATGGAGATCACGGTGGGACCTTGAGTCAAAGCATCCTAGGTATCCCTTAGGAACTCTCAAAATCTCAGTCAAACTTAGAAGAGTAGAATCCGGTTGTCTCACCATCCTAGCAAAATGATGATTCAGCTGTAGGACACTTTTCCAAACCTTAGAACTACATAAAACTCAGAAAAACCCCAAAAAACTCCTTTAGATTGGTTTTTGTCAAGTACTGGTGGTGGACCATACAAATATACCTCAAAACAACTAAGAATCTTTGTGACTCTACTAGCCTCATTGGAGCCTACTTTACTAAACTCTAGGCCCTATACGATTAGCCACCTCATCACCACCCTAACATAATGGCGATCCCGGTGGGACTGCGAGTGATAAACAAACTTAGATTCCTAAACATTCCATGACCTTAAGAGTACTATTTGATTGACTTATCCTTGCTCACTAACATAGTGGCGATCCTGGTGGGACACCGAGTTAGTGACAATCTAAACATTATTAGTAACTCCAGAAGTCAAATCAAACTTAGAAAACTTAAGTGTTGTTTGAAGAGTAGAAGCTAGCTCTTTCACCATCTTAGCAAAATGATGATTCAGTTATAGGAAACTCTTCCAAACCTCATAGGCACATAAAACTCAAAAAAACCCCAAAACATTCCCAGATTTTCTTTTCCCCTAGTTACTGGTGGTGGACCATAGCTACATCTTTACAAAAATAACCAAGTTCCACCCGGCGACTCCACTAGCCTCTAGTAGGCCTAAAAACTCCATAAAAGACCAAAAAATTCATAAACCATACCTTTATGCTAACTCATCCTTCCAAAAACTTAAAACTTACGGTGGAATTTCTGTAATTAGTGACAAAATAAGTATAACTTAGTGTTTCAGAAGACCTCACCTAAACATAGGAGATAAGCAGAAGTATTCTTGCCAAGAGAACCATTAGCTTGTCCATACAGCCTAGCAAACTGTTAAAACCAAGTGAATCACTCTTCTTTGCAAGTTTCCATCTCAAAGTTTGCTATAAAACTTTTTCCCATAAGCATCTTTGATAGTGTTGGTGGTGGACCATAGTTCTCATAGAAATCCACTCGGCGACTCCACTAGTCCATCCTTTTTGTTTTGACCATCCTTCACATTAGTAAAACCCTAGAGAGGCGATTCATCCAAAACAATCACAAATACCGTCCTCTCTAAACTCTAGATTCGAAATCTGGCTTCACGAAGAATCAACACCAGATCTCATCTAGACCCAAATCCCCCTATCGTAGTAGATGACCCAGAGAAGATTCTGTGGCAACCATCCGAAACTGGAAATTTAGCCACCGATAGGTCTATCCATAAAGCAAGATCAGTACCTAAACATCTCACAGCATTTCCAGATTCCCCCTTTGACTTAAAAACAACAAAAACCATTTTTAGAAGCAAGTCACAAAGTAAGATATACTTTGACGATCTTAAGCCCCTAGATCTGCCACAGAGTCCTAGTAGAGAAGCCTAGCCTACTACACCTCCCGAATTTTAGCTTCTCCATCACTTTGGCTCCTACCATCCCAGATCTGCTCAAAATCAGATCACTAGTCCAAGTACATGCACCACACCTATCCAAACCACTACTGTTCAAAATACCTCAGCTCATCCCACAAGCCCTCATTTTGTACATCATCCATTAGCTCCCATCATGGCAGCCTGGCACACACCTTTGGTGTTGCCACAGCCTTTGGCTCCCTTACAAAGTGATTATCAATCCAAAATCCCGCACTTTGCCAAAGTTGAGACTACCACAGCTCAAAAACATGTAGATAGGATTAGCGATTCTTTTGAATACATGGAAATAGAAGACGAGACCATCAGAATGAGGATGTTCGCCCAAAGCCTGGGCGGAGAACCCAAAAAATGGTTTAAAATATTAACTCCAAACAACATCCACAATCTCCTAGAACTCTACCAAACCTTCATAAACAAGTGGGAAATCCAAAAGAACCCCATTCAAATCCATTCAGAGTATAACAATCTAAAACAGGAAAATGGGGAAAGTGTCCAGGGATACTGCACTAGGTTCAACAGTGTGTATAACGCCCTCCCACCTCATTTCAAACCTCCACTTGGCTCAGCCTTGGCAAAGTTCCCCGAGGGTTTTGACCCAGACATGACTTATCAACTAAGAGACAAGGACCCCCCTACCTTAGAGGAAATGCAAAAAGTTGCCATAAGCGCAGAAGCCAACTTAGCAGAAAAAAGAGCTAGGACTAGATTAGAAAGGAAAGTCACACACCGGGATGAGGTCTCTACTTCAGCCCCTTCCTTCGATCCTAGAATAGATGACATGGTTAGATCCATGGCCAAAATGTGGGAAAAGATAAGTGAAAAGACCCCTCTTAGGGACAACCAGCCAAACCCTCCAAACAGAAACCAGAACCAAAATTTTGGGAGGGAACAACCTCAAAACAAACCAAGGGAAAATGACCAACAAATCAGGCCACCATTTAATGAAAATTATGTGGAAGAAGATGATAGAGATACATAACCCATTGATGAAAATCATTTGAACCTCATAGGGTCTGATAATGAGAGTGAGGTGTACCTCACAGAAGAAGAACAAGCATTCTTCTCTCCAAATCAGGATGAAACCAACTATGAAGATCCCGAGGATCCTGCCATAGATTTTCAGAATGCCATAGTAGAATCTCACAGGCAGTATGACCTTAGAAGCAGAAAAAACCAAGACAACTCCAAGAAAGATAGCTCAGACACTGCTAAAACCCCTGATACCATCCTTAAAAAAGCAGTGGACAACAACAAAATCGTGGTCAAGAAAACTGACCAAAACAAAGATAAATCTACCCAAACAAGTCTTGGCTCAGATGCTCCTAGTACTTCCACAAAGATTCCCGAGGTGGCTGTGTCAAACAAAATCCCAAAACAAAGCCAACAAAATCAGAACATAGAGAAAGTCATGGCTGAAAAAGCTGAAGCAAACCTGTCTAAACTACAAGTACCTTTAAGTTTTGAGGGAGAAATCTCCAAAATAAAGATTACCATGCCTCTCACTGAACTTATCACCCAAGGTTCTTATAAATCCCAAGTGTTAAAGGTCCTGAATATAGGAAATGATGCGAACACCCTTAATCTAGCTGATGACACTCCTGAAGTGTTGTTTGGTCCGAAAATAGAAGGAAAATTCCAAGAAGGAACCACTCTTCCCTTTTACATCAGTTTGAATATCCATGACCAAACCCTTCATAATGCCATGCTAGACTCCGGAGCCTCACATAATCTCATGCCGAAGGTTGTAATGGAAAGATTAGGCCTAGAAATCACAAGACCATACAAAGACTTATATTCATTTGATTCGAGTAGAGTCAAATGTCTAGGTTTTATCAAAGATCTTTGTTTTAGTTTGGCCCAAGTACCTGCAAAACATCTGATCATGGACATAGTGGTAGCAGACATCCCTCCCAAGTACGGAATGCTTCTATCCAGATCTTGGGGAGCTAAGCTTCAAGGAAATATTCAACTTGATATGTCCTACGCCACTATTCCTGTGTTTGACCAAACTAGAATACTCTATCGAGAATCACACATGAAATACATGATCAGTAGCTAAGAGAGGCCAAATAACATCCTGATGTATTCCTTGCATTCCGATCTGAACTCTTTCATTTTACACACTGATGAGGACATTGAAGAAAAGTCAGAAGGATTTGAAACAAACTTAGACCCACGACATCAGCTACCCCTAGTTCTCTATGATGAATTGGACACTCAGAACTATCATGATCATGAACAACGATGTCTTGAGGAAAGTGTGTGTGTTCCTTTTGAAACAGGGATAGAGAAAGAAGCACAAACCACTATGTACTATCAAGCGAATTGCTCAAACCTTAGGCAAACATCATCAGTAACATCAGGAAACTTTTTCAGAATAAAGGCATTAGAAGACTTACATATCACAAACCTTTTTGAAACTAGGGGGTAGGGAAGCTTAATGTTCTTACCATACCTCAAGGACTTACCATCACATAACTCTACCATGTAATTGAAACCTTGACTATATCCATAACAACTCAAAATCCAGAAAAAATGCCTGATAAGCTTCTTATGAGAGGAGATGATGACTGTAGTCCGAATATCCCTGAATTACTTGAACTAGCTAACATTCTGTCACTCCACCAAAGACTTAGAGCTACTAAAATTGGCAATCTCATTCAAAATACTACTTCATACAGAGAAAACAGTGAGAAACACTATGCCATTTCCATCACTCCAAGAAACAACTTCGACAAAAGAAAATACAAAAATCGGAACCAATCAGTAATAGTCAAAGATAAAATAGCTGGTCATAGGATCTGTTTTGATTTTAGAAACACTAATACACATCCTTGTGACAGAAATTTTATCCTTCCTGCCCAAGCCCATGATATACCGATGATAAGTACTTTTAATCATATGTCTTTGCAAGATGATGATTCAGGTTACAGCCAATTGATTCCCCTGTAAAGTAGACAGCTCAAATATTTTTTCCATTATGCTGGAAGTAGTTCCAGTTTCAAAATCAGAACTGAAAAACCACGGATATCAAAAATATGCTCTTAAAAGCCATGTTTCCAGTCCCGAATTTCTGCATTTTGACATACCTTGATGATGTCATCATATATTTCAAAAATGACAAAGAATATCTACATTACTTGAAAAAGATGTACAGTAAAGGAAGGAGCGGGAATCAGAGGTATAAAGAGGTACAGCAGGAAGATACGGGTTTGTTTAGAGATTCATGCATGAATCCTTATGTCATGCTTGAAAGAGAAAAGTTTCCAAATTTTTCTTTTCAAGAGCTGAGTGGACCAAGAGTGGTAGGATATCCTTATGAGGATAAGATGCTTAAGTTTCGCCATTTCCAAGATTTCTGAGTTTAAAACATTTTCAATCATTGTATATACCATTGTTTGAAAAATAGATAAAAACAAAAAATTCAAAAACAATAGAAAAATGGAAAAAGAGGGTGGTTTGAAAAATAGAAAGAAGGCCCCATGTTCAAAAAATAGTCATTCAAAAAGCGCGCAAGTCTAAATGCCGCTACCATAGTGCAGTAATTTGTTTATGCCCCTAGAAAGGCTTGATATATTGTGCGAACACCTTATATTCATCCACATAGCTCTCTCTTTTTGACAAACAAACGTTGAATGAATGACCTCACTCGCTGGATTTGTCTCTTCTTTATCACAAGACGCTCAGAAATTTCAAAGGATATTCTAATACTATTTAATAATAAGCTCATACATTGAGGGGATAATAGGTCTCTTTGTAAATATGATCGTTGGAGGTTAAGTAACGGCTTTCAAGATTAGACATTGGAGATAAAAAGAGTGTGTGTATCGTATACTCTAAAGTAGGTGGGCCATGAGTCAATGGTCTCATTCAATACTAAAAAAAAATTATAAGTTTTTAATAATAAAGACTTATTTAAATTAATAATAATAAATCAATTCTAATAATTTCAATGAACCTTAATTTGATTAATTAATAATCCTTACAAATATTTATTTAGAATTTTTACTAAAATTTTGAAATCAATGATTGGCTTAATGCATATGGTCCCACCTGGTTGTGAAGTCAATGATTGGTTTAATGTCTTTGATTCTTGAAATTATTCAGATTATACGTGGTGAGATTATAGTGAGAATCCCTGTCATATATTGAGAACTATTGGTGAATAAGCTGTCATGTCTCTACCCCCTAGGGTTTTAGCCCATAAAACTAGGTCTTCAACTTTAAACTCAAATTTATCTCAAACCAGAAGGAACCACAGGGCATACCATACGTCAATGGAAACATCTCATCAAGGACAATCTATCTAGAAAGATCTTGACACAAGATTCCATGAACTACAATATCAAATTTGACATGGAATATCAGGGTAGCTCGTGGTGCTTCTTGGGTTAACATCAGTGAAATCCACCTATTAGCAATATCCCCCTTTGGCATCGATGGAAACACAAGTAACCCCCCTACAATCATAAGTCCCCTTAAAATCATGCTACTAACTGTCCTAACATTTTCTCTCCCCCTTTGACATCAATGGCAAAGGGTAACTCCCCTTAACAACCTGCCTCTCCTACGGACCTGTAACCACCATAACTCCCCCTTTCTACTTGATTAGATAAAATAATATTCTAATGGGAACTTGGGATAATCCCAATATTTTGGCGAAGATACTTAAATTCCTCACACAGTAAATGTTTGGTAAAGATGTCATAATTAGTGATTTGTCCTTTTGTTCCAATGTATTCAACCTTGATGTTTTTCTCGGAAACCTGTTCTTTAGAAAAATGGTACTTGATCGGAATGTGTTTCATTTTTTAATGCATCACTGGATTCTTGGAGATATTGATGGCACTAATGTTATCACAAAATATTGGAATGGGCTCATCAAAATTTACTTGAATATCATGCAAGGTTTGTTTCATCCAGAGGACTTGGGTGCAACAAGCTATTGCTGCTATGTATTTTGCTTCCGCTATAGATAATGAGATGGAATATTTCTTCTTTCTCAACCATGATACAAGACAACCACCTAGATAGAAGGTTGCTCAACTAGTGCTCTTATGATCATCAACACTTCCTGCCCAATCTGCATCAGTATAAGCTTCAATGGTTAGCTCATTTCCTTTAGGATACCATATTCCATATTTTTTGGTTCCCTTAAGATATCGAAAAATCCTTTTTACCGTAGTGACATGGGATTCCTTTGGTGCTGCTTGGAATCTTGTGACTTGCCCAACTGCCTTCATCACATATGGCCTAGAAGTTGTTACATATAGAATATTGTCAATAATAGATCTATACATCCTCTGATCCACATCTTTGGATGAGTCATCTATACTCAACTTTCAACCTGTCACCATTGGGGTGAGAAATGGCTTGCAAACTTCAATTTGAAATTTATTCAACATTTCTTTGATATATTTGGTTTGATAGATAAATATTCCTTTGTCTTGATAAGGTATCTGAAGTCCAGAAAAGTATGTCAACTCACCAAGCAGTGACATTCCAAACTCACTTTGCATATTTGTAGCAAACGTTTTACTTAATCTGTCATCATCACTTCCAAAGATTATATCATCCACACACACTTAAATAATCGTCAGAATATCATGTTCAATCCTTACATAAAGGTTTCTATCCACATTTCCCTTCTTGAATCCTTGTTGTTGCAAATACCTATCAAGACGGGCATACCATTCTCTAGGTGCCTGTTTGAGTCCGTACAACGCCTTCTTTAACCTACAAACATAATATTTCTTGTCTGTGAGCAAAAATTCCTCGAGTTTTTCTCTATATACTTCTTCTAATTCTCCATTTATAAATGTTGATTTCACATCCATTTGATAAAATTTATTTTTTCTTGAACATGCATAAGCCAAGAACATCCTAATAACTTCCATTCTAGCAATGGGAGCAATTTTTTCTTCAAAATCAATTCCTTCAACTTTTGCATATCCTTTGAAAATAAACCTTTCCTTGTTCGTGGTAACCTGCCCATCCTCATTTAACTTTATCCTAAAAACCCATTTTGTCCCAATGAAAATTTTAAATTTTATTCGTTGGACCAATTCCTAAGTTCCATTCTTCTCAATTTGATCCAATTATTCATTCATAGTAGCTATACAATGTTCATCTTGAATGGCTTCTTCAAAATTGTTTGGCTAAAATGTAGCTAAGAGAGAAAGACAGGCTTATTTTGGTACACAAAGTTGTCGATTTATTCTAGTTCCTATTCCTTCATTGAGATCCCCAATGATCTGATTTTTTGGGTGATTATTTTGATACCATTCTTTGGGGGCCTTTGGTGGTGTTTCTTGTTCAACCTATTGTTCGTCTCGTATCTCTTCCTAGTTGGTATTTTTTTCCTTATTCTCTTGTGCTTGCTCTGGGGCTTGTTCTTTGACCTTCTCTGGTTCTGACTAATGTATCTTTGATTTTCTTGAAGAGGAGATTTCAGCATTAAATTTCGACCTATAATATTCATTAAATGTTACATTGATGCTTTCAACTATTAGTTTAAGCCTCTGATTGTAATATTTATAAGTTTTTATTTTGCGTGAATAACAAACAAAAATACATTCGTCTACTTGAGAATCAAACTTTCCTATTTTTTATATTCTCTTTTAATGTAGCATTTACTTCCAAATACCCTAAACTATTTGACATTTTCTGGTCTTCCTTTCCAAAGTTTGTATGGATTCATATCACAATTATTTATAAGCAAACTTATATTCAAAATAAATATAGTTGTATCAACTACTTGAACCAAAAAGTTATCATCTAATTTTGAATTAGTTAGCATTGTTCTAGCCATTTCTTGTACAATTATATTCTTCCTTTCAACAACTCCATTTTGTTTCGGTGTTCTAGTTGTTGAGAATTTCCTTTTTATTCCATTTTCTTCACAAAAACATTGAAATTCTTTGGAGGTAAATTCACTGCCATTATCAGATCTCAAACATTTAATTTTTAAGTCAGTGTCATTCTCAACCATTTCCTCATAGATCTTGAAACATTCAAATGCCTTAGACGTTTTCTTCAAGAAACTAGCAACAGTCATCCTGGTATAATCATCTATAATTAGCGTAAATATAATTCACCATTCAATCCTTTAGTCCTCATTTTTCCACATAGATCAATATGTAGTAATTCTAATGGTTATGATGTGAAGTGTTCTTTTGTCTTGAACTTGACTGTTGTTTGCTTTCCATGCCAACAATGTTCACATACAACATTGGTTGGTTTTGAATCAATGGAACCTCTCTCACAACTTCCTTTTTGCTGATTCTAACAAGGTTTTCAAAGTTTATATGTCCCATCCTTCTATGCCATAGCCAACTCTCATCTTCTTTTGCCAAGAAACATCCTTTAATGACCTCATCCAAGGTGTATATATCATTTGGAACTCTACTCGCAGTAGCCACAGGTTGATCATATTTTTCTTTTCTTATTTCACATTTCTTTGAGTTGAATAACATTTTGTGTCCTTGATCACACATATGACCTACACTTGGCAAACTGTGATTCATATTTTCAACAAGAAGCACATCTTTTTCTATAGCATCCTTGCTTCCAATCTTGATGGTACCTGTTCTTATTGTAGAAATTTATTAATATTGATAGTATTACCAGATTATCCTGATCTAACAAATTAATCTTATGTTAAATACATAATCCTTCCACTTAATTCTTTGCGAAAATTAAATCACCAATTACAAACACATGAAGAAAATCAATCGCACATAAACACAATGTTTTACCGGGAAAACTTAAATCTAAAAACCCCAACTATCATATATTATGTATATCAATGGAATCATGTAACAATCTCATACAAAGCTTAGTACATCAAGCTCTCAGTACAATATAGAATTGTCACACACTGTTATGCAGAAATTTGCATATCTATGCACCAATTTCTTGCGTCCTGACAGCCTGCCTCCACTGCATAATCCCTGCTGAAGAAGATCCCTGAATGAATTCGATATGGCCTTGATTGTACTGCACAATCCTCATTGGCAACTCCAATGTTTGAGTAGATGCATTGAATGCATCACTATAGTCACAACAGATAGTCCATCTCACCCTTTCACATATCTCTCCACTTGGTCTCCACTGGAACTGACATGCAAGTAGTTAGCTGTTTTATTTGTTCAGTTGCAAGTGAGTTATTAGTTGTGAATTAATTAACTAATTAATTCACTAAACTCTCACTAGTGTATCTTCAGTTAGAACTAGATACAACTAGCACAACTGAGTTTAACTCACTTAACTGAGTTAAACTAAATAACAACTCCCATAACTACTCTTCCAACTCTGTCACAACTCTGCCACTTCAATTCTAACTAAGCCCTCCATGCATGAGTCACCAACCACCCTAGGAATTGCGTAATTCCTTGAGCCCACTGATGTGCCACATCTGTTCACTAAAATAAAGTGCTCCAAGAGAATAAGTTAATATTTAGAGTCTGATTATTATTAAGGGCTAATAATAATCGACATGCGATCTATTTTTAGATATGTAGTCTAAAAATAGACTTTTCCCATATGTCTAAAAATAGAGTCTCATCTATTTTTCCAACTTGATCAACCATCTACAAATATCCTTCTGCAACTTATAGACTATGCTCACCATGTCTAAAAATAGACATACACCTAAAAATAGCCTACGAGCCCCACTTAGTGAAGGTGCTTACATTTCACTAAGCTCATCATATTGTTGAATCTCAAGACTCCCTCTCAACAAGATAGGGATTATCCTTCACCCCAATCCTGCCTCTATGGTATTCGAATTTTCTCCTGCTGAGCGCCTTCATTAGAATATCTGCATCCTGATCTTCCGTAGGAATGTACTGAAGCAACATGATCTTCTGCTGCACACAATCTATGATATGATGATACTAGATATCCATATGCTTAGATCTATCATGAAACACAGGATTAATTGAGAGTTTAATGCAACTCTGATTATCACAATGTATCATTGTAGGATCTAAATGAGAACCGAACAAACCGACTAGGATCTTCCTCATCTAGATAGCCTCACATGCAGCTTGACTTGCTGCCATGTATTTTGCTTCTACTGAATTGAGTGCCATGGATCTTTGTTTTCTACTATACTAAGAAAATGCTATAGATTTGATACTGAAAACCCCTCTTGATGTGCTCTTTCTGTCCGTTGGGCTGCCTGCCCAATCTGCATCTGTGAATCCATGCAACTTCACCTCATCCGTCTGTTTGTACCATAAGCCATACTCAGATGTGCCCCTGAGATACCTCAGGACATGCTTGCCTACCTTCCAAAAGAGCTTGGTAGGCTTAACCATCGCTTGAATAAGCTATTTCACCACATAGAATATGTCCGGTCTTGTATTAACTAAATACATGAGCGAAACCACCAACTATCGATAAACAATGGCATCCACTACCTCTGCCGATGTAGCATCCTCTTTCCTCCAATTTTCTAGAAGAGGAGTATGCATGGGCTTGTAGTTCTCCATGTGAAACTTACCAAGTATCTCCTGAGAATACTTCCCTTGAGACACAAACAGTTCACCTTCTTGCTGCCATATTTCCAATCCAAGGAAATAATGAAGGAGGCCCAAATCCTTATCTCAAACTCCTTTGCAATATTTGCCTTGCATGAGTGTATCAAATTCTCATCACTCATTAGTATTAAATCATCAACATAAAGAACAATGGTTAAAAGCTTACCCTCCACCACAATTTGGTACAGGTTTGCATCTGCCTCACTCTTCGTGAAGCCAAGTCTAGTGAAATAGCTGTCGATCTGAGTGTACCAAGAACATGGTGCTTGCTTTAGCCCATACAACACTATTTTGAGTCTGCACACATGCAACTCGTTGCTGAAGATCTCAAATCCTTCAGGCTATTCAATGTACACCTCTTCCTCAATGGTCCCATTAAGGAACACAGTCTTCACATCCCTCTGATGAATGTGCCGACCCATCTGTGCTGAGAGAGCAAGGATGGTCCTTATGGAAGAATATCGTGTGACAAGTTCAAAGGTTTCTTCATAATCAATCCCCTTGATCTGTGAGAAGCCCCAGGAAACAAATCTTGCCTTATACTTCTTGACGCTCTCATCAACAACTTGCTTTACCTTGTAGATCCATCTCGATCCTACTACTGATTTACCCACCGGCCTTGGAACAATCTCCCAAGCACTATTTCTGACAATGGAGTCATACTCATCCACCATGGCATCTACCCATGTGGCCTCCTACGCTGCTTCTTCAAAATAAGATGGCTCTGTCACGACATACTTTCTCATAAGAGCCATGTATCTAGTAAATCATTCAGGTATCTCTCTCTGTCTGCACTATGATGTGGGGACTTCTACATTCTTTGCCACATCAAGCTTCAGTCTCTCAGCTTCTGTGGTACACTTTCTTCCTATTCTGATGTTTAGTTCTACAGGAGTGGACTCCTCCACTCCATGAATCTCCTCCTGTGGCTGATCCACATTTAGAGGCTCATCTTTGGGAGCAAGTAGCTCATCCTCATCATGCAAGTGTAGCTCCCTCTCAAGCGACAACTTCATGGCCTTCACCTCATTGAATTTTATATCCCGTCGCACCACAATCATTCGATTGTTTGGAAAATACACATAATAATTATCTGGTGTTTCTATGTACCCCACAAATATCTCAACTTTACAGTTGGCTCTAGCTTCTTCCCGGCATCCTTGGTCACATGAATGTAAACAGATGAGCCAAAAATATTCAAATGAGAAATATCAGGCTTCTTACTAGTAAAAGCTTCTTCAGGTGTACTCATGCCAAGTACTCTATGAGGACAACGGTTTTAGACATAAACCGCAGTGTTGCGTTCTTCCACCCACAAGTGCATTGGTAGGCCCTGGTCATGCATCATAGCTCATGCAACACCCATGATCATTCTGCTCTTCCTCTCCACGACCCCATTCTGCTGTGGGTTATGAGGCACTATGAGTTCTCTTCGAATTCATTCTTTGCTATAGAATACTTTGAATTCATTCGAGATATATTCACCACCATTATCGCTCCGCAGAGCCTTCACTTGCTTCCTCGAATCCTTCTCCACCAATGCTTTAAACTCACATAACTTTGAGAATGTTTGATGCTTCTTTTGCATGAAGAAGATCGAGCATCTACGAGAATATTCATCAACAAAAATAACATAATACCTATGTTTTGTTGTTGAAGCAACCGAGAAAGGTCCACACATGTCTGTGTGAATTCTCTCCAGGATCACCAAAGCACGGTTCTCCTTCTCATGAAAGGTGTTCTTCACAAAATTATCCATAGTAAATCCCTTGCACTTATCTGAATGCGTAAGAGTACCCTTGGGAAGTCTAGTACAAATCTGCTGCAAAATCTTCAAGGCGCCATGGTGAAGATGGCCCAATCTCTTGTGCCATAATTCACCCTCATCCCTGCTCACCACTTCTTCTGCTTTTCCCATCATTGCAGCGCAAAAATCTACCTCCAGCTTGTAGATATTCTTAACTCAAATCCTATCCTCTTGGTTTGACCCATTGTTTTATGTCGCAGGAAATTTTTTCCCTCGCTAAAAACAACGTCATAACCTTTGTCCTCCAACATTGCAACCGATACCAATTTCTTCTTCAGACCTGGAACACACATAACATATTTCAACAGAAATGGTTTACCTGACTCCCTCTCAAAGGTAAAGGTTCCAATTCCAGTCTCACTATATCTACCATTGTCGCCCATCTCTATATGCATTTGTAGATCCTTCTCCTCCAAGTCACTAAAGAACTCCTTGTCTCCCGTCATATGGAAGTAAGCACCACTGTCAAGATACCACACCAATCCCATTGCGCTTGAAGCCAAGCATGCGATCAAAGAGAAATCAATTTCAAATTGTGAGGCTAAGGCCTCACCAGCTGCTTCTCTATCAACCTTCTTGTTCTTCTTTTACTATGGGCAGTTAGTAGCGAGATGCCCATGTTCGTGACAGTGAAAACACTTCACCTTGGAAAAATCCAGCTTCTTGCCTTTAGCCTCAGATTTTGGATGGGATTTCTTCCCCTTCTCTTTCCTTGTTTTGGTAGCCAAAGTGAAATTCTCTTCATCATAATTATTTGATGAAGAGCCATCCCTGGTATTCCACCTTACCTTCTCCTTCACAAGATCTGAACAAAGTCACTCCCAATCTGACAGTTTCTCTCGTCCATAGACATAGTCTTCATAGTTGTGCCAACTCTTCGGAAGCCCAAGGAGACCCAAGCTCACCAAGTCATCATCCACAACTGTAATTCCCACACTTCCCAACTCATCCCTACATTGGACAAACTTTGTGAGATATTTTGGAATATTGTCGCACTTCTCCATTTTGATTTTTCTGAGCTTATCTTTCAGCGCCAACTTCCTATGGTCGCTGATGCTTTGGAAAATATCTGTCAAAGCCTTCCACATTAAAAATGGAGTGGCTTTCCCATGAAGGCTTGACACAATATTGTCTTTCACACCTTCCGACATAATTCTTCTTGTCTTCGGTACCTTCTCTTGCCATGCTCAAGTAGTGCAGCATCGCTAGAAGTAGGCTTAGGAACTTTGCTATCGATGAACTCCTTCAGACCATTATCTTCAAGCACCACCTCCATCCTGTCCTTCTAGGATATGTAGTTCGATCCACCCTCAAGGGCATACTCCAACCGCAACCCATTGAAAGCCATTTAAATGAATACTCAACTTTCGCACCAAGAAATTTCTGCAGCAAATTCGAATTGTCCACCAGCACAAAACTCAACACCACTTCAATATTTTAATCTCTAGTGATTAACACTGCTCTGATACCATGTATAAATTTATTAATACCAATAGTATTACTAGATTCTCCTGATCTAACAAATTAATCTTATGTTAAATACAAAATCCTTCCACTTAATTCTTTGCGAAAATTAAATCACCAATTGCAAACACATGAAGAAAATCAATTGCACATAAACACAATGTTTTACTAGGAAAGCTTAAAGCTAAAAACCCCAACTATAATATATTATGTATATCAATGGAATCATGTAACAATCTCATTCAAAGCTTAGTACATCAAGCTCTCAGTACAATATAGAATCGTCACACACTGTCATGCAGAAATTTGCATATCTATGCACCAATTGTTTTCCTCTTGACAACCTGCCTCCACTGCACAATCCCTGCTAAAGAAGAACCATGAATGAATTCAATATGGCCTTGCTTTCACTGCGCAATCCTCATTTGAAACTTTAATGTATATGTAGATGCATTGAATGCATCACTATAGTCACAACAGATAGTCCATCTCACCCTTTCACCTATCTCTCCACTGGGTCTTCACTGGAACTGGCATGAAAGTAGTTAACTACTGTATTTGTTCAGTTGCAAGTGAGTTATTAGTTGTTAATTAATTAAATAATTAATTCACTAAACTATTACTAGTGTATCTTCAGTTAGAACTAGATACAACTAGCACAACTGAGTTTAACTCACTTAACTGAGTTAAACTAAATAACAACTCCCATAACTACTCTTCCAACTCTGTCACAACTCTACCACTTCAATTCCAACTAAGTCCTCCATGCATGAGTCACCAACCACCCTAGGAATTACATAATTCCTTCAACCCACTAATGTGCCACATCTGTTCACTGAAATAAAGTGCTCCAAGAGAATAAGTTAATATTTAGAGTCTGATTATTATTAAGGGATAATAATAATCGACATGTGATCTATTTTTAGATATGCAGTCTAAAAATAGACTTTGCCCATATGTCTAAAAATAGAATCTCATCTATTTTTCCAAATTTATCAACCATCTACAAATAGCCTCTTGCAACTTATAGGATATGCTCGCCATGTCTAAAAATAGGTATACACCTAAAAATAGCCTGCGAGCCCCACTTAGTCAAGGTGCTTACTTTTCACTAAGCTCATCATCTTGTTGAATCTCAACACTTATGACAATTTAAGATCCGTCATTTCCAAAGGATATTGTTCCACTTTTTCCTTCCTTTAAAGATACAAATTTATTCCTATCTCCAGCGATATGTGTAGAACAACTGCTATTGGCATACCAAACATTCCTTTTACTTTGAGCCTTTAATGCAAGATCGCACCTTTCAATTTTATTCTTCCAAAATTTTTCATTTTTATTATATTTTGATTCCCTTGAGGGGAGCATAAACCTACTATCCTTAGCAAAATGTCCAAATTTTTTGCAGTTATAACATTCTAATTCATCTCTTAACTAGTCAAATCTGTTATAATTTTTCCTACAGTTTGCTTGCAGATTTTTGGAATAGATATTCTTAAAATTTCTTTCATAAGTATGAAAACCTATAGCTTTATGCCCAAAATTTGTACATGAATAAAAAAATCCATAAAAGGTGGGTTGATACCTGGGAGGAAACCTTCTTTGTGGAATCATTTTCCAAGAACCTTCTTGTCTATCTTGAACTTTGGTGGATCCTTTAGCATATGTTTTCTATGCATTTTATTTTTCAGAGTTTGAACCCTTTTCAAGGATTTATTTGTAGCTTAGACTAGTCTTGTCAGTGTATGACCTTTGGTTGTTGATGCGCTCATCCAAATTTTTAGAACTCTTAGCAAATTTTTTCAGAACATTTCCCCTTTTTACTTGCTTTCAAAGAGATAGTATTTGAGCCTCTAGTTCTTCCCTTGCCTCATTACTTTATTTTAACTCATCCATGAGTGATTATTTAATTCTTTTGGCTTCTTCTAACTTTACTCTGAGGTTGATGATTTCTTCTTCATTCCTTTTGTTGCTATTTTTTACCTCCTTCAATTCGATTTCCATAGAATTAACATTTTTCCTTTCCGTTTTGAGTTATTTTATAATTATGACAACTTAGTTTTGAAATTCTATTTCAGTCATTTCTTCTTCTTTGTCATATTCTTTTGTATTTTTATGCTTAGCCATAAATAATACTCTTTCTTTTTTTTCTTCATAAATGTCAATTTCTTCTTCAGATGAGGAACTATCTTTCTTGGAGAGAAAGTTTTTCTAAAACCCTTTCTTCTTACCTTGGTTGTCAAAATTTCTTTGACCTCCCTTTCCTTTTGTAAATTCTTTATTAATTTAAGAGCACTTAGCAACAAAGTGACCTATCCTACCATAGTTAAAACATACTAATGAAATTTTCCTTTATACTTACCTATTCCTCATTTCATTTTCCTTGTAATGTACGTAAATTATTCATCTGAAAGTCCTACTTCTTCTTCTTCCTCTTTGCGACAACTAGATCTAGGTTTGGGTACCTATTTTCCGTTCCCAATTTTCTTGGATGTTGTGAATGCAGTTTCTATTTTTGATGAAACATCTTCTTCTTCAATCCTAATTTCATAAGATGTAATTATCCCATGTAGTTCATCCATACTCAAGTTGCTTAAATATGATCTATCTTCTAATACTGAAACCTTAGGATTACATCTTGATGGAAGAGTTCTGAGGATTTTTCGAACGATGAAATTTTTGTCAACTGGTTCTCCTAATCCTTCCAAGGAATTTGTTATTTCATATACATGTTGAAACTAAGTTGTAATGTTCTCATCTTCTTTCATCTTCAGTTGTTCAAATAAAGCTCTGTAAATTTGAAGTTTTGCTTCCTTGACCTTTGAATCTCATGTATATATATTTTGAAGCTTGTCCCATACCTCCTTAGTTGTTTTGCAACTCAATAAATTAACATAGAAAGATTGAGTGAGTCCACTTATAATAATATCCTTTTATTTAGCATCATTTACGATATTTTTCTTACCTTGTTCATCTTTTGTTGTTGTGTAGCCCTGCTTGACAAATTCCCAAACTTCATATCCTTACGCAAGTAAATGGACTTGCATCCTTCCGCTCCAAAGTGCATAGTTATCTCCATTAAATAGAGGAAATATATTCTTGGTGTACTCCATGATCTCCTTCCAGTTTTTAAACTGCTACTAAAGGAACCAAGATCTGATACCAATTGTTGGAAATACTCATGAGAGGGAGGGTGAACCAATATTTCTTAGAGATTAGCACTTTATTATTTTTTTCTAGATCATTATTTAATATTCAATTATTATTATTATTATTTAGTAATAGAAGTAAACAAAAATGCAAAAATTGAGACAGTAGGCACAATCTTTTTAGGTGGAAAACCTCCTCTGAGTCAAAAATCACCGCACTCTTTTCTAATAAGTTATTTAATCTTTATCCCCAATGGAAAAGAAATATACAATTTCCTAGAACTCTAAAAAAGCATTCTTCTCCAGCTCCCACTGGAAGTACGCCCAAACACCTTGGTTTTATCAACATTTAGCTGAAAGGATGCCCCAACACCCAAGTGAGCCACAACTCACCCTAGCACCACCCTACCACCCTAAAGTGTTTACAGGCCCCAACCTGTAGGTGATTTAATTCACCAACCTATCACCACCCTACCACCCTATACAGACAAAAATTAAATAAAAAAGTGTGTACTACCATACCAGGGACAATGATCCACGTTACAATAATATTTCAATGATTTTCTTTGACTGACTAATAATAATAGGACCTAAACTCTTTTCCTGAAAAACCTAGAACCCTTGTCCCAACTACAATACAAGCCCTTATTCCAAGACAAAATTTGCCTTCTGCAATTCCAGGAAATGATGTAGACTCTTTACAAAATTTTGAGCTCCTGAAGTAGGGACAATGACCCAATATACAATGACATATATTGCTTGAATTCAATTTACAAAAGGACTCTAGGACAAAATTCTTTACAAGACTATGTGATACCGCTAATGTTGTAATTCTTTTTCTGTGACTTCATTGCTTCACTATGTGTGCCTTTATATTTACTGGTTCATTGATTGTTCCTTTATCTTTATTGGTTCCTTGCTTGTACCTTTTGGTTCATTGGCTTGATCTTCACTTCATGCAATTGTACCATTGTTTAGTGTTGTTGTACTATTATAGATGAGGATGCCTGAACTCAGATGTAACCTACAATGCCCAAACGAAACCCTAATATCCAAAAGGAAATAAATGTGTATAAAAAAAAAATTACCTTTGTCTTCAAAGAGAATTAACATATCAATAATAAAATTGATTAAAATAATATTGAAAAATAAAATATACCTATAATATTATGCTTGTAATATTATCCAAACCTTGATACTTGTGTAGATTAGTCCTAAACCAAACACTAGAAATACCTAACAAAATGAACCTAAACAATCCGATAGATTGTCCTACTTTTACACAGTTCTGAAACAACTTGGAACATGACATAAGAGATTTAAAATATAGAATTTATAGTGTGCCAAAACCGGACATGCAACAGTACCTTAACTGACCTTAAAAACTTCAGAATTGTTTCAATACCTTCCTAGATTACGCCTTAAGATTAAATCAACATTAACATTGAGACATACCTTTGCTTGAATATTTGAAGGGACCACAAAGAGAATGATTTTATGTATCACAGGTCTTATATTGTATTCAATTAATTTTTAAATGCAAATTGACCTGATATGAGCTCTCTTCCATTCTTCCTTATCCGTCTTGGTTGTTCTTCATTCTTCTTATGTAAGTAAAACTTAATGTTGTGTAGTAATTTATTTGTGCCCCTAACAAGGCTTGATTTGTTGTGCCAACACCTTATATTCATCCAAAGAGCTCTTGCTTTTTGAAAAAAAACTTGTATGGATGACCTCACTCGCTGGATTTGTCTCTTCTTTATCACAAGACGCTTGAAAATTTCAGAGGATTTTCTAATAATATTTCAAAATAAGCTCATACATTGAGGTGATAATAGGTATCCTTTTATAGACTAAGGTTTAAATTGAAGGGGCTTGTAAATATGAACGTTGGAGGTTAAGTAAGGGCTTTAAAGGGTATAATTTGGAGATAAAAACAATGTGTACCATATACTCTAAATGGTAGGTGGGCCATTAGTCAATGGTCTCATTCAATACTAAAAAAAAAATTTATAAGTTTATAATAATAAGAATTATTTCAATTAATAATAATAAATTGATTCTATTAATTTTAATGGCCTTTAATTTAATTAATTACTAATCCTTGTTAATATTTATTTAGAATTTTTAATAAAAATTTGAAATCAATGATTGGCTTAGTTCATATGGTCCCACCTGGTTGTGAAGTCTGTTAGCACTCTGCCGGATCTCTGAGGCTGAGAATAGTCCAACAAAGGTAACTACAAACCAAGATTAGACAAGTAGCTAGCCCTACTATGCATGAGAGGGCTCTCTCCAAGGAATCTCAGCCAAGAGGGCTGGATCAAATTAGGTTTTAGGCTAGGTATAGCAGCATAGGGGTTTTTGATTGGTTGATTTGGGTGTTGGATGAGTGAATTAGGTCAAAGAGGTAACTAGGTTAGGGCATATAAGATCAGAATTGCATTCATCTAATGGGGCAAGGTAGGTAAGCACTCTAACACTAGGGTTTCAGTGTGAGATAGATCAGACTAGTGAGGTGATAAAAAGAGCATGACAATGCATGAATTCCTTTCAAACTGAAGAAACTGAACAAACTATGGTGATTCTCCCAAAACAAAGCATAAAAGATGTACTATTCTGTCTATCAAACTTGAGAAATCATCATATCATAGAGTTGAAATGAACATGAAAGATATAAAACATTAATATATATGAAACTAAAGAAGAAAATATGTCAAAGCACAATACCACATGAATCCCAAAAGAATAGTTGCAACTCATCCAATATATTCTTGCCAAATTCTGAAATACAATAGTGTCTCTGATCAATATAACAACATCCAACCTGGGAAATGAGTCAAAAAGTACAAGATATAAAACAAAAAACAACTTCTCTCATCATCAGGGGTCGAATCCCTGAATGGAGGAGCAATTCCACCAAAAATTGAATTGATAGCTAGAGTGTAGTGCAGTCAAACTAACCCATCCCTCACTTTTTGGAAACCGATTCATTACATCATCATCAAAAGTTTTCATATAATTTATTTACTCTAGGTAAGTGTAAAAACACCATAATTACATTTAAATCATTTCATTACAAAGTTAAAACATCATTTTCTCAAGTGAAACTGGAAAAACTGAGAAAATTGGTAAATATCAGCAAGCTAAATTTTTTTGTCAAAAGCGAAACGCCATTTTCAGCTCCACTTTTGAAGGGGTTCCAGGTGTCCAAATTGAGCTCATGATAGCTCATTGGAAAGCCTGTCTAGTCTAGCTTCCAAATATGTACTTGGTTTCCAAAATGGTACTGATTTTACCCTCAAAAAATTATTCTCCCAAGACTGGTAAAAAGTGCAGTGTCAACCTCCAAAACATGGCAGAAATGTCATTTTTTGAGTGTTTTTTGACCTTTTGATTTCCTCTTTGACCCAAAAAAGCTTAGAAATGTTTTTTCCCTAACTGTAAATTTCCTTCTAAATCTAATGGTACCTTTATTTTTTCCATTTGAGATCCCTAGGAAAGGTGCAATGCCTAGAGTGTTGCGCTTTTGACAGTGGGACTATGCTAAACTATCAAAAACACAAAAAATTCCAAAAAATTCCAAAATTTTCCCAAATTTCTTAAAATTTTCTGCTGTGGTATTTTGATGAGGTGTGTTAGGCAATGAGTGATGCCTCAAAAATAATATCAAGCTTGTCCCCTTATTTTTCTTGGTTAGGGTATTAAGTCTTGATTTGGTCTTTTTGAGCTTTGATCTTGCAATATGGTTTTTCTTGAAGTAGTGTTTGGACCTCTTTCTCAATAGGTAATTGTATTTTTTTGCCTTCTGCAGGAGCTTCTCAAGATTTTGGTTGGCCCTATCAAGCCAATTCTCTTGGTTCTCATTGACCATGATGGCAAACTGTTCATTCAAAGTTAGCTCATTAGCAAGCTCAACCTCCTTTTTCCTCTCTAGTTCTAGAGCTCTTTTCAGCCCTCTTTTCCCAGATCTTCTTCTTGGCACTTGTTTTTCTACCTCATTTGTTTCACCATACCTCACATAAGCCTCATCAAGCAAGGCCTTTGCCTTGTTTTCTTCTCCTTTTTCCTTGAGAAGTTGAATCTCCATGATGGCCTGTTTGGTCTTCAGTTGTTCATTTTCTTGCTCATAGTATGAAATGATAAACTTAGATCTCTCTAAGTTGGTATGAAGCTCCTTGATTTGGGAATCTTTCTTCTTGATAATAATTTTGAAGGCCTCATCATCACGGTTCTCATCCAAGTCAACAACAAGGTCAAAATCAAGTCAACAAGGTCAAAATTAGTCTTTGTCTCGTGGAGGTCATCGTCCTCATGAATGTCTTCCTCATGTACATCTTCCTCTGCCATATTTTGTTTACCCTTTTGTACCTACTTTTTGGGTGAAGAAGGCAAGGCACCTCCCACAATCCATGGGGAAAACATGTACCTATGCCCTCTCTGATATGTCTTTGCCAATGTGCTGATTTCTGCCTCTTTAGGCTTGTTAACCTCAACTTTTCTAGGTGAATCATCTTGACCATACAATGGTGATGATGGTGGTGATTGTGATGGGGTAGGTGAAGTGGAGTGAGGTGGAGGCATATATGTAGCTAGGTGAGATGAAGAAGGTACATCTTCAACATGTGGAGCTTATGGAGCAGTGAAGATATTATTTTCTATGAAGGTGTCCCATGAGATGCCCACTTGATCAAGGTGATGGAGGAAAATGATATTGATCAATGAGTCATGGAAGAGGATATTCATTTTTTGGTCATAATATCTCTTTTGCATAATGAAGGCCATTTTTTCTATACTCATGAAAAGAAACTATGGGATATTGAGCAATGTCACTCTTGTGAAGTGCATCAACAGACTAATGTGATATGTGCAGAGCCTAGAAAACCTCCCTTCACAAGAGAAGTACTTCATGATAATCTTCATCATAGGTGCATACCTATCAAGAAGGTAGATGAAAGGGAAAACCCTCCTCCTTTCATTTTTGTATCTTGGTTTGATGAATGGTTCATAGTACTGATCCTCCAAATTTGTGGATTTAAACCATTTCTCTCCCATGTTTGGAATCCCTATGGTAGCAGCAATGACATATGTAGATACACTAAAAGGCACACCTACAAGGGTCACTTGATTATCTCTGAGGTTTGAAATGAAGACTCTACTCAACATATGATGATGTTGGACCCTTTGAATCATGTTGCAAAAACCTAGGCAACCTACATACTCAAAACAACTGACAATCATGGGAGAGGCTCTCAATTCATTTGTGTTGGTGGGATCCAGCCGTAGGATTCTTCCTCCTCTGTGAGGCTTTCTCTGTTGTCTATCATCCTCTATTTGTCTACCCTCCTCTTCCATATAATCTCTATCTTCCTCCATAGTGTTTTGGTCGCCTACAAACCCTAGGGATAAGGTAGATGGGAATGAGGACTGAAGATGTGTCTAGGGAATAAGGATGACTCTAGGAAAATTTAGGGAGATGGGGGAAGGGATTAGGGAACTTTGGGAGGTGATGGGATGTCAAAATGTCAATGGAATTGGAAATTAGAATTCAATTACAAGTTTAGGGAAATGGCCTCTTAGGAATGTAAAAGCCTGGGACTTAGGGTTTTTAGGGAAAGGGACTTAGGGATTAGAAAATGATAATGTAAGGGTAGGGATAGGTTTTTTAGATGTGTGGGAAGGGAATGTAGGGTATTATGGCATCAATTTTTGGAATTAGGAGTAAAACTAGGGTTTCACTTAGGAACAAATGCCAATTTGTATTATGAAACAAAAACACTATGAAATCATTATTTAGGAGTGCAAGGAGGAAAACATTTTGTTGTACTTACTTGATAGAGTGTGTATGAAGCATGTGTTGAGATTTTGGGAGAGTTTGGGAGAGTTTGGAGGTGATTTGGTGAGGTTTTATACCTCGAGACTTCATTGAACAAAAGCGTAGCGCATCGGGCAAAAGCACAGTGCCTTACCCTGAAGCACAGCGCTAGTGGAGAAAAAATGAAGCGCTTTTTACGCCAAGCGCAGCGCCACATTTCTCTAAGCCTGTGATGCCACCTTGCGGGGAAAATTTTGGAGGCATTCCCGATTAATACATGATTCCATAGCAAACCCTAGCTCAATGGGAGAGGAAATTAGGGTTTAGTGTAGGAAAAACGGGGATTTGGGAAATATATGATTACATCCAGATATACTGTGGAGAGGATACTCAGAAGGTTGGGACCCAAATCCCAATAAGATATGTGCAAGGATTACACATGAAAATACTTCTTTTCACCATAGTTCGAGTAGTCGGGTCAACTTCATCACACCAGGACTCACGTGGAAGCATGAGTTTGGCACTTGAATGCCTGACTACTTTATATGATTGGTGCAGTGCAGTGTTACCAACTTGAAGAAACAATTGACTTCCATCCGGAAAGGTAAGACTAAACATTTCAGATATGGGACCATTTTATGTACATTCTTCTTTGAGAGGATACCTGGGCTTTGACTCAAGGTGATATCTACTATCAACAGCCCACGGGATCCACGTATAACACGATGGGCCAACCTGATGAAGAGACTAGAGAGTGGCGAGGTCCCTAAGACTTCCTAGGATGATGAGTTCTTCTTGTGGTGGGGAGAACAAGTGATCGCCATAGAGGATTAACCCTATGTAGGCATGGACTTCAGGGGAGATCCATATCTCCCCTTACAACCCGGAGTTGCATGGGAAGAGATTGGTAATATCACATTTAAACGATTTTTGATTATTTGATTTTTTGGATTTTCGATGAAAATATGAAAATGAAAAAATATTTTTGATAGGACAATGTACTTACAAAATTATTGATCATGTTATAGATGTTGGGCCAGTTAGACCTGAGGGTCTACCGAGGCACATGCGTTGTAGAAGAGAGGAATAGAATGCCTTGGAAGACCTTGGGAGAGTCCTCCATGCCATAGAAAGGAATTTGGAGGGTTTGACCTGCTAGGTCCCTATGGCTGCAGTAGTGGATCTCCTTGAGGCTATTCAAAGACGTATGGTTGTTATACCACATGCTTGGGTGCAACTATTCCACCATGTGGCTACTGCCATAGTGTTATTTCGTGATTCTTATCCAGGGTAGGTCCCACGGGCATATGTTTTTTAGGATGATTCGATGACTTTGATATTTTTTAATGATGGACATGATCGAGCATAAGCCCTAATTTTGTAGGACATAATTGTCCAATTTTTATATATTTTTGAGCATATGACTCTGATCTATATATACAATGATTTTATGATGTGAATATCTCATATATATAATGACCATTGATGATTTTTGATATTTAATGTGATGAATGATTGATATGTCAATCGATTTCTTGATTATCTAATGAATTAACAAATGAATTTTTTGATTGTGGAATGTGAATGTATGTAACATAATTAAATGATCTTTGCAACAAACTCACTCTAAAAAATAAATGATATAAATATGGATCTATGAAATGATAGATGTTATTCAACTGTGAAACCACCAGTTGTGAGTCCAAGTACACTACCAAGAGACATTGCCTCAGAAATTAGATTGATATTTTGAGATTCAACAAGAAGATCCTAGTGAAAATTATGCACCTACACTAGGATTAAGCCTCAGGCTATTTTTAGGTGGATGTCTATTTATAGATGCATGAGAAAATTCTATTTATAGATGAGGTCTATTTCTAGATGTATGTGAAATTTCTATTTATAGATTGTATGTCTATTTATAGATGCATGTCGACTATTATTATCCCTGAATATTAGTTGGAGAATAAACAATAATATATTCTCAATGAGCACTTGGAAATAGTTAACTAAAGTGGAAAATTAGTTAGCTATAGGAATTTCAAGTTGAGTGGTTGGTTGGTGGGACATGCAAGTGGACTTAGTTGTAACTGAGTGATTCGAAGTTGAACAAAGTTGGATGTGTAGTTATGAAAGTTATAAAGTATTTTAACTCAGTTAAGTGAGTTAAAATTAGTTTTGCTAGTTGTCACTGAATATACACTAGTGAGATATCAATTGAATTAATTATTAATTAATTCACAATCATTGGCCTCACATGCAACTGAAGATTTACTACTATTAACTACATGCATGTCAGATCCAGTGGAGAGCCAATTGAGATGTGGGTGAAAGGGACATATTGACTATCATTTGTGACATTATCGGTTGCACACACGCAGTCACACACACATTGGATGTGCCCATGAGGATTGCGCAGTCAAGGCAAGAAGGATTCCATTCATTAAGGGATTGCTATTCGCTGATTGTGCAGTGGAGGCAGGCTGTCTGGAGACAATAAATTGACTAAGGAACTTGCCAATTTTTGTATGACAGTGTGAGACAGTTAGCTATTGTATTGATAGATATTGGATTGGGGCTTTGTATGTAATTTTTTCATAATCCATGATATAATACATAATAGAAGATAGTGAGGTTTTTAGCTATATTCTTTCCCCGGGTAAATTATCTATCTTATGTGTGATTGATATTTCTTCATGATATTGCTATTAGCGATTGTGTTTTAAATTTTGTAAAGATTTTTTAGAAGCTATTCTATATTTAAAAGTGGCATATAATTGTTAGATCAGGAGAATCTAGGAAATACATATTTTTTATTAAATTTCTACATGGTATCGGAGCACAGGAGATTGCAATTGTGAAGCAAGAGCTGAGTTTGTTGGTGGAAAGAATTCGAATTTGCAGAAAGACCTTCTTGGTGCTACAGATGATTTAACATCGAAATGGATTTCAATGACTTGAGTTTAGAGTATGCACTTGAGGGTATCTCAAACTACATTGCTTGGAAGGACAAGATGGAGGTGGTGCTCGAAGATAACGGCTTGAAGGAATTCATTGACAATGATGTTCCTAAGCCTGCTTTGACAAATGATGCATTAATTGATGCATGGAAAAAGAAAGTGGCAAAGGAGAGGAAGATTCTATTAGAAGGAGTACGAGACCACATTGTCTCAATCCTTCATGGGAAAGCCAACCCATATGCTATTTGGAAGGCTTTGACAGATCTTTTGCAAAGCAACAGTGACCATAGGAAATTGGCACTCAAAGATAAACTTAGGAAGATCAAGATGGAAAAGGGCGACAACATTCCAAAGTATCTCATGAAGTTTTTCCAATGTTAGGATGAACTGGGGAGTGTGGGAATAACTATTGCTAATGATGATTTGGTGAGCTTGGCTCTCTTGGGAATTCCTAAGAGTTGGCATAGTTATGAAGACTCTGTCAATGGATGGGAAAAATTGCCAGATTGGAAATGATTGTGGTCGAATCTGGTGCAGGAGGAGTTTAGGTGGAACACCAGAGATGGCTATTCATCAAAGCATGATGATGAAGAGGATTTTGCTTTGGATTCCAAGGTGGAGAAGGGGAAGGGGAAAAAATTCCATTATAAATCTAAGTCTAAAGGCAAGTAGCTAGATATGTCCAAGGTGAAGTGTTTTCTCAGTCACGAACATGGGTATCTTGCTACTAACTGTTTGCAAAAGAAGAATAACAAGAAGGCTGCTGGAGCTGTAGCGGTGAGGCCCTTGCCTCGCAATTTGAGATTGACTTCTGTTTGATCGCATGCATGGTGTCAAGTGCATTGGGATTGGTGTGGTATTTGGATAGTGGCACTTCCTTTCACATGATGGGAGATAAGGAACTTTTCAGTGACTTGGACAAGAAATATCTCCAAATGCATATAGAGATGGAAGACGATGGATGATACAGTGTGACTAGAATTGGTACCATTACCTTTTAGAGGGATTCAGGTAAACCATTTCAATTGAAATATGTTATGCATATTCCAGGTCCGAAGAAAAATTTGGTCTCAGTCGCAATGTTGGAGGACATAGGCTATGACATTGTTTTCATCGATGGAAAAGCTTTCCCACGACATAAAACAACGGGTCAAGCCAAGAGGATAGGGATTCGAGTTAATAATATCTACAAGATGGAGGTAGATGGCTGAACTTCCATGATGGGAAAGGCGGAAAAAGTGGTGAGTCGGGATGAGGGTGAATTATGGCACAGGCGATTGGGCCATCTTCATCATGGAGCCTTGAAATTCATGCAACAAACATCTACTGGACTTCCAATGGGAACACTTTCTTAGTTAGATCAGTGCAAGGGTTGCACCATGGGGAAGTATGTAAAGTCCACCTTTCACAAAGGAGAAATGTGCTTCAGGGATCCTTGATAGAGTTCACACAGACGTGTGTGGACCATTCTCGGTTGCTTCAATAGAAAAACAAAAGTACTATGTTATTTTTGTTGATGATGTAATGTTCCAAATTTTGCAATAAAGTATTTGGAACATTAATCTTACTTTTATTTTAATAAAATGAATAAAATGGGTGAGGGAACCCATGTAGCAACTTAATAAACACTCCTGAGGTGTAAAAAGTCACTTTAATGGTCTAAATTAGCAGCCCCAAGTGTGAAAAGGGCTAAAATCAAGTGAGCTAGACCATGGCTGACCCAAGTCAACAACGTACCCAAGAAGGGGAAGCTTGCACATGAAGATTGTGTAGTTGGTTGGAGGGAAATTTGAAATGAGAGAAACCCTAATGTGAGTGGGGTCCATGCATACATTGCATAAAAGATGAAGGAGAGCCATTATGGAGATCATTCTAGGAGATAGAATTCGAAGTTGAAGCTCTCTTCAACTTTGTGCTGCTTAGC
This sequence comes from Pinus albicaulis, assembly GCA_034641835.2. Taxonomy (NCBI): domain Eukaryota; kingdom Viridiplantae; phylum Streptophyta; class Pinopsida; order Pinales; family Pinaceae; genus Pinus; species Pinus albicaulis. The sequence continues at coordinate 1,001,975,643 of CM076583.1, read as the reverse complement.
ACAAGAGGGATTCCTGTTTAGGAATGCCCTTCTCTTCCATGGGAGGCCATGGAGAGATTGTTCTTCATCTTCCTCACATCTTGACTTGAGGCCAAAGCAGTCATTTGCAGCTACTGCATTATTCTTGCAGCAAGAGGACGCTGCAGTTGTTGGTGTTGCAGTGAGGGACCTTCATCATCTCACTTTCGGAGTTGTTTTGTAGAGGAGAGGCCATCTCTTTCTCCAAGAGATTAGAAAAGGAGATCCCGGAGCTTCTATTGTAGATTTTGGCATTGGGCCATATGTTTTCTCTCATGCCCAGCGTAGTCTCCTTCCCTTACAGCATTATCTTCAGAGGTGGCTTGCACAAGGGTTTCATTTTGTGCACTAGTGAGTGCAGATTTCAGTAAGGGGATTAGCCCCTTCCTTTTGGAGATCATTGGAGGATTTTTGCACATCTATTGCAGCGCTTCCCATCCTCTTCCATGTTGTATTATATTTGAGATGCGGTAGCTTCCCAGCTACTCCGACATTTTTGTGTTTTATGTATTTTAGCCAATCCCTTGGAGGATTAATGCAATAATGTTTTTTGGGGTTGAGATCATGCTCCCCCATATTTATTTGAGCTCTTATTGCTATATCATCTCATGTATATCAATTTTTAGTCATTTTCCTTCATAGACTACACAGTGACAGAGTAGCTGGATTTATGTAGCAGTGTATTCTCTTGTTTCATGTACATTTCCTATTGAGGCTGATTTGAGCTTACCTTGAGAGGGATTTTACTCAAGGGATTTGTATTACATTTGATGCTATAGATTATGGATCAGATTTTTACTCTTCTTACATTGCATTAGTCATTATTTCACTGCTGTTACATATTGAAGTTTTAATACTGCTGAAGATTCTCTCATTGAGCATTGTTCCGGTATACTTGTTGGTGGGAGATCTGTATAACCCCCTTAGGGTTATTTCTTTGAGCTTATATTCTACAGGGAGTCTATATCTGATATATTCTAAGGCATCCCAGCACTGGATTGCCTTATTTTGACATGGGCTTCCTTATACAACGTCCTCATGGGCAGCTATTGCAGAAATTCCTTGAAGGGAATTATTAGCTCTTGACAAGTTCTATTGGCAGAGTCTGCTAGAGGGCCAGGTAGCCTCTGGATCTCATCCTTCCTTGTGAAGGTGACATATCCAGTAAATGCCCCTGCAGTCAATCTCTGAAATAGTTTAGTGTTGATTGTTAATACTCTCGGAGTTGGAAAATAGGAATATCTCAAGATATTCCAGGAATTGCAGAAATTTCCCCATTTGGGATATTACAGATGAATTTTCTCATAAATGTTGGATCTTCTTCATGCAGAAGAAGGATGAAACAGTCTCAAATTTCTGTGAGTTTAAGACATTGGTGGAGAAAGAGTCGGGGAAGCAAGTGAAGCCTCTGAGGAGAGATAATGGTGAGAATACAACTCTAACGAATTCAAGAACTTCTACAGAAAAGAAGGAATTCAAAGAGAACTCATAGCGCCTCATAACCCACAGCAAAATGGGGTCGCGGAGAGGAAGAACATAATGAGCATGGGTGCATCACGAGTGATTTTGCATGATCAGGGCCTACCAATTCATTTGTGGGTGGAAGCATGCAACACTGCGGTTTATGTGCAAAACCATTGTCCTCATAGAGTACTTGGCATGACTACACCTGAAGAAGCTTTCACTGGTAAGAAACCAGATGTTTCACATTTTAAGAATTTCGGCTCGTCTATTTATGTGCATGTGACCAAGGACGCTAGGAAGAATCTTGAGTTGACTGCTGAAGTTGGGATATTTGTGGGGTACATAGAAACACCCCATAATTAGCGTGTGTATTTTCCAAATAGTCAAATGACTGTGGTGTGACAGGATATAAAATTCGATGAGGGGAAAGCCATGCAGTTGTCGCTTGAGAGGGAGCTATACTTGCATGCGGAGGAGTCCCAAAGATGAGTTTATAGATGTGGATCAGTCACAGGAGGAGGTTCATGGAGTGGAGGAGTCCACTCATGCAAAGCCAACCATCAGAACTGGTAGAAGGCATACCACAGAAGCTTATAAGCTGAGACTTGATGTTGCACAAAATGTAGGAGCCCCTACTTCACAGCGTAGACAAAGGCAGTCTCCTGACCGATTTACTGGATACATGGATCTCATGAACAAATGTATTGTGATTGAGACATATTCCTTTCAGGAAGCTATGTAGGAGCACACATGGCTAAATGCAATGGTGGAGGAGTATGGCTCCATTGTCAAAAACAGTGCTTCGGAAATTGTTCCAAAGCCAGTTGATAAATCAGTGGTGGGTTCGAGATGGATCTACAAGGTAAATCAAGCTGCTGATGGGACTGTTGAGAAATACAAGGCTAGATTTATGGTCCAGGGCTTCTCATAGATCGAGGGGATAGATTATGAAGAAACCTTTGCACCTGTCGCAAGGTATTCTTCCAGAAGGGCCATCCTTTCTCTCTCAGTGTAAATGAGTTGGCGCATTCATCAGATGGATGTGAAGAATGTGTTTCTCAATGGGATCATTGAGGAAGAGATGTACATAGAGTAGTCTGAAGGATTTGAGATCTTTAGCAATGAGTCACATGTGTGCCGACTCAAAAGAGCGTTGTATGAGCTAAAGCAAGCACCCCGTGCTTGGTACACTTGTATAGACAACTATTTCACTGGGTTGGGCTTCACCAAAAGTGAAGCGGATGCAAACCTATACCAAATTGTTTTGGAGGGTAAAATTTTATTCATTGTTCTTTATGTTGATGATTTAATATTGACTGGTGATGAGCATCTGATACACTCATGCAAGGAGGACCTTACAAAGGAGTTTGAGATGAAGAATATGGGCATCCTTTATTATTTCTTTGGATTGTAAATATGGAAATGAGATGGTGAAATTTTTGTCTCAAGGAAAGTATGCAAGGGAGATACTGGGTAAGTTTCACATGGAGGGCTGCAAACCCATGGATTCTCCTCTTCTAGGAAACTAGAGGAAAGAGGATGCTACTTTTGGAGAGGTAGTGTATGCTACTATCTATTGACAGTTAGTGGGTTCACTAATGTATCTAGTGAACATGAGACCAAACATTTTCTATGCGGTTAACCAGTTGAGTCAAGCGATGGTTAATCCTACCAATTTATTTTGGAAGGCTGGCAAGCATGTCTTGAGATACCTGAGGGGCACATATGAGTATGGTTTATGGTGCAGACAGACAGATGAGGTGAATTTGCATGGCTTGACAGATGCAGATTGGGAAGGAAACTCATCGGACAGAAAGAGCACATCAAGGGGGATCTTTAGCATTGTATCTACAGCTGTTTCTTGGTACATCAGGAAGCAGATATCCGTGGCACTCAGTTTAGTGGAAGCGGAATACATGGAAGAGAGTCAAACTGCATGTGAGGCTATCTAGATGAGAAATATATTGGTTGGTTTGTTTGGTTCTCATTTAGATCTGACAATGATTCATTGTGATAATCAGAGTTTCTTTAAACTCTCAATTAATCATATGTTTCATGATAGATCTAAGCATATAGATATCCGGTATCATCATATCAGAGATTGTGTGCAGAGGAAGATCATTTTATTCAGTGCATTCCTATGGAAGATCAGGATGTAGATATTCTAACGAAGGCGCTCACCAGGAGAAAATTCGAATACCATAGCTATAGAATCAGGGTGAAGGATAATCCCTTTCTTGTTGAGAGGGAGTGTTGAGATTCAACAAGAAGATCCTAGTGAAAATTATGCTCCTACACTAGGATGGAGCTTGAGGCTATTTTTAGATGGATGTTTATTTATATATGCATGAGAAAATTCTATTTATAGATGAGGTCTATTTATATATGTATGTGCAAGTTCTATTTATAGATTGCGTGTCTATTTATAGATGCATGCCGACTATTATTATCCCTTAATATTAGTTGGACATTAAAAAATAATCTATTCTAAATGAGCACTTGGAAATAGTTAACTGAAGTGGCAAATCAGTTAGCTATAGGAATTTCGAGTTGAGTGGTTGGTTGGTGGGACATGTAAATGGACTTAGTTGTAACTGAGTGATTCGAAGTTGTAATAGAGTTTGAAGTGTAGTAATGAAAGTTGTAAAGTAGTTTAACTCAGTTAAGCGAGTTAAAATCTATTGTGCTAGTTGTAACCGAAGATACACTAGTGAGAGATCAAGTGAATTAATTATTAATTAATTCACAATCAGTGGCCTCACATGAAACTGAAGATTTACTACTATTAACTACATGCATCTAAGATCCAGTGGATACCCAGTTGAGATGTAGGGGAAAGGGGCAAATTGACTATCAATTGTGACATTATCGGTTGCACACATGCAACCACACACACATGCAACCACCCACACATTGGATGTGTCCATGAGGATTATGCAGTAAAGGCAAGTAGGATTCCATTCATTCAAGTATTACTATCAGCTGGGATTGCGCAGTGGAGGCAGGTTGTCTGAAGATAGTAATTTGGCTAAGGAACTTGCAAATTTTTGTATGACAGTGTGAGATAGTTAGCTATTGTATTGATAGCTCTTGGATTGGAGATTTGTATGTAATTGTTTCATGATCCATGATATAATACATAATAGAAGATAGTGGGGTTTTTAGCTATATTCTTTCCCTAGGTAAATTATTTTTGTTATGTGTGATTGATCTTTTTTCATGATATTGCCATTGGTGATTATGTTTTAAATTCTGCAAATTTTTTGTAGAAGCAATTTTGTATTTAACAGTGGCATATAATTGTTAGATCGGGAGAATCTAGGCAATACATATTTTGTATTAAATTTCTACATGCTCACAGAAGTATATTCAACAACATTTTTTGAAGCAGGACCAATACATACGCCCCTTGAGACTAACAACTGACCAAATGGATAGTAGATTACCCAAGCCGCGGAAGCAATATTCTGAGTATGTCGACTACCACCATCGACAAAGCCAAAATTAATCATATCATCCATAAACACCTGGCAAACAAGATAAAAAATATCAACATCACAACAGAATCAATAGGCAGATATGCACAAAAATACAATATATACAACCAAATAAAATTTTAGGAAAATGCCTAGGCATAATACTTCTTAATATAGAGCCCCTTTTTGGGCTCTTCCAGCTCGTTTCCATCAAAATAAACCAAATCATAAGCTCCCTTCTTAAGGACTCTTTTGATAATTAAAGGGTCATACGCCATGGATTTAAATTTCCCTTCCCCCAAAGAATCCTTGTCTTGATCGTAGACCAAAACGAGGTCATCTTCAGAGAAAACCCTAGGTTTTATAGCCTTATCATACTAAACCTTCACTCTTTTCTAGCTGTATCTCGACGCTACTCATCGATACATTCTAGATAAACAAGGCGCTCTTTGAGACTTGAATTGTCTAGAATAAGGTCAACAACTAGATTAAGGGAAGGAATCTCACACTCAATAGGAAAGATTGATTTCAAACCATAAACCAGTTGGAAGGGAGTGAACCTGGTTGAGTTCTTAACTGACATACGGTATGCCCAAAGCACAGGATACAACATGACATGCCAATTGGACCTAGCTTCAATGATTCTCCTTTGGAGGACAACCTTCAAGAATTTATTCATGGCTTCAACTTGCCCATTGGTCTGAGGATAATACAAAGACAAATGCTTCTGCAAGAAACCTAATTGAAGAGCCAATTCAGCCATCCTGGAGTTATGAAAATGACTGCCATGGTCAGTGACAATATCTTTGGGAATACCAAAGTGAGAAATAACTTGGTTGAACAGAAACATGGCTATTGTTTCACCATCGTTTGATAAAGTAGGCATAACCTCAGACCACTTGGTGAAGTAGCCCACTGCTACAATAATGTAATTGTGACCCTTCACCGAATGTGGGTTACAAATAGTAAAATCAATTTCCCACTTAGTGAACAAACCAAGATTGATAACAGGAAATATCAAATATGGATGAGTGTGCATCTTCCGAGTATCAAATTGACAAGGATGACATTTTTTGACCTCCTCAACACAATCCTTGAAAATCTAGGGCCAAAAATATCGAGCACACAAAATATTTTGAGTTGTAGCAAGCCCAGATAAATGACCACCACAAGCTCCGTTGTGGCAATTATTCAGCACAACCTCAGCTTCTTCGAGAGTTAAGAAACATCTAAGCATTGAATTGACCCCGTGATGTTACAGAGTGTCACCAATGATAAGATAATTTTCTTCCAAGTGATCCAATTTTCTACACTCATCCTTTGAAAAAGCGAGGGGAAACTTCGAAGTCTGGAGATAAACAATAATATCTCCATACCAAGGATCTTGTGAAGAAATGAGAAAAAGATGTTCATCAGGGAAGGACTCTTCATAAATAATCTCATCTCCACAAGGAAGCTCAGAGATCAATTCTGCAAATACCAACGATTCCTTGGATTTGGCAGATAGGAATTTGAGATCGAATTCTTGTAAAATGATAATCCATATATTGTATTTTCCCCTAATCACTTGCCTACTGAGAATAAATAGAAATGGATTGGCAGCTACCAAAACATAAGTTTTACGAAGGAGAATGTAATTCCTAAGTTACTGGATAGCATGGATGGATGCCAAAGCTAACTTCTTAATGGGATAATATCACAATTCAGGACCTACCCAAGCCTTGAATTAGATAATAAATAACATGATCACAAAGAGAATCATCCTTGTGAACCAGAACCATACATATAGTAAATTACTCCTCGGCGAGATACAAAAGGAAGTCTCTACTATAATCAGGTGGACTCTGTTGGGGTTCTTATGTTTTGTCCAGATTGGCAAAACCAAAAGATAAGACAACATCAAACCGCTTTGGGATTCAAGGATCTAGCCCTCCTAAATCCAGAGAGGGATCTCTCTATGAATGAGTTTAAAGATGTGATATTTAAAACCTGAAATGTGATATTAGGCTAGTTATGAAGAGCATGGGTTTTTTTTGTTTGTTTTTTGGTTGGGCAAAGACATGATGAAGGTGAAGGCAGTTCAAAATAAAGGGTGAAGATGTCTGCAAATGAAGGAATGATTCGACTGACAGAAAAGGAAAAAACAATTTAAACCCATTGGGCTATGGAGTCATAGGAGGGTTTTAATTGGAAAGCAAGGTTCAAGAAGGATCCATGGGGCAAGTCACTTATGTCAAAGGATCTCTTAAGTTGATTTTATGGAATGGAACAGATAGGAAGTGGAGAAAAAAACAAATTAAAAACAATGAACAACCTAAGATCAAATAATTGCTTTCAAACTATTTTTCTTTGGCGTGTACTTAGGAAAAACATAAAAGTATTCTGAGATCAGTTAAGTGCTTTGAAACTAGCCTGCATTGAAGTAATTTTAGTTAGAGAACATTTTAAAAAACAGTTGGAATAGCTTAAGATTAGGTGAGTGCTTTCAAACTACCTTGCTTTCAGCATATTCTATAAGAAAAACACAGATAACAGTCACAAAGAGCAATTTAGATTAGGCAAGTGCTTTGAAACCAACCTGCTTCAATATATTCTAAAGGAAACATGGATAATAATCACAAAGAGAAATTTAGATCAGGAAGTGCTTTGAAACCAACCTTCTTCAATATACTCTTTAAAGAGAACTTTTGAATGAAGAAAACAGAGAAATAAAGCTTTCAGTAAGAGTAGGGTATTGTTGAGAGTAAATCCTAGCTCTATATTTGCTGTTCATTATCAGAGAAAGTAGACAGAATGAAAACATTAAAGAAAATAACAATTGACAATGAATAACACATCACCATTGACATAAATCAGGATCCGATAAATCAGCAACTTGTATTTGATGTTCAAACCAGTTACAATCAACAAGCTCGGTGGGTCTCTACAACTTCAGAATTCTCATATCAGCTTATGTATCTTTAATTTGCAAAGAGGGCATTAGTAGCTTTAGAAAACTATTACATGTATAGAGTTGTCTAGAGACCAACAATTGCTCATCTTCTACAGAAGTATTTATAGAAGAATGAGGAGGTGGGATTTGATAAAAGATCTCCTGGGTCAGTTAATACAGATTGATGACTTCTCGGCCTTTGAGGGGCTCGATGAAGAAATTTACAGATGTTTATCTGCATTAATTGATTTACACTTAGAATTAAGCTCGGTGGGAGATTTTGTCGACTTTTGACGCATTGTGTCATGTTGAAGTAACTCTGTTTCTGCTCCCCGAGGCCTAATGATCGAAAAGATTTGTTTCTGGGCTATTCTTAATCTTTAAAAATAGTTTTGTCAACAATTTAGATATAAGATCTTTGATTTGTATTAATTGTTCAGTTGTCTTTAGGAAAACACCTCTTGTTCAGGTGATGACTAAGCCTTCTTTGATTTCTGTGAGGCTACAGGTGCCTTTAGGAGCTAGAGAGGGTTCGATTGGCCTCTGATTGTGGCGGTGGAGACTTTCTTGGATCGACAGATGTCTTCGTCTCTTCCTAAAACACCTTTAAGTTACTTGAGATCTGTGTTTTAGGTATAATCAGGCTTATCCTATGTCTTCTGGTCTTCATGACGTCTTTATCTGTTGATTTAGGTTTTTAATTTACTGAATGTGTGCCTTAATCCTTCAAACTGTGCTAGGAAATCTTCAAACATGAGTTTCTGCTTTGGCTTCGATATTTTAACACTGATACTCTTTGCTTCTTTTATGTATTGCTGTGTCTTGTTGATGTGCAGGCCACATTGGGCTCATATGGCATCAATGCCTCATGAAACATTGATGATACGTGGAGTTCGAGCCCATTGAATGGTTCCCTTTGATGAATCAAAGGCGTGGGAATTGTCATTCCCATCCTTCGGATTTTTTTTAATATAATGGAAAACCATTAATCACCTGCAAAACACGAAACCAATTAAGAAATCCTGTGTTTTGGGATAAACTGCTTCAAAGGGCATGGGAAGAGAGCAGGACTGTTGGATGGCATCATCCAATGGTTGGGATTCATTAAAGGCAGTCAAAGGGGAGTGGAGGAAGAGAATAAATCAGATCTGTCGATCGTGTGGAGATCGACGGTGGGGATTTTAGTCGAAAAAACATAAAGTGGAAAGGCGAAAGGTGATGGAATAATGCAGGAAAGATCTGGACCATCCGATCTGGACACGTGGACGACCTAGATCCAATTAGAAGATCACAATTGGCAGGGGGAGAGACAAAAGTTAAAAACGCACCCGATGGAAAGATTCGATGCGATTAGATGAAGACCGTTGATCTGTAGATCAAATCGAATGTGGGAGATGCGTTGGGAGATCGCAATTGGCGATCGGAGGCAGGCCGATGCGATTGCGCGATCGGAGAAGACCGATGCGATTGCGTGATCAGGCCATTGCAATCAGAGGCTTGGGCTTGGTCTTTTTGATCTAACCAATTTCAAAATTTGCGATGCGATTAGCACTTGGGACCGTAACTCTTGGTCCCGAGTGAAATTCGTATGGAGTAGAAAGGCGGGGGGCGAGGTTTAATCAATAGGGATTTTAATCGCATCAGAGAAATGATGCGGGTCTATTTCAATCAACCCATTTTTACATTAAAAAACATAACTCCGGCGCTTTAGACCAAAACTTTGGATAAGAGGGTTTTTTAGATTTACAAAGGAAAAAATGAATTGGGAATGAATATTTATAATTTTATAACACCTGACTGCGGGCACAAGGTTTTATGAAATGATAATATGATTGGGGGGATATAACGGAGGGCTAAATTGCATCGAAGTTTTGTAAGGGAAAAAAGACTTGCGCGCTTGGACTTGTGCGATGCGATAAGTACTTGGATGGATAGCGCTTGGTTCTAGCACTGGGGTGCATGGAGGGGAAGTGGTTTAAGGCTTAGCTCGAGGGGGCTTAAGTCTGTAATACAACAAAGGAATTTTTTATGGATTTTAAAAGGATTTGAGGTTTTCGGCAGAGTTCAGAAAGGAGTTTTAAATTCTGCAAAAGAGATTTTATGAAGGGGAGATGAGAAAAATGGAAAATAGAGGAAAATGATGGGGAAAAAAAGAATAAAATGAAGGTTAGTTTCTGAGTGGAGGAAGGAGAGAAAGGGGATTTTGCAGCAGTCTTTTCTCATGGAATTTTTAACAGAATTTATGAGTTTTGAAGGGAAACAACAATGAAGATTTTAGACAAGGGCATGAGGTCTTCAAGAGAATTCAAGAGATAACATTTTGGCAATGAAACTGTTTCTTGAAGCCTAAAAATGTTTTGGCCACCTTTTGATAGAAAAAATTTTATAGGTGGCCAACAGTGGCTCCACTTGGGGATGGTGCCTTCTTGAAGGCATCAAGAACTTCAGACCTACATTTCTTTGGGAGGCTGATCAATGCCTCATCCATTGGGCTGCCTTCCTTGCTTGGATGATCTTCTTTGCTCTGAAACATATTAGCAGCCGTGAAAAAAAATGGATCTTTAATCAACACAAGCTTTCTACCTACCCAATCCTACTGATCTAACATTTTTTTTTTCTTCATTAGAGTGCACTTGGGTTGGGAAACTCTTTTACAACATTTTATTCTTTTGAAAACAGGAAATCTAATCTATTTCTACTCCTTATTTCACCATGAACTCAGATTAAACAGTTGAGCTCATATGTTTCTCTACCTAATCTACTAATCTGTTAGGATTAAACAGTCTAACAGATTTTATTCTCTAAATTCTACAAAAGAAATTTAAAAAAGTCAAGTCAAGATTAAGCTATTTGACTTGTTGTGATCTATGGCATGAAAAAAAAGCTGCACATAGATATTTATTTTGCAAAAAATTTAAAACAAAATGGAAGGCTTAAGATCTGAAAGTTTCTCATCATGGCCTTCCCTTTTCTTTACAGCTCTGTTTTTACTTTTGTTTGAACTGTTCCTTCTTTGTCTAACTGGTTCATATTTTGAGCTGATTAGAACCAGATTTTCCTCTATTTTGACTCAGAATTAAAAATAGATTAGAGTCAATTCTTTATTGGAAACTTAGGTTTAGGTTTTGAGTTTGTTTGAGCCTTTAATTTCTATCTGAATCTATCTACTGATAAGCCAAGTTTAAACGGATTGGCAAATCAAATTCACTATCCTATCAGCAGTAAATTTAAAACTAATTAGTTAAGATTAGGCTGTTTGACTAACTAGAAGTGTGTTTTTCAGGAGTGGCATTTAAGCTTGCACACTTTCAGAATTTATTTCTCCCTTTTTTTTCTTTTTTGGTATGGGGCTATACCTTTCTTGTTTTTTATAATCTGCCCTCTTTTCTATCTTCTATTGTTTTTTGTATTTTTATTTTTTTGTGAAACTGAACAAAGCAATGGTATTTACAATGGAAATGAAAGCTTTAAAATTGAACTCAGCAGTAGTAATGCTTGAGCACCCTTCCATTAACAAGATCCCCAAACAGATCTGTGCCATCTAATTCTTGTAGAAAAAAGGCATTTGGACCAATGGTGGAATGAATAATGTAAGGACCTTGCCACAAACTATCAAATTTTCCATGTTTACCCTTATCTTCTCTTCTGGAGTCCCACTTGAGTACCTTGTCTCCAATGTTGAAGTCACAAGCCTTTGATCTCTTTTCAAACAACTTCTTTATGTTCTCTTGCACCTTCTGAGCTCTGTTGTAGACCTCTTCCCTTATCTGCTGGAGATGTATTGTCTGATTAATCCTCCTTATCATGCTATCCTCTTCTGACTGTATTTCTTGAACTAATTTTATCACTGGTACACCTAAGCTGGTAGGAAACACTGCACCTGCTCCATAAACAAGCTAGTAAGGGGACATTTCGATGGACTTCTTTGTGGTCAACCTGTCCACCCACAAAGCATGCACCAACTTGTTATGCCATGATTTTTTATTTTCCTCAAGTAGCTTCTTGATGATGGTCACCAAAATTTTATTTGCTGATTCTGCTAGCCCATTACCTTGAGGGTAATAAGTAGTAGAATGACCAAGTGTAATCTGATACCTGTGACAAAAATCAATCATATTTTTGGAACCAAAAGTAGCAGCATTATCAGTAATAATCTTCCTATGCCAGCCAAATCTAGACAGGATATGGCCTTCAAGAAATTTTATAATGATAGAATCTGTGGCATTCCTAGAAGGGATGGCCTCTATCCACTTTGTGAAGTAGTCAGTGGCTGTGAGAATCCATTTGTGTTGGGCAGCTAAAGTAGGATGGATTTCTCCTATGACATCTAGGCCCCACTGTTGAAAAGGAGCTTCAATAGTAATAGGTTGTAATGGTAGAGGAAGGAGTTTTATTTTTCCCTCAAAAATTTGGCATTTGTGACAAGCAACTATCATTTTATGGACATCTTGGAAGAGGGTGGGCCAGTAATAGCTAGCTCTAAGGATTTTATTGGCTGTGGTTTTCCAGTAGAGATGACCTCCACACTCTCCTTCATGGAATTCATGCTTAATCCTCTCTGCATGAACTTCAGGCAAACATTTAAGCAATAATCCATTAGCATTTTTCCAATATAAACATTCATTTAAAATGCAATAGTTCCTAGCTTTCAAATTTAAAAACCTGGCCTTTTTTTTTGATAAATCAGGAGGAGAATTAAGATTTGTAAGTACATTCAAGATGTCAGCATACCAAGGTGAGTTTTGGAACTGCTCTTCCACAGTGGGAGCAGGTAATTCTTCCTGTTCATCCAAGGCATCTACCATGTTAATTTCAAGGGCTTGTAGATTAGATTCAACCATTAATTGAGCTAAGCCCTGACCTTTAATGAGTTTTGTGGGTTTGATTTCCAAATCATACTCTAATATTACAACAATCCATTTGCCCCTCTTTCCATCCGGGTCTTGTGACAAGATTTCTTTTACCACTATGTTAGGCATCCGGGTCTTGTGACACCCTGAAGTCTTTTAAGGCCTTTACTAAAGCATAGGCCTATTTTTCCATTATGTTATATTTCAAGGGTGCATCCCTTAGAGCCCTGCTGAGAAAAGCAATAGGTTGTTCCTGTCCCTTTGGGTTTTTCTGCAACAGGACTGCAGCCACGGTATGCTCTGAGGCAAAGGAAAAAATAAGGAAATCTTTTGAAAAGTTAGGGCTAATTAGGACTGGTGCCCGAGTGAGTGCATGTTTTACCAATTCGAAGGACCTTTTGGCTTCTACAGTCCACTTCACTCCTACTTCTTTTTTGAGCATATTAGTCATGTTTCTAAGGAGCTCTGCTAAATTGGGAATAAACCTCCTTAAGAAGTTAATCTTTCCAATAAAGGACTGTAATTCTTTTATGTTCCTTGGTTGGATAATCTGTAGTATTCCCTCAACTCTTTTTGGATCTATTTTAATCCCCTTTTCTGATATAATATGGCCGAGGAGTTTACCCTCTTGTAGGCCAAACACTGTCTTTTTCCTCACTGCTACAAGGTTAGAAACCCAATCTGAAAACCTCACAGGCACAATGATTCCTACCTCATACATTTTCTTGATTTCCTTTTCCACTAGAGGCAGTTGTATTGGATTAATTTGACGCAGTTTTTTCATAAAAGGTTTTTGGTTTTCTTTCAATGGGATATTGTGTTGGATAATTTCTGTATCGTAGGATTTTAAGTCCTCATAGCTCCATGCAAACACATCAACAAACTCTTTAAACAAGTCGATGCATTTCTTTTTCATGTTTGCTTGCAAGGACCTAGCTATTTTAATCATGTTAGGCTTATCCTCGGTGCCTACGTTGCATTCCTCGACATTAGACTCTATGTATTCTACAGTGGGTTTCTTTGCTACGTCGTTAAAATCAAAAAGGTCTTTTAATGGTGCTAGCCCCTTAGGTATGTTCTTGTCTTTTGACGACAGTACCTCAATGTCTTCATTTTCTGTGTCCTCGTACTCTTCAGTATGAGTTCCATGTTGTTTAGTTAACATGTTGATTTTAACGGGATCGGATGGTTTTTCTTCTTCAGGGGGCTCTTTGTTTAGGCAATTTTCATCGGATTTAGAATCTGGATTAGATAATTCAAAGTCATTCCTGCCAAGCAGGAAATCCTCTATCTGTTTGTCGCCCTCAAAGACCTACCAATATTTCTCATTATCTGGTACTATAGGTCTATATTTTTTTTGAATGATAATCTGTTTGTCACTAGGGGATTCCTGACATGAACTAGTAGCATAAGCCAATCCGTTTGCAATTATGTTTTGACTCCTTGGGACAAATACGAGCTCATATTTTGTAAACGTGTTCAGGAAATCTATGGCATTATTTTGGTATACCCTTAGTCTAGGATGCTTAATGGCGTACTCTCCATTTAGCTGTTTGATGACTAGTTCTGAGTCTCCCTAAACAATTATCTTCTTGGCTCCTAGTTCTTTCAATAGACGCAATCCCGGGATGAGAGCCTCATACTCTGTGATGTTGTTAGTGCATTTGAAATCTAGCCTGAAAGCATGGCTCTCAGAGTAATTTTTTTCAGTGTCGACCAACCATACCCCAGCTCCCGCACTCTTTTTAGTGCAAGACCCGTCAAAGTTCATGCACCATAAGGGATTTTTTGTAGGGTTAACATTGTTTTCATCCCTATTTCTTTGTTCATCATTATGTTCTATTCTGAGATCCGCAACATGTCGTGATGGGTCTCATTCCTCAGGATTTTCATGGAGTTCAGCGTGACTGGTAGTCTTTTGTTTGCCATCTTGGCTTTGTTCACTCTTGTTTATTGCTTTAATGCACTGTTCAAAGGTTTCTCTCTCGTTTTCTTCCATATCTAGAACTACCATTATTTCTAGATTTGGGGCCTCTAACTGGTTGTCTGAGTTGTTGTCTTCTAGCTCTGGCTTATTTGTGGACTTATTATTGTAAAGGATAAACGAATCCAGGTCTATATGGACAGAGTAAATGGGGGAATTTTCAGGCCTTTCTGGGCTACTGACCATGAATTTCATGTGCGCCTCTCTATATAGTCTTCTAAGCTGGTTAAAGACAGGGATAGTGGCATAAGTCTCATCCATCTGCATTGTACCTTGCAGCTTGGCACCCCATGACCTTGACAACAACATGCCATACTTAGGAGGCACATCAGCCACCACAACATCCATAACCATGCACTTAGCTGGGATTTGAGTCAAATTCACACAAAGGTCTTTAATTAGGCCAAGAAATTTCACTCTGATAGAGTCAAAAGAATATAAATCCTTGTAAGGTCTAGTTATTTCTAGTCCTAGCCTTTCCATTATCATCTTTGGCATAAGGTTGTGCGAGGCTCCAGAGTCATGCATAGCATTATGTAGGATTTTTTCATGGATATTGAGGCTGACATAGAAAGGAGGTACTACCCCTTCTTGAAACTTCCCTTCAATTTTGGGCCGAACAAGAGAGTTGGTTGCTCATCATTCAAATTGACGGTGTCACTATTTTCTCCTAAGTTTAAAGTTTTCAAAATTTGAATCTTATATACATCCTGGGTGGCTAACTCAATGAGAGGGACCGAAATTTTAATTTTGGCAATCTCACTTTCCAAAATAAAAGCAGACTGACTCTTTGAAAGGTTTAATTCTGTCTTGTTGGGCATCGTTTTATTAACAATGTCAGGTTGCTGATTTTAGTATGTACAATGTTTGAAGCTGTTTTATCAGGAGAATTAGCTGCGATACTAGTGCTACTAGGTTCTCGACTTGATTTGTCACTGGTTTGGATGTCATTATCTTTGTTTTTACCAGAATTCTCAGCTGCAGATTTACTGCTTTCAACAGTCACTTTAGGAGTCTTTCCAAGCTTTTTCTTAATGGTGATTTTAGAGGCCTTTGGTTTGGGATCATCTATGTTCCTTTTGCTCCTAAGGTAATATTGTTCTCGGACCTGCATGATGGCACTTTCGAATCATAACCTATAGTCCTCAGTTTCCAACCCTTCCTTGTTCCAATGTGAGTATGAGGTCTGGTTTTCTTCTGTGGGAAAGGTGTGGTCCAGTCCCTCCACATCCATCATATTCATGTCAGTTTCCTCTGACTCCTCTATTATTCCTTCATCCTCATCAAGGAAGTTCTCTTGGAATGGAGGGATGACCTTTTGATCAGAGTCTCTTTGTCTATTTGTGAGGTTATTTCTCCTAAAGTTCTGGTTTTGATTTTGGTTACTGTTCTGATTGCTGACTTGGCTAGTCAAATTTTCTACCATTTTTCCTAGTCTCTCCATGGTTTTGGCTAGACTATCATATTTGGGATCAGATGCAGAAGCTGTGCTGTCATCCCTATAGGTTACCCTTTTCTCAACTTTCATCCTGGCTCTTTTCTCAATCAAATTTGCCTCAACACTCATTACTCCTTTTTGCATGTCTTCCAATGTATTATAATCTCTCTCCCTAAGCTAGTAGGCCATATTAGCATGAAAGC
Organism: Pinus albicaulis; assembly: GCA_034641835.2. Lineage (NCBI taxonomy): Eukaryota > Viridiplantae > Streptophyta > Pinopsida > Pinales > Pinaceae > Pinus > Pinus albicaulis. Next base: position 1,001,959,278 of record CM076583.1, on the reverse strand, counting down.
CTTCAGGGTATTTTACTAGGGCCATTCCTTGGCGAGGTTTCATGTGTGGTGGAAGAGCATTGTAGATGCTATTAAATCTTGTAGAATAGTCCTGGACACTCTCTCCTGGATTTCTTTTAAGGTTCTTATATTCAGCTAGGATTTGGAGAGGGTTGCTTCTAACTTCCCATTTGTTTATGAAAGTTTGATGTAAGGCAGGAAGATCATTAATGTTATTAGGAGGAAAAGCTTTAAACCACTTCTTCACTTCTCCTCCTAAACTCTGAGCGAAGATCCTCATCTTAATTGTTTCATCCTCTATTTCCATGTAGGCAAAGGCATATCCCATCTTATCTACATGGTGTTGAGCGGTGGTGGATTCTTTACCAGTGAAATGAGGAATCTTAGACTGATATTCATTGGGTAAAGGAGATAAAGGCTGGGGCAGCACCAAGGGGGCATACCATGCTACCATGATTGAAGGTGGAGGTGGATTCACAAGAGATGGATTAACCAAAGGGAGAGTGGGTTGGAGTGGAGTGGTTTGAACTGTGGATGTTGGATGAAAAGATGTGGATGGACCAGGGATAGATTGCTGAGCTGATCTTGGATGAGAGATACCTAAATTAAGAAGGAAATGCAAATAAGGTGGTGTGGTTTCTCTACTTCCAGGATGTTCACTTTGTTCCGGGGATGAAGTGAAGACTCTGAATCTAGCTGATCTAGATCGTCAAGTGACCGTGTTCTAAATGGATTTCTTAGATCTACTTGTGATTGCTGTAGAGCTGCAAGATTTTAAGGAACTGAATTAGCTCTCAAGGGTGATTTGAAAACGGTTGAAAATTTTATCTTAGGAGACTTCCTGAGTAATATTTCAGGGTTATCAACTGTCTCAGGTGGGTTTGGGTCAGGGTGAGCTCTAGTATGAATCTTTCTAGGAGCCACTATGCTATGTTTTTCAAACCCAACTAAACGAGAAAGGAGTTAATCAGATATGACAATCTTTGAGAGGTTAACTGACCTTTTGCTAAGAAAAATTTAATCCTAAAAGCCTATTAATGAGTTTGAATGATTTTATAATGATTACGGGTCCTCCTAGTGGAGTCTTAAGGTCTGTAGGATTGTGGAGTCACCAAGTGGAAGTTTTTAGCTCTTTTGGAGGTAAAAGGTTTTATGGTCCACTACCATGTTTATTGACTACCAATCTGAAATATTTTTGAGTTTTTTGAGTTTCTGTGGTTGTATGGAAAACTAAGGAGTTTATAAAAGCTGGCCAAGAAAATATGAACTCAAAAATTCCCCAGTGGAGTCGCCATTATGTTGGTGATGACAATGGGACACAAGACCAGGTATTATCAATTTAGGACAATCAGATTATCCCCAGTGGAGTTGCCATTATGTTGGTGACGAAAATGGGACACAAGACCAGGTATTAGCAATTTAGGACACTCAGATTCTCCCCTGTGGAGTCACCATTATGTTGGTGACGACAATGGGACACAAGACCAGGTATTAGCAATTTAGGACACTCAAATTCTCCCCAGTATGGTCGCCATTATGTTGGTGACGACAATGGGACACAAGACCGGGTATTAGCAATTTAGGACACTCAGATTGTCCCCAGTGGAGTCGCCATTATGTTGGGGTTCCTATGTTTTGGCCAGATTGGCAAAACCAAAAGATAAGACAACATCAAACCGCTTTGGGATTCAAGGATCTAGCCCTCTTGAATCCAGAGAGGGATCTCTCTATGAATGAGTTTAAAGATGTGATCTTTAAAACCTGAAATGTGATATTAGGCTAGTTATGAAGAGCATGGGTTTTTTTTGTTTGTTTTTTGGTTGGGAAAAGACATGATGAAGGTGAAGGCAGTTCAAAATAAAGGGTGAAGATTTCTGCAAGTGAAGGAATGATTCAGCTGATAGAAAAGGCAAAAACAGTTTTAACCCATTGGGCTATGGAGTTATAGGAGGGTTATAATTGGACAGCAAGGTCCAAGAAGGATCCATGGGAGAAGTCACTTATGTCAAAGGATCTCTTAAGTTGATTTTATGGAATGGAACAGATAGGAAGTGGAGAACAAAACAAATGAAGAGAAATGAACAACCTAGGATCAAATAAGTGCTTACAAACTATTTTTCTTTGGCGTGTACTTAGGAAAAACATAAAAGTATTCTGAGATCAGGTAAGTGCTTTGAAACTAGCCTGCATTGAAGTAATTTTAGTTAGAAAACATTTAAAAAAAAAGTTGGAATAGCTTAAGATCAGGTGAGTACTTTCAAACTACCCTGCTTTCAGCATATTTTATAAGAAAAACACAGATAACAGTCACAAAGAGAAATTTAGATTAGGCAAGTGCTTTGAAACCAACCTGCTTCAATATACTCTAAAGAAAACACGGATAATAATCAAAAAGAGCAATTTAGATCAGGCAAGTGCTTAAAAACCAACCTGCTTCAATATACTCTTTAAAGAGAACTTTCGAATGAAGAAAACATATAATTAAAGCTTTCAGTAAGAGTACGGTACTGTTGAGAGTAAATCCTAGCTCTATATTTGCCGTTCTTTATCAAAGAAAGTAGATAGAGTGAAAACATTAAAGAAAATAACAATTGACAGTGAAGAACACATCACCATTGACATAAATCAGGATCCCATAAATCAGCAGCTTGTATTTGATGTTCAAACCAGTTACAATCAGCAAGCTCGGTGGGTCTCTACAACTTCAGACTTCTCATATCAGCTTATGTATCTTTAATTTGCAAACAGGGCATCAGTAGCTTCAGAAAACTATTACATGTATTCAGATGTCCAGAGACCAACAATTTCTCATTTTCTACACAAGTATTTATAGAAGAATGAGGAGGTGGGATCTGATAAAAGATCTCCTGGGTCAGTTAATACAGATTAATGACTTCTCGGCCTTTGAGGGGCTCGATGAAGAAATTTACAGATGTTTATCTACATTAATTGATTTACACTTAGGATTAAGATCGGTGGGAGATTTTGTTGAATTTTGAGGCGCTGTGTCATGTTGAAGTAACTCTGTTTCTGCTCCCCGAGGCCTAATGATCGAAAAGATTTGTTTCTGGGTTGTTCTTAATCTTTAAAAATAGTTTTCCCGACAATTTAGAGATAAGATATTTGATTTGTATTAATTGTTTAGCTGTCTTTAGGCAAACACCTCTTGTTCAGGTAATGACTAAGCCTTCTTTTATTTCTGTGAGGCTGCAGGTGCATTTAGGAGCTGGAGAGGGTTCGATTGGCCTCTGCTTGTGGCGGTGGAGACTTTCTCGGATCAACAGATGTCTTCGTCTCTTCCTAAAACATCTTTAAGTTACTTGAGATCTGTGTTTTAGGTCTAATCAGGCTTATCCTGTGTCTTCCGGTCTTCATGATGTCTTTATCCATTGATTTAGGTTTTTAATTTTCTGAATGTGTGCCTTAATCCTTCAAATTGACCTAAGAAATATTCAACCATGAGTTTCTGCTTTGGCTTAGATCTTTTAACACTGATACTCTTTTCTTCTTTTATGTATTGTTGTGTCTTGTTGATGTGCAGGCCGCGCTGGGCTCATATGGCATCAATGCCTCATGAAACATTGACGAGACGTGGAGTTTGAGCCCAGTGAATGGTTCCCTTTGATGAATCAAAGGTGTGGGAATCGTCATTCCCATCCTTCGGCTTTTATTTTAATATAATGGAAAACCATTAATCTCCTGCAAAAAATGAAACCAATTAAGAAATCTTGCGTTTTGGGTTAAACTGCTTCAGAGGGCATGGGAAGAGAGCAGGGCCGTTGGATGGCATCATCCAACGGTTGGGATTCATTAAAGGCGGTCAAAGGGGAGTGGAGGAAGAGAATAAATCAGATCCATCGATCGCGCGAAGATCGACGGTGGGGATTTTAGTAAAAAAAACATAAAGTGTAAAGGCGAAAGGCAATGGAATAATGCGAGAAAGATCTGGACCATCCAATCTGGACATGTGGATGGCCTAGATCCAATCGAAAGACCGCGATCGGCAGGGGGAGAGAAAAAAGTTAAAAACGCACCCGATGGAAAGATCTGATGCGATTAGATGAAGACCGTCGATTTGCAGATCAAATTGACGGTGGGAGACACGTTGGGAGATCACAATAGGAGATCGGAGGCAGGCCGATGTGATTGTGCGATCGGAGAAGGCCGATGCGATTGCGCAATCGGGCCATCGCAACCGGAGGCTCGGGCTTGGTCTTTTTGATCTAACCATTTTCAAAGTTTGTGATGCGATTAGCACTTGGGACTGTAACTCTTGGTCCCGGGTGAAAGTCGTATGCAGGAGAAAGGCGAGGGGTGGGGTTTAATCAATAGGGATTTTAATCACATCGGAGAAATGATGCGGGTCTATTTCAATCAACCCATTTTTACATTAAAAAACATAACTCCTGTGCTTTAGACCAAAACTTTGGATAGGAGGGATTTTTGGATTTACAAAGGAAAAAATGAATTTGGAATGAACATTTATAATGTTATAGCACCCGACTGCAAGCACAAGGTTTTATGAAATGATAATATGATCGGGGGGATATAACGGAGGGCTAAATCACATCGAAGTTTTGTAAGGGAAAAAAGACTTGCGCGCTTGGACTTGTGCGATGCGATAAGCGCTTGGATGGCTAGCACTTGGTTCTAGCACTGGGGCGCATGGAGGGGAAGTGGTTTAAGGCTTAGCCTGAGGGGGCTTAAGTCTGTAATACAACAAAGGAATTTTTTATGGATTTTCCATGGATTTTAAAAGGATTTGAGGTTTTCGGCAGAGTTCAGAAAGGAGTTTTAAACTCTGCAAAGGAGATTTTATGAAGGGGAGATGAGAAAAATGGAAAATAAAGGAAAATGATGGGGAAAAAGAGAATAAAAATGAAGGTTAGTTTCTGAGTGGAGGAAGGAGAGAAAGGGGATTTTGCAGTAGACTTTTCTCATGGAATTTTTAACAGAATTTCTGAGTTCTGAAGGGAAACAACAGTGAAGATTTTTAGACAAGGGCATGAGGTCTTCAAGAGGCTTCAAGAGATAACATTTTGGCAATGAAACTGTTTCTTGAAGGCTAAAAAATGTTTTGGCCACCTTTTGATAGAACAAATTTTATAGGTGCCAAGAAACTCAATAAAGGAGCAGAGGTCAATGCCTTTTTCAAAGCATCGAAAGAGCATTGAGAAAATTCATCCTGTAGGAGTGAAATTTCCTTTTTCAACAAGCTCATAAACCCTTTCGTAACCTCAACATAGTTAACGATGAATCTCATCAAAAAATTGGCTTTTCCTTGAAGACTTCGAAGTTGACAAATAGAAGACAGGGGAGGCAACTGAATTATTTCCTCAAAGTTGAAGGGATCTACCTAAATCCTTTCAGTAGACACTATGAATCCCAAAAACCGACTAGATGTGATGGTTAAAACACACTTATTTGGATTCAGCCAGATTTTGTAATGAAGAACCTTTCGAAAATATGTCAAAGATGAGAAGGATGGTCAATTATCTTTCGAGAAAAAGCAACTAAATCATCCAAATAAGCTTCGATGATATGCTTGATATCGTGGAAAGCATAAGACATGGCCCGCTGGTAAGTAGCTCTAGCATTTTTAAGACCAAAAGGCATCTTCTTGTATGAAAATGTACCCTAGGGGAAAATAAAAGCAGTCTTGTGCTGATCTTTAGGACGGATGTTAATTTGATTATATCTCGAGAGACCATCCATGAAGGAGAAAATCTCATTCCCCACACACTCATCAATAATATGATCAATAAATGGTGTGGGGTAATTATCTTTTGGACATGCCTTATTTAGATCTCTGAAGTCAATGTAGACACAGATCATTCCTTGTTTCTTATCCACATGCATTGGCTTAGAAACCCACTCATTCAAAGGAACGGGGTATATGAAACCTGCCTTAAGTAGCTTATCAAACTCAACCTTGATAGTTGCGGCTTTACTAGGGTTGACTGGACGAAGCTTCTGTCATATAGGCTTAGCATTCTCGTAAGTCTTGATCTCATGTTGGACAATAGATGGATCAATTCCAGACATTTCCTCATAAGACCAAGTGAACACATCATGAAACTGTTTAAAGAGATCGGTATAAATATGAATCTCTTCAGGGGAACATTCAACTCCAATGAAAACATTATTTATAACATTGTGATTCCTGGAAATGTTCACCGAGATCATCTCTGAGATGATAGCTATCTTCCCTTCGGAAAAAATTTGTGTTGGAGCTAAAGGGTTCAGGATCGGGTGAACATGACCAGTAGATAGAGGGCTAGAAAATCTTGACTCAACCTCTCGCAAATCAAATAGAAAATATGACCGATGATGCAAATCATGCCACGATATTTCCACACTAGACATCACCTCAAGGATAGCCTCCTCAGATCGTAGAACAATATCGAGGCAGTGTTGAGTAGAAGATGAGTTAAGTGTCCAAATCAGAGCCACATATCCATCCAAATCCTTTGGTGAAAGAGAAACTGGGTCAGAATCTGTAGAGTCAACAATAGGTTGATAATAAATCTCTTCTACTGATATAGGGAATGCCATTCCACCCACTTGACCTTCTTCTAATGTGGCAGTAGGAGAAGTTAAGGTCCAAGGGTCCGAAAAATGATGAGTTTGGAAGAACTCTCTTCGAGTAGGAGCCCTGGAGGATGAAATAGCATTGATATGAACAGAAGGAGGCGGAAGATCAAAGGTACCCATAAATGAGGTACACATTTCGACTCCTAGATTCTCCACATGTTGCTTGGCATTAGTCACCAAGGGAATAATAGAGTCAGAAGATGCATTAGGATCTATCTAAGAATAGTCCATCTAATCAACAGTGACAATCCTCCCTTCATGGGGAAAACATAGGATGCGAAATAATGATGAAGTAATGGCATCCATCTCATAAGTCCAATTCTGCCCCAATATAAGGTTGTAGTCCAAATTGGCATCAACTATCTCGACTTAAATATTGACAACTTTACCCCCAACATAGATGGGAAAAGTCGTACCAATGCCATGTGGCGTGTGAGAATGACCATCAAATGCAGTGAAGAGAGTAGGTGAAGGAACGACTTGAGGAGATCCAATGGATTTCCAAAATGAGATAGACATGACACATATGGAAGCACCCTCATCGACTACCGTTCGAAAAATATTGATTTTCCGATATGTAGATTTTATTTGAAAATCCATGTAATGAGGAAGTCTCTTCTTAAGATTTGACATATCGAATATGATCATAAGAGAGTTCTTTCAATCTATCACCCCAATTGGGTGCGAGTGAAGTACCCTCAGGGCTGGCACGACTGGAGTTCCTCCAACACAGACATAGCACAAGGACTTTGAGCAAGATCTTCTAAAATGGAGTAGTGTCAGATACCTCATTAGAAGCATTTGTCGTGTTGAGATTCAACAAGATGATGAGCTTAGTTAGTGAAAAGTAACCACCTTCACTAAGTGGGGCCCGCAGGCTATTTTTAGGTGTATTTCTATTTTTAGACATGGTGAGCATATTCTATAAGTTGCAGGATGATATTTGTAGATGGTTGGTGAAATGTGGAAAATAGATGAGATTCTATTTTTATAATATTGGGAAAAGTCTATTTATAGATCGTCGATTGAAAAATAGGTGCATGTCGATTATTATTAACCCTTAATAATACTCTGACAATAAACATCAACTTATTCTCTTGGAGCACTTTCTTTCAGTGAACAGATTTGGAAAATCAGTGGGCTGAAGGAATTACGCAATTCCTAGGGTCATTGGTGACTGGCGTGGCGGGAGGACTCGCTAGAACCGGGCGTTGTGAGCAGAAAAGTTGGAAGAGTAGTTATGTGAGCTATTATTTAGTTTAACTCAGTTAAGTGAGTTAAACTCAGTTGTGCTAGTTGTATCTAGTTCTAATTGAAGATACACTAGTGAGAGTTTAGTGAATTAATTATTTAATTAATTCACAACTAAAAATCCCTACTGCAACTCATCAACACAACATGCAGACCCATTTTCGTATGTCGGGCCCAAGGAGACCTTGCAGAGAGATAGGTGGAAAGGGTGAGACGAATTAAGACACAGACTATAGTGATGCATTTAATGCATCTAACACACATTGGAGATGCCAATGAGGATTGCACAGTCAAGGCAAGGCCAATTCAAATTCATTCAGGGGTCTTCTTCAGAAGGGATTGTGCAGTGGAGGCAGGCTATCAGGAGGCAAGAAATTGGTGCATAGATATGCAAATTTCTGCATGACAGTGTGTAATGATTGTTGATTGTACTGAGAGCTTGATGTACTAAGCTTTGTATGAGATTATTACATGATCCATTGATATACATAATATATTATAGTTGGGGTTTTTAGCTTTAAGCTTTCCTGTTAAACAACTGTGTTTATGTGCGATTGATTTTCTTCATGTGTTTGCAATTGGTGATTTAATTTCTGTAAAGAATTAAGTGGAAGGATTCTGTATTTAACCTAAGATCATTTTTTTAGATCAGGAAAATCCAATAATACTATCAGTATTAATAAATTTCTACATGGTATCGAATCAGTGTTAATCACTAGAGATTGCAATAGTGAAGCGGTGCTGAGTTTTGTGCTGGTGGACAATTCGAATTTGCTGCAAAATTTTCTTAGTGCGACAGTTGAGTATTCATTGAAATGGCTTTCAATGGGTTGTGGTTGGAGTATGCCTTTGAGGGTAGGTCAAACTACATAGCCTAGAAGTACAGGATGGAGGCGGTGCTTGAAAATAATGGACTAAAGGAGTTCATCGATAGAGATGCTCCTAAGCCTACTTCTAGCGATGCTGCATTACTTGACGCATGGAAAAAGAAGGTAGCGAAGACAAGAAGAATTATGTTGGAAGGTGTGAAAGACCATATTGTGTGAAGCCTTCACGGTAAAGCCACTCCATTTGCAATGTGGAAGGCTTTGACAGATATTTTCCAGTGAAATGTACTCATACGAAGTTGGTGCTAAAAGATAAGCTCAAAAAAATCAAAATGGAGAAGGGCGACAATATTCCAAAATATCTCACGAAGTTTGTTCAATGTAGGGATGACCTGGGGAGTGTGGGAATTATATTTGAGGATGATGAATTGGTGAGCTTGGATCTCCTTATGTTTCTGAAGATTTGGCACAGCTACGAAGACTCTGTCAATGGACGGGAGAAACTACTGGATTGGGAGTGACTTTGGTTGGATCTTGTGCAGGAGGAGATAAGGCAAAATACTAGGGATGGCTCTTCATCGAAGGATGATGATGAAGAGAATTGTGCTTTGGGTGCCAGAGCAAGGAAAGGGAAGTGGAAGAAATCCCATCCAAAATCCAAGGCTAAAGGCAAGAAGCTAGATTTTTCCAAGGTGAAGTGTTTTCACTGTCACGAACATGGGCATCTCACTACTAACTACCCACAGAAAAAGAAGAACAAGAAGGTTGCTGGAGCTGCAGCGGGTGAGGCCTTAGCCTCGCAATTTGAACTTTATTTCTCTTTGATCGCATGCTTGGTTTCAAGCGCAATGGGATCGGCGTGGTATCTTGATAGTGGTTCTTCCTTCCATATGACGAGAGCCAAGGAGTTGTTTAGTGACTTGGAGGAGAAGGATCTCCAAATGCATATAGAGATGGGAGACGATGGTAGATACAGTGCGACCGGAATTGGAACCATTACCTTTGAGAGGGAGTCAAGTAAACCATTTCTGTTGAAAGATGTTATGCATGTTCCAGGTCTGAAGAAGAACTTGGTCTCGGTCGCCATGTTGACGTACGCAGTGTTAGTACGCGAGCCGGTGAGGCAAATATTTCATGTGACATAAAAATGGGTCAAACCAAGAGGATAGGGATTTGAGTTATGAATCTCACAAGCCAGAGGATGTCACGCCCGCAATGATGGGAAAAGGCAGAAGAAGTGGTGAGCCGGGATGAGGGCACCATATTGCAGAGATTGGGCCATCTTCACCATGGCATTCGAATATTTTACAAATAGAGCCATCGGACTTCCCAAGTGTACTCGGCACGTACTGACATGATGTACTATGGGTGCAGATAAGTGTGTGAAGACCAACTTTTCATGAGAAGAGAATCGTTTCATGATCCTAGAGAATTCAGACAGACGGTGGGGACCTTTTCTGGGCGTTTCAACAGAAAACAAGTATTATGTTATTTTTGTCGATGAATATTCTCACAGACGCTCGGATCTTCTTCATGCAGAAGAAGAGTGAAACATTCTCAAAGTTCTGTGAGTTTAAAGCATTGGTGGAGAAGGAGTCGAGGAAGCAAGTGAAGGCTCTGCGAAGTGATAATGGTGGTGAATATATCTCAAACGAATTCAAATACTTCTGTAGCAAAGAAGGAATTCAAAGATAACTCATAGCGCCTCATAACCCACAACATAATGGGGTCGTGGAGAGGAAAAATAGAACAATCGTGGGTGTTGTACGAGCTATGTTGCATGACCAGGGCCTACCGATGCACTTGTGGGCGGAAGCATGCAACACTGCGGTTTATGTGCAAAACCTTTGTCCTCATAGAGTACTTGGCATGAATACACCTGAAGAAGATTTTAATGGTAAGAAGTTTGATATTTCTCATTTGAATATTTTTGGCTCATATGTTTACATTCAGGTGACAAATGACGCCAGGAAGAAGCTGGAGCCAACTGTAGTTGGGATAGTTGCGGTACACATAAACACCCCATAATTATCATGTGTATTTTCCAAATAGTCGGATGACTGTGGTGCGACAGGATATAAAATTTAATGAGGTGAAGGCCATGAAGTTGTCGCTTGAGAGGGAACTAAACTTGCATGCAGAGGAGGAGCTACTTGCTCCGAAAGATGAGCCTCTAGATGTGGATCAACTACGGGAGGAGATTCATGGAGTGGAGGAGTCCACTCATGCAGAACCAAACATCAGAACAGGTAGGAAGCGTACCACAGAAGCTGAGAGACTGAAGCTTGATGTGGCACAGAATGTAGGAGTCCCTACATCACAGTGCAGACAGAGACAATCACTTGACTGACTTACTAGCTACATGGATTTTATGAGCAAGTGTATCGTGAAAGAGCCATCTTCTTTTGAAGAAGCAGTGTAGGAGCCCACATTGGTAGATGCCATGGTGGAGGAGGATGACTCCATTGTTAGAAACAGTGCTTGGGAAATTGTTCCAAGGCTAGTGGGTAAATCAGTGGTAGGTTCAAGATGGATCTATAAGGTAAATCAAGTTGCTGATGGGAGCGTCGAGAAGTATGAGGCAATATTTTTTGCCCGTGGCTTCTCACATATCGAGGGGATTGATTACGAAGAAACCTTTGCACCTGTCGCATGGTATTCTTCCATAAGGACCATCCTTTCTCTCTTAGCATAGATGGGTTGGCACATTCATTAGATGGATGTGAATACTGCTTTCCTTAATGGGATCATTGAGGAAGAGGTGTACATTGAGTAGCCTGAAGGATATGACATATCCAGCAGCGAGTCGCATGTGTGCAGACTCAAAAGAGTGTTGTATGGGCTGAAGCAAGCACCACGTGCTTGGTACACACAAATTGACAGCTATTTCACCAGACTTGGCTTCACCAAGAGTGAGGCGGATGCAAACCTGTACCAAATTGTGGTGGAGAGTATAATTTTAATCATTGTTCTTTATGTTGATGATTTAATACTAATGGGTGATGAGTAGTTGATACACTCATGCAAGGTAGATCTTGCAAAGGAGTTTGAGATGAAGGATTTGGGCCTCCATTATTTCCTTGGATTGGAAATATGGAAGTGGGAAGGTGAACTATTTGTGTCTCAAGGCAAGTATGCTCGGGAGATACTTGGTAAGTTTCACATGGAGGTCTACAAGCCCATGGATACTCCTCTTCTAGGAAATTGGAGGAAAGAGGATGCTACATCGGCAGAGGCAGTGGATGCCATTGTTTATCGACAGTTGGTGGGTTCACTCATGTATTTAGTTAATTCAATACCGGACATATGCTATGCAGTGAACCAGCTTAGTCAAGCGATGGTTAAGACTACCAAGCTCTTTTGGAAGCCAGGCAAGCACGTCCTAAGGTATCTCAGGGGCACAGCTAAGTATGGCTTATGGTACAGACAAATGAATGAGGTGAAGTTGCATGGCTTCACGGATGCAAATTGGGCAGGTAGCCTAACGGATAGAAAGAGCACATCAAGAGGGGTTTTCAATATCGGATCTATAACAGTTTCTTGGTACAACAGGAAACAAATATCTATGGCACTCAGTTCAGCGGAAGCTGGAATACATAGCAGCAAGTCAAGCTGCATGTGAGGCTATCTAGATGAGGAAGATCCTAGTTGGTTTGTTCGGTTCTCATTTAGATCCTACAATGATACATTGTGATAATCATAGTTGCATTAAAATCTCGATTAATCCTATGTTTCATGATAGATCTAAGCATATATATATCTGGTATCATCATATCATAGATTGTGTGCAACAGAAGATCATGTTGCTTCTTTACATTTCCATGGAAGATCAGGATGCAGATATTCTGATGAAGGCGCTCAGCAGGAGAAAATTCGAATAGCATAGAGGCAGGATTGGGGTGAAGGATAATCCATATCTTGATGAGAGGGAGTGTTGAGATTCATCAAGACGATGAGCTTAGTGAAAATTAAACACCTTCACTAAGTGGGGCCCGTAGGCTATTTTTAGGTATATGTCTATTTTTAGACATGGTGAGCATATTCTATAAGTTGCAGGATGCTATTTGTATATGGTTGGTCAAATGTGAAAAATAGATGAAATTCTATTTTTAGAATATTGGGCGAAGTCTATTTATAGATCGTCAATCTAAAAATAGATGCATGTCGATTATTATTAGCCCTTAATAATAATCCGACAATAAATATCAACTTATTCTCTTGGAGCACTTTATTTTAGTGAACAGATTTGGGAAATCAGTGGGCTAAAGGAATTACGAAATTCCTAGGGTGGTTGGCCACTCATGCATGGATGACTCAGTTAGAACTGAAGTGGTAGAGTTATGATAGAGTTGGAAGAGTATTTATGGGAGTTGTTATTTAGTTTAACTCAGTCAAGTGAGTTAAACTCAGTTGTGCTAGTTGTATCTAGTTCTAACTGAAGATACACTAGTGAGAGTTTAGTTAAATTAATTAGTTAATGAATTCATAACTAATAACTCACTTGCAACTGAACAAATACAACAATTAACTACTTGCATGTCAGTTCCAGTGGAGACCCGATGGAGAGATAGGTGAAAGGGTGAGATGGACTATCTGTTGTGACTATAGTGATGCATTCAATGCATCTGACACACATTGGAGACGCCAATGAGGATTGTGCAGTCAAGGAAAGGCCAATTCGAATTCATTCAGGGGTCTTCTTCAACAGGGATTGCGCAGTGGAGGGAGGCTATCAGGAGGCAAGAAATTGGTGCATAGATATGAAAAAATTTTCATGACAGTGTGTGACGATTCTATATTGTATTGAGAGCTTGATGTAATAAGCTTTGTATGATACTGTTACATGATTCCATCGATATACATAATATATGATAGTTGGGGTTTTTAGCTTTAAGCTTTCCTTTTCAACAACTATGTTTATGTGCGATTTATTTTCTTCATATGTTTTGCAATGGGCGATTTAATTTCCGCAAAGAATTAAGTGGAAGGATTCTGTATTTAACATAAAATTAATTTTTTAGATCAGGAGAATCCGGTAATACTATCAGTATTAATAAATTTCTACATATCGAATGTTTAGCAGATCCTTTCAGCATGCGAGTTATAGGCTCAACTATGGGCCTCTCAATATGGAGTGGCTCAGAGTTATCAGGAGCGGCCTTAGCCTTCAAAGACTCAGATTAACCATAATCACATGATATCGTGGCGACATCAATGTGAGCACTCACCATATATACATTTGAAGAATTTTCCCCTTCCTAGTTGCCCCCTGTGGGAGCTCCAGTATTTTCATTCGTGCCAGTAAGAATTTGTTGCCCTTGGGGAAAAGGGTTAGTTAGGACAACCTGGGAACTAGAGGAACCTTGCTGAGCTAACAAGCATTGAGCATATGGAATCTTAAGGTAGAGATGAGTGAGATGGTCTCCAATTTATAACTTGCATGGAAACTTGAATTTCTTCTTCGACTCTCTCTTACCCTCTCCAACATTATCATTGGATTTGTTCATGTTATGAAACCAACTCCAAAAATAGAAGAAAAGAGATCAACGCCTTAGAAATCAGCCACTTCGAGAGAGTAACTTCCAATACATTACATAAATGAATAATTCTTGGATGATTCAAATGTCCCAAACCTCCTTTCTATATATAGGAGTCCATGGGGCCACAATGTAATCCTAGCCGACCTAACAATAATAATGTAAGGGCACAATAATAACAATATGGGGTTTAAAGGGGTACAATAATAATAATAAGGGGGTTACACTAACAACAATAAGGAAATATACTAGTAATATGGGGACCTAACATGCTCCTCTCCTTCAAAAAAGTGTTGTCCTCAACGCTTGAGTAGCTCTGGGTGCTTTTGTATAAAATTCGCATTCTCCCATGTAGAATATTCAGTGGGTAAGTTCTTCCTTTTGATGAGATACTCTGAAATTGATCGAATTCGTAGCTGTCAAGTTCTTGTTTTCGTGACTGCTTCAGGTTCCAATATGGTTTTTCCTTCCTCATCAAGTTCTGGCAATATTTTTTGAACTAGAAGTTTGTCCCCTATAACCTTCTTTAAGCATGAAACATGGAAAATTGGATGCACTCGCAAAGAAGCAGGAAGCTCCGATTTGTATGCCATAGTACTAATCTTTTGCAACACCTTGTAAGGACCATAGTACTTAGGTGATAATTTATTACCCTTATTAGCTTGCTTGAGGGACATTTTTTTGTATGGTTGTAGCTGTAAAAATACCTAGTCTCCTACATCAAAACTTCTCTCACTGCGATGTTGATCTGCCTATTGTTTCATTCGATTTTGTGCCAAATATAGGTTATCCTTTAAGAGTTTGAGAACTTCTTGTTGATGCTCGATGTGATCTTCCACTGCTTGAACCCTAGAATTTTCCCTTAAATAATATGTGATGGACGGTGGATGATATCCATAAAGTGCCATAAATGGGGTCATTTTTGTTGCAGTATGGAAGGAAGTGTTATACCACCATTCAACGAGAGGTAACCACTTGACCCATTGTGCTTTCTTATCAGATACATTACAACGAATATATCCTTCCAATCATTTATTCACTATCTTAGTTTGACCATCAGACTTAGGATGATAAGATGAGCTATGAGCTAGTTGAGTACCCAAACAAGAAAATAATTCTGTCCAAAAATTTCCTGTAAAAATGGGATCTCTGTCACTTACAATAATCTTTGGGTTTCCATGTAGCTTTTGAATTGTTTCCGTAAATGCAGTAGAAACTGTACTTGCTTTAAATGGATGAGATAATGCACAAAAGTGTGCATACTTGGTAAGTCTATCAACTACCACCATGATGACACTCTTTTCTTCAGACTTAGGTAAACCTGTGATAAAATCCATTGAAATCTCCTCCCAACGTTGACTTGGAATGGATAAAGGTTGTAGAAGTCCTGGGGTCTTAATTGTTTCCACTTTATTCTGCTGGCAAACCAAAAATTCCGCCACAAACTTTCGAATATCAGATTTAAGGCCATCCCAAAAAAATTCTTTCTTCACCCTGTGTTAAGTTTTTAAAAATCCTGAGTGTCCTCCTAAAGGAGAAGTGTGCAATTCCAGAAGAATCTTTTGTTTTAGTTGGGAATTCTTACAAAGATATAAGCGATCTTTGTACCATTAGGAATCATTTTTCCAACTAAATGTATCAGATGTACTAGGATCTTGCTGCAACTTTTGAATGAGTGTCCATACATCTTTGTCCTTCTTCCATTCATCTCTTGCTTCGGTTATCCAATCTGGTTGGATAATAGAAATGGCACAAAGGAATGCTTCCACCTCTTCATTCTTTCTTGAGAGTGCATCTGCAACAACATTAAGCTTTCCTTTTTTGTAGATTATTTCAAAGTCATAACCCAACATCTTTGTGACCCATTTTTGCTGCTCTTCTGAAGATAGTCTTTGTTCCAAAAAGTGTTTAAGACTATCATGATCAGTTTTTACCTTGAAGTGTCTTCCTATTAGGTAAGGTCTCCATTTCTTTAGTGCATGTAGTATTGCCAACATTTCCTTCTCATAAATAACCTTTTGTAAATACTTTCCTTTGATTGAACGACTTTCAAAAGCAATGGGTCTTCCTTCTTGCATTAAAACAACACCAATTCCATTTCCTGAGGCATCACATTCCACAATGAAGGTTTTTGTGAAGTTTGGTGTAGCTAAGACCGGTGCTAGGCACATTGCCTCTTTAAGATGTTCAAAGGCCTTAGTTGCTTCAGGAGTCCATGAAAATGCATCTTTCTTCAATAATGTTGTTATAGGTGTTGCTATTCTCCCATAATTCTTAACAAACTTGCGATAATACCCTGTTAACCCGAGAAATCCTCGCAATTGCTTTATGGTCGTGGGGACTTTCCATTCCTTAATGGCTTTAATTTTGTTAGGGTCTAATTTAACACCCTCGTGAGATATAATATGACCCAGATATTCCACCTCTTGTACTCCAAAGAAACATTTGGATGCTTTTGCATATAATTGTTTCTCCTGCAATAGTTTGAGCACCCTGTCAACATGTTCAACATGATCCTTCCAAGACTTGCTATAGATTAGTATATCATCAAAAAATACTAGCACAAATTTTCTAAGGAAGGGTTTGAAAATGGAATTCATCAACCCTTGAAATGTAGAAGGTGCATTGGTAAGGCCAAAAGGCATGACCAAAAATTCATAATGACCCTCATGAGTTCGAAATGCTATTTTTGGAATATCTTCAGTCTTCATTCTAATTTGATGATATCCTAAATGAAGATCCAACTTGGTAAAATAAATTGCTCCATGTAATTCATCCAATAATTCATCAATCACAGGAATGAGAAATTTATCTTTAATAGTGATCTTATTGAGCTCCCTATAATCTAGACACATGCGCCATGATCCATCCTTCTTGTGCAACAATACTACTATAGCAGAGAAAGAACTTTGATTAGGTTGAAATATACCAACCTCTAACATTTCTGCAATCATACGTTCAATTTCGCTCCTTTGGACATAAGGATATCTATAAGGCCTGATGTTTGGAGGAACACTTCCTGGAATCAAATGAATAGCATGATCATGATCATGAATAGGTGGGAGTCATTTGGGAGTTTCAAACACCTTGGAATGATTGTCCAAGACTTGTTGGAGATCTGCAGAAATAGATGATTTTGATGTCGGAACTTCTAGTGAGCATAATTGTGCAACTATGCCTCGTTGTTCTTTCTTTAGAAGATTTGTCATGACATTAGAGCTTACTATCCTTCCTGGATTCCCTTCAATACCCCATAATTTGACTTCCTTTCCTTCTGAAAAAAATTTCAAGAAAATTTCTTGAAAATTAAAAGCTACCGTCCCCAAAGATTGTAACCATTGTACTCCTAGTACAACATCAACACCTCCCATAGGAATGGAAAGCATTGGACTAGTCAATACATATTCCCCCATGGTTAGCTTGATATCATGGCATTTTCCAGAGCAATTTATAGTTCCTCCATTTGCAACCATCACTTGACATTCTGGTGCTGGGTATAGGAAACAATTTAATTCCTTGGCTACCTTACAATGAATAAAATTATGGGTGCTACCTGAATCAATCAATACTATTACCTTTTTCTTCTTGATATGTCCTTCTATCTTGAGAGTTTGAGGAGTGGTAATTCCTGCCAATGCATTACACGATATGGTCGGACTCATTTCTTCCTCTTCCTAGGTTGGTTCCTGCTGTATATCCTCTTCTTGTTCATTTTCTTCTTCCTCTTCACAATCTATGTAAAATAATTTCTTCTCAGCACACTTATGACCTTTAGTGTATTTGCTATCACAACTGTAGCAAAGCCCTTTTGCTCTTTTTTCTTCCAATTGTGGTGGTGTCAACCTTGTAGGTTGTGGAAATCTAGGCGTAGCAACACTTCCTTCTTTATAGAATTGAGTGGTAGGCTTCCTTGTCGCCATAGTTTTACATTCAACTTTTCTTGCCAACCTGAATGCCTTCTCCAATGAATCAGGTTCCAAAACACGAACTTCATGTTGGATGTTATCCTTTAGAGTACCTAAGAAGAGATCAATCCTGTGTTCCTCTGGAATATTAGTTACCCTTATATTCAATTTTTTGGAAGTCCTCAATGTGCTGCCCCACTAAACCCTTTTGTTTGAGATTTATCAATTGGCTAAAGAAGGTGTTGCTCTTTGTATCCTCATAATGTGCTATCATTTCCTTCATAAAAATTGACCAAGTGACAATTTTTTTATGGGAGAAAAGCCATCGATACCATACAAATGTATTTTGTTCTAAATGTAAAGTTGCAATGCGTACCTTTTGTGTGTTTTGCATATTATTGAGATCAAAATATTGCTCCATCTGTAGTATCCATGTTACAGGATCCTTTCCATCAAACTTCCTCATATCCATTTTTGGAATATGGTGGTTCTTCCCACCAACATTCGAGTTTATGAAATCATAATTAACATTTATTTTGTTCTCATCAGGAGGTTCTTCTCCTATATTTCCGCCATTAGGAATCATTTCTGGTTTTAAGCTTGTCATCAAGCCTTCCATGTATGCTTTTAGATCATTCTTCATGTTTTCCATGCTGTCTTTCATGTCATCCATCTTAGCTTCCATGCCCACTTCCATGCCATCCATCTTAGCTTCCAAACCAATTATCTTAGCTTCCACGCCTTTCTTCAAACCATCCATCTTAGTTTCCACGCCTTTCTTCAAAACTTCCATTTCATTTTTTGTTGTTCTTTGCGAGAGCGAAATTTGCTCTTGTAATTTTGATATGTCATGTTGCCATTCTTCATATTCATGAGTCATAGTAGAGCCTTCTGAAGGCTTAATGGGTGTTGAATTCTTTTTAGGAGTAATTTTAGAACCCAATACTGATATCTATGCTCAATAGGACTTTGGAATCACTTAAAGCTGATTTTTCAAACAAGACTTATGCAATTTGAAAAACAAAATACACACCTTTTGTTGATTTTTAGGAGCTCGATATTGAAATTGAATTATCTATGATTTCGGATCTTCAATATCTAAAATTCAGTCTTGAAGTAACACTCTGAACCTTCTTTCAAATTCCACAGGTCTGACCTGATTTGGATTCTTGAAGGGAATGTTATGCCCAATCTCCTACGATGACCTAATTATGGATTAATTCAGTAGAGCGAACTTGTACGACTTTCCATGTGTCACTGTTTCCTCCTTCGAATCTGAAATTTATACAACAAAAACTAAAATCTATGTAATTGTGGCCATGTTTTATAGAATTCCAATCTGACCCTCCGAGAGAGAGTTATGACGTTTTGCCCACGATCACCTCTTTGAGATGAAATTCGGGAGCCTGAAACAATCCTAACTTCCACAGATAATATCTACCAAAATATTGCAAACCAAGATCTAAAATTTTCACAGGAGGTTCCTCATGTATTCGACTTCACTCTATATAAATTTTAGCTTCTAAAACTTATCATACGAAAAGTTATAGCACAAATTCCACGATGACCTAGTTTAGTTGAAATTCGGGAGCCTGAAAAAAACCTAACTTCAAAAAATCATATCTCCAAAAATGTTATGAACCAAGATCTAAAATTTTTACACGACATTCCTCAGGATTTCAGCTTCATGCTATAAACATTTCAGCTTCTGAACCTTCGTAGAAAAAATGTTATAGCGAAAATGCCACGATGACCTGTTTGGAGCAGCGAAACCCTAGAATCCAAAGCTCTGATACCAAATGTTATGAAACCAGCTCAAAAAATAGAAGAAAAGAGACATCAACGCCTTGGAAATCAGCCAATTCAAGGGGGAAACCTCCAATACATTACATAAATGATAATTCTTGGATGATTCAAATGACCAAAACCTCCTTTCTATATATAGGAGTCCATGGGGCCACAATGTAATCCTAGCCGACCTAACAATAATAATGTAAGGGCACAATAATATCAATATGGGGGTTATAGGGATACAAAAATAACAATAATGGGTTACACTAACAACAATAAGGGACTTTAATATTAATATAGGGACCTAAAAATTCGCATTTCTCTTCCCATCCTTATCTTTATTTTTGTTATTTAATCCCTTCTTCTTCCTATCAGATTTTTTATTTCCTTTGGGGTTAGAATATTGAACAACATTAATCGTTAAGGGCTAGGAAGGAGTAGACACCTACGATGTAGCATGAATAGAAGGAGCATATTGTAAAGACAGTTGCTGCAATTGATTCAAAAAGTTAGTCGTGCTACAATCGATTGATCCGACAAGCCCTTCAGCATGAGGACCTGGATTTTTTTTTATATAAATCTATATTGGAATGAGGAGAATCAGGAAAGATATTATTAAGAATGCCAAATTGAGAATAGATCAGTCCCAATTGATGGGATACAAAGATAGCTTGCTCCTCAGTGAATACCCTAGAAAGAGATACATCCTTCAAGATTTCTGGCTGTAAAGATTTGAGGAACCATTCAAGAAGGAATTCATTGGGAATATAAGATTTAATGAGCCTCTTCCTTCTCCTCCATTCCTGAATTTGGTCAGAAATTTGCATTGCCTTATCTTGCTCGAAATTGGTTAGAAGCTCAGTCCCAACATCATAACGAACATGAAACTAAAAATGGTTCAAAAACATGGTAGCCAACTCGCCAAACAAAAAAAAAGTGCCCCTGAGGTCGAGCGGTACCATTTAGAAATAAGTTTTTGGGCTAGTGGTGTGTTGAGCAAAGATTGTGCTTTCTTTCATCTTACTTTACCTCATTTTCCTTTTTCCATTGCTATCCTAGACCCAATTGATCAATGAATTTAGTTAAAATTACTTTTAGAATGATTAACATGACTGACTTGCTAATTTTTGTGATTTTTGTCATTGTGATGCATTTTGACCGGAACTAGCTGCAGAATGCAGACATTCCGTAGCTAACCGGAAATTCTGCAGCTGTCTTCACGTTTGAGTATGTTCCAGGTGGCCTCTCAAGAAAAACCGCATATGGGTATATTCCACGTCATGTCTACATTGTTCGTTGCTCACCATGAAGGAAGAAACGAATTCTGGATATGGTTTTGGTACATGGGAACACATTTAAGAAGGCAGACTTCTAATAAGACTGTCTTAGTCCAGATGTCCTTTTCCTTTTTACGCAGCCACTTCAAGAGTCCTAATGTGATTTCGATAAGGAAAGACAATGATCCTGGAATTGTTGCAAGTCTTGTTATGTACATTTGTTATATAAACACTTAGGAAACTGAGAGCTAGGCTAGATTTTGTTTTCCAGATTTTGCTTAGATTTTGTGCTACATTTCTGAAGACGCAGATTGCTCTGTTCAAGTTATTTCACCTTTAATGAAGCAGAAAATATTGTTTTGAAAGCGTTGATTTGATTTGGAGTTAGATTCCGTCTGGTGGTAGAGGGCCCCTGCCCCCTGTACGGATTTATTTGCGTAATTTAGATAAGTATTCTAGATGCCTTTACGTTTTTGAAGTTGAATTCGTAGTTGTTTTCATTAGCTACTATAGTTATACTCGTTCTAAAAACTCTTCCAAAAGAAGAAGCTCTTCCAAAAGATTATAATGATGAATGGGAAATGGCTATAGTATTGTAGGAATTAATTGTAATCTCTTTTATTCACCATCACAGTTATACTTATGCTCAACACTCTTCCAAAAGAAGAAACTCTTCCAAAAAATCCTTATACTGTCTTAAGCATGATTGTGATCTTGAACATTTTAGTTGTGTGTTTTCACTAAGTACCATAGTTGTTCTTGCTCTTAAACGCTTTTCCAAAATATCATAATGATGGGTAGGAGATGGCTATGATATCTTAGTTTTTCATTGCTTTCAGTCTTTATGTTTGCATTTGCACTGAATTGTACAGTTAGGATTTTTCTAAGAAACTCTTCCAAAATACCAATCATGATGGACAAACAGACTGTATAATTCCATAGAATAATGCATGATAGCCTAGTTAGGATACTCCGGAGTTTAATTGCACTTAACTCATGCTCAATTATTTTGTTTTAAGTTTGATAATGACTTGTAGTTCAACACTGTTTTAGGCTAGTGACATTTTAAGTTCAGTTTTAGCTTAACTCATTGCATTTGCACTCCATATCCAGTTGTCATTCACTGCATATTAGATTACTTCAGTTGTTAAACTTAACAAAACAACCTTCATTATTTACAAACCTCTTCTTGTTCTAAAATCTACAATTGATTCATAACCACATGAACAGAAGACAATATCATTTTAAGGCCTGAAGTACTTCTGCAACTTCCTTATCATCTCACAAACAAACATTTCCTCAAAAGACTATTTCAAAAATCCATAACCTTTGAGTGAAGTGTAGTGTCATCAAACTAAGTTGCAGAATAGAGTTAGGAACTAGTCTTAGAGTAGAAGATCTTATGATGGTATAAATGTTTTACTCCAAATATGCTTCAACAAATCTCTAATAAAGGATAAAATGTTGCATCATTATAAGTTAGTTGTTTAGCTGTTTATTTAGGAGGATTTGCATACTTATTTGACCATGTCTCAAGCTCTCTCTCAAACACCTTTGATGAAAGAATTTGACAAATTGAGTTTATGTTTTGAATCATTTGTTTAAAATTCATTATCAAGCTTTGTTTCTGCTTAGTCATAATTTAGATTTGATTATGTTTTTAGTATTGCATTTGTATTTACCATTTGACATCAACCAATTAGGCTTCACTCTGTTTTTCTTAATCATTAGCTTCTTTCCATTAGCTTTCTAGTCATTTTCCTTGTGAACATAAAACCACCAAAAGATCAAAAACATCATAAATCATCACAAAAGACCAAAAACATCACAAAAACACTACACACAACGCATTAAGAAACAAATACCTAGGTACATAAAGTACACTTCACTTCAGCAGTTTACCAAACCTGGTTGACAATTAAATGAGCTCAATTTAGGAGACTAGATTGAGACCAAACATTTTGGCGTCATTGCCGGGGAAGTGAAAACTAGGTAACCTTTGTTTCTTAGCATCCAAAAACAATTATATGCGTAGGGAGAGAGATTCAAGGGGAAGATTTATAAGCAGAAGAGGCAGAAGTTTGATTTCTAGAACACCACTTGTTTCATCTAGATCCAGAGCTAGTACACCTTCAACTCAAACCCATCTTCCATCCTCTTCTGATCCTGGACTTCTAGAAGATCTAAGGTCAGATATCCCATTAGAAAAACCTTCCACTTCATCCACTGAACCTGCCATAGAAGAAGATCTAAAAACTCTTGTTAGGGACACAAACCTTTCCACTTCCACAAGAGAGTCAACCATGGCAGAAGAAGGAGGAGGAGGAGTTTTTAATGGAGAAAACACACTATTTGGAGGTAGAGGTAGAGGTAGAGGAGAAGGAGTTAGAAGAGAGTTCTTTGGTTCCTCACTGATGAATAAACCAATACAACCATGAAAAACATTTCACCCTATGTCCTTCCAAACTTCTATGGACTTAAAACTGAAGATCCTGAAACCTTCTTATTCGAATTTGAAGTGCTGTGTAGAACTTATGACTACTTACAAGATGCTCAAAAACTGAAATTATTTCCTTCAACTTTGAAAGGAGCAGCATTGAAGTGGTTTATGAGTCTAATCAGTAGTTCTATTAGAACATGGGAAGACATGAAACAAGCATTTCTAGAGAGATATTTGGATTATTTTATGCCGGTTAATCATAAGGAAGAAGTGTTCAAGATGTTACAAAAAGAAGATGAAAACTTAGAAGATTTGTTGGAAAGATTTAATTACAACATCAAAAGGGCAAAAATGGAAAATCTAGATCAAGACACCTTAAAAGCTCTTTTTTTGAAAACAATTAGGGATGAATGGTTGGATATCCTTAACATGATGGGAAAAGGGGATATATCACAACTCACATTACCTGAAATATCTGAGTTATGTATCAACCTTTCAAGAGGGAAATCTAAAACTGTCAAAGGTCCAAGAGATCCCGCTCTTGCAAGGGCAAGTAAATCTGCTTCTGGGACAGTAAGTAGATCAGAAATAGGACACATGCTTGATGAATTTAAATCTGACATCTTAGGGAGTCTTAGTGAACAAATAGACACCCTTAAGATAAAAAACAAGCAAAAGGCTGAATCTGACGCTTTGGCAATCTTTTGTCCCAAATGTAGAAAGAAGCATGCCTTGAGAGAGTGTCCTTTAGATGTAAAAATTGTAGAGACCTGTGTCATTTGTTCTGAAAAACATGAAACCAAGAATTTTCCTTCTCTTCCTGGTCTCAAAGCTGTCTTTCAGGAAGAAACTCCTACAGACTCCACAGAATCTCTTAACTTTGTATCTAGAAGACCTTGGCAGGGACCTCAGACACAAGGATTCCATGATCAAATGTATAATCAACTTCCACCTTGGAATTCTTGGCAGCAACCTTGGCCCCAATTTCAAAATCAATCTCAAGCTTGGGCACAAGGATCACAAAGTCCCTATGGAAGATACTCTCCATATTATCAGTATCCACCATCCTATCCACCATATCCACATTTTTATCCTCAAAATCCTCAAAAAAATTTTCCTCAAAATCTTCAACAAAATTTTCAACAAAATTCTCAACAACATCATCTGAACCAACCTCATCAAAATCAACCACTTCCATTACCATTCCCTCAAAAATCCAATCAATTACCAGCTCAGCCCATACCAAACCCCAATAATAAGAACCCCCAGAATACATACATGATAGAAGGACAACAATTTCCAATTTATTTAATTACTCCTCTAGACCTTAGTGATGTTCAACTTAGGTCTGGAAGGATACTTGAGAAGAGGAAACCTTCTGTGATCATACAAGAACAAGATAATTCTGAGGAAGACTCCCTACAGTTTAATAAAAGTCTTGAGGAAGAAACATCCTTTCAAGGCCAAAACATTGAAAAACTGAAACAAAAAGATCCAATAAGCCCAACTCCAGTATTAGAGAAACCATCCACATCTACTTCTATACCTCCCTTTCCGGAAAGATTACAAATTGACAAAGGTGTGGAAAAACAAATAATGGTGCCTAATTATGATTTCTTGGATGAATTGAGAAATGTTTGCATTAAAATTCCATTATTGCAAGCCATCAAGGAAATCCCAATTTTCGCCAAAACAATAAAGGAGTTGAGTATGAAGACAACAAAGAAAAGAATAAGAGAAACCAAGAAAATTCAACTGGTAGGACAAATAGCAGACATTATGATGGGTAAGATTACTATTCCAAAGTACCTTGACCCAGGAAATCCAGTTGTCAAAATTCACATCAATGGAATTGAAATTCAAAACACACTCATTAACTTAGGAGCAGCAATAAATATCATGAGTAGACAAATCATGGACAAACTGAAACTTCCTAATCTTCTCTTTACACCCACACTATTACAATTAGCAGATAGATCTGTGATCAAACCATATGGGGTAATAGAAGACATTCCAGTGTCCCTAGATTCTTGGGAGTACCCTGTGGATTTCATGATCCTAACTCCTAAGAATAATCTAGGAGGCCATCCTGTTATATTAGGAAGACCTTGGTTGGCTACAGATGATGCTTTTATTAGTTGTAGATCCGGTGATATGTATATCTCTGATGGTAGTTCAACTAAGAAGTTCACTTTATATCCTCCAGCTAGGACAATTACAGATTTAGATGACACTCAATGGATAGAGGATGAAGAAGATTTACAACCTCTCTTCACAATTTCAGAAATTAGTGAAGATAATCAAATTCTGAATACTCTAGAAAATTTTGAATCCTCTCCAGAACAAAAACATGAATCATTTCAAGAGGGATCCAATATTGAGTTTTTGTCATCAAGGCAGATGTCTCTTCATTCTATGGACAAATTTGGCAGCTCTACAAGTGAGATTTTTCCAGGCAAAACTTTGAACATAAACAAGAACCTAGAAAAATCTCAACAAGAAGAGTTAGTCAAAGTATTGCAGAGACATTCTTCTGCATATGCATGGGAATACACTGACATGAAAGGGATAAGCCCCAAGACTTGTACTCATCACATCTATATAGAGGCAAATTGCAAACCAATCAGACAACCTCAAAGACGGATGAATCCAAATCTTAGGGAAATTGTTAAAGAGGAATTGCAAAAATTGTTAATTGTTAATTTCATATATCCTATTTTAGATAGTCAGTGGGTTTCTCCTTTGGTAATTGTGCCAAAGAAAAATGGAAAATGGAGGGTGTGTGTTGACTACCGAGAACTAAATAAAGCTACTCTTAAAGACCATTTTCCCTTACCTTTAATAGATCAAGTATTAGATACATTAGCTGGCAAAAAGTACTTCTCATTCCTAGATGGGTTTAGTGGTTACAATCAAATCCAAGTAGCACTTGAAGATCAAGACAAAACCACATTTACTTGTCCTTGGGGTACCTATGCTTACCGAGTATTGCCATTTGGATTATGCAATGCACCTGCAACATTCCAAAGGGAAGTATTAGGAATTTTTTCAGATCTAATACATGATTGTGTAGAGGTGTACATGGATGATTTCACAGTTTATGGAAACTCATTTGAAGAAGCTTTAGACAACTTGGAAAAAGTTTTAAAAAGATGTCAAGAAGCAAACCTTTCACTTAGTCATGAAAATTTTTTTATGATGTTTACTGAAGGTATTGTTTTAGGGCACCACATTTCAGGGGATGGGATTAGAGTTGATGAGGCAAAAGTTGAAGTCATTTCTAACCTATCCATTCCAAGTTGTCAAAGAGATGTTAGAACTTTTCTAGGATTTATAGGGTATTATCGGAGATTTATAGAAAACTTCACCAAAATAGCATCTCCACTCTTTAAATTACTCACCAAAGATTGTGAATTCAAGTGGACTTCTGATTGCCAGTTAGCTTTTGAAACCCTGAAAACCAAAATTTCTGAAGCACCTATATTAAGGGGACCTAACTGGAAGTTACCTTTTCATATCTCGACAGATGCTTCCGATACATCTCTAGGAGAAGTATTGGGGCAAAAAGACTTGATTCCCTATGCCATCTATTATATCAGTAAAAATTTGACTCCTGCAGAGTTAAACTATACTGTAACTGAAAAAGAGTTTTTAGTTGTTGTTCATGCCATAAACAAATTTAGACACTATATAATAGGCTATGAAACTTTTGTTCACACTGATCATTCTGCAATTAGATACTTAATGAACAAATCAATCACTAATGGCAGAGTTATAAGATGGTTGTTGCTCTTACAAGAATTCAACATTACTATTTTAGATAGGCCTAGAAAACAAAACACAGTGGCTAATTTCCTATCTAGAATCCAAAATATCAAAGATGACACTCCGGTTGAAGATCAATTTCCTGATGAATATCTTTTTGCAATCTCTACTCAAACTCCATGGTTTGCTGATATTGCTAATTATTTAGTTTCAGGAAAATTTCCTTCAATTATGAATGTAAGGGATAAAAGAAAAATCATTAATGATAGTGCAAATTATTCATGGGTCGCTAATGAGTTGTACAAGACAGGTCCAGATTTGATCATTAGAAGGTGTGTTCGTGAAGATGAGATGCCTGAGATTCTCAAGGCATGTCATGATGAACCTTGTGGCGGACACTTTGTAGATAAGAGGATAGCCTATAAGATCCTTAATTTAGGATATTATTGGCCATCTTTGTTTAAAGATGCTAAAGAGTATGTCAAAAGGTGTGACAGTTGCCAAAGGGTGGGGAAACCTTCTCCTTCAGGTGAGATGCCATTACAACCTCAGGTACACATTGAACCTTTTGAAAAATGGGCTTTGGATTTTGTAGGACCTATTAGTCCTCCATCAAGACAAAAAAAATATATATTAGTTTGCACTGATTATGTTACTAAGTGGGTAGAAGCTAAACCATTACTTGTTGCTAATGAATCATCTGTAGTTACTTTTCTTTTTGAGGATATTTTTACTCGTTTTGGTGTCCCAAGGGAAATTGTTACAGATCAAGGAGCTCAATTTACATCAAGGCTAGTGGAGCAAATGATGGAGAGGCACAAAATCAGACATAGAAAATCTACTCCTTATCATCCACAAGCAAATGGTCAAGTGGAATATACTAATAAGGTCATTGAAGGAATCCTAACAAAGACTGTTCATTTACATAGAAGAGATTGGGTAGATAGGCTTCCTGAAGCCTTGTGGGCCTATAGAACTACATGGAGAAACACAACAAGCCATACTCCTTATGAGCTTGTTTATGGAAAGCAAGTTTTGTTTCCCATAGAGTTCCAAATTCAAACCTTCAAGATGGCATTTCAGCTAGGACTTGATCTAACGGAGGCACAAAAGCATAGACTGGAGCAAATTAATGAATTGGATGAGATCAGACAAGATGCAGTTCAGAAAACAAGTCTAGTCCAACAACAAAGGGCTAGATGGCATGACAAGTACATCAAGGAGAAGAAATTCAAAGAGGGAGACTGGGCTCTCTTGTTTGATTCAAAATTCAAGGATTTTCAAGGTAAATTTCAGACACATTGGCTTGGGCCATATGAAATTGTTGAAATTTTTGATAATGGGGCAGCAAAAATCAGAACTATAGATGAAGAAGAGGTCACTTTTCTTGTGAATGGTCATAGATTGAAGTTGTATCACAAACCACTCTCAAGAGAAGAATTTGTCAAGAAGTTCCAAGAAAGCAGTGATGTGAAGTTAATGAAGAAGAATCTCTCTTCTTCATCAACTTGATTAACTTTTCTGAAGCATTTCTCTTTGAAAAAAATAAAAATAAAAATAAAAATAAAATAAAATAAAGGTATAAACATGAAAACCAATCATTGATTGGCATGTTTATACAGAAAAGATAGGGTGAAAATCAGAGTCTCTCTGACACTCTAACTTTTCCATTTTGTTTTTACAAGCAGCTATTACAAAATCATAAGTTCAGATCCATAGTGTTTATGATCCATCTCATTTCATTTCATTCCATTCACTTATCCATCCATACTCCATTTCATTCATTCATTCATATTCTACTTCATTCCATATTTCATTCATCTCATTCCATACTCCATCCATCTCATTTTCATGTCAAAATTTAAAGTTTGATATCTTGCTATAAATGAATAAAACATGTCATGGATTGCAGGGCAATTTTTATGTTCTTCCACTCCATTTCATAAACTGAATCCATTCCATTTCATCATCCACTTCATACATATCATGTCTCATCATCCATCTTCATTCATACCATATAACATTTCACCTATATTCCAAAAACACTCCATTCCATGATTAAAATACTCTACAGGTACATTCTGCAGCTTAACAGACATTCTGCAGCTGATCAGCCGTTCTGCAGCCAGACAGTCATTCCGCAGCTAAAAATCCTGAAGAAATTAGTCAGCAGACATTAGAATTGCAAAAAAATGATCCAGTGTATCCATGAATAAGAAGAATCAAGAAGGATTATGAAGACTCTTCCAAAGAAGAACAAAGAAGACAAAGACTACAAAAATCAAATGAAAGGCAGAGGTAACAAGTTTAGATTATAATGGCATTTCATAAAGTTTAGCATAGTTTTAGTTATGAATTGTTCGAAAAGGTTGTTTTAATTATTTTTATTGATCATGACCAATAAACCCTCCACAAACTTTGGATTAAAATCTCTCATTTGAAATTCCATATCCGACATCATTCAAGCGGTTCAAATGGCCGAAGTGTTTGAATTCTTCACGTAACCCAACCAAATCATTCAATGATGATTCTCTTTTCCGTTGCAAAAATCTCCGCCGTCTTTTCAATCATTAATTCGTTTCCTCCACCTCACTCCATTACCTCATTCCGTAACTACTTCCATCACTCCATTCTGTAGCCGGCACTTCATTCCGCAAACAGAGATATCCTTATCACCGAGAGCAGAGCAAAAGGGTATATCAGTTTGGATATCAAAGCACTATCACCGTGGGCAGAGATTGAGCATTATCACTGTAAACGCAGAGGTATAGCAGTGAAGAATTTGAAGCCATTTGTTACCGAGAGACAGAGGTATAGCAGTGTGGGAATTTGAAGCCATTTGTTACCGAGAGACAGAGGTATAGCAGTGTGGGAATTTGAAGCCATTTGTCACTGTCAACCAGAGGCATATCAGCTCGAAGTCTGAAGTTGTTATCACTGTCAACTAGAGGCATATCATTCCGAAGTTTGAAGCTGTTGTCACTGTCAATCAGAGGTATATCATTCCGAAGTTTGAAGCCATTGTCATTAAGAACCTGAAGCCATTTCAATTCGAAGGTGAAAGTTATTGTTTCAGTGGGTAGAAAGAGTATTATTCAGAACATTGAAGAAGCAATCATGGGTTTCATTGTAAGAACTGAACCAGTGGGTACAAAATACCTAGAAGGCTACCCTCAATGTAAAGAAATGTTGCAACAGATAGGATGGCTACAATTTTTGGAGAAATTTAATGGCTTCCACAAAGAAGTCACTAAAACATTTGCAAGATCATTTCAAGGAGCTGAAGTTGAAGTGGGAGATGTCAAATTCACTGTCACTGAAGTTTTCATTGCAGAAGCTATAGGGTTGCTTAGAAATGGAGAGAGATGGTTCAAAAACAGAGAATTCCATAATGAATCCTGGAAGCAAATTCTAAAATCACCAAGTATGGATGTCACCGTGTTTAAGAAAGGAATTCCAAGTTCTGCATTGAAAAATAAATGGAGAAACATACTACTTATTCTGCAAAAATTTATTACATGTGAGGGTAGATATCGCACATTTTATGTTTACCACATTAGACTGATAATGCATTTTCTGGGGGAAGACTTAAACCTACCCTATTTCTTGCTTCAAATTTTGAAAAAGATGGCTTCCTGTGTTCAAAGAAGGGTTCAATTTTTAGAGACAACTCTATATCATCATGGCTTGGTTAAAATTTTGATTGAACACCATTTAGCCAAAACAAATGATACATGGGACAATTTCTTGATAAGAAATCATTTTGAAGAGCCAAAAGAACCCTCACCTGAACAACAGCCTACAAGGAGAAGTAGAAAATGGAGAGCTTCAAAAATTGAAATTGACAAAACAGTCCAAGAAAGTAGTGAGGAAATCATCTCAGAGAAGTTGACTCAAATAAAGAGACAACTTAAGAAAGAGAAGGTAATCAGAAAATCTACCACAGAGAGAGGAGAGGGATCTTCTCAGCGAAGAAGAAGCCATAGACTAAAGGGGAAACTAAGGAAAACTCAAATCAAACAAACAAGGGTGATTAATATAGAGGATGAGGAAACATCTATTGAAGAACATGTTGAAGAGGATTTTAATGAAGGAACCCCTGAAATTGACCCTGCTCAGCAAGAAGTTTATGATTATGTTGAAACTTTGGAAAGGAAAGCTTCAGAGAGCAGAGAGAGAACCCCTAGTCCTCCACTGTCCGAAATAGATGTGTTAAGAAGGGATAGGTACGAGCTGGAGATACTTAATAGACACATCAAAAATGAGAATGAAATTTTGAAGGAACAAGTCAAGCTCAAAACCGATATGAACTCAACCTTATCCCTACATATAAACAAAGTGGAAAAGGCTAATGAAAAGTTGAAGAAGAGGAACAAGAAGCTAATCAGGGCACTTACCAACCTAAGGTTCAAACTTGTCATCAGAAAACCCAGAAGATCTTTAGCTTCCAGGCAAAGGAGAAGGAGAGGATTAGATGTTCTTGCAGAAGCCTCTGAGTTTATAGGATAAGTTGAATGAGGACATGCAAGAAGTCAGCAGTGGGGGTATGTTGAGCCTCAAGATTATGCTTTATTTCATCTTACTTTACCTCATTTTCCTTTGTTCATTGCTATCCTAGACGCAATTGATCAATGAATTTAGTTAAAATTACTTTTAGAATGATTAACATGACTGACTTGCTAAGTTTTGTGATTTTTGTCATTGTGATGCATTTTGACCGAAACTAGCTGCAGAATTCAGACATTCCGTAGCTAACCGGCAATTCTGCAGCTATCTTCACGTTTGGGTATGTTCCAGGTGGCCTCTCAATAAAAATCGCATATGGGTATATTCCACGTCATGTCTACATTGTTCGTTGCTCACCATGAAGGAAGAAATCAATTCTGGATATGGTTTTGATACGTGGGAACACATTTAAGAAGGCAGACTTCTAGTAGGACTGTCTTAGTCCAGATGTCCTTTTCCTTTTTACGCAGCCACTTCAAGAGTCCTAATGTGATTTCGATAAGGAAAGACAATGATCCTGGAATTGTTGCAAGTCTTGTTATGTACATTTGTTATATAAACACTTGGGAAACCGAGAGCTAGGCTAGATTTTGTTCTAGATTTTGCTTAGATTCTGTGCTACATTTCTGAAGATGCAGATTGCTCTATTCAAGTTATTTCACCTTTAATGAAGCAGACAGTGTTGTTTTGAAAGCGTTGATTTGATTTGGAGTTAGATTCCGTCAGGTGGTAGAGGGCCCCTGCCTCTTGCACGGATTTATTTGCGTAATTTAGATAAGTATTCTAGCCGCCTTTACGTTTTTGAATTTGAATTAGTAGTTGTTTTCATTAGCTACTGTGGTTATACTCATTCTAAAAACTCTTCCAAAAGAAGAAGCTCTTCCAAAAGATTATAATGATGAATGGGAAATGGCTATAGTATTGTAGGAATTAATTGTAATCTCTTTTATTCACCATCACAGTTATACTTATGCTAAGCACTCTTCCAAAAGAAGAAACTCTTCCAAAAAATCCTTATACTGTCTTAAGCATGATTGTGATCTTGAACGTTTTAGTTGTGTGTTTTCACTAAGTACCATAGTTGTTCTTGCTCTTAAACGCTTGTCCAAAATATCATAATGATGGGTAGGAGATGACTATGATATCTTAGTTTTTCATTGCTTTCAGTCTTTATGTTTGCATTTGCACTGAATTGTACAGTTAGGATTGTTCTAAGAAACTCTTCCAAAATATCAATCATGATGGACAAACAGACTATATAATTCCTTAGAATAATGCATGATAGCATAGTTAGGATACTCCGGAGTTTAATTGCACTTAACTCATGCTCAGTTGTTCTGTTTTAAGTTTGATAATGACTTGTAGCTCAGCACTGTTTTAGATTAGTGACATTTTAAGTTCAGTTTTAGCTTAACTCATTACATTTGCACTCCATATTTAGTTGTCACTCACTATATACTGGATTAATTCAGTTGTTAAATTTAACAAAACAGCCTTCATTATTTACAAACCTCTTCTTGTTCTAAAATCTATAATTGCTTCATAACCACATGAACAGAAGACAATATCATTTTAAGGCCTGAAGTACTTCTGCAACTTCCTTATCATCTCACAAACAAACATTTCCTCAAAAGACTATTTCAAAAATCTATATCCTTTGAGTGAAGTGTAGTGCTATAAAACTGAGTTGCAGAATAGAGTTAGGAACTAGACTTAGAGTAGAAGATCTTATGATGACATCAATGTTTTACTCCAATTATGCTTCAACAAATCTCTAATCAAGGATAAAATGTTGCATCATTATAAGTTAGTTGTTTAACTGTTTAGTTAGGAGGATTTGCATACTTAGTTGACCATGTCTCAAGCTCTCTCTCAAACACCTTTGATGAAAGAATTTGACAAATTGAGTTTATGTTTTGAATCATTTGCTTAAAAGTCATTATCAAGCTTTGTTTCTGCTTAGTCATAGTTTAGATTTGATTCTGTTTTTAGTATTGCATTTGCATTTACCATTTGTCATCAACCAATTAGGCTTCACTCTGTTTTTCTTAATCATTAGCTTCTTTCCATTAGCTTTCTAGTCATTTTCCTTGTGAACATAAAACCACCAAAAGATCAAAAACATCATAAATCATCACAAAAGACCAAAAAAATCACAAAACACTACACACAACGCATTAAGAAACAAGCACCTAGGTACATACAGTACACTTCACTTCAGCAGTTTACCAACCCTGGTTGATAATTAAATGAGCTCAATTTAGGAGACTAGATTGAGACCAAACAGGTGTGTACCTAAATAACCTCAACAGAAACGAATAATCAATAATGAGTTCAATAACAATTACAAATGGAAGGTAACATGCAAGCATTTATACTGCGAGTCTTCTCACATTTTAGAACATTCCATAGAAGTTTAGTAGGGACGGGAGGCCAACCCAGGCTGTACCGGATAGGATCATTAGTTAGCTTTGATAAATTTGGAATATTTAGGGTTGCCAGGAACGGTAAGCATGGAGGATCCTGAGAATTCCATCCACCAATGAAAGGATTCCCAACATTCTGAAAATAATAACGTAGATTTTTTGAGGCACCAGGTTTCCGTGGATTTTTTGTAGAAAAATTTGAACCATAAGAAAAACCTTGTGGCCCAAAATAATTCATAGTAGGACCCCCTCCCACTGTAGGGTTACCATAAATAGGGATATTCCCCCCAATCGAAGTATTAAATGAATATGAAACCCCTTAGTAAGGGTTCCATGCATTAGGGAACAAAGAGAAACCCTGAGAAGCACTTACGAAGTAGAAAGGAACATTCCCCTGCTGACCATACATAAACTGATTCACATTTCCCAACCCAGTGAAAGCAAGGTTCTAGCCTTGAAAAACACTAGATATTTGGCCTTCTACAAAAGGATTAAAACCTTGACCTTGAGTGGAGTGTTGTGTAACCGCCTCTAAAGAGAAATAGTAGAGGATCACGCCTTTATAAATGAGCCACTTCGAGGGGGCAACCTGAACACATTATGAATGAACAATTCTTGGATTATGTTAATTTAGCAAAACCTCCTTTTCTATATATAGGAGTTCAAGGGCCATAATGTAATCCTAGCCGACCTAACAATAATAATTTAAGGGCACAATATCAAACAAGTTACAAGGGTACAATAATAACAATAAGGGGGCTACACCAATAAAAATATGACTACATTAGTAATATAGGGACCTAACATGGCCCTCTCTTCAAAAAGTGTTGTCCTCAACGCTGAGTACTGGTGCTTCTCCGTATGTACCTATCCCTCCATGTAGAATCTTCTAAAGGGTAAGTTCCTTCCACTTGATGAGATACTCAAAAATCATCGATTCCGTAGTTGCTCTAGTTCTTGTTTCCATGACCGCTTCTGGTTCCAACATGATTTTTCCTTCCTCATCAAGTTCTGGCAATATTGTTTGAACTGGAAGATTCTCTCCTATAACCTTCTTTAAGCATGAAACATGGAAAACTGGATGTACTCGCGAAGAAGTAGGAAGCTCCAATTTGTATGCCATAGTACCAATCTTTTACAACACCTTGTAAGGACCATAGTACTTTGGCGATAATTTATTATCCTTCTTAGCTTGCTTGAGGGACATTTGTTTATATGGTTGTAGCCGTAAAAATACCCAATCTCCTATACCAAAACTTCTCTCGCTGCGATGTTGATCTGCCTGTTGTTTCATTCGATTTTGTGCCAAATTCAGGTTATCCTTTAAGAGCTGGAGAACTTCTTGCTGATGCTCGATGTGATCTTCCACTGCTTGAACCTTCGAATTTTCTCTTAAATATGATGTGATGGATGGTGGATGATATCCATAAAGTGCCATAAATGGGTCATTTTTGCTGCAGTATGGAAGGAAGTGTTATACCACCATTCAGCAAGAGGTAACCACTTGACCCATTGTGTTTGTTTATCAGATACAAAACAACGAAGATATCCTTCCAAACATTTATTTACTTCATCAAAAAATTTCAGATCTTGGTTCGCAATATTTTTGGAGATATGATCTGTGGAAGGTAGTGCTTTTTCAGGCTCCTGAATTTCATCTCAAAGAGGTGATCGTGGGAAAAGTTCAATAACTCTCTCTCTGAAGATTGGATTGGAGTGCCGTCAAAAGTATTCACAAGTACACGGCTTTTAGTTTCTTTGCTATCAATTTCAGAAACAAAGGACAAAACCGTGACACGTGGCAAGTCGTACAAGTTCGCTCTACTGAACCAGTCCAGAATTAGGTCATTGTGGGAGATTGGACACAACTTTGTCTTGGAGAATCAAAATCAGGTCAGACCTGTGGCATTTGAAAGAAGCTTCAGAGGGCTACTACAGGGATGAATTTCAGATATCGAAGATTTTCAATTACAGAGATAATTCAATTTCAATATCGACCTCCTAAAAGCTAGTAAAAGGTGTGTATTTTTTTTTTCCGAATTGCATAAGTCTTGTTTGAAGAATCAAGTTGAATTGATTCCAAGGGCATAGTGTAGAATATATATCAGTATTGTATTCTAAAATGGCCCCTAAAAAGAATTCAACACCCATTAAGCCTTCAGAAGGCTCTACTGTGACTCATGAAGATGAAGAATGGCAACATGACATATCAAAATTACAAGAGCAAATTTCGCTCTCGCAAAGAACAACAAAAAATGAAATGGAAGTTTTGAAGAAAGGCGTGGAAACTAAGATGGATGGTTTGAAGAAAGGCGTGGAAGCTAAGATGATTGGTTTTGAAGCTAAGATGGATGGCATGGAAGTGGGCATGGAAGCTAAGATCGATGAGAAAATGGAAAACATGAAGAAATTTTCTAAAAGGACATGAAGGTTTGGACAAAGTTATACAAGAAAGGTTTCCTAATGGTGAAAAGATAGTAGAAGAACCTCATGATGAGAACAAAATAAATGTCAATCGTGATTTCATAAACTCTAATGTTGGCGGGAAGAACCACCATATTCCAAAAATGGATATGAGGAAGTTTGATGGAAAGCATCCTGTAACATGGATACTATAGATGGAGCAATATTTTGACTTCCATAACGTGCAAAACACACAAAAGGTACGCATTGCAACTTTATATTTAGAAAAAAATGCATTTGTATGGTATCGATGGCTTTGCTCCCATAAAAAAATTGTCACTTGGTCAATTTTTACGGAGGAAATGATAGCACATTATGAGGATACAAAGAGCAACACCTTCTTTAGCCAATTGATAAATCTCAAACAAAAGGGTTTAGTGGGGCAGCACATTGAGCACTTCCAAAAATTGAATATAAGGGTAACTAATATTCCAGAGGAACACAGGATTGATCTCTTCTTAGGTACTCTAAAGGATAACATCCAACATGAAGTTCGTGTTTTGGAACCCGATTCATTGGAGAAGGCATTCAGGTTGGCAAGAAAAGTTGAATGTAAAATTATGGCGACAAGGAAGCCTACCACTCAATTCTATAAAGAAGGAAGTGTTGCTACGCCCAGATTTCCACAACCTACAAGGTTGACACCACAAAAATTGGAAGAAAAAAGAGCAAAAGGGCTTTGCTACACTTGTGATAGCAAATACACTAAAGGTCATAAGTGTGCTGAGAAGAAATTATTTTACATAGATTGTGAAGAAGAAGAAGAAAATGAACAAGAAGAGGATATACACCAAGAACCACCCCTAGAAGAGGAAGAAATGAATCCGACCATATCGTGTAATGCATTGGCAGGAATTACCACTCCTCAAACTCTCAAGATAGAAGGACATATAAAGAAGAAAAGGGTAATAGTGTTGATTGATTCAGGTAGCACCCATAATTTTATTCATTATAAGGCAGCCAAGGAATTAAATTGTTTCCTATACCCAGCACCAGAATGTCAAGTGATGGTTGCAAATGGAGGAACTATAAATTGCTCTGGAAAATGCCATAATATCAAGTTAACCATGGGGGAATATGTATTGACTAGTCCAATGCTTTCCATTCCTATGCGAGGTGCTGATGTTGTACTAGGAGTACAATGGTTACAATCTTTGGGGACGGTAGCTTTTAATTTTCAAGAACTTTTCTTGAATTTTTTTTCAGAAGGAAAGGAAGTTGAATTACGAGGTATTGCAGGGAAGCCAGGAAGGATAATAAGTTCTAATGTCATGACAAAGCTTCTAAAGAAAGAACAACGAGGCGTAATTGCACAATTATGCTCACTAGAAGTTCCAACATCAAAATCATCTATTTCTGCAGATCTCCAACAAGTCTTGGACAATCATTCCAAGGTGTTTGAAACTCCCAAAGGACTCCACCTATTCGTGATCATGATCACGCTATTCATTTGATTCCAGGAAGTGTTCCTCCAAACATCAGGCCTTATAGATATCCTTACTTCCAAAAAAGCGAAATTGAACGTATGATTGCAGAAATGTTAGAGGCGGGTATAATTCAACCCAGTCAAAGTTCTTTCTCTGCTCCTGTAGTATTGGTACACAAGAAGGATGGATCATGGCTAATGTGTCCGGATTATAGGAAGCTCAATAAGCTCACCATTAAAGACAAATTTCCCATTCCTGTGATTGATGAATTATTGGATGAATTACATGGAGCAATTTATTTTACCAAGTTGGATCTTCGTTCAGGATATCATCAAATTAGAATGAAGACTGAAGATATTCCAAAAAATGCATTTCGAACTCATGAGGGTCATTATGAATTTTTGGTCATGCCTTTTGGCCTTACCAATGCACCTTCTACATTTCAAGGGTTGATGAATTCCATTTTCAAACCCTTCCTTAGAAAATTTGTGCTAGTATTTTTTGATGATATACTAATCTACAGCAGGTCTTGGAAGGATCATGTTGAGCATGTTGACAGGGTGCTCAAACTATTGCAGGAGAAACAATTATATGCAAAAAAATCCAAATGTTTCTTTGGAGTACAAGAGGTGGAATATTTGGGTCATATTGTATCTCACGAGGGTGTTAAAGTGACCCTAACAAAATTAAAGCCATTAAGGAATGGAAAGTCCCCACAACCATAAAGAATTTGCGAGGATTTCTCGGGTTAACAGGGTATTATCGCAAGTTTGTTAAGAATTATGGGAGAATAGCAGCACCTCTAACAACATTATTGAAGAAAGATGTATTTTCATGGACTCCTGAAGCAACTAAGTCCTTTGAACGTCTTAAAGAGGCAATGTGCCTAGCACCGGTCTTAGCTACACCAGACTTCACAAAAACCTTTATTGTGGAATGTGATGCCTCAGGAAATGGAATTGGTGCAGTTTTAATGCAGGAAGGAAGACCCATTGCTTTGAAAGTCGTCCAATCAAAGGAAAGTATTTACAGAAACCTATTTATGAGAAGGAAATGTTAGCAATACTACATGCACTAAAGAAATGGCGAACTTACCTAATGGGAAGACACTTCAAGGTAAAAAACTGATCATGA